>OX422220.1:255805036-257010036 GCA_949130495.1 Sambucus nigra
ATTTTTAAAATTACCAAAATACCCTTCTAGGTTGCCGGTTTGGCCTAAAAATGCCCTGGGACCCAAACTAAACTCCCGGCTAGTGTTTCCTGACTATTTCGACCCTTTCGGACACGTTAGCGCACAAAAAATGACTATTCGATTGATAAAAATAAAAAATTTCTTTTTAATCTAATTAAATTCATTCCTGACGCGACTGACACGCGCGTCCCAACTTAATTTCCCAAATTATCGTATTCCGGCCGTGCGAAAAATTTAATATTTTCAATATTCATATGATACCATATATACTCCATAATATTTCATTTTTAACATCATAAACAAATACCAACTCACGTTGCGTTAGTATTTACATCCGGATTAATTTCCAATTAATTCTCATTTAATTCTATTAATCCCTTAAATAAAAATCAATAAAATTACGGGGTATTATAGTGCCGCTAGCGCAGACCTTAGGAAATAAGAGAATATTGGATAAATGGGGTTTGGATCCACAGGAGCTCCGGTTTGGGGTGAGTGGGGTTGGCATTGAGTTAGGTTTATATCTGTAACATTTTCACAAACAGTAACATTTAATGTGTTATAACACAGTATATATATATATACACGGTTGATCCAAACCACTTTTCTCTGATATTGTCTTATATTTAACGGTCTGCACTAGTGGCATCCAATCCCCACCACCACCCACTCCTATTGTCGGAGCTTCAACAACCTTCATCAGAGCTCTGATTTGGGGTGACATGGGGTGTCGCTGGTGAGGACCTTAGGAAATAAGAGAATATTGGATAAATGGGGTTTGGATCCACCGGAGCTCCGGTTCGGGGTGAGTAGGGGTAGCATTAGGTTAAGTTTATACCTGTAATATTTTCACAAAATATAAATGTTACAGTTTGTGAAAATATTACATCTGCATCCCATCCCACCTAAAACCAGAGCTCCGATGAAGGTTGTTGGAGCTTCGATAATGGGAGTGGGTGGTGGTACGGATTGGATACCGCTAGCGCAGACCGTTAAAAATAAGATAATATCAGAAAAAAGAGGTTTGGATCCGACGTATATATATATATATATATATATATATATATATATATATATATATATATTTTGTTATGTGAACACAGTAAATGTTAATGTTTGTGAAAATATTACACCACTACTACCCACCCCAAATCATAGTTCGGATGAAGGTCGTTGAAGCTCCGAAAATAGGGGTGGGTAGTGGTGGGGATTGAATGTCGCTAGCGCAAACCTTTAAAAATATGATAATTTCGAAAAAAAAGAGGTTCGGATCTACCGTGTGTGTGTGTGTGTGTGTGTGTGTGTGTGTGTGTGTGTATATATATATATATACATATATATTATGTAATATTAAATCAGTAAATGTTACTGTTTGTGAAAATGTTATATATATAAAACTATTTCATAAATATATTAGCACAGCAAGTGTTATTGTTTGTGAAAATGTCACAGATATAAAACTATTTCATTTTCTGGTGTATACAATAAAGTTTAATATATGTGATATTTTCACAAACAATAACATTTACTGTGTTATCACATTACACAGTATATATATATATCCAAGATGTCCTTATTTTTAAAGGTCTGCGCCACCGGCACCTTATGACACCCTTACTCACCCCAAATCGGTGCTCCGAAAGATCCAAATCCCATTTATCCAATAGTCTCTTATTTTTAAAGATCCGCGCCAGCGGCACCCCATGCCACTCCGGTGGATCCAAAATCCATTTATTCAAAAGTCGCTTATCTTCAAAGGCTCGCGCCAATGGCACCACATGTCACCCCTACCCACCCCAAATCGGAGCTCTGATGAAGGTAGTTGAATCTCCAACAATGGACGCAAGGATTGGATGCCGCTAGCTCGGACCTTTAAATATAAGGTGATTTTGGAAATATATATATAGAGCGAATCAAGTGAGGTCCCAATTTGAGATCCCTGAATGAGGTCCATTTTTTTAAAATAGTAAAACAAATATTTTGGGGCTGATTTTTTTGTATGGTTCTTAAACATTTCAGTAAGACCATAAAAAAATAATCAACTCAAAATGATTTTTTTTGCTATTTTAAAAAAATCGGTCAAACTGTGTCAATTTTTAAGTTGTTTTTAAGGTGTTAAAAACTGACAAAGTTTGACCGATTTTTTTAAAATAGTAAAAAAATTCATTTTGAGTTGATTATTTTTTTATGGTCCTACTGAAATGTTTAAGAACCATACAAAAAAAATCAGCCCCAAAATATTTGTTTTACTATTTTAAAAAAATGGACCTCATTTAGGGACCTCAAACTCAGGGACCTCACTTGATCCGCTCTCTCTCTCTCTCTCTCTCTCTCTCCATATATATATATATATATATATATATATATATAATATTACCACAGTAATTGTTACTGTCTCTTTGTGAAAATGTCACATATATAAAAGTATTTCATATTCTAGTGCATATAGTAAAGTTATCTGTTTGTGTAATTTTTTTTTTTTGAAATTTTATAGGCTTTATAGATCTTGTTTTATAGATCTCGTCGAGCAGATTTTAAAAATTGTAATTTTGCGAAAAACGGATTTGTGAATCAAAAGTTATGATCATTTTAAGAGTAAAAAAAAAGTTCAACCACTTATGTAACTTCCTAAATGAAGTTACGGATGGTTGGTTTTAAAAAGGGTAAAATTGTGAAAAAATTCCCTAAAGAGTTGGAATAGGACCTATATGGTTGTTGAAAAGTCAATAAGACTTATATGTATGTTGACTTAACAAATGGGACTTAAATATAATTTTCTCTTTTATTATTTGTGTTTTATTTTTAATAGATTTTATTTATTTTTAGATGATTTATTTATTTTTATGTTTTATTTTAGTGTGTCAAGTATTTGTTTTCCTTTATTTGGTTTTTAGTTTTTAGTTATTTTATTATTGTTTATTTTTGTTTTGTGTTGTTTTATTTTATTAGTTTTTGCTTGAGTCGTGTTAAGATTTTAGAGTTTGTATTGTGTGTCGTGTTATTTTTATTAGTTTTTTAGTAAGTTTTATTTTTAGTTGATTTTTATTTATTAGTTTAGTTTAGTTTAATTTTTATTTTTATTTTACTTGTTTTAATTTTATTAGGTTTATTTTATTTTATTTAGGGTACAAATTAAACACACACACACACTAAACCCCTACACATTCCTACACCTAAACACCCTCACGCCCAAACACATCCTAACCTACACCATATTCCCATACACCCTCACACACCAAAACATTACCTCCGTCATCTTCCTCACCACGTTCACCCACCTCACTTTCTCTCCTACCCAACCTCCGTAGCCATAACTTGTCTCTCTCCAACCTCCATATTATCTCTTACCCAACCAAACAAACTCCTACACCAAAACCCAATTTCCATCCTCTACTTTCTCGGACCCAAAAATCCCCATGCCCGCTAGCGACCAACCCTAGCCATAACCCGAAACCCACATCTCAACCTGCGCTGGAGACCAACCCAATACCCCCTATCAAATCGAGACCCTTTTCGGACATCCCATATCGGACATAACCTCCACTTAAGTCCATCCCATTGCGACCCAAACCAAAAATCCATAACCCGGATCCAAAGCTACCCAATACCCGAAACCAAACCCACTTCCGGTTTCAATCCCAACCAAAAATGACCCACCTCCCATTTTCAATCCAAGACCCAATACCCATTTTCCTTCCAACAAAGCCCTTATACGATTTTCACCTGCATAAATCGAAAGCCAAATAAAAATAAATAAAAAACCCTTCCAAAACTGATAAAAGCTTCATTTCCTAATTTATGCACGCCAATTTACCCCACATCCCAAGCATCTGCCATTTTTACAAAATAAAAATCACATGTTCTGAACCCTTTTACCCCCATTTTCCTCAAATTCCCTCAACCATTATACCTCCCATGCACCTTACAAAAGGAAGACACTCTCATTCATTTGGGGGGGGGGGGGGGGGGGGGGGAGGGGGCACGGGTGAAGACATAAAAAAATAGAGTGTTAAGGATAAAAATTTTGTAGAGAAAAATTATTAGTTTCGTGATAGAATAGGGTGAAACAAATATTATAGCATCAAAAGAGATTTTGTGTTATATATTGATTGGTTCAAATGTCTTCTCTCATATTGATATGAACTCATTTATTCATTATATATCTTGGTGACCCATTATGGAGGGCTAATCTCCCGTTTCAAGGGTTGAAATAAAGCCCCATGAAACCAAGTTGTCTAGTTTGCTAATTTTATTTTTGTTTAATTTCCTTTGATTAGTAACTTTAATTTCTACACTTGTTTTTACATTGAGAAATGGAAAATAATCCTTGAGAAAGGATTGAAGCTTGTGCTATAACTTTATTACTTTGATTCAAACTAGAGATAGGCTTTTCAAAATGATTAAAATTATAATATAAGTTTCTTCTACTCCTGTTTTATTTTGTTTAATTAAAATTAATTGGGTAAATTTTTCATAGAGGATGATTTGCTTAATTAATTTTAATTCATTTATAGTAGAGTTCTATTAATTAAAAATTACTTTTCTAAAATAATATTTATTTAATTCATTAGGATAATGAGAATTAACTTTTGAATAAGTTGAATATTTTAAAAATTAATCAAACTAATATAGTTCAAACTAGATTGAATGTGTGAAATGGGGGTGGATTTACATCCCTTGATCCCTTTTTATAGTATCTATCATTTAGATACCTTTCACTCACTTTTTCACACACTTTTTAGTTACGTCTCTAGATTTTTTCTTCAAGTTTAGCTAATCTTTCTCATTTAGTTTAGCTATCTCACCATCATATAAATTATTTTAATATGAAAAAAATAATAAAAAAAATGGTAGAAAACAAAGAAAATTGCTAGAAAATTGGATTGCATCTTTTCTCTTGTGTTTCACTCCACAAAGTTGGATTAATACCCTTATTTATCCTATGCATATTTTTTTATGTGTTTGTAGGTTGGAGGAATTTTGATTGGAAAGGATTTGCAACAATGACACTTACACTTAGAAGCAAATTTTTATTCATATCAAATTATGTCATAACCAACTGTAGATGTAAAAGTGTGATGTGAATAGTCAGGTATAATGACAAATATCTCCCATGAATGGAATATATGATTTAAAATGGGGAAGTTAGTATCTCGGGAAGAGGGGTCATTTTTCAGGATAGTGAATGGTATAACCGTTAGAGTATTGGCCCAATCATGTTGGAATATTCATGGAAGAAGGATAAATGGTTTTGCAATCATCAAGGTGAAACGGTAAAGAAAAATAAGGGGTGCTTCGGAGTAAGTGATTAGGGTTGATTGATCACTAGTCCAAATGGAAGAGTATACACAGTCGGACTGAGGAGTCCCACTAGTGAAGGGGTACCGAAAATTGCATAATGTTCTAAAATTTAGAAGGGTGTGGATACCGTGCAAGAAAGTATCTGAGACTATTAGTACTAAGCTTACCCAAATTTTGGGGAAAAAATTCCTTTGTAAGGGGGGAAGTATGTAACTTCCGTGATTTTTATATAGGGATTAATTAAATAAAAATGGAAAAATTAATCCAGATTAAAATAAATATTAATTAACGTGACAAGGGTTAGTATTTGATTGTGAGAATTATATTGAATATTACTTAGTGAATGATAAGAATTTATAAAAATTGTCGTGAGTGAGAAATACAGCAGTTACGGTAATTTTGTCAAGACGCGCGTATCAATCGTGTCGGGATTTAAACATATGAAATAAAATATGATTTGTTTATAGGTCATTAATATGGTCATTTAGAGTGTGTCGGTGTGTTCAGAAGGGTCGAAATAGTCAGAAAAGTGTACTCAGGGGTCTGAATTGGGTCACGGGACATTTTTAGGCCAAATCAGCACCCCGGAGGGGTATTTTGGTATTTTGAATTTTTAAAGAAAATGGGCCTGCGAATTTACCATTTTGATATCAGTATAGGTGATAAGGGAGTTAGGGTTAGAAGTTAGAAAACCAAGGGAAATGAGAGGAGAGGCCATTTGAGAGGAAGAAAATAGAGTTTGGAGGTGTAGCACCTTGATCCATCACAAAAGTGTTGTCAGAATCGGAATCAAAATGAGGAGAGATCAACTCCATCATCAACAATCGAATTCAGACCTGCAACCATAAGGTGAGTGTTTACCTTACATGTTTTTAAGAAGTTATAATACCCATGTAAAGTAGGGTTTTCTAAATTCATGATTAAATTGATGTTCTTAGGGTTTTGAGTATTAAAATCCATGAATTGGGATAGGGTTGCATGTTGAATGAACCTATGTATTGTAGTTAACACGAAATCAGAGTTGATTGAATACATGACAAGGAAAGGATATGGGTTGTTGATGAATATATATGGAGAACATAACAAATAGGGTTTTGAGGAATTAACGATTATAATTAGCTATTTAGTAGAATTCTTGATGTTTTGATGACTTATTTGCATTTGAAATCATCCCTATACATATAAGTAATGTTTAGTAATGTTAGTTAAGAGTTTGGTGACGAATCTTGAGGTTTTAAGTAATGAAAATTGGAGAAAATGCAACTACGTAGGGAAGAAGAAGAACTAATAGTTTTCGAATCAATTCGGCCCAAGGATGAATCGATTTGGAAAGAGAATCTATTTATCCCCATGGGTGAATCAATTCGAATTTTCCCAATTTTGAAGAATTCCCTTATTTAAGCCTGGAATGTGCGAATAATTATCGACGGGAATTTTAGTACATCTTTAAAACATAATAAGGGATATTATGAATTGCAATTGACCTTCGTAGGATTGTTACTTAGTCATGAATAAGAGAAATACGACTAAGATTATTGCGCTTAAAGACTAATGTAAATGAATTCGGAAGAATGAAATTTAGTCGAGGGGATTTCGAGTGAACTTATGATGTATACCATAGAGTATGGGTGAATTAACTACTGAAATTACATAAGGGGCTAATTAGGTCCTTAGGATTGAGAATAATACTCTGAAGTTTACGATAGAGAGTTATAATCATAAATTGATAAGTACGATAAGTATTCAATACATATATACTACGTATAAATGATAATTATAGGTTGAGAGTACACTTATATGAATTATATCATAGGTTAAGTGAATATCTAAACATATTATATTATATGTTTGTGTGTATACCTATACGAAGGATATTTATAGGTTGTGTGTATACCTACACGTATGGTATTTATAGGTTGTGTGTATACTTGTGCGGATTATATTTATACGTTGTGTGTATGTCTATTATGTGATTTCTTATGTGTGTGAATATACCTATGTTGCCTGCTATCCAAAGGTTTTCGCACAGAGAGCGATCCCACCTTGACGATTCCAGTGAGGTTTGGATTTGTGCCCCAGAACATGGAACTTAGGGCGGGTCACTAAGTGTGTGTATCAGTGTGGTTGGCGTGTCGTTTGGGTATGTTAGGTATGTGCGTATTTCAAAGGCTTAAAAACATGTTCGCCTCCATTGTGTGTTGATTTATTTTGGGTTCGAGGAGACATGACAAACCAATAGTCCTTGATTGAGTATGAGAGGTACATGGACTTGATAGCAGAGTATGCAGACTCGCACTGTGGTTATTAGCCTGAGGATACTGGAGTTATGTATATAGATTGTGTGACATCTCTATACATACATGTGTATTATCCTACTTGTGTGTGAAAGTAGTATCCATAGATAACGTATATCTAAAAGAGATATAGTTATATCTAAAAGATGACTCAAGTAGAGTTACTTAATGAAATAATTTAATAATAACATAAGTGAGTTATTAAATATGGTTAATAATAGCATATGAGACATGTTATTTATTAGTGTTATGATAGCGTACTGTATGGGCGGTACGGTAGAAGTCAAAGATATATTTAACTGAGGACTTAATGGGTAGCGTACCATATGGGCGATATGGGGGAGCCAACCCTTTAGTGGATAGATAGTTAGTGAGGAGACCTAGTTAGGCTGGATAACATAATTAGGTAGGAAGATAGTTGTTCTTTCCCAAGTAGGTGATCAATTGAAAACAAATCGAAAGAACATATGAAAACATTACTTCCCAATGCGGACATCAAGTTTTGATATTTTGGCATGAAAGACCCACAAAATATTTTAACATCAAGTCCCATAGAATATTAAAATACCCGACAATCAATCGAACGACTTTTTGGAGAAATAGGCTAGGGAGGAAAATTTTGCCCATATATAGAAAATTAGAGAGAACTTATAAAAGAACGTTTATGTCCACAAATTTGGGTCCAAATCATATGATGATTTAGAGGATGAATAGGTGAAGGGGACCAAGGGGACTCCGAAAGAAGGGACAAACCTAATCGAGTCATCTTGTACATTCAGGACAGACGTGATAAACAAACCAATAAATTCATAAACAAGATCTCTCTGGCTTTGGTGATTTAGAATTTAATGATCATGCACATACTATAGTAAAATAATGTTGAACTTATAGTCCTACATATATTATTATACTATAGGAAATTATATAAGGCATGAGGATCAATCAGTTGAAGTGCAGCCCCTATGACATTGACTTAAATATTGAGGATCACATTACTAAACACCGCACTGATATTAGATTAGCTCACTTTGTTGAGAAGTCACACATCGAACCAGGTGGAAGAAATAGAGAATACGAAAGAGGAAGCATCAGTTGTTAATAAGGACATGATCGATGTTAATAATACATGGGGACAACTGACGAATGGAATCGAGGGATTATGTTAAATGCATAGTCAATAACAAAGAGGATATCAGTTCATGCCTCGAGGTTTCCCCTCTCTTATGCCCTCCCAAATGCATCCTCCAACATTCCCCTCTTGTCCACTTATTGAACCCTCTTTCCGATCATCCCCATCATTTATTCACTGTGACTATGACGAGGAGTATTATATAAATAACTTGGCCAATACCAAGTTCATTAGGCAATGCATAATTGTTTTTACGATTTCGGTAACAAGTGTGCACAATCACTCTTTATGAAAATATGAGGCTAAGATATTGGTGGATGATGTCTACTTGGATTTCCAATAGGAGGGTGTTGATGGCAACCACATGGGTGATAAGGATCCATTTATCGACTATAAGAGGACATATATGTCCTAGCCTATTTATTTATTGGTGAAGATTAAGCAATGAATCATGTTTTATATTTAAATTTTGGGACAAGTTTGTAATTAATTTAATTTCGTGGGACATGTAATGACATCTTAATTTGTTTTAATCTTAAGTTTATATGGTTTAAGGACATCATAATTTGTTCTATTTTATCTATATTGATGGAATTCTTGGATTGAATGAATTTTAATTTTTTTTTTCTCTTTTTTTTTCTTTTTTTTTTTAATGAATGAATTTTAATGAATTTGATGAATTATCAATTGAGAGCTCATGTATGAGATATGGACTTGATTCAACCTATATATATAGGTGAATGGAATTTTGAGTAAATCTTTAATGGATTTCCCACAATACAAATAGTGGATGGGAGAGATTATAGAGTCTCCGATATGCATGTAAAAGTTATTTGTGAATTTATTAAGAATGCAGATAAAAATCTTACTAATGACAAGATCCCGTGTTTGTGCACCCATTGTATAAATAAAAAAATCTAAGTCTTTTGAAGACATTAAGTCGCATTTGCTAAGGTGGGTTATGTTTGTAAACTATAATATATGGAAATTCTATGGAAAAAAGAATGTACCATATGTTCGGAAAGAATTATCGATACCCGACTGGGTGAAACTGGTGAATGAGTCGCCAACACATCGTACTTTGACCGGCCTATTTAATTATGATTACGGAGTCCACCGCCATTAAAACCACCAGTCTATGGAGTTGGATAATGTTCATTATAACCAAGTTAACGAACAAGTTGATGTTGAATTACCTGATGATCAGGAATACATATGGTTTAAAGTCAATGCGGATAGAACTTTATATAAAAATTATGATGAAGATGATTGGGTGTTATATGCAATGACCAGTTTGCATAATTTGAAGAGTCGGTATGGTTCGTTGGGAAATAGACTAATTAGAATTCTTAATTGGTCTAAATACATTCTCCTGAATGAGAACATATTATTATAGAATTATCCGACTATGAAAAAGATCTTAAAAGGTTTGTTTTAGAAGTACAAATATATGCTTACATGCAAGTATGATTGAATATTATACCGTAAAGAACACAAAATAAAGGATAATTGTTTTGTATGCAATGAGATAAGATATATGGTTTGTGAGAGTGAAAATGACAAACCCACTAAATTTTGCAACTTCTCGCAAGTTCCATAGAAGGTATTGAAGAATTTTATTGTCTGTCCATGGTTAAAAAGATTTTTCACTCTACGAAGGATAGAAAAGGCCATGACATGGAAAGCTCGATCCGAGGTGGGTGGGAATCTCATACGCAATCCCATATATTCAATCATATGAAAACTTTAAAATGCAGACACCCAGAATTTGCAAAGGAACTGCACAATTTTCATCTTAGATTATCAACTGATGAGTTTAACCTATTTGGTAATTTAAGCACTAATCATAGTTATTGGACAATTCTCTTGACGCCTTTAGGTCTCCCCCAACATCGTACATAAGAAAAGAGTTCACATTATTATCGTTGTTATACCTGGGCCAAAGGCTCCCAATGATGATACTAATATTTTCTTAGCCCCGTTAATTGAAGACCAAAAAGAGTTATGGGATGAAGGGGTGAGGACATTTGACGCTCACAAGGTTGAAGAGTTCACACTTAAAGTAATGGTGTTATGAGTGATCCATGACTTTCATGTCTATGGGACCTTTGTTGGCTGCAATATTCATAGTTATTATTGATGTCCTATCTGTGGGGATGAAACTTAATCCATTTGTCTATAACATAGTGGTAAGATATATTATGTCGGCTATCGTAGATTTCTGTCGAACAATCACCCTTTTAGGAATGCTGAGTCTAACTTTTTACCTACTAATCATGAGCATAGGGCTTAACCTATTAGTATTTATGGTTATTAAATTTAGGAGAATGCGAAGGCTGGGACTTCGAGGAATAAGTTTATAAGCAAACATCCTTAGTTTGCAAGCTATAAGAAAAAACTTAAGGAGGATTCGAAAGATCCGAGTAAAATAAAGGCATGGTCTAGATGATCAATGTTATTTGACTTGTCACATTAAAAAGAGCATCATGAAAGGAATGTAATTGATGTGATGCACACAGGGAATATTTACACAGAAAATCTAACATGAACATGTCTGGGTGGATCTCATTCGAAAGATGGATAGAAGCACGCCACGGTCTAAAGGAGACGAAAATAAAAAAAACGATTTTTGTTAATAACTGATGCTAGAATAGAAAGAAATTTGGTTTCCTCGGGTACTTTCATTTTAACTAATAGTGAGAAAAAATTCGCCTAGACACGTTTTTTAACTTAAAGATTCCAACCAATTGTTCCGGCAATTTGTGCAGGGTTACAAACAATCAAAATAATGATCTGAAACATCCAAGTCTGGCATGCAATTATACAATTAATTTCTTTGTTGTTTAGGCATTTATTTTCTTAGAGGTACGAACACCTCGCAAGGGATAATGTAACCCGCAGGAACCGACCGAGTAGTCACAGGACTCCCGATTTGAAAGCACGACGAAAATTTGCAAACTGTTCAACCTAGTCTTAATAACAAGTCGTCAAAGGGTAAAAACGTAAAATAGCAACAAAATGGATCCATGAGTGGCACGGATAACTTGCACGGGGCCAATGTAACCTACAAGAATTGATCACGTACTCACGGGACTACCGATTTGAAAGCACGACGAAAATAAGCAAACTGTCATACTTAGGCTTAAAAATGTCGTCATAAAGTGAAAATGTAAACCAACCACAAAACGGCCCCGTGAGAGGCACGAACACCTAGCACGGGACCAATGTAACCCGTAAGAATCGATCGTGTACTCACAGGACTCTCGATTTGAGATCGTGATAAAAAGTTACAAATTATTAAACTTATGCTTAAAAACATGTCATTAGGGTGAAAATATAAAATGGCCTTGAGAGAGGCATGAACACCTCGCATGAGACCAATGTTACCCACAAAAACTAACCGCGAACTCACGGGACTCCCAGTTTGAGAGAATGACAAAATTTTACAAACTGATGGACTTAGGATCAAAAAACATGCCATCAAAGGGAGAAATTGTAAAACATCCACAAAACGGCTATGTAAGAGGTACGAACACTACGAATGGGACCAATCAAACTAGCAGTAACTGACCGCGTACTCACGGGACTATCGATTTGAGAGCAGCAAAAACAATTTTAAATCGTTAAAATTGGGCTTAAAAACATGCCATCAAAGGCTGAAAACATAAAACGGCCCTGTGAGAGGCACGAACACCTCACACGGGACCAATATAACCCGCAGGAACTGACCGTGTACTCACGGAACTCCGGATTTGAGATCACGATGAAAAGTTTTGAAATGTTAGACTTAGGCTAAAAATATATCGTCAAAGGGTCAAAATATAAGTCAACCACAAAACGGCCCCATAAGAGACACAAACACCTCGCACGGGACAAATTTAACCCACAAAAACTGACCGCATACTCACGGGACTCTCGATTTTAGAGCACGATGATAATTTACAAAATGTTAGACTTAGTATTAAAAATATGCCGTCAAAGGGTGAAAATGTAAAACAGCCACAAAACATCCCCGTGAGAGGCCCGAACACCTCACACGGGACCAATGTAACTCACATGAACTGACCGCAGACTCACGGGACTCTCGGTTTGAGAGCACGACAAAAATTTACAAACTATTGTACTTAGGCTTAAAAATATGTCGTCAAAAGGTAAAAACGTAAAATAGCCAAAAAACTGCCCCCAGAAAGGCATGAACTCCTCGCATGGGACCAATGTAACCCGTAGGAACCGACTGCGTACTCAGGGGACTCCCAATTTAAGAGAATGACGAAAATTTGCAAATTGTTAGACTTGTGATTAAAAAAATGTCGTCAAACGGTGAAAAAGTAAAACAACCTGTAGAATCGCTACAGCGGAATTATTGCGACATCTCAAATAAAATCCAATTTTAATTATTCCCAAATTTTAATAAAACCCTAAAACATGCATCTAGATGATTTATCCAATAAAATAAAGCATGCAGGATAAAACAAACAATTTCAGGAAAAATCCCCCAAAGGGGCAAAACCTTTTTATTTTCACTATAATTTGTAAAAACGGTTACACGAATTACAATGAAAATAAGAGCGACATACGAAATACCCTCAGGCATCACTTTCGATGTCTCGGCTGGAATCTCCGGTAAGAAATCCAGATAGGAAGCAATGAAGAAGAGAAACGGCTTCTCCACAAGAATGAACAAAATCAAAGCAGTGTTTTTGGGTTTCAAAAGATTCACAAAAGTATGAGAATGATGTGTGAATCAAAACATGAGTTTTTGGGACTCAAAAATATGAAGACTTGAGCTAATAGAACTCTCAAAAACGTCTCTCCAAGTCTTATGAAATAACTCCCCCGAAGTTAGCTTTTATAAGGAAACTAAAAAGAGTTTTAAAAATCTTGAACTCTATGCAGTGTCAGGTACCCCGAACCGGTTATGGATTACCGTGAACCGGTTCATACCCCGAACCGGTTTGGCCTTCGGTTCGCAGAATATCGCTGGAACATGGGGAAAAATACACAGCATTCTCCAAGATTTTTCTCCATTTTCAAAGAGCCATAACTTCTTCACCATAGCTCGGATTGAGGTGTTGTTTCTTCCAGTATCTTCGTTGTGGTGAGCTATATAACGTTCTAGTGGACCAGACCTTCGAACGGTGGCTATAAAATTACCAAAATGCCCTTGAACTTTCATATCTTGCCTTCTTTCACTATTTTGACTTCTCTTGCGTACCACTTGCATAAAGTCCCTAAAATCCTAGAACGTGAAGTCATTGAGGCAGATGTGGGACACATAATGGAGATGTTGAATGCTTGATTCCCAGAATTTGGATTGAATCCATCGTGTGAGATCGTGTAGAGACGTGCCAAATGTAGTGGCGAATGACATACACAAATGTAACATGTTGGACACGAGAAAAATGTCCTTACAAATCTCCCTCTATGTCTATGCTGGTACATACATAAAAAATCCGAATTATCAAATACGAAATTGCCTATACAAAATTTACACTTCCATGAACCCAAAACTGGAAAGATACAAATGAATAAGTCTTCATCATTTGATCTTCAAATCTTCAAAACTTTTCTCATCAGGGTGTGTAATTCAGAGATCATCAATGTAGTACCTACACACATGAGATAAAGAAAAATACCAAGTGACGTATCGAGTTTGAAATGAGATAGACATAGAAACCAATGAATGATAAAAGCATAAGTCAAGTCTCAAAAACTCCCCGAAACTTCAAACTCCCCCATAAAATGATAATTATTTCTCCCCCTTTTTATTATGTCCCCAAATAGACAAAAGAGAAGAATAGATCAAACAAGCAAAGACGGGGTGTCACGGTATTCAAAACAATACATCAATCAAATGGCAAGCGTGCTCTTGCAAAGGGATACTCAAAAAATATTCTCAAACTATTTTTGATTTTTCAAAATTTTCATACAAAAATAAGATACCAAAAAAAATCACACCACGGATTTTAATCTCTAACAATCAAGTCATGGAAATGGAATGTATGGGTGTAAACACATTCGATAGGTAAATCAACTCAATCAAGCATATATGCACGATGCATACATGTGCCCCTAACGAATGAACATCAAAAGTATTCTTAGGTGTAAAAATTGTTGAATTTAGATGACATCGTCTTATGCAAATCAACAAATCAAAGTCAAAGTGATTTCCACACCAATAACGTCCAAAACTATTTAGAGATTTTTCATGACTTTCAAGGACGTGTAAACCCGTTTTAAAATCTCCAACCAAACTCCCTCATATATATTTTCTCTTAGAGGTGTTAAACTAAATTCTCAAACTCTGGAGAATTGGTGCAAAAACCTAAATGCCCCATAATTGGCATGAATTTTTTTTATTGCTTTTAAATTTTTCGGGCTCTTTTAAACCTCTTTGGACCCCGGATAATAAAATTCCTCAATTTTTTAGGTCCAATTAAACGGCGGCTTAATCGCAAAGGATAAAAAAAAATCTCTCGTAGCCCTTCACCGTTTTTAAACAAAACACACAAATCTCACCAAACGGTTCAAAGGTGCACACCTTTTTTATCAAGATTTATCGCGCTTGGTTCATTTTAAGGACAGGATTGAAGTGAAATTACCTAATTAACATGTGATAACACAAGCACAATAATCAAACAAATCTGTGTATGTGTACAATAAAGGAAAACATGAGTCAAACATGTAGGAAGTAACACTTAATTACATCTTAATGACTCCAAACATTTTAAAGCACAAGGATGAATTGACATATTGTCTCAAAACACTATCAAATAGTCACATGAATAAATGGAATGATCTTATGACTCGGTCATCCTAAGAGTTCATCCATAAATTGTGCAAACAAAATATAATAATCTTTTTGGATTTTTCAAAAAAAAATTATCAAAAATAAAATCTTTATGTATTTTACAAAAAAATTAAAAAATAAAAATTTATACAAAAAGTACATGTCATAATGCTAGCAAACATAAATATCATGAAACAAAAACTAGGGTATGACAAATAAGAAAACACAATCATCTACATGATATGGCAAGAGAAGAATCGTGTGTAAGCAAACGAGATTCGTGAACAAAAAGACCATAAGCCTCTAAATCTGATTTCCTAACCCAAATCGATGTATAACGAGGTGTGGGGATTTTAGGAATCGGTGTGACTCTATCTTTAAACTTCCTAGGTTCATTCAAAATTTTGTAACAGAAACGCCTAAGATGGCCTTGCCTACCGCAATTTGTGCAAGTGTAAATCGGGTGGTGTGTGTTTTCTAAAGGTGGCCCTCTCCTCAAACTTCTCGGTTACTCTATCTGAATTTGCCTAGGTGGGTCTCTCCTAATGATCCTAGGAGTATCTATCACGATGTTCCTAGGGGCTCTTTCTTAACAAACATAGGTTCCTCTTTCTTAACAATCCTAGGAGGCTCTCTCACACGTGTGGGAATGGGTGCAACATATTTTTCAAGATCAATCCCACCCCTATCCATTTTGATCTCGACAGTGCCTAAAATCTTATCAAGTTTTTCAGACCTAGACTCCAAATCAAATTTCACTTTACTTTAATCTTTCAATTTCACCTCAAGTTCACCTATCCTAGATTCAAGTACACGTATAGAATCCTCAAACTCTAAAAACTCATTTTTCATAGTCTCCATCAACCCTCTAAGACTATCTCTCTCGCCCTCGACGTACTCAAGCTTCTCTTTCAAAATTTTCTCATGTGCCCTAAGTTCTTCAACTAAAAAATCATTATTTTTTAAGGCACACTCTTTCAATTGAACCTTCAACTTCAAATTTTCTTTCTTCGTTTTCAAAAATTCAGCATAAAGTTCATTGAAAGCAGTTTGCAACTCAAGCTCATCTACACTTTAATTCTCACTTTCATCCTCACTCCCATCACCCTCACAATCATCACTAATCACATGGGTGGGATTCTCTCGCCTAGAAGCATAAAACACTTCTTCTTTCGAATCACAATCACTAAGGGTAGAAACACGAGAAACTGGTTTATCCAATTTCTTATTTAAATTTGTGTTACACTCATCTAACGTGTGATCAACACCCTCACAACAAGAACACTTCTCAGATTCATTTTTAACAGAAAATTTAAAACAAGAGTTCGTGTGAACTTTCCAATTAACTTTTTTAAAAATTTGACATCAAAGATCATCAAAACCACCAAAAGTCATTTTTGTGAAAAATCAGGATCAAAACACAATAACTTAGTGCAACAGGCTCTGATACCAATTTGTAAACGTGAGTAGACAAATTGTATCCGAAAGTAAACCCTTGAAGGATCACGCGATAAATTAGCGTAACCCCCTCGTATACCAATTTGTAGAATCGCTACAGCGGAAATATTGCGACGTCTCAAATAAAATCCAATTTTCATTATTCCTAAATTTTAGTTAAACCCTAAAACATGCATCTAGATGATTTAACCAATAAAATAATGCGTGCAGGATAAAACAAACAATTTCAGGAAAAATCCCCCAAAGGGGCAAAACCTTTTTATTTTCACTATAATTTGTAAAAACGGTTACATGGATTACAATGAAAATAAGAGCGACATACGAAACACCCTCAGGCGTAAGTTTCCATGTCTTGGATGGAATCTCCCGCAAGAACTCCAGATGGGCAGCAATGAAGAAGAGAAACGGCTTCTCCACAAATTCGTCGGCTGGAACTTTTCCTTTCCAGGAGGGCAGCAATCAAGAAGAAAGACGGCTTATCCACAAGTATGAACAAAAGAAAAATAGTGTTCTTGGATATCAAAAGATTCACAAAAGTATGAGAATGATGTGTGATTCAAAACATGAGTTTTTGGGACTCAAAAATATGAAGACTTGAGCTAATAGAACTCTCAAAAACGTCTCTCCAAGTCTTATGAAATAACTCCCCTGAAGTTGGCTTTTATAAGTAAACCAAAAAGAGTTTTAAAAATCTTAAACTCTATTCGGCGTCAGGTACCCCGAACCGGTTCAGGAGTACTGCGAACTGGTTAACCGGTTTGGCCTTCGGTTCGCAAAAAATTGCTGGAACATGGGGAAAAATACACAGCGTTCTCCAAGGTTTTTCTCCATTTTCAAATGGCCATAACTTCTTCACCGTAGCTCAGATTTAGGTGTCGTTTCTTCCAGTATCTTCATTGCGGAGAGATCTACAACTTTCAAGTTGACCGGACCTCTGGACGGTGGCAATAAAATTACCAAAATGCCCTTGAACTTTCATATCTTGCCTTCTTTCACTGTTTTGACTTCTCTTGCGTACCACTTGCATAAAGTCCCTAAAATCCTGGAACGTGAAGTCGTTGAGGTAGATGTGGGACACATAATGGAGATGTTGAATGCTTGATTCCTGAAATTCGAATTGAGGCCGTCGTGTGAGATCGTGCAGAGACGTACCAAATGTAGCGGCGTACGACATACACAAATGTAACATGTTGGACATGAGAAAAATGTCCTTACACAACCACAAAATGACCCCGTGAGAGGCATGAACTCCTCGCTCGGGACCAATGTAACTCGCAGGAACCGATCGCGTACACATGAAACTCCTAGTTTGAGAGCACAACAAAATATTTTAAACTATTAGACTTGGATAAAAAAAAATGCTGCCAATGGGTGTAAACCTAAAACAGCAAAAAAACGGCCCCAAAAAAGGTACGAAAACCTCTCATGGGACCAATGTAACCCACAGGAACTGACCTCATGCTCACAGGACTCCTAATTTGAGACCACGGTGAAAATTTGCAAACTGTTAGACTTAAGCTAAAAAAATAAGCCGTCGAAGGGTGAAAACATAAAATAACTACAAAACAGCTTCCTGAGAGACACAAACACCACTTACGGGACAAATGTAACCTGCAGGAACCGATCGCATACTCACCTAACTCTTGGTTTGAGATCATGACCAAAATTTGTAAACTTTTAGACCTAGACTTCGAAACATGTCGTCAAAGGATGAAAACGTAAAACGGTCTCAAGAGTGGCACGAACAACTTGCAAGGACCAATGTAACTTGAAGGAATCGAGCGCATACTCATGGGACTCCCGATTTAAGAACACGAAGGAAATTTTCAAACTGTTAAACTTACGATTAAAAACATTCAGTCACAGGGTGAAAATGTAAAACAACCACAAAACGACCTTATAAGAGGCACGAACACCTCGTACAGGACCAATATAACCCACAGGAATCGACCCCATACTCATGGGAGTCCAATTTTGAGATCACGACGAAAATTCGAGAACAATTTGAATTAGGATTTAAAACTTACAGTCAAAGGGTAAAAATGTAAAATATCTAAAAATAGCCCCGTGAGAGACACAAACACCTCACATGGGATCAATGTAATCCACAGGAATCGACAGTGTACTCATGGGACTCCCGATTTGAGAGCATGATGATAATTTACAAATTATTAGACTTAGGCTAAAAAAAATGCCATCAAAGGGTGAAAACATAAAAAAGCCACAAAACGGTCCCGTGAGAGGCACAAACACCTCGCACGAGTCCAATGTTACTCGCAGGAACCGATCACGTACCCATGGGACTCACAGTTTGAGAGCACGGTGATAATTTACAAACTGTTAGACTTAGAATTAAAAACTTACTGTCAAAGGGTGAAAATGTAAAATAACCATAAAGAAGTCTCGTGAGAGGCACAAACACCTCGTTCGGGACTAATGTAACCCGCAAGAATCGACCATGTACTCACAGTACTCCCGGATTGAAAGCAAGATAAAAATTTACAAACTTTAGACTTAAGCTTAAAAACATGTCGTCAAAGGGTGAAAATGTAAAATAGCCACAAAACGGTCCAGAGAGAGGCACAAACACCTCGTACGGGACCAATATAACCCGCAGGAACCAATCGCGTACTCACGAGACTTCCAGTTTGAGGGCACGAAAAATTTTGCAAACTGTTTGACTTAGGATTATAAGCATGCCGTCAAAGGGTGGAATCATAAAACAGCCCCAAAGCATCCCCGTGAGAAGCACGAACACCTCGCACGGGACTAATATAACCCATAGGAACCTACTGCATACTCACGAAGCTCCCGATTTCAGAGCTCGACAAAAATTTGCAAATTATTAGACTTAGGCTTAAAAACATGTCGTCAAAGTATGAAAATATAAAACAGCCACAAAACGGCACCGAGAGAGGTACAAACACCTTGCACGGGACCAATGTAACACATAGGAACTGACCACGTACTCATGAGACTCCAAGTTTGAAAGTACGATAAAAATTTTCAAACTGTTAGACTTATGATTAAAAACATGTCGTCAAAGGGTGGAATTATACAATAGCCCCAAAACGTCCCCATGATAGGCACGAACACCTCGTACGGGACTAATATAACTCGCAGGAACCGATCGCGTACTCAAGAGACTCCTGATCTGAGAGCACGATGAAAATTTGCAAACTGTTAGACTTAGGCTTAGAAACACGTCGTCACTGGTTGAAAATGTAAAACAGCCACAAAACTGCCCCGAGAGAGGTACAAACACCTCGTGTGAGACCAATGTTATCCTTGGGAACTGACCGTGTACTCATAGGACTTCCGATTTGAGAACACGACAAAAATTGGCAAAATTGTTAGACTTAGGCTTAAAAATATGCCGTCAATGGGTGAAAATGTAACACAGCCATAAAACGGCCTCGTGAGAAGAATAAACACCTCGTACGGGACCAATGAAATTTGTAAGAACTGACCGCATACTCATAGGACTCCCGATTTGAGAGCATGACCAAAATTTACAAATTATTAGACATATGATTAAACACATGTTGTCAAAGCGTGAAAACATAAAACAACCACAAAACAACCCTGTGAGAGGTATGAACACCTCACACAGGACCAATGTTACTTGCATGAACCAACCGTATACTCATGAGACTCCCGTTTTGAGAGAATGATGAAATTTTGAAAATTATTAAACTTAGGCTTAAAAATATGCCGTTAAAGGGTGAAAATATAAAACAGCAATAAAATGGTCCCGTGAAAGGCACGAACACCTCGCATAGTACAATGTAACCCACAAGAACTGACCGCGTACTCACGGGACTCCCGATTTGAGAGCATGATAAAAAATTATAAATTGTTAGACTTAGGCATAAAAATATGTCGTCAAAAGGTGAAAACGTAAAACTGCAACAAAATGACCCCGTGAGAGGTACAAACTCCTTGCAGGGAACAAATTTAACCCATAAGAACCAACCGCATGCTCACGGGACTCCCAATTTGAGAGCACAATGAAAATTTTCAAACTGCAACACTTAGGATTAAAAACATGTTGTCAAAGGGTTGAATCATATAATAGCCAAAAAAATGGCCTCATGAAAGGCACGAACACCTCGTACAGGATCAATGTAACCCGCTGGAATTGATCGCGTACTCACGGGACTTTCGGTTTGAAAGCACAATGAAAATTTGCAAACTGTTAGACTTTGGCTTAAACACATATCATCAAAGGGTGAAACATAAAATAACGACAAAATGGCCCAGAGAGAGGCTCAAACACCTCACACGAGACAAATGTAACCCACAGGAACTGACCGCATACTCACGAGACTCCCGATTTAAGAGCATGATGAAAATTTGCAAACTATTAGACTTAGGATTAAAAACATGTCTTCAAAGGGTGAAAACGTAAGACAGTCAAAAAATGGCCTCGTGAGAGGCACAAACACCTTGTACGGGACCAATATAACCCGCAAGAAATGACCGCGTACTCACGGGACTTTCTATTTGAGAGCACAACCAAAATTTTCAAACTGTTAGACTTAGGATAAAATCCATGTTGTTAAAGGGTGAAAACGTAACACAACCACAAAACGGTTCGGTGAGAAGATCAAACACCTCACACGGGACCAATATAACTCTCAGGAACCGATCATGTACTCACAGAACTCTTGATTTGAGAGCACGATAAAAATTTACAAATTGTTAGACTTAAGCGAAAAAACATTTCGTCAAAGGTTGAAAACATAAGAAGGACTAAAAACGTCCTTGTGGGAAGCACGAACACCTCACACGGGACCAATCTAACCCATACGAATCGATCGCGTACTCACAGGGCTCTCGTGTTGAGAACAGGACAAAAATTTGCAAATTGTTATACTGAGAATTAAAAGCATGCCGTCGCAGGGTGAAAACATAAAACCTCCACAAAATGGCCCAGTGAGAGGCACGAACACCTCGCACGGGACTAATGTAACCCTCAAGAACCGACTGCGTACTGACAAGAATCTCGATTTGAGAGCACAACAAAAATTTACAAACTGTCAGACTTAGGCATAATAGCATGTTGTCAAAGGGTGAAAACATAAAATAACCACAAAATGGCCCTGTAAGATGCACGAACACCTCATACAAGACCAATGTAACTCGCAGAAACAGATCGTGTACTAACGAAACTCCCGATTTGGGTGCATGACAAAAATTTGCAAACTGTTAGACTTAGGATTAAAAATATTCCGTCATAGGGTTAAAACCTAAAACAACCAAAAATGGCCCCGTGAGAGGCATGAACACCTCGAACGGGACCAATGCAACCCATAGGAACCAATCGCGTACTCACAGGGCTCCCAGTTTGAGAGCACGATAAAAATTTATATATTATTTGACTTAGGCTTAAAAATATGCCATCAAAGGGTGAAAATGTAAAACCACCACAAAACGGCCCCGTGAAAGGCACGAACTCCTCGCACGGGTCTAATGTAACTCACAGGAACCGATTGCATACCCATGGTACTCACTGTTTGAGAGCACGATAAAAATTTAAAAATTGTTAGACTTAGGATTAAAAATATGTCATGAATGGGTGAAAATGTAAAACAACCACAAAATGACCCTGTGAAAGGCACAAACACCTCGCATGGGACTAATGTAACCAGCAAGAATCAACCGCATACTCACGAAAATCCCGGTTTGAGAGCACGACAAAAATCTGCAAACTGTTAGACATATGATTAAAAATATGCTATCAAATGGTGAAAATGTAAAACAGCCACAAAATGACCCCATGAGAGGCACGAACACCTCGCTCACTACCAATGTAACTCGCAGGAACTAACCATGTCCTCACGGGAGTCCCGATTTGTTTGTAAACTGTTATGCTTAGGCTTAAAAAAATGCCATAAAAGGGTGAAAATATAAAACAGCCACAAAATGTCCTCGTGAGCGACACGAAGACTCTGTACGGGACCAATGTAACCCGTTGAAACTGACCGCTTACTCACGGGACTCTCGGTTAGAGAGCACGATGAAAATTTGCAAACTGTTAGACTTAGGATTAAAAACATGCCTTCAAAGGGTAAAAATATAAAATAGCCACAAAAAGGCCCCGTGAAAGGCACGAACACCTCGCACGGGCCCTTAGTAACTCACAAGAACTGACTGTGTACTCACGGGACTCTCAGTTTGAGAGCATGACAACAATTTGTAAACTGTTAGATTTGGGCTTAAAAACATGCCGTTAAAAGGTGAAAACATAAAACAGCCACAAAATGACCCCGCAAGGGGCACAAACTCCTCGCACGGTACAAATTTAACCTGCATGAACCGACCGCACACTCACAGGACTCCCGATTTGAGAGCAAGATGAAAATTTGTGAACTGTTAGACTTAGGATTAAAAACATGTCGTCAAAAGGTGGAATCATAAAGTAGCCACAAAACGGCCTCATGAGAGGCACGAACACCTCGTGCGTGCCCAATGTAACCCGTAGGAATCGGTCACATACTCACGAGACTCTCGGTTTGAGGGCAGCACGAAAATTTACAAGCTGTTAGACTTAGGCTTAAAAACAAGCTGTCAAATGATGAAAACATAAAATAACCAAAAATGGCCCCATGAGAGGCATGATCACCTCGCACAGGACCAATGTAACTAGCGGGAACTGACTACATACTCACGGGACTCCCGAATTGATAGCACGATGAAAATTTGCAAACTATTAGATTTAGGATTAAAAACAGATCATCAAAGGGTGAAATCGTAAAACAACCAAAAAAGACCCCTGTGAGAGGCACAATCACCTCTCACAGGACGAATGTAACTCGTAGGAACCGACCCCGTACTCACGAGACTCCCAATTTGAGAGGATAACGAAAATTTAAAAATTATTAGACTTAGTCTTAAAAATATATCGTTAAAGGGTGAAAACATAAAACAACCATTAAATGGCCCCTAGAGAGGTACGAACACCTCGCACGGAGCCAATGTAACCCGCAGGAATCGATCGCATACTTATGGGACTCCCGATTTGAGAGCACATTGAAAATTTGCAAACCATTAAACTTAGGATTAAAAACATACCGTCAAAGGGTGAAAACATAAAGCAACCAAAAAATGGCCTCGTGAGAGGCTCGAACACTTCGTACGAGACCATTGTAACCCGAAAGAACTGGTCATATACCCACGGGACTCTCAGTTTGAGAGCACGATGAAAATTTATAAACTGTTAGACCTGGGATTAAAAACATGTTGTCAAAGGGTGAAAACATAAAACTGCCATAAAACTGCCGCGGGAGCAGTAATCGATTGTGTATTCACAGGACTCCTGGTTTGAGAGCACGATGAAAATTAGTAAACTATTAGACTTTGGTTTAAAAACATGCCCTCAAATGGTGAAAACGTTAAACATCCATAAAATAGCTCCGTGAGGGGCAAGATAACCTAGCACGGGACAAATGTAACCCATAGGAATCGAGCGTGTACTCACGGGACTCCCGATTTGAGAGCATGGCAAAAATTTACAAACTGCTAAACTTAGGCTTAAAAACATGCCGTCAAAGGGTCAAAATGTAAAACATCCATAAAACGGCCCTCTGAGTGGCATGAACACCTTGCACAAGACCAATTTAACCCGCAAGAACTGATCGTGTACTCACGCGACTCTTGGTTTGATAGCACGATAAAAATTTGCAAACTATTAGACTTAGGCTTAAAAATATACCGCCAAAGGGTGAAAACGTAAAACAGCCACAAAACGGCCTCGTGAGAGGCACGAACACCTCGCACGGTATCAATGTAACCTGCAGGAACCGATAACGTGTTCACGGGACTCCCGATTTGAGAGCCTGATGAAAAATTACAAACTGTTAGACTTAGGAATAAAAACATGTCGTCAAAGGGTGAAAACGTAAAACAACCATAAAACGGTCCTGTGAGAGGCATGAACACCACATACGGGATCAATGTAACCCGCATGAACCGATTGCATACTAACAAGACTCTCGATTTGAGGGCACGATGAAAATTTACAAACTGTTTGACCTAGACTTAAAAATAGGCCGACAAAGGGTGAAAATGTAAAACAGACACAAAATGCCCCCGAGAAAGGCATGAACACCTCGCACGGGACCAATGTAATCCACATAAACTGACCGCATACCCACGGGATTTCCGATTTGAGAGCACGATGAAAATTTGCAAACTATTAGACTTAGGATTAAAAACATGTCGTCAAAAGGTGAAAACGTAAAATAGCCATAAAACAGCCCCGTGAGAGGCATGAACACCTCGCACGGGACCACTGTAATCCGCAGAAACCGATCGCGTACTAACGGGACTTCCGATTTGAGAATAAAATGCTTAATATTTCATTTAATTATTATTAAACATAGTCACGGATTTGGACCGTGAGCATTTTATTTTTATTATATAAATTAGTCACTGCCCAAGTTCGTGAACATTGTTGTGGACACAAATAGGTGGGTCACGGACTTAGGCCGTGACAATTCTTATTTTAAAAATTAAGTGGTCACGACCCATGTCCGCGACCATTTTTCGTGGGGACAAATGATTGGGTCACGGACATTTTTATTTTTAAAATCAATTGGTCATGGGCCAAGTCCATGACCTTGTTTCGTGGAAAAATGCTTTGGTCACGGACTTCGACTGTGACCATTTTTATTTTAAAAATTAATTGGTCACGGTCCAAGTTCAAGGGACCAGTTTTCATGGGCACAAATGGTTGGGTCACGGACTTGGAACATGACCAATGTTGCTGGTCAGGAACTAGGGCCGTGACCACAAAAAATGGTCATGCCCGATATGGTCACGAACCAAATCCGCGACCCACCTTCAATGGTCACGGCCCAAGTCCGTGACCATGTGTAGGATTTGGTGTTGTGTAAAAAAAGAAACATCAATGTCTTTCCCTTATCCCTTAATCCATCAAAGAAACGCCATCTCCAGTTTTAATTAAAAACATTAACGCTAAATAAACTAATATGATTTGATTATATGTATATATAAACAAATTGTCTCTATAGATTACCCTCTCTCCCAAATTATTGTATTATGTTCTTCTATCTGCACAATATTAAGCGAATTCAATACCAATCCATATGCTCCTTAAAATGGTGAATGAAAAACTTAAATGCCATTAATACCTCAAGCACTAATCGAGAACTCAATTGGAAGTTGACCTTCTTACGAAACACTGTAACAAAATAAGAAATCACAAAAATCACACTAGTAAATAGTAAATCACAAATAAATCACTTCTGATGCTTCAAATCGCTAAACTTACCAATAAACGAACCTTGTTTGTTTCCTCATAGAATCACTCGTGAAAGGATAACGAATATATCATATTGGGGTTCACATTATTAGGCATTTTATAGCAATTTTGAGTATATTCAAAGAAGTAATAATGAACCATGATACAATAACATCTCCCATTATCATCAAAAACTTGGAAAACCCTAAACTAAACGAATCTAAAACTTTGCAAAATCAAGGTGAAAGGATAGTGTATGGAAAATGAATCAAATGGGAGTAAAACAGAAGTAGAAAAGTATCAACCAAAATATTTGTAGAAAACTATCAACCAAACTAAAAAATGAAATACGCACAAACTACTTAAACAAAATTCTTTAAGATGTAATAAATACAAGAAAATAGGTAATGATTTTGTATTTAGTTATTGTTTGAATATTTTTTTCTATTTTTTCTAATGTAAAATGCACAAGGAGCTGAGAAGTGCATATAAATAAAATAATAAATGGGAGGACGCACCACCAAGGTTTAGAAATAGGACCCACACCCAAAGGCAAGAGGAAAAAAGGAGCCTTGTAATCTTAAAATAACAAAAACACACAAAATAACATGAGTCTATACCCATTTAGTGTTTAGGGAAAAATAATTGGTTAATGAGTTTGTATTGACAAAGAATATGAGTTTATGTTAAATAAGTATTTATGCAATATTAAAATTAGACCTCAAAAATCATCCCCAATGTTCCCGACACTCGAAACCCCGGGAACGCCAATGTAGATATTTTTTTAACTATGGACATATCTTCATTAAACACAACTTATGTATAAGAATTTTGAGTTGGTCAAACTTATATAAATGGGATAGGCTTAATTGTAAAGTGCATGCAAATAAGATTAAATTAAGAGATGAAGGGCGGATATTTTCGTATCATAATTCCTTGAGATTTCTCCAAAGCATCGAGTGGATTTGCCCCAATAAATTTAGAATTTTACAAAAGATGATAAAAAAATGCTTACTCAAACGTAAAAATATTAATTTAAAAAAAAAGAAGAAAACGATTAAAATGTAGATGAATGGTGAGCGGTTTAAAATACGGAGCACTAAAAAGCTAAAAAAGTTGTATTAGGAATTATAAAAATAGTTCACGGACATGTTAATATGGAAATCAAGGAAAGCACATATCTAACTTTAACCCCCAAAAAAAGTTCGCTCATACCACATGAAAGTCCAAACTTTCTTTAAGTCAGTCATCATTGCTGAAAACAGAGAAGCCTTCCATCTCCAAGATATACATCCATACAACTATGTATTATTATATATGCATTCTATATATATATGCACTTATAGAGTTACAATTGGCGTTCTCTCCGTCACCGACCACCCATGATAAAGTCCAACTCTAACATCAGTTTTGAAAAATTCCGAGTCGAGCTCGCCAATGTGTATTCTAACATCCATTCCAAAAGATTGTTCCATTTTCTAATGTTCCACTTGTGAGATGATGAATCGCCTACCCTTTGACTTCATACATATTACTAAAAAAAATCCAGATGATGTCCCTAACAAAGAGGGTTTGATCGAAAATTAGATATACTTGTTCCAAAAAATTGTGTAAAGAAACATAGAAAGATGACGTTTAATAACTCTAAAGAAGAAAAAAAATATTGAGAGGGATAAAGAAGATAGAGCATGCAAGTTAATATAAGGAGGATTGAGAGATACGAAGGGGCGGAAAGAGAGTTTTGAGGTGGGTAAACTAAGAGTCTTTAAAATAAGAGACACGCCTAAAATAGATGATTGAGCTGAGTTTAAACAGTGGGTTAAAGTCCATTTATTGATATTAAAACCTCTAATACTATCTCATTAGAGGTATAATAAGGATTTAGGTAATAACATATCTTTGGATAAAATTCTCTCTGCTTTTTAAGGCTATATATAAACATTTCTTTACGTGTATATATATCTATATAATAAAGTAGGAGGGACTTTTGCCACATCATATGATAAAGGAGGAGGACTTTTGCCACGTCATACAACTTTGCCACGTCATATAAGGTTCTATTGGCATAATAAACGTTTGAAAGGCTTTCACTCAAAAATTGTGTGTTTTGATACGGTTCTGATCCAATGTCAGACCTCGAGCCATGTCCCAAAAGCGAGTTTTCTTTTTCTCCCTCTTTTTTTTCTTTCAAAACTCATAAACGTATTAGCACAGATGCAAATAGGATATTGTGCGGGAACACTCTCCCCCTTATCTCTTGATTTTGGCAGGTTCAAGCTTTCTCTCTTGATTTTACAGATCTATATCAGTTTTTATTTTCAGTTGCTATTTTAGAAACATCTATATTCTACATGGATTTGCATTCTCATTTTTTTTTATAAATATTTCTGTAATAAGGAGGGTTGTTGTTAGAAACAAGGTTTTTGGTCATGAGTTTAGAGAACAAAATCGCCGACCAAGAAAGAGGAAGACACAACCCTCTATGTCTCTTAGGATCTAAACAACACCTCGGCTCAAAAATCGCCTCTTTATTTCAGTTTTTTTATTGTTCTCACGATTTTTTGTAAACCCATTTATAGATTCTCCATCTCTCATCAGGGTTTTCTTCAGATCTTGGTCAACCTGGGCAGTGGACTTGGCCTGGAGAGCGACTGTTTTGGCCGGATCTCCGTCTATTTTGACATTTTCTTGGATGATACCCACTTGGGTTCGGTTGAGTTGCTCTGCCACTAAGATCGTGGATTTTTTGTCAACGATTTGCTCAAGCTAAGGTTTGTGCCTCAGATTTTCTAATAACTTTATATTTGATGCAGTTCATTACTTAAGATATACTTTATTTACTTTTTATTTGTTTTGTTTTTTTTTATCTGAAATCAATGGAAAAATCATCTCATCATAAGGTAACGTGTTGGCCATGTAATTGGCACGCCACTCGCCTCATCTCATCAGAAGTTACTCTATCTCTTTCTCTCATTTCATACCATAAATTTTACGATTAATGTTTGTATACCTTTTCAATAATTTCAAGAAAACCTCATAACTTTCATTTTCTTAAAATAGGCTCCTAAAAGACTTGGCAAAATGTACCCTTTTCAACATTTATGTCAGATTTATGTTTGTACACCTTGGCATTTGCTAACTGCTGGAGCCAACCTCTGCTACACCAGCGTCACCTTCTGCTTACTACCGGAGCCAAGCTCTTGCGAGTTTATTTGGATAAAGATGTCTAATGAGTTCCACATACACCCTTTCTCTTTTATCTCTCTACCATCATTTTTTATTTATTTTTATTGTATATTTCTATCTTCCTGGTGTGCGATGAGATCTAACAGACTGGTAACATCACATGGTTCATCAGACTTCAATAATACGTGGGGCGTAGCAGGTAGGAGATGGGTGTTGGGTTAGTTTCGGGTTATGGGTGGTGGTAAGGAGTTCAGTGAATTTGGGTTTGGAATCGAGTAGGGACTGGTTCGTGTTGGTATAAGGTGGGAAATGGGTATGGCAATCGGGTCTCAATATTTCAGTTTCATACGTGCCATGTTTCTCTTCAAAATCCACTTTCATTGAATGTGGTGATTTGTTTGTTGATCTATTTTTTGTTTTTATCCAAATTTTTTTTATCTAACTGTCATCGAAACGCAGTTTTTCCTATTTGTTGATCCAACTTTTTTTTTGCTCTGACATTGATATTCTCACCTAAAATACTGTGTTGGTTTTTAAAAAGGGTTCAAATTTATTTTTTGATTTCTATCTGTAGGAAGTTATACATGAGAGTTCTTCAACTTCTATCAAAGTGACAAAACATCTCAGAGAAAGTGACAAATGATTGTTCCAGAGGATTTTACCTTTTCGGGGAAAAAGAGAAATGCATGGAAAAAGGTGGAACAGGAGAAAAGAAACACACTTTTGGGATTTAACCTTATTTTATTTAATGGTGGGTTTCTTCTTTTCTTTTTCAATATCCGTGTATTTACAACTTTGTTTTCTTATGGGATCCTCATGTGATGATGAAATCACGAAAAAATATTGTATGTTAGCCAGTTTGAAGGATTTTACAGTTTCTCTCTATTTTTTTATACGTTTCCTTTATGTTCTTTAAAATAACTGTGACTCAACTAAATAGTTTTCTTAGTTATATATTCTCACAAATATTGCACATAAAATAAATGTGTAGCACAAAGTGAAAGATGCAACCGTAGACTTAGATTTAAAAATTTGGGTTGTAAGAGTAATGGGCTTAGATTTAGAAATTTGCTTTACATTTTTCTTGATTTCATTTTTCAAGAATATATATATATATATATATATATATATATATATATATATTAAATATAATTTTCACACTTGCATTTGATTTTTAATCTTATTTGTTTATCATTATCATTAATTTATTATATTTTGATGTTATGGTAAAGGAAGGTGTGATATCTATTTTTTGTCATGTGTTTCTGCCTAAGATATATTACAGTTTTGATAACATACTAAGTTTTCGTTATTGATAGTTTAAATTCAGTTGAATTTGAGTCCATAGATATCTTGAAATTTGTTGTTATATCTATGTAATAAATGATTTCTTTTAATCTTCTTCACGAAAAAAAATACTTTATGGAGGTAACTTATGTCTTTAGAACAATAATTTTTTCATTACTTATCATTTGGTGATGGTATTATATCTGCATTGACGGTTATTAGTTTGAAGCTACCTCGAGCCATTTGAATCTGTAAATTTTTTAAAATTCTTGCACTGGTAATCTGTAGTTGGGACAGTTATTAAACTGACAAAATTTACTTCTTTATTCTTTATTTTCTGGAGGCTCACAAAGATTTTACAAAGAGATAAAATTAATGGTTAAAATAGTGTACTTGAAATGACGGAAACCTTTCTGTCATAATCATCTTTAACAACCATCAAACAAACATATACAAATTTACACGTGAAACCCCTAAACCTAACAACTACTATACTCAACCTATTATAGACCTAGACCTATAACAGTCATTGTCTTAATCGTCTTTTACAACCAGCATACAAATATATATAAATCTACACGCCAAACCCTTGGATAACACTCAACTTGCTATAGTTATATAACACCTAACAACCTAAAAGGTTAAGAACTAACAATGTAATACATAACAGCTTTTGTTGGTCTTTTTTAATAACTAAACTGTATATCGTACTACATTAATACTACTCCAACCTAACATCTAACACCTGGAATCAGACCTACCTAACAAGCTAACGATCTATGTATACGGCTAACGGCTACCGTGAAAAAATCTCATCAAAAAATCATATAGACTGACAGTGTGAGGCCCAAGGACTTACATCCAACATCTGTTTCAAGGCTTGGGAAGGTTGACATATTACACAAAGTAATAAGTGAGAGTAGGCAACTTCCCAAGTATCGGATAAAGGTAATAATAAGTTAGTAATCTGCCCAAACTAATCGCATGTATATCAAATAATTAATCGCATTTTTTAATCCACTTTTAAGCTATTTTTTCTTTTTTATTGCTATGTTTTGTATTTGGAATTTTTTAACTTATCGTGTTTTTATCAATTTTTCTAATGTGTCATGTTGTGTCAATCACATATATTTAACTTTTTAATATTATTGAAAAATCATATTTAAACTCGAGCCATTTAATGTGTCGTTGTGTTCATTCGTTATTGGCGATACGGGAAATGCACAAATGCACCGTACTAAAATAGTAAGCATGCCGTAAGTGTACCTTGGGAAAACCAACAATATTTATATTTATAACGGGAAATTTTTTTATCGCCGTGTTATTGGCCTGAGTACAAAATAGCACGGGAACAAACTTATCACCGTGCCATCGGCACGGGTACATCCTAGTATATATATATATACACACAACCAACGACTAAACTTGTAAGGTAGATAGTTCTAGTTATTAAGTTTCACCAACTTTTTCAATATATTAAGTAAGAGCAAAAACTAATATACATACTAACTATAACCGTAGCCAAAATTATACCCATAGCCCTAGCCACCATAACAACCAAACTAGTTATTTCCAAATTAACGAATCATATAAACTAAACAAATCATAATTATATGACCTTAATAATATAGATCACATCAACATAATCATATATAAAATGTTACCCACATATATCGTGATAACAAGCTATAACATTTTTTATGAATTGAAAAATCAATATCTCCTTGTATGATATATACATCTCTTTACGTAGCCCATTATCTCTAGAATTTAATATTATAAACATCTCATATATATATATATATATATATATATATATATATATATATATATATATATATATATATATATATATATATATATATATATTAATCACTCATTATAACTAGCTTTTAACCAAGTATTCAAAACTTCATGTGATAATTTTCCATAATGTTTGTATTCACTCCACACAAGCTAAATTAAGAGAACTAATGAAAAAAGAAGATCAAAAACACAAAATACAAGATATACGTGGTTTGGCAACGTGACTATGTCCGCGGGATTTGGGATTTATTATTTTATTAACTCGGAGAACTAGTCGTCAGAGTTGTAGTACTGCTCGATGATATAATATCACACGGCCCTGTCAATAAGGCACGACTTTATATTTATTGAGAAGCCTAGGATAATTCAAAGCTCCATTAACATCTACTCCTAGAAATTCGAACATATCCCTTATCAATTTGAATGGTTCCAAATGATAGATCTGTCGGAGTATTCCGTGACTTGGACTCTTCATCAACTTGGTGCGCAAAAAGTTTGGAGTCTTGTTCCGAGCACGTTCCCTGCACGTGTTATCGTAATTCTGGTCCTCACAATTCCCCCCAAAGCTTAGGGTCACTTTGAGGTCATTGGGATTTGGTGTGCTAGGTCGGCCATCAATTCTAACAATTCTTCTCGCTTAAGAAAGTTTAGGTATTTCTTCCTCAAGAGTATCTGTTGGTTGATTTAAGGGAAATTTTATAAATATCCCTAAAATTTGAAGATTTTTTACCCTTTTATTGCCTTGGGAGAATGCTAGTAAATAGAGAATTTTTTCTTGGCGGTGAATCGTTGCTTCGATAGCCATCACACGCGTGTGTAATCATTATGCCTTTTGGGGAATCGTGATGGCATTTTTCACCACAAGACAACATTTCCCACTCTTTTCCTCACTTTCTAGTTCATTTTAAAAACCTGCAATCTTTCACAGGAGAGCTTTTCATTATCGTCATTTTACATGTAAGAACTTTTGAAACCATTTCTTCATTTCAATCGTTTTCCTGCACTTTTTCATTCTCCCATTTTTAATGCTTTTTTTATTTATAATATTTATCCATGGTGTATGTTATTGATGAAAACACCGTGTAAAGATTCTAACTTGACCATCAAATCCCCCATGGGTCTCTGTAGGGTTAGTTGAGGGCCCTTGTGACCTTTACACTCTTTCTAAGGGCCATTGGTTGCCTTAAATCTTTGTCGTTGAGTGTTGAGTCACTTTTTCCTGAAATCTCTTATTTTTGGAGTTCTGCCAATTCTTTGGTGTGGTCCCACCTCAAGTTGTCACAAGTACATGGAGGATCACTAATGTGGTGAATCATCTTAATGAGCTATCCGACAACCATCTTGGCATTACAGATATTATTTAATGTTACTAGGGGTGTGCACAAACCCGAATGGACCGAACGAATCGAAAAAACCGAACCCATTTTTGCGGTCTTTTTCTAATTCGGTCTTAATTCGGTATAAAATATATGGGACCACATTATTCGGGTCGGTCTCGGTCTCGGTCTTCGGTCATAAAAAGCAGGTTTGGACCAGACCGGACCGCTTTTATTAAATATATATATATATATATATATATATATATATATATATATACATATTTCATTTACCAACTCTAACTTTGCCAATATACACACGGACAGATATACCCACAACACAAACATATGCACACACACTCACTCAGCTCTCGCTACCAACAAAACAACCCTAACATCTTTTCTTCTCTCTATTCTCTATATAGCAGCAGCCGAGCGTCCCTCCTGTTACACCCTCATCCTCCATTGCTAGACCACCCATGAATCCCTCCTGCTATATTTCTTCAAATAATCTCACACTTAAAGCCTCACCCACAAATCCATTCATCTCCCAAAACCTCACCACCCATTAGAAGATCATCATTCACGTTTAACAACCAAAATAACCCATTGGTTTCTCCAAGACCCAGTAAGTAAATCACATCCATCTCAACAAAATAATTTTTTTAAATAATCAGATTCTCATTTTTTGGGGCATCAGCTAATGTTCAAGAACTTCATTTGTTAACAGAACCACCCACAAATCGGAGCCGACTACAAAAAATCCCTCAAATTTGTTTTGTTGAGGAGGATAGGTTAACATTTGTTTCAGATTTAAGGTATGGGTAATATTTACATTTTGTTAATTAATTTTTTTGTGTATAATATTTGACTTTACTTTTGTTTGTGAATTTATTTTTTTGTTTGGTTTTAGTTGTATATTCGATATATGTATTTGAAATAGGGGTTTTGTTTAATGTTATGTGTGTGTGTTTTATGTTATGATGTTTGTCCGTTTTTTATTTTCTTGCCGAAGAGTTTAGATTTGTTGGATTTTCTACCTAATAATGTTAGTTTGATTTCATAAATTTTCTTGCTTAAAATGAACTTTTACAGAGATGTAAAGAATTTTGTTTTTCAGTCTATTCTCATTGAAACAATTGTAATGGGTATCCTCATATAAAACTCCATCCACGAACTGTAATGGGTATCTTTATCCAAAAAATTGTTAAGTGTGTCTCTTCTCTATACCCTGTCATTGAATTATTCTGTCTTTGCTTTACACATGATTGTTTCAGTGAAATACTCTTAAAATCGAGGGCTTTTGAAAGGGTTATTATAGCCTTTGAACAACCTATGTATTTTACAATTGAAAACGGCTTGTGGGGGATGCATATTGGTTCCAAAAGTTCATATAAAAACACTTTTTTTTCATTATTGTGTTGTTTCGTTAATGTTATTAATGTGTTGTTTCAAGATCGATGTTTCATTAATGTACTGTTTCAAGATTGTTGTTTCATTTATGTGTTGTTTCATTAATCTTATTTTCATTAATATGCTTTTTTTTTAAGTGTTGTTTTTTTTTGTTAAAAAAAGTGTTGTTTAGCGTGATGTTTTTAAATTAAAAAAATATGTTATTTTATTTGGGTATGGACCGAATACGGACCGAGACCGAACACGGACCGTTTGAAAACTGAATAGGACCGAGATCGATTATTTTGATCCGATCTCGGTCCATAATTTTTTAGGACCGATTGATGCGGTCCGATCCTAAAAATACCTCAAAATCTAACCGGACCGGACCGCGAACACCCCTAAATGTTACCAATGGGTGACAAACTAAGAACATTAATTGCATGAAGACGAGGGTGACTATCTAATCCCTGGTCATGAACCTCCCTGATTCCAGTACGAATTATTGGGATCATGAGCTTATTTTGAAGAATTAGCAATATTATCCCCACCCCAAGGGTGTGGCGTATGAGGGGCCAAGATGACATCAGGGAGGACGAGGAACACTACACAAAAAATAGGATTCTGACAGGGTTTAAAACTGTGTCAGATCAAATCTGGCACAGTTTTGAACTGTTCCAAAATCAGGTGTTCCAAAATGGCTAATTTTTTCGGCACGGCTCAAAAGTGTGCCAGATTTGACCAAACAGGAACACTTCTGGCACACTTTTAAACCGTGCTAGAATTTGATATTTTCGGCACACTTTTGAACTGTGCCAAATTGAGCACAGTTTGAAAAAAATTTGGCACATTTCAAAACCGTGCCGAAATTTGATACACTTTTGGCACGGTTTTGAATTGTGACAAATTTTTGATAAAAAGAAAAAAAAATTAATTAATTGAAAACAAGAAAATTCACAAATTGCAAATATTGCACGTTGTTTATAAACTAATGTTCATACAAACTTCAAAATATTACAAGTCTTTAGTAGTTCACAAACCAAAAAAAATTGGGCAGAGTTTTTCCTATTTTCTGGACATTCTAAAACCCGTTAATAGAAAACCTCGAGAACATAAAGCCCACACGGCCACAAAATATAAAAAATAAACTTACAAAAGCCCGCACGGCTATAAAAGTTTACAATAAAACTACAAAATCCCGCACGGCCATAACACAAAAAAATAGAATCATGAATAAACCCCTTGTTGTAAACCATTGAGTTCTCCGTCTGTTCCCTGTGAATAAATGCTAACGATAAAATGTTATCCTACAAAAAAAATAGGTTACAAAAAAGATACGATATTAGTAACCAATAAATTTATAAAAAAAGCATACTCAAACTAAAAAATTACATATACGAGTGGAACTTATCGTCATATTCTCAAACCGGGAGACCATGACTACGCGGTCAATTCGTACAAGTTACATTTGTCCCGTGCGAGGTGTTCGTTCCTCTAACGGGGCCATTTGGAGGCTGATTTGGGTTTACACCCTCAAACGGCTTGTTTTCAAGCCAAATCGACATATTTTGAAATTATCATCATATTCTCAAATTGGGAGACCCGAGACTACGCGGTCAGTTCGTACGAGTTACATTGGTCTCGTGCGAGGTGTCCGTGCCTCTAACGGGGACGTTTGGGGGCTAGTTTGAGTTTTCACCCTCAAATGGCTTGTTTTCAAGCCAAATTGACATATTTTGAAATTATTGTCTTATTCTCAAATTGGGAGACCAGGGACTACGCGATCAGTTCATACGAGTTACAATGGTCCCGTACAAGGTGTTCTTGCCTCTTACGGGGTCGTTTGGGGGCTAGTTTGGGTTTTCACCATTTAATGGCCTACTTTTAAGTCTAAGTGTTATTTTTGCAAATTATCATCATATTCTCAAACCGGGAGACCCGAAACTATGCGGCCAGTTCGTACGAGTTACATTGGTCCCGTGCGAGGTGTTCGTGCCTCTTACGGGGCCGTTTGGGGGCTGGTTTGGGTTTTCACCCTCAAATGGCTTGTTTTCAAGCCAAATTAACATATTTTGAAATTATCATCATATTATCAAATTGGGAGACTCGAGACTACATGGTCAGTTCGTACGAGTTACATTGGTCCCGTGTGAGGTGTCCATGCCTCTTACGGGGCCGTTTGGGAGCTAGTTTGGGTTTTCACCCTCAAACAGCTTGTTTTCAAGCCAAATCGACATATTTTGAAATTATCGTCATATTCTCAAATCGGGAGACCCACAAATACGCGAACAGTTCCTACGAGTTATATTGGTCCTGTGCGAGGTGTTCGTGCCTCTTACGAAGCCGTTTGGAGGTTGGTTTGGGTTTTCACCCTTTAACGCCCTGTTTTTAAGTCTAAGTGTCATTTTTGCAAATTATCGTCATATTTTCAAACTGGGAGACCTGTGACTACACGGTCAGTTCCTACAAGTTACATTGGTCTCGTGAAAGGTGTTCGTGCCTCTTACGGGGACGTTTGGGGGATGTCTTAGGATTTCCCCCTTAACGGATGTTTGGGGGCTGGTTTAGGTTTTCACCCTTTAACGGCTTATTTTTAAGTGTAAGTGTTATTTTTGCAAATTATCGTCATATTCTCAAACTGAGAGACCCGAGGACTACGCTGTCAGTTTGTACGAGTTACATTGGTCACGTGCGAGGTGTTCATGCCTCTTACGGGACCGTTTGGGCGCTGGTTTTGATTTTCACCCTTTAAGGGCTTGTTTTTAAGCTAAATCGATATATTTTGAAATTATTGTCATATTCTCAAACCGAGTGGCCCGTGACTACGCGGTCAATTCGTACAAGTTACATTAGTCACGTGCGAGGTGTTCGTGCCTCTTACAGGGACGTTTGGGGGCTTGTTTGGGTTTTCACCCTCAAACGGCTTGTTTTCAAGCCTAATCTATGTATTTTGAAATTATCGTCATATTCTCAAATCGGGAGACCTGCGAATATGTGGTCAGTTCATATAAGATACATTGGTCCCGTGCGAGGTGTACGTGCCTCTTACGGGATCGTTTGGGGGATGGTTTGGGTTTTCACCCTTTAAGGGTTTGTTTTTAAGCTTAATCGATATATTTTGAAATTATCGTCATATTCTCAAACCTAGAGGCCCGTGACTACATTGTCAGTTCGTACAACTTACATTGGTCCCGTGCGAGGTGTTCGTGCCTCTTACGGGACCGTTTGGGGGCTAGTTTGGATCTTCTCCCTTTAAGGGCTTGTTCTTAGGCTTAATCAATATATTTTGAAATTATCATCATATTCTCAAATCGAGAGGCCCGCAACTATGCGGTCAGTTCATACAAGTTACGTAGGTCCCGTGCGAGGTGTTCGTACCTCTTACGGGGTCGTTTATGGGCTGGTTTGGGTTTTCACCCTCAAACGGCTTGTTTTCAAGTCAAATCGACATATTTTGAAATTATCATCATATTCTCAAATCGGGAGACCCGCGACTATGCGGTCAGTTCGTACAAGTTACAGTGGTCCCGTGCGAGGTGTTCGTGCCTCTTACGGGGCCGTTTGAGGTTTAGTTTGGGTTTTCACCCTTAATCGGCCTATTTTTAAGTATAGGTGTTATTTTTGCAAATTATAGTCATATTCTCAAACTGGGAGACCTGTGACTACGTGGTCAATTCCTACAAGTTACATTGGTCCCGTGCAAGGTGTTCGTGCCTCGTCCGGGGACGTATGGGGGATGGTTTAGGTTTTCACCCTTTAACGGCCTGTTTTTAAGTCTAAGTGTTATTTTTGCAAATTATCGTCATATTCTCAAACCGGGAGACTCGGGGACTACGCGGTCAGTTCGTACGAGTTACATTGGTCACGTGCGAGGTGTTCATGCCTCTTACGGGAACGTTTGGGCGCTGGTTTGGATTTTCACCCTTTAACGGTCTATTTTTAAGTTTAAGTGTTATTTTTGCAAATTATCGTCATATTCTCAATCCGGGAGACCGAAGGACTACGTGGTCAGTTCATATGAGTTACATTAGTCACGTGCGAGGTGTTTGTGCCTTTTACGTGGATGTTTGGGGGATGGTTTAGGTTTTCTCCCTTAACGGCTTGTTTTTAAGTCTAAGTGTTGATTTTGAAAATTATCGTCATATTCTCAAATCGGGAGACCCGTGACTACGCGGTCAGTTCCTACAAGTTATAATGGTCCCATGCGAGGTCTTCGTTCCTCTTACGGGGACGTTTGGTGGCTGGTTTAGGTTTTCACCCTTTAACGGCCTGTTTTTAAGTCTAAGTGTAATTTTTACAGATTATCATCATATTCTCAAACCAGGAGACCCAGGGACTACGCGGTAAGTTCGTATGAGTTACATTGGTCATGTGCGGGGTGTTCGTGCCTCTTACGGGACCGTTTGGGTGCTGATTTGGGTTTTCACCCCCTAAGGGCTTATTTTTAAGCTTAATCGATATATTTTGAAATTATCGTCATATTCTCAAATCGAGTGGCCCGTGTCTATGCTGTCATTTCGTACAAGTTACATTGATCCTGTGCGAGGTGTTCGTGCCTCTTACGAGGCCGATTGGGGCCTTGTTTGGATTTTCACCCTCAAACGGCTTATTTTCAAGCCTAATCTACGTATATTGAAATTATCGTCATAATCTCAAATCGTGAGACCCGCGATTATGTGGTCAATTCGTATAAGTTACACTGGTCCCGTGCGAGGTGTGCGTGCCTCTTATGGGACCGCTTGGGGGATGGTTTGGGTTTTCACCCTTTAAGGGCTTGTTTTTAAGCTGAATCGATATATTTTGAAATTATCGTCAAATTCTCAAATCGAGAGACCCGTGACTACATTGTCTGTTCGTACAAGTTACATTGGTCCCGTACGAGGTGTCCGAGCCTCTTACGGGGCCGTTTGGGGGATGGTTTGGGTTTTCACCCTTTAAGGGTTTGTTTTTAAGCTTAATCGATATATTTTGAAATTATCGTCATATTCTCAAACCTAAAGGCCCGTGACTACATTGTCAGTTCGTACAAATTACATTGGTCCCGTGCAAGGTGTTCGTGCCTCTTACGGGACCGTTTGGGGGTAGTTTGGTTTTTCTCCCTTTAAGGGTTTGTTTTTAGGCTTAATCGATATATATACAACCCGTTTGGGGGCTAATTGTCAAATCCAACCCACCCCACTCCCCACCCATATATATACATAAAACATTTTAAAAAAAATGTTGGGGAAGCAGTGGGAGGGGAGGGGTGACTCAATGGGCATTAGCACTTGATAAGGAAACCGAGTGTAGATTAATGTTCTGCATCTTTTTACTTCATTTCTATTTTTCATGAGCAATCACATAGAGGGTTTTCATGCTAATAAATGCAACTCTAAAGAAAAAATAATAGAAAACATTGTCCATTACCTTTAAAGCCAGGTGCGATCATATTAGCAAGAATGCCACCATTATTGAGTTCATGTTGCCCAAGCCCATCACCCTCTGCTGCCAAACATCAAAGCACAACCTCAATGCAGTAACAGTCCTTTGATGCCGCAACATGAAACACACCTTTTACAGCCTCCTTAAAGCTCCATTCTTTGTGCATATCAGCTTTGAGCAATCTCAAACGATTATTGCCTCCACACAATGTTAACAAATGCAAAGACACTGCTAAGAATTATAGAAATTAGCCGTCACTAGACTACGTAACCGATGTAACCAGCATTTAGACTAATATTAGTACAAATTACTCGAAGAGCTACATAAGAACATAAATAATAATTGAGTAGGAAGATGACAACCTAAGAACATAATCAGAATGTCAAAAACCAAATTAACCAAATCTGAACGTAAGAACATAAATACCTGAGTTTCTTCTTCTCAAAACCAACTAAACGAAATCCAACTTGTCAAAAACCAATTCAGAATGTAATAATACAAATCCAAATCATAAGTTAAGAAATCAAAAACTAATAATAGACCATCCGATCCATGACCCTGAATGAACAACTTTGGAGATTCAACAAGTCTCATTCCATCGCTATATGCGAGGAACTTGTTAACTTGTATTGGCACCTGCAAAAATAGAAATATGATAACATAACGCTTGAATATCTAGTCTTAAATTGGATTATATAGTTTGAAATTGAATCTCTCCTCATATGGTGTTTCCATCTTTGAGCCTTTTAACTCCTACAACAGTCCCATCCTGGAGATACCATTTATAAACAATCCCCAAACCACCATTTTTTAGTATGTTCTTGCTGGTGAGGTTGTTTGTGGAAATCTGAAGTTCTCTGAACTGTAATCTCGTCAAGTTTCCTAGGCACACTTCTTCACGATGTTGCTCTGAAATTTTGAAAATGAGTATTAATATTGGGAAAAAAGATTAGATAAATGACTTTCAAGATTTTTCAACTTCATTTGTAACACTATTTAAATGTTGTACTGCCGATGTCGAAGAATATTTGTTGGTTGTGTCTTCGCCTCCACCAAAGAAGGAAGCCAAACCCAAAAATTAGTAGGAAGATAGATGCACCCAAAGGCTTGACCCAAAAGTTATGGAAAATTTGTGACTTTTTGGTCTTCCAGTAGGTTGAGAGCCTAAAAAATCATAACAAGTTTCAAAAACACACAGATACGAAATATACAAGATTGTATAAACAGTAGCAGATCGTTCGGTTTTTGGAAAAAGAAAAATATCGCATTTGACTTGTAGATATAGCCATTTAACACACAGATAGCCATTTATCGCATTTGATTTGTTAACTCATCATTTAACTTGTAGATATAGTCAATTTCAACCACGTAGGTAATTTTACAAACACAAGGAAACATAAACATCTAAATACAACATAAACATCCAATCATCTAAACATTTAAATAAGCCAAGCCAAGCCAAAACAACAAAGATAGATAAACAAAAATATCTCAGAGAGATGAACAAAAAAATAACAATGCAAGTTAAAGACCAAATTAGTGAAAACACAAGATAGTACCTTCAAATTAAACACAAATCCAAATTAGAACCTGTAAAAACAAAAACATACAAAAACCAAATTCGTGAGAAACCCAAAAACCAAAAATGAAAAACCTAATGAGAGAGAGAGAGAGAGAGAGAGAGAGAGAGAGAGAGAGAGAGAGAGAGAGAGAGAGAGAGGAAATGGTCTTATTTTACTACGATTCTCATAAAAATTTCAAGTCGTAAGATAAAATTTAATTTGCAGGTGAAAATATCGAATCAAATCGAAAGAGAAATTTAACGGACTCATTGAAGAAGACATGTGAAAACAAAGCCCTAGAAATTATGGGATTGCTGGAAAGCTGACACAAAAGCCTTAGAGAGAAAAAACGGCAGTTTGGAACAGGACGTTGTCTCCGAGGAGGTTGTTAAATTCTGTTTGGTTTTCGAGAAAAATTAGAAAAGAAAAAATTATTTACTGATTAAAAATTCAGGCCTGTATCTGTATGTATCGTAATTACGGTGCATAATCCAAAAGTAAACGAGCATGTGTATATCTACCACAAAGTACCAAATTCCAAATTAGATAAACAAACGTAAGCAAAATAATTAAAAACCTAATTTCTCCAACACATTTTCGAAATCAAAAGCAGATCCTTAAATTAGAAAGCATAAATCAAATGGAGACTACCTATCGGATGAGGGCAGAGCTGAGGGTGGTGACTGGGACTGAGGGCGGCAGCCTTATCGCTGAGAGGGTGAGGGCATCGTTATAGGTTTGGGTTATGGGGGAGGGGGGATACCAGTGAGTAGAGAGCGAGCGGGGGACGAGAGCAGGGACGAGAGCGGGAGACGAGAGAGGGAGCCCAAAAGTAAAAATAATATTTTTTGGGGTATTATATATTTTAGTCAAGTGTGCCAGATTATCATTAAACCGTGCCAAAATTTGGCACAGTTTTAAAGTGTGCCAAATTTTTAATGTCAAGGTGAGTCAAATTGTTGTTTTTGGTGTAGTGAGATTGGATGGAACTGGCCTGAGTTGAACCTCTGTAAAACAAAACCAAACAAATCACTAGCAGCCTATGTTGGCCTTTTGATCTCCAAACCTCCCCAATACCTGCATTCAATTACCACCCAGCACTAGATCAAACTCTTTAATATTACAGTACCTATATATGATTATACACGAATGTGTGTGAAATTGATAACATGTCCCTTTTATGAGTATAATCATTACGTGCCATTAGGACACACGTTATATTTTGCTTTATTATATGGATATGTATCGATATAAATTAACACATTTGTGCATATAGTGAATAATATACCTTTGATTGTGCTTAAAATGTATTGAATTGATCTAGAGATCAAAGATTGTGATGGAAGATGATCATGGTTAATCTTTTTAAGAAAGTAGTCTATGAAAGAACAAGGAGTGCAAGCTTGCATCCTCCACTTCAAGGAGCTCAAAACAAGAAGCTCCATTCTTTGTATGGTTTTTCCTTCAAATAAAAACTTGGGATCTCCTACCTACTCACAAAAATCCATATGTCCATTACATATAAGAACATATCAGAAAGGCAAATGGTTCCATATATAATGAAATAAATAAATATTCACATTAAATTATTAGTTTATTTTTTCAAACAAACATATTGCTTGGATCCAAGAAACATGTTGTTTAAATAGGAAATCACACATCATGTATGATTAAATTCTTAGTTTATTAAATAAATATAGAAGAAAAATTAACAAATAAGACTAAACACATTAAAAATATAAAAAAATGAACTGAGAAGAGTGATTACCTCACAATTTCACATGCCAATTAGGAAATTGACATGTTTGAAGAAAGCACGCATAAGTATAGTACAATGCCCCCTATGTAGTTCATAATCTAAAAAAGGATACGACAATAGCAAATAAATATTAGAAATTCGTTCAATGTTACATACCCATTGAGGTGAAAGGTGTTCCAATCTTATCCAATCACATTTACAACAAAAATATTACCACAAACCCCTGTCTTATATAAAAAAAACTGTTGTTAAATAAAATAATATACAGCAATCATCAAATTTGGAATCACCAAATAGACCAATCACCAGGAACTATATTTGATTTGATGGTATACTCTTCTAGTGTAGAAGGTGAACTCTTCTATTGCAGATGGTTTCCAAATATCCCAATCACCAAGAACTATATTTGATTACACAAATTAGTGAATCTCATAATTTGGAATCAATTATGGAAAGTAATCGGATTGTTACTTAACTTGTACCAAAGTCAATGTTATAAAATGAAGCATAAAAGACATAATGTGAATGAAATAGAAGTACTAATACATTTAACTTTCACTCCCACATAGAGTTAAGCAAAAAAAAAACCTAATAGATTGGCAAAATTTAGGGGAAAAAATAACCTACAAACCAAATGTATCAACAAATTCACACACACACACACAAACATAATTAGCAAAACATCCATCAGAAGGAAATTCTCACTCAGCAAAAGGAACTAAAGCTCAAATAATATATAAATGCTCCTAAAAAACATTATTGGGGTTTCAAATTATAAAACATAAATAAACCAACATCAAATGCCTATATGTAAACCCAACAATAATGAAAAGAGGATCATCACACTAAAACCAAAGCCCCAAATTACTTTCAATCCATATTTTTTTTCCTAATTCTTATGAACGAAAAGCCCTCAACGTCGAGATATAGATATAGAAATAGAACCCTTAAGAGAGGGAAGAAAATACCTAATGTTGAAAAACCTAAAATCTGCAAAATAGAATTCAAAACCAATTGAAACAATAAAAACTTGAATCAAATATGGGGTGAAAGTTCATAGGTTTAGAAAAACATGGACGATATTTAGAACTAATACCACGTTAAAACAAAACAAATAAATCAAAACCACCCAAAATGGGGGAGAAGGCCTAATTTGAAACCCGATTTGAAACCCAATATAAAACAAATCAGAAGCTCCACATAAAACCTAATCCGGAATAAATCAAACTTAAACCTAAACCACATACATATATTAAACATAAATGGAATAAATAATCGGGAATAAGAAAAGATTGAGAGAGAAGAACAACCATATTTATGACCAAATCGCATTACAGGCATTCAAATCATATAGGAATTGTTAAAGTACGAGTTGAACTATTTATCCATATGAGTTTTTCAAGTATCTAGTAAAAATATTTCTAAATACGGATCTAAATTCCTATGTCAATATTTAGAGTAAAATAACACATACCATTCCCTTCAAAATCAGAGAAAAGTTCTTGTTGATTTTCATTTCAGAAACAAGTTGACTATAAGACTCGGGGATCTTTAGGCCATCTGGGATTCCCTCAGAGTTCACTTGATTAAGGACCTTGTAAAATTCTCTAACCAGCCTCTGTTGCAACACCATAATGACAAAGATTCATCTTAACAAAATGTGTACTGCATTAAAAAGTAAAAAATAGACATTAATATATTACCTCTGAATCATCAACCCTACCAAGAAGCCTTGGTCCTAAGCGCCTACCTAAACAATTTGAAGGACGTAAGAAAACAAAGAATGAGAGCATAATAAAGCAAATTGGGATAAAGAAATCAAGATCTGGGTAAAGAAAAGAGAAATGTAGGGCGTATCGAAGGAGGATCACTTGTTGACGCCTTTTAGGGTAACAACAGCGGTGAGAATGAAAACAAAAGGCAATAAGAAAACGAGGATGAGAATGGTGTGGAAAAGCGTGCGATAAGAGATGTGGCGAGCTGCGACCTTGATCTTCATAAAGTCAATCAATCCTAATGTTGTGACCAAATCGCGACAGTAGTGAGAGAGAGACCAAACGGGAAGCTGTGGTGAAAAGTGAGAGAGAGGGCCAAGTGGGAAGCTGTGAGAATGAGACGGATGTGAGGGCGGGAGACTAAAACTAATAAAATTTATTTTTAAGGGTATTTTATATCTTTATCAAGTGTACTCAAATTAGGCACACTTTTAAACAGTGCCAAATTTTGGCACTATTTTAAAGTGTGCTAAATTGTCATTAAACTGTGCCAAAATTTAGCACAGTTTTAAACTGTGCCAGATTTTTAATATCAATGTGTGCCAAATTGCTGTTTGTGGTGTAGTGGAATAGACTAGAAATCCATTTTGTTAACTTTATTATCTTCTCTTAGTTGAGTCTAATGTTTTGTTCTTCTTTTTATTTGCATTGCAGCAAAGAGCAAGAAGAAGATTCCTCACAAGAGTAACGTTAACTTTATTGATCTTCAGACGATTTAGTCTATCAATCAGAGAGTTAAAGAAATTGATCATCAAAGGTCAGCGGAATTTTTTTGTGGCTGTATGAGTTATACCACTTATTTTATGGAAATGCCAATAAAAGGAAGGTCAGTCATCACTTTTACTTTAGATGACCCAGAGGCTTCCACTTCGGGACTAAAAAAGGTATGAATCACCTGAAGAAATCACATCATATTCCTTAGGGCCTCTTGACATATTGTTGATTCCTTATACTGTTTCCCCAAAGCAATGGCCAAAAGGAAGGTTATGAATTTGATCTCCTCCAATGTTGGCACCAGGTCCCCTCCCCCTGCTCATCCGTCAGGTAAAGAGAAAGATCTTTCTCATTAGGCGAGCAAGAAAAATGAAGTTGGGGGTTCCTCTAAACCCATGGACATCGAGGATTCCAACTTTAAGGATAATGAGCCTCTTTCAAAGAGGCTAAATAAGGATTATATTCCTCCTCCCCAAATGGATGTTAGGAGGAAAAAGATTATTCATAAGGACAAAGGTGTTTCCCAGTCAATTGTTGCTCACCCTGACCTTGCTCAAGACTTGATTCGTTATGGGGGTTTTCATGTGGATAGAGTGACTGCTCTTTCTTGCCCCATTTTTAATTATTGGAGCATGTCAATCACAATCTATCCCTTATAAGTTGATCTATGTTTCACCTTTCTCGTGTGTTTTTCTCTAACTTGAATATTTCTCACATTTTTTTACCCGTTATTTTGCAATTTTGATTGATTATGATCAACTGTTAGAGAGAAACAATCAGATAAAGAAGTCCTTTGTTGATGTGGTGGTCGCCTTTGAGGATTTAGGCAATTTCTTTGTGGTTTATCGATCATTGAATACTACCCACTCGATGAGAAGGTTAAGAGTCTAGAGGCCAAGAAGTTCGATGAGTTTTTGTGATGGTGGAAATTATCCAATAGCCAAAAAAGATTCCCAGGATGTTAAGTTTGAGGCCAACCTAGCCAAGAAAAAAGTAATTGAAGATACGGCTAAGGCTGAGGAGGCCTTGGCTAGTGTGGGGAAGACCAAGGATAATGAATTTACTTATGGCTGGGATAAAGCCTTTGTCAACACCAAGATGACTATCACATACCTTAAAAAGGTAATATTTAAGAAAGAATACAATGAGTCTCTTATTAAGGTTAGCATAAGTGAGGGCTCAAACCTCTTCCATAAATACCATTCAGGTTCCCCTCCTCAATTTGAGGAAGAGGTGGAGGATGATGACGACACGACGGTTGGAAAGAAGGGGATATTACTGATCAAAATGAGGATAAGGTTACATATCAAAGTGAGATCATATCTACCAAGCAAGTGGCTGAGAAAGAGAATAATGTCCAGACAGTCCCTTAGGGCTTTAATTAGGGAATATTGTATTTCTTTTTTTTATCCCCGAATGATATAAGGGCATGCCCCATTTGTAATCCTGTTTAATTAAATCCATGGTTTGATTAAACCATTGTTGTTTTGTCTAATTTTTGCAAGTTTCTTTTGTTTGATAAGCTAATATATCCGATCACTTCTTTATACAGTTTAACATTAGACTTGCAGTGCTGGTTGCTGCTCAGAATCATTTTTAGGAAAGACATAGAAGACTGTTCATCGTTGTTCATAATGAAAATGATGGGCATGATGATTTTTACCAACACTTAGGTCTTGACATATTTTCTCAAGCAAAAGAGATATATTTAGATCTGTGTCTCCTCTTCCATAAGGAGGTTGCTGATAAGGCCGCTTTCCATGATATAATTTTCACTGCTCAAAGTAGTCATAAGGACTCGTTAGCCAATCTAAAGGTCAACTTTGAATAAAATTTTATCGACCTGAATAATGAGAGTGGACTTGATTAGAGGCAGGACACCATTAAGTCTACCCATTCCATAAGGAATTTTATTTTTCACGTCACTCTGGTGGGCGTTCGTGAGGTCGCCACTATTCTTAAGAAAGAGAACAACGCCTTGAGGGTTGTGCTTAAAAGACTTAATAAATGCAGATCAAATGAATAGGATGAAGAGGGCGCTTCCTTTTTAGAGAAGAGAGCACCCATCGTAGAGAGGAACTAGAGAAAGATCAAAAGTCTTTAAATGACAAAGTCACGACTACTAAGGGTTAATCCTCCTCCCAAAGGTAGAAGGAAGGTCCTCTAGCAGGAGAGCTAGGGAAGACCAAGAAGACTTTGATCAATAATGTGTCAACCATCAGAAGTTTATTCGAAAAGATTGACCTTCTCACAACCTCGTAAGGAATGGGTAGATAGTTACGATAAGGCCCTTCTCAATATAGACTCTACCCGAAACGATGCTCGAAATATTGGCTATAAATATGGTTGGATTAATGCACTCATAATGGCAAATGTGTCACCGAATTCTGAGTTGTGGTATTGGTACGACTCAGGTTTCCTTGATAAAAAATACCCTCCTTATAAGCTTAATGTTTTGTGTATCCCAATGGATTCCATTCTAGTCATCATGATAAGGAAATACCTCGGTGATTATATCCTTAATGGAGATTATGAACTATATTGACCTCAACACTTGGTCGACGGGGTAAGTCATGGGGGTCGACAAGGATCAGATACATATCCATCTTCATTATTCCTTACGCACTGGATTTTCCTTCAGCTGGATTTGGGAGTTCAACGAATAAACCATCCTTATCGCACAATTATTCTAGGAATATTTACCATTTTGTTGTAAATTGTTTGCTTTTTTTCCTTGTAATAACTTTTAAGTGCTAATGGAATTATTTGCATTTTTGCCTCCCTATATAATGTGTGATCTTCTAGTCTTACCTTTTAGGTAATGCCATCACATATAGCCTTAGGCCTAGAACTAGTAAAGCAAAAATGCACTTGTTTGTGGAGTTATTCCCCAGCAAGGATTTTTGTGACCCATTTGGTCATAGGTGCCTAAGGTTTACCAGTAGGCCTTTCATTAGTTGTAAATAATTTTTCATATTTTCTTATTTTCCAAAACTCTTTATATTGGCCGATCGACCACTTAATCTCATATGCAGACCTTTTATTCAGAGTTGGTTTATGGTCGATGAACTAGTCAGTCTTAAAAGAAGACATTTGAGAGAAGATAATCATTACAGTGAGAAGTAGTATGTTAAGAAGAACTCATTAAACTATTTGATCTTCTTTATTTAATACTCATTTGCCTTCCACTTGGAAAAGAACATAGAAATATTTTCAAGAAGTTTGAAAGAACTTCTTAAAGAAACTTTAAAATTAAAATAATCAAAATAATCTTAGTCACAAACTTAAAAATTTTAAAGTAAAACTTCTTTAGATTGGTTGTATTCTTAGCTTGGGGAACCTATCCACCCTCCATTTATTCTATGTGGTAGGCTACCATTTAGTCATCTCGAATGAATTTGAATGGACCTTCCCGGTTGGGCCCAAGTTTCTTGTCTGGGGAATTTTTTGTCCTCCCCGTGATTTCATTGAGTACTTAGTCCTTAACAATCAAGCATCTCTCTTTGACACCCCCATTGTATTGCTTGGCCAAATTCTACTGCTAAGAGGAAAGTTTTACAAGAGCCAATTATTTTTTTCATCGACTAAGTCAAGATCTGATCTGATTGCTTAGTTTTTGAGATCTTGATCGACTAAGGTGGACTTCATGGTTAGCAAACCTGCTTTTAGCGGGATGACTGGCTACATTCTACAAGACAAAGTAAAGGGCCCCTGTTGATTGCTTGGGTGTTTTTCAAAATGCTTAGAGAATGTTGGGGAATTGGTCAACATGGGCACCCTTAGCCTTTTCTAAATGCTTTTTTATTCTAATGAGGACTGTCTTGTTGGAAGCTTCTTCTTGCCCGATTCTCAGGGGGTAGGCCACTCGACTATAGTAATTTCTAATACTGTGCACAATGTAGAAGCTTTGGAAGAGGCTACTCTCGAACTGAGTTCTTCTATCTATGATGATAATACGAGGGATGTCAAACCACGTTATGATGTTGTTTCATATGAACTTGGTCATATCGATATGTTATATGTTTTTTGAGGGTTCCTCTTTAACCCATTTAAAGAAGTAGCATGTGCTGCCCAATAGAAAATTCCTACTTCCAGATACGAGGGGAAATGGGTCGATGATGTCAAGCCCCCACTAGACAAACGACCAAGGACTTATTAGGGATTTGAGGTTACTGGTCTTTTAGTGTACCAACAAAGAGAACAACAGACAGTTCTTAAATTTTTTTAATTTAGGCAACTGCGTCCTTTTACATATGTGTCCACTAGTATCCCTCTTTTATAGGCCTAAATGCTAGAGACGTACCCCATATGTGGCTCCCACATATCCCCTAATAGAGGGTGTTCTAGATGTCATTTGGGTGCATGGATTAGAGGTAAGGTCCTGAAAAAGAGCACTGATAAAGCTTTTGATCTGTCACCATGTGGAAATGAGCAAATTTTACACGTATTTTAGGTGCTTCCTTTTTATCAACTAGAAAGGCGTCTTCCTTTAGGTAGTTCATAATCGAATCCATATAACTCGGAGTCCTATTGATGATAATAAATTTCTTGGAAATTTTCCCTTTGTTGATTCTAGGTTGGTCTAGGTATTCCACTTCAATTGTTCATTTCATATCTCCCTTAACAACTAAAGCGAGTATAGTGAGTGCATCTGCATGACTATTGTTCCCTCTTAGGAATTTTTACACCTGTATATGCTTGAATTAGAAGACCAAGTGTTGAGATTCTTCAAGGTATATTTCCATGTGTTCATCCCTAGCAATGTAGTCTCCTGATAATCAATTTGATACCAGCCTTGACTTACAAAAGACATTAAGGTAACGGGCTCACATGGAGAGTTCTTTTCATAATACATCTAGTGAGGCTTCGTAATCAGCTTACTTATTGGAGGTCTTGAATCCCAAAGTGAAATTTTTTTCTCTAATATGCTGAGAAAGTCTTTGTACTCAGCTTCGTTATTGGAGGCTTCAAATCCCAAGAAAAATTGCATGCTCGAGAACTATTTTCTTCAGGGGTACCAGTACTATCCTCGCTCCTTCCCCTTGGAATTAGAGGCTCCATCAACATATAGTACCTGTGGGTACCCTGAATTTAGCACCATAGGCCTGGACGAGTAACCTCTCCCTAGCGGCCCAAAGCCCAGACCCATCACCTTTGTATTAATCCAATTACCCCACGATCCCATGAGGAGAAGTTGTGGGGGAACGCGATCCCATGTAGAGGAGATGGCTAATAAGTAGGAACCCATCTCCCCCACTACTCCAACACATACATGTATAAATTAAACCCTAAGTCCGGGGCAAAGGACAAGTTGTATTCTCTGTACTTATTCTTCAAACTATAGAGAAATAACACTGACTGAACCACCGTGGACGTAGGCACATATTTTCTGAACCACGTATACCCGTTGTTGTGTGATTGGCATCTTATTTATCTTTTCTTGATTGTTACCTCTTTTATATTTATTTGTGTTGCATAATAATTGTCTCCATAATTGGCGCCGTCTGTGGGAAGCGTTTATCTTTCCCTGAGAAGAGCCCACGCCGAGAACAAATCTAAGATGTCTGGTCACAGCAGCAACGCTCCTCAAGCAGGAGATATTCATGAGCCACCCGCTCCTCGCAGGATTAGGTCTGAAGTCCGACGTTCAGATCAAGGGGCTCGCTTAGAAAGGCCAGCCTCAGAAGAAAGTCAAGGACCAGCAAGGTCCACTCAGATATCCAGATTGATCGATGCATACGAAGCAAGGCTCCACGAGCAGAGGGAGTCTTCTCGCAGGTATGAGGCTGAGAATGCTCGCTTGAAAAGAAGACTGGAAAAACTGGAGAAAGAACGACGTCCTGATACCAGGAGATGCCCCAATCGCACTCCTAGCCCTCAGGCGAGCAAATCTCGCAGCCGAGGAAGGAGCCCTAGGCGGCAATATCAAGGGTTCGAAGGTGGCGACTCAGACGACGACCTCCGCGAGCAACTGAGAAAAGCTCGCCGCTATCAGAGCCCTACTCGCAGCGACGACAACATACGGAACCTAGTCCGCAGAGAAATGGACCAACATCCAGCTCACCGCGGCACCAGGTCAACCAGAGAACTCGCCAGGAGAGCCCTCAAGACCCAGATGAAATCGCCCTTCACGAGGGAAATTGAAGAAGAAGAAGCTCCCAAAAAGTTTGCTATTCCAAGGTTCAAGATTTACGACGGGAAGACTAATCCCATTGATCATGTCAGGAAGTACCGGCAGGCTATGACCCTCTGGAATCACCGAGATGCGCTGATGTGTCGTATTTTTCCCTCGAGCCTTCATGACGTGGCCCAGAAATGGTTCGAGAAACTCCCTCACCGATCCATCAGAAATTTCAAATCCCTGGCCGAGCTCTTTACGGCCCGGTTCATCACCAGCAGCTCCCATCCCAAAAGGATGGATGCCCTGTTGACAATGAAGAAAACTCCTCAGGAGACACTCCGAGACTATGCGAAGAGGTACTGGGAGTTATTCAACGAAGTCGAGGACTGCGCAGAAGAGGTGGCAGTGGCTTCATTCAAAATTGGGCTACCTAGCTCTTACCTCCTTTAGCAGTCCTTGTCTAAGAAGGAAGCAACCACCATTGATGACCTGATGGCCCGGATTGAGAAATACGCAAAGGTGGAAGATGTCACCCGCCTTAACGTAGGTGAAAACGGTCGAGCCAAGCTCGCCACGAAGGGAAGTGAGAAGGTTGATAACCAGAAAAAAGGAGGAAAGAATGGGAGCAAGAATGGCTCCAAGAACGGAGGGAGCCCTGACGTTGCAAAGTCGTTCCAGGAGGTCAACACCATCTTTAAAGAACCAATTTACAAAATTCTCGCGAAGATCAAGGATGAGCCGTTCATCAAATGGCCCCGGAAAATGGGAGGAGACTCATCGAAAAGAAACAATGCGCTGAGATGCACCTTCCACAAAGAGGGAGGACATAAGACCGAGCACTGCAAGGCTCTTAAGTCCCACCTCGAGGAGTTGGCCCAATCCGGACATTTGAATGACTTTGTAGAAAGGAAAGTAGAGAGAGTGACTGCCCACAAGGAGACAAAACCCGACAACGTATTGGAAGACGACACCGGACACGAATTCGCAGTAATCCATGGAGTATCCGATGTTAAGCAAATCCAGGGCAACTCATCTCGGATGGAGGTAAAGAAGATGACAGCAGTAATGCAAGCTTTTCAAATTGATCCAGCGAAATCACAGGCAGGAAAACGCCGGTGAGCAGAGGACATCAACTACAACAAGCATATTGTTTTCACGGATGAAGATCTTGTGGGACTGAGGACCCCACATCACGATGCCTTAGTCATTACACTCAGGATAGCCAACTTTGATATCGACAGGCTGCTCGTCGATCAAGGAAGCTCATCCGAAGTAATGTACATCTACCTGTTCAGAAAATTAAAGTTGAACATCGCCGACCTAAAGGGAACCACTGTTCCTCTGCTCGGCTTCGCTGGAAAAATGACCATGCCTCTGGGCAAGATAGTACTAACAGTGCTCGCTGGAAATGTTTCGAAAATGATCGAATTCTTGGTGGTCGACATCGATTCACCGTATCAAGCCATCCTCGGCAAAGGATGGCTTCATGCAATGAAGGCAGTCTCCTCGACCTACCACCAGAAACTCAAATATGTCACCGAGCGTGGAGTGATGGAGATACATGGCGACCAGGCGATGGCGAGAAAGTGCTTCATAGCGGCCATCCGACCAAAGCCAGAGAAAAAAGCCGTTCAAACCAGCGAGAAAGTGGAGGAAGGTGCAATCCCTTCCAAATAGCAGTTAAAATATGGAAGGCCCGGAGTGGAAGAGACCAGGCTCCTCCCCTCCGAGCGTGTTGTAGAGGACCTGGTAGAAGTAATTTCTAGAGAAGGCGACAACAGCAGAGTCTTCCTGATCGGGACCTCACTCACTGACCAAGAACAAAAGGATTTGTTAACCTTACTCAGAAGCAACATAGATGTTTTCACTTGGGAACCCTATGAGCTTCCAGGAATCGATCCCAATATGGTCTGCCATCGGTTGCACGTCAATCCCACATTCAAACCGATAGCGCAGAAGGCACGATGAACTGCTCCCGAGAAGGCCAAAGCAATAGAATAAGAAGTCGAAAAACTGCTGGATGCAGGATCCATACGGGAAGTGCAATTCCCCAAATGGTTATCCAACCCAGTGGTAGTTCCAAAAGGCAACGGGAAGTGGAGAGTTTGCATAGACTTCACTGACCTCAACAAAGCCTGCCCCAAGGATAGCTTCCCTCTTCCGAAAATAGACCAACTAGTAGACGCCACTGCAGCTCACGAGCGAATGAGTTTCCAGGACGCATACTCAGGCTATCACCAGATTCCCCTGTATGCACCAGATCAGGATAAAACGGCGTTTATCACGACGGTTGGTTTATACTGTTACAAGGTACAGCCTTTTGGGCTAAAAAATGCAGGGGCAACCTATCAGCAGCTGGTTACTAAAATGTTCAAGAATCAGATGGGAGACACGATGGAGGTCTACATCGACGACATGCTCGTCAAGAGAAAGGAGAAGGAAAATCACCTCTCGAACCTGTCAACTACCTTCGAAATCCTCAGGAAGTACCGAATAAAACTCAACGCGAGCAAGTGTTCCTTCGGTGTCCAGTCAGGAAAGTTCCTTGGGGATTTGGTCAGCAAGCGTGGCATAGAGGCTAATTCGGACCAGATTGATGCAATTAAACGGGTGCAACCTCCTCGCACAATCCGCGATGTACAGAAGCTCACTGGAATGCTCGCTGCTCTAAATCGTTTCATTTCTAAATCATCCGAGAGATGCAAGCCCTTCTTCCAACTCTTAAAAGGTAGCAAAACAGTAGAATGGACCCCAGGTTGCTCGCAAGCATTAGACGAGCTCATATCCTACCTAAGCTCCCCACCACTGCTTGTCATACCACAGCAAATGGACCCTTTGTACCTCTACCTCTCTGTATCCAGCCATACTATCAGCTCAACGCTAATGTGTGAAGCTACAGGGATCCAACATCCAGTCTATTATGCAAGCAAAACCTTACTAGACGCCGAGCAGCGCTACCTGCCATTGGAAAAGCTCACATTCGCCCTAGTAATGTCCTCGAGGAAACTGAAGCATTACTTCGAAGCTCATACGATCATTGTCCTTACATCACACCCCCTCAAGGTTGTCCTAAGGAAGGCGGATTTATCGGGCAGACTGTCTAAATGGTCAGTCGAGCTCGGCCGGTTTGACATCCAATTTCAACCAAGGACAGCTATCAAGGGTCAAATCCTTGCTGACTTCATAGCTGAATTCACAAGCGAAGAACCCTTCGACCAGCCTAAGCCAACAGAACAAAACAGCCAGGCTACAGGGGGAAGCTGGAACCTATTCGTTGATGGAGCCTCCAACTCAAAGGGGGAAGGAGTAGGAATTGTTCTCATCACTCCAGAAAATACAGTCCTCGAGCAAGGTGGCTGGGATTTGCAGCCTCCAACAACGAAGCAGAATACAAAGCCTTAATAGCAGGACTCCAAAGGGCGCAAACTCTAGGAGCAAAGCATTTACAGGTATTCGGAGACTTGCAACTAGTTTCCAATCAGATAAGTGGAGACTATAACGCGAAGGATGAGAGGATGGCAGCCTACCTCTCCTTGGTAAAAAACTTAATGACGAACTTTGAAGAAATCAACATCCAACAGTTTCCCAGGGGGCAGAACAGCCACGCTGACGCCTTGGCAGCCCTGATCTCGGCAGTTGATTCCAGTGTAAGGACAAATTTTCAATCGAGTCGTTTGTTATATTGGCTTAATTCCGTTGGACAAAACATTTTTGGGTCATACTGCATCAACGATCATTCAACACAAGGATTCAACCATCGCATTCAAAGTTCACGCATCATCAATATTCATGCCGTGCTATTTATCCTACGAAGGTATATGACCTAAATATAATTTTATAAGTTGGAGTATTTTGACAAATCAAGAAATTTCAAATAAGCAAATGTTCATATATAAGCTATATTAATTTTGAAAAAGTCCTTGAATTAAATTGAAAAATTTTGGGCAAAAATTAGATTTTCGTTCGAAGTTTAACCCAGGTCGTTCGAACGACCTGGTTCTAACGAAGTGGTGCCTCGTTAGTAGCTCGTTAGAATTTCGTTAGAAATGTCGTTCGAACGACCTCATTCGAACGAGATTTCTAACGACATCTAACCATCCTAAACTGGCACGCCGTTAGATAAGTCGTTCGAACGACATGTCGTTCGAACGAACTCGTTCGAACGAGTTTCGCCAGAATTGATTTTTTAAACTTATTTATTAATGCAGTTTTTTCTACAACTGTTTTTTTGCCCACTACTTTTTCAGTTATTTTCTAATGGACGAAAATTCAGTTTTATAACTTAAGGAAGATCATTTTTCAAAGTGAATTTTTTTCCATAACTTCCATCCTTTTGAGAAAAATTACTCCAACATTTTTATCAACTTTTCAAATCAAAACCCCTTCATCAATTCACATTCAACAAGCAAGATTGTGGTGGATCTCTGCATTCAAGCTTCGAGGAGACGGTGGTTTTGGGCTTCGGTGGATACCGCAACACGAGGAGTGTTGAGCAACGCGTTGGAGTTTCGCGGACTACAACTTCGGAGGTCGAGGACGGCATAAGCATGCCTTGAGTGAGTCAATGTCTGTAAGTCTTTTGAGTCTCTTGTAAAACCTTTTGTTGTAGTGGATTTTGCCTAGGCCCAGCCGTCCGAGGTTTTTCCCATTTGGGTTTTCCTCGTACATCGGCGTGTTGTGGTTGGGATTTTCGCACTTTCATTTTATCATATCACCTAGATGCATGCTTAGGATAAAATGAATTTAATTGGAATTTGATCTTGCAAATTTGTGAAACTAAATTTAAAATTGAGTTAGAAGAATACATCTTTCATAGAAATAATAAAATTGGATTAAGTGTGTGTGTGTATTCTACGAATTAAACTAAGACCATATAACCCTGCAACTTCAAATTGGTATCAGAGTTTGTTTCTATAAGTTATTTAGATGAATCCTGGAGGTTATATGGATAGTTTTTCGTCGAATAGACTACCTTTATTTGATGGATCAAATTATACCTATTGGAAAGCACGTATGAGATCCGCTCTTAAATCTATTGATGAACGTGTTTGGGTCACTGTTGAAAGAGGATGGTCCCCTCCTACAATGGTTGTTAATGATGAACGTATTTTGACTCCTGTTGAACAGTGCAGCGAGGAAGATTTAAAATGGTGTAACTTTAACTCAAAAGGATTAAATGCCTTATTTGGTGCCGTGTCTCCCGATGAATTTCGTCATATAATGACGTGCGAAACATCAAAGGAAGCTTGGAACATTCTCCAAGTTACTCATGAGGGAACGAGTGTTGTTAAAGCATCAAAACTTCAAAACTTAACTACACAATTTGAAACTATCACCATGAAAGAAACTGAAACTTTTGATGAGTTCTATGCTCGTTTATCTGACATAGTCAACTCTTGCTTTAACTTAGGTGAAAGAATACCTGAAAATCGTGTGGTTAAGAAAATACTTAGATGTCTTCCTAAGCGTTTCATTCCCAAAGTCACTGTACTTAATTCTTTAGGAAACCTAAATACCTTAAAACTTGAAGAACTTGTTGGTGATCTGCAAACGTATGAACTTGATATGTTTCCTAAAGATAACAAAGGGAAAGATAAAGGAGTAGCTTTAAAAGTTAAGAAAGTTGATGTGTTTGATTCTGATGAGTCTGACTTTGATTCTGATGATATAGCCTTATTTGCCAAAAAATTTAAAAAATTTCTCAAGTTTAAAAAACAAAACTCCAAATTTGAAAAACCTAAATTTGAGAATAAAAACAAAGGAGGAAATAAAAAGTTCACTAATCAGGATACAAAGAAGTTCAATAAAGACAACTTTAAGAAGGATGATTCGGAAAGATGTTTTGAATGTGAGGGACGTGGTCATAGAGCTTTTGAGTGCCCCACAAAACTTAAAAGACAAGGCAAAGAGAAAGCCGTTTACAATGCTACTTTAAGCGACAGTGATAATGAGTCTGAAGACTCTGATAACTCTAACTCGCCTAGAAATAACTTCACTGCCTTTATGGCGAGCCTTTCTAGTAATTCGTGTGAGTCAAACCTTAATGTTGACAATTATGAACATAATCTAGAGGTGGTTTCTACTCATTCTACTAGTAGTGATGAAAAAGAGAGTGATAGTGATATAGATGAGAGTGAACTACAAACTGCCTATTCCGAACTCTACAATGAATCTCTTCGCATTCAAAAAGTCAACAAAATATTAACCTTGAAAGTTTTAACTTTAGAAAAAGAGTTGAAAGGCCTGAAGGAGAAGGAGGCCTTAATCAGTCAACTCGAGGCTATTAAAATATCTCTTTCTGAAAAACTTATCGTGATTGGCAAAGAAAAATGTGACTTGATTATCTCCTTAGAAAGTGCTAACAAAGAACTTAATGAGTCTCGTGAAATTAGAACATCTCTAGAAACTAAAATAGTCCAACTTGAAAAAGATCTCGAGTCCTCTCGTGAAGTTAAAGTCACACTCGAGGACAATTCAGGAAGAATGGGAAAACTGTTTCTAGGTCCTGTTTTAGGATATAAGGAGAAAGGGTATCAAGAAAGAAAGGGAATAGGATATGAAGAAGGAAATTCTTCAAAAGTCAAAACTGAACCTGTTGCTAAGTTTATTACAAAATCTAATGTTCCTAAAGTAAATCCCTCTAAGAAACATTTAAAAGCTGGCCCAAAACAACCTTATGTATGTTCATATTGTCACAAATAGGGTCACCTTAAAGATTTTTGCTACAAACTTGGAAAGAACCCTCAATTCAAAAATTCAAAACAACCTTACAACTCCTTAGCTAATCTTAAGAGTCAAGTTAAGTACCTTGTCAATACTTCTAAAAATCTAATGGAAGAGTTTCTTAGGTTCTCTAATGTCAAAAGAAATAACTCTAATTATAAGACTAGAGCCAACCGAGGGAAGAAAATTACTCAAACTTGGGTTAAGAAAAATCAAAACAAGAAAGCTTTTGTCGCTCACGTTGCTCTTAAGGCACAAAATACCTCTCAATGGTACTTTGATAGTGGTTGTTCTAGACATATGACGGACGATAAATCTCTTTTTACCACTCTCGAAAACCATAAAGATGGTAAAGTTACTTTTGGGGATGGTAGCAAGTCCCAAATTATTGGTAGAGGTTCTATTGAAATCTCAGGTTTCCCAAAACTTGAAAATGTTCTTTATGTTGAGGGTCTAAAAGCTAATTTGTTAAGTATTAGCCAACTGTGTGATGATAATCTTGATGTGAAATTTAGTCAATCGGAGTGCATCATTTATGATCAATCAGGTGAACCGATTTTACATGGTGTTAGAACCAGTGACAATTGCTATGGCATCATTCCAAAATCTTCTTTAGTCTGCAATAATGTAAAAACCTCTTCTACCGATCTTTGGCATCAAAGATTAGGTCATGTTAACTTTAGAGATCTTGACAGACTTGTGAGAAAAGAGCTTGTTCGTGGCTTACCGCCACTAGGAAAGCCAACATCCACCATTTGCGGACCGTGTCAATTTGGTAAACAAATCAAAAGTCCTCATAAAAAGATAAACTCGATAACAACATCTCGTGTCCTAGAATTTATACACATGGACCTTATGGGTCCTACTCGTACCGAGAGTATAGGAGGAAAAAGATACATCTTGGTTATGGTGGATGATTTCTCTAGATACTCTATTGTAGGCTTTTTGAGAGAGAAATCTGAAACAGTTGACTTTCTTACCTTTTAAATGTAGAGCTCTTCAAAATCTTCACGGTGTTACTATAAACCTCTTTAGGAGTGATAATGGAACCGAATTCAAGGAATCCGGTGTGAATGCCTTCTGTGATGAAATAGGAATAAAACATGAATTCTCGGCCGTTCGAACCCCTCAACAAAATGGTATAGTTGAACGTAAAAATCGAACGATCCAAGAAATGGAAAGATCCATGCTCCTTGGAAGAAATGTGGCTCGTAGGTTTTGGGCCGAAGCGGTTAACACTGCTTGTCACACGGTTAATAGAGTTTATTTGCGTCCTAACACTAACAAAACTCCTTATGAATTGTGAACGGGTAAGAAACCCAATTTGTCCTATTTTAGAGTGTTCGGAAGTCCATGCTATATTCTTAGAGATAGAGAACTTCTAGGAAAATTTGACTCGAGGAGTGATGAGGGTATTTTCCTAGGATACTCTCAAAATAGTAGAGCTTTTAGAGTCTTTAACTTAAGCAACTCTAAAGTAATGGAATCCATTAATGTGGTCATAAAAGATGATGCTCCGGCCACACAAATTAATAATGAGGAATTTTTATCATGTGAGTGTGATGTTGAGTCAAATGATGAAAGTATTGTATTTCAAAATGATTTGGGTGTTCCATCTACCGATAAAAGGGAAGTTACTCCTTGGGTGCATAAAAATCATGATACTTCACAAATTATAGGAGATCCCGAGGTAGGTGTCAAGACTAGGGCGCAATTAGAAAATGAAGTTACTTATCTCTGTTATACTTCTACTATTGAACCTAAAAACTATAAAGAAGCCCTAAAAGATGAACATTGGATTAATGCTATGCAAGAAGAATTGTTTCAATTTAAGAAAAATGATGTTTGGGAATTAGTCCCTAGGCCTTCTAATACCAATGTCATTGGCACTAAATGGATTTTTAAAAACAAAATGGATGAAAATGGTGTCATTGTTCGAAACAAGGCTAGATTAGTGGCTCAAGGGTATACTCAAATAGAAGGTGTTGACTTTGAAGAAACTTTTGCTCCTGTTGCTAGGTTAGAATCGGTTCGTCTCTTACTTGCCATCGCATGTCATCTTCAATTTAAATTATATCAAATGGATGTCAAAAGTGATTTTTTAAATGGTATTATCCAAGAGGAAGTATATGTTGAACAACCAAAAGGGTTTGAGGACCCAACTCATCCTACTCATGTCTTCTTTTTAAAGAAAGCTTTATATGGCTTAAAACAAGCCCCTTGTGCTTGGTATGAAAGACTCACTTCTTATCTCCTTTCTCGTGGCTTTTTGAGAGGGGGAGTAGATATGACACTTTTTTTTCGGCGTGATGAAAAAGGTATTCTTGTTGCTCAAGTTTATGTCGACGACATAGTGTTTGGGTCTACATGTGATAAACATACTCAAATTTTTTCAAAAGAAATGCACAATGAATTTGAAATGAGTATGGTAGGTGAACTTACCTTCTTTCTAGGTCTTCAAGTTCGTCAACTCAAAAATGGGATATTTTTGTCCCAAACTAAGTATGCTAAAGACCTTGTTAAGAAATTTAATATGGAATCCGCTAAACATGCTCGTACTCCTATGAGCTCCTCTATTAAACTTAGTAAAGACACCGATGGAAAAAATGTAGAGCATACACTCTTTAGAAGTATGATAGGTAGTTTACTTTACCTAACTGCGAGTCGTCCAGATATTTCCTTTAGTGTAGGAGTTTGTGCTCGTTATCAAGCCGCACCAAAAGAGTCTCACTTACTTGCTATTAAACGTATCATCAAATATGTTAGTGGGACCCTGTCTTTTGGCATTTGGTACTCCTTTGACACCAATAATTGTCTATCGGCATATTCAGACGCCGATTGGGCAGGAGATGTTGATGGATGTAAAAGTACATCCGGTGGTTGTTTCTATCTTGGAAGTGAACTTGTCTCATGGATGAGCAAGAAACAAAATTCTATTTCCTTGTCCACGGCGGAGGCTGAATACATTGCCGCCGGGAGTTGTTGCACTCAACTCATTTGGATGAAACAAATGTTGGAAGATTATGGTATTTCCCAAGGCACTATGACCATCTATTGTGATAATACTAGTGCAATTCATATTTCCCGTAATCCCGTTCGACATTCTAGAACCAAGCATATTAAGATCCGTGAACATTTCATTCGTGACTTGGTTGAAGAGAAAATTGTTTCTCTAAGCTTCGTTTCTACCGATCAACAATTGGCCGATATCTTTACTAAACCTCTAGATGCCCTTAGGTTTGAAAACCTTAGGAAATCAATTGGGGTTTGCTCCATTGATTGAGATCGAAGTCGTTCATCTAGTTTAGGTTGCTTCTCTTGCATATCTTTTTACCTATGAACTAGATTTCCTTTGTATATATTTTATTCAAAAATCTCAAAAATATTTGCTTATTTTCTTCATTTTCAAGGAAAACGGGAATGGTTAGTTAATGCTATCAAAACTCTTGTCCATATGGCTTTGTGGTCGATGTATTCAAATCCCTATCTTTTTCCATGTTCACGTGGCCTACGATGAATAGTTAATCCATACATGGTTTATCCTGTGCACAATAATGCTTTGTTTTATGATATATAATGTTGTGATTTCCTCACATATTTGCCTTTTGCACACACCGTACACGGAATATTTCGAATATCTTGTTCACATTGTACTTGCAAAGTGAGATTTGGTGTTGTCTTCTCAATCCTGTCACATCCATTATAAGCAATCGAAATTGTGCATGATCATCCTTTCCTGGATTGAAACAAAATGACTATATTCTTCCGGTTGATTTCCGTTTTTAGCAATGGAATCGAGCTGCGAAAAACATCAAAGTTTTTGCGTGAAAAGCCTCCATTTTCATATTCAGATGTGTGACTAAAATAGAAGCATTGAAAATGATATAGATACAATGCAAAGCCAAAATAATAGGCTTGATTGAGTCTTCAAAAGATTCGTCTCAATCTATTTGATATTTTTGGGAGATATAAGTTGAAGATCAACGGGCATGCACATTTCATTAATTTATTGCTTTCTTCTTGTGACTTTATTGGCGAGAGAATCATCTATTTTGTATGCTTGTTACATTCGTGGTTCAGTGTTCAACAATATTTCATTTTTGACACAAGGCTAATCTGAGTGAATATTGCTCGTATATATTGTTTGGCATTACGCACTTGTACAAATGTTGTGGCTAAAGACTTTCACGCGTATTGTTCACACCCCTACATTTCCGCTCCCACCATTTGGATATGTTGGCTCGAGCTAGGATTAATACAATCACATTTTTGGCAATGATCTGGCCATCCCAACTCCTGATATTATGGTCTTTTTCAATCTATTTTATAATATATTTTTTTCAAAATTTTCAATTTTCGTTAGAAATTCTCGTTCGAACGAGATTTATAACGACATTTTTTTAGCCCCATACTGTCTCGTCGTTCGAAATATCGTTCGAACGACAATTTTCGTTCGAACCCCCTTCTAACGAGGTATCTAATGACCCGAGGCTGTCTCGTCGTTCGAAATATCGTTCGAACGACAATTTTCGTTCGAACCACCTTCTAACGAGGCATCTCACGACCCGAGGCTGTCTCGTCGTTCGAACCCCTCGTTCGAACGACATTACTCGTTCGAACGACCTGCAGTTAAAACGGTCAGATCCTCTTCCCCCAAAACCTGCCACCTCTCCCATTTTTTCAAACCCACGATTTCCAATACCCCATTTCCCCTCTTTCCCAGATTTTTCTCACCCTTCTCTTCCACTTTCCCCTCTACATTTCTCTCTCTCTCTCCCACGATTTTATCCCTCTTCCCACTCTCTTTCTATTTCCCTCTTTCCTATTTCCTCAACTCTTCCTCCATTCCCACTCTTACCGATTTTGTACTGCTCTTCTTCTTCCAGGTATTTTTTTTCTTTTTCCTTTTACTCTTTTCCCATATATATATATATATATATATATATTCTATCAGCTTATATCTCGATATACACACAGATATCATATTTATATATATATATATATATATATATATATGTATATCTATATACATATATATATATATATATATATATTATATATATATATTTATATATATATATCAGATGTTGGGCCTATTTTCACCAATCGATTCTCAATTTTTTTTCCCAACTTGTCTATATATGCATCTGTATATCCCACATTTTTTGGGGGGCTGTCTTTCTTGTGTATTTGTATATGTTGCCCCTGATTAAAATATCTCCCATGAATATTGTATTTTTTTTAAATGCTAATTCCGTTACTATTCATGGAATTTATTTTTATCAAATTTTTTATTTTTTCCTTTATTTTTTATTTCTAAAGGAGTATGGGATTTTTGCTGATTGGTTGTTCGTTTATTGGTGTAATCGGTGGTTTGGTTGGACGTTGTTCGGGTAGGTTCTAGTCTCTATAATTTTTCATGGCCCGTAATCGCCGCCAACGCCGCCTTAGCGATTCCCCCGAGGAACACACCACGTCCTCGGATGAGGAATCCCGGGGTATTCCCGACCTAAAACTACGTTGGCGCACCCTTTCCCAACATACCCGCTATCACACCCAAGGGTTTGCAACCCATTCTGTTGTACGGGAGAAAGTGATTAATCTCCCCTCCCTCCACGGCACAAACGTGCATTCATGGATATCTGATTTAGGGTGGGACCCACTCTTCTCCCTCACCGATGTTGTTTTTCCCGACATAGTACGGGAATTTTATTTTAGCCTGATTAATAGGGATACTCATCTTTACACTCGGGTGCGAGGTCGGGAGATTCTAGTCACTCCCGACTCGATTGCTCAAATCCTTCACCTCCCTCGGGTAAATAATCCCTCTTTTCCATGGACATCCGAGACCACCCCCGATCCTACTCTTGTTTTTAACACCGTTTTTAGGATTCTTCCTTCCGGCACGATTACTATTTTTCATAAAAATTTACATCCCGATTTTATGGTCCTTAATTGGATCGTTTGTGCCTGCCTTCTCCCTCGTGCCAACACCACCCAAATCACAAAACAGCACGTGGATCTCATGTTTGCTATAAGCATTAGGGCCCACATTGACCTTCCCTCCTATCTTTATAGCGTGATCCGGTCTGTTAGGGTTCTTCCCGCCAGCCCCACTCGCCAGGCCCTCCCATTTGCGGCCCTTATCACCCGTATTTGTCTTGCCACCGGTTGCCCCCGTGTGTCCACCGATATCCCCACCACAAAATACCAAACCGTTGACCTCACCTCCATTAGTCGCTCCCGTGGTCATTTGCCATCGGATACCCCTCACCTCACCCCCTCCGCCTCCTCCCACTCCGCCACCTCATCTCACCCCGCTCCCAGTCGTCCAGCTCACTCCCACTCTGTCCATCACCCCGCCCCTTCCCACCTTCCCACACCCGTTGCGTCGGAGGATTTTATGTTTTTGCGTTCACAGGTGTAACAATTTCAGGAGGACCGCCGCCAGGACCGCACACTTATGCAGGAGCTCATTATGTCTATGCAGCAAGACCGCGAGGCCCAAGCCCGTCGAGAAGCCGCCCGGGAGGAAGCCCAGGCACGTCGAGATGAAGCTCAGGCTCGTCGGGACTCTCTTCTCTTAGAGCATCTTACTGCCCTCCGCACTATGGAGCTGCGCCGCGGGGCAGGCTCTTCCGGCACCGGCTCACTCCCCGATGACACTCCACCTGCTGATCCTGCCTCTTGATTTATTTTGTTCATTTCCTGTTTCTTTATGTTTTGTGAGGATGAGTGCTTTCATACTATCTTGTATTTGGATTTATTTCCCTTGGTTATTCCATTGTCTGGCTCTTAGCTATTTCCCCTTTACCCCTTACTTAATGCATGCTCCCACTTTTCATTGTCATGATTCATTATTTCTATCTCCTGCCTTGTTATTTATTCTCATTTCTTTTGCAGGCCCCCTTATCCCTTTGTCTTTTCCGGGCAAAAAGGGGGAGAAAATTTTAATTAATATGACTTCATATTTAGGGGGAGTTTGATAAATTTGGGTAATTTAATTGACATTTCATATTCATTGCAATTAATAATAATTTAAGGTAATTATAATTGAATTAAGTTATTATAATTAAATTTCCAAATTGATTCTAATATTGACCTTATGCACAATTAAGGGGGAGTTAAACTGTTCATATTGAATATTGAGACATTTATGCACCATGCACAAAATATTCTATCGCATTGTCTTATATATAACATCTCTCTATTTCCCCATGCGTTTATGAATTTGTTGTTTCATGTGTGTAGGATACATCTCCTACTCCTTTGCAGCTCGTCAGTCTTGTCTTTGTGTCTGTATTTTTTTGGGTTTTTGGGACGGGACTTAGATACGGCTTGACGGATGGCTTAGTAAATTCAATCTTTTAATTATTTATTTTTTATTTTTGTTTTGTCGCGGAATAGCCAAAGGGGGAGATTTGTAAGGACAAATTTTCAATCGAGTCATTTGTTATATTGGCTTAATTCCGTTGGACAAAACATTTTTGGGTCATACTGCATCAACGATCATTCAACACAAGGATTCAAGCATCGCATTCAAAGTTCACGCATCATCAATATTCATGCCGTGCTATTTATCCTACGAAGGTATATGACCTAAATACAATTTTATAAGTTGGAGTATTTTGACAAATCAAGAAATTTCAAATAAGAAAATGTTCATATATAAGCTATATTAATTTTGAAAAAGTCCTTGAATTAAATTGAAAAATTTTGGAAAAAAATCAGATTTTCGTTCGAAGTTTAACCCAGGTCGTTCGAACGACCTGGTTCTAACGAAGTGGTGCCTCGTTAGTAGTTCGTTAGAAGTTCGTTAGAAATGTCGTTCGAACGACCTCGTTCGAACGAGATTTCTAACGACATCTAACCATCCTAAACTGGCACGCCGTTAGATAAGTCGTTCGAACGACATGTCGTTCGAACGAACTCGTTCGAACGAGTTTTGCCAGAATTGATTTTTTAAACTTATTTATTAATGCAGTTTTTTCTACAACTGTTTTTTTGCCCACTACTTTTTCAGTTATTTTCTAATGGACGAAAATTCAGTTTTATAACTTAAGGAAGATCATTTTTCAAAGTGAATTTCTTTCCATAACTTCCATCCTTTTGAGAAAAATTACTCCAACATTTTTATCAACTTTTCAAATCAAAACCCCTTCATCAATTCACATTCAACAAGCAAGATTGCGGTGGATCTCTACATTTAAGCTTCGAGGAGACGGTGGTTTTGGGCTTCGGTGGATACCGCAACACGAGGAGTGTTGAGCAACGCGTTGGAGTTTCGCGGACTACAACTTCGGAGGTCGAGGACGGCATAAGCATGCCTTGAGTGAGTCAATGTCTGTAAGTCTTTTGAGTCTCTTGTAAAACCTTTTATTGTAGTGGATTTTGTCTAGGCCCAGCCGTCCGAGGTTTTTCCCATTTGGGTTTTCCTCGTACATCGGCGTGTTGTGGTTGGGATTTTAGCACTTTCATTTTATCATATCACCTAGATGCATGCTTAGGATAAAATGAATTTAATTGGAATTTGATCTTGCAAATTTGTGAAACTAAATTTAAAATTGAGTTAGAAGAATACATCTTTCATAGAAATAATAAAATTGGATTAAGTGTGTGTGTGTATTCTACGAATTAAACTAAGACCATATAACCCTGCAACTTCATCCAACCTTAAAAGGATAATCCCTATCGAATTTCCTTAGCTGCCCGAGCATTTACCCCAACTGCGAGCTGACCAAAGCGAAACAAGTACTCCAATTGGATCCAGCCCCAAGCTGGATGGATCCCTTAAGAGACTATTTGAAGAACGGAACGCTCCCAGAGGATAAGAGGACTGCCCACCAGATAAGAGTCAAAGCTGCTCGCTTTCACTTATCCACGGGAGGCGACTTGTATAAAAGATCTTTCTCCGGCCCCTACCTTAGATGCGTCCACCCAGGCGATGTCAAGACAGTGCTTCACGAGCTTCACAAAGGAATCTGCGGGAGTCACGTCGGAGGAAGGTCTCTAGCCTTCCGAGCAATGAAGGAAGGTTACTGGTGGCCATATATGCAAAGGGACTCCGCAGTATATGTCCGCAGGTGCCTAAAATGCCAGCTTCACGCCCCCATGGTCCACCAGCCCGCCAGCGAATTAAAATCCCTGACCAGCCCCTGGCCTTTCGCCCAGTGGGGAATGGATATCGTGGGACCACTGCCCACCGCTGCCGGCAATCGCAAATACCTGTTGGTCGCAACTGATTACTTTACCAAGTGGATCGAGGCAGAACCACTGGCGAGCATCCGAGATGCTGACATGATGAAGTTCATATGGAGAAATATAATCACTCGATTCGGGATCCCCAGAACCATCATCACTGACAATGGAACACAGTTCGAGAGTGGCCCTTTTCAGAACTTCTGCGACCAACACAGGATCAGGCACCACTTCAGCTCGGTAGCTTATCCTCAAAGCAACGGACAAGCTGAGGCATCTAACAAAAATAGTGATCGTTGGGTTGAAAAAGCGGTTAGAGCGAGAAAAAGGCGCGTGGACAACCGAGCTACCACATGTCCTATGGGCGTACAGAACGACTCCTAGGCGAGCCACAGGTCAGACGCCATTCTCACTAGCATATGGTATGGAAGCGGTCATCCCATTATAAGCAGGATTGCCTACAATGAGATCCGACCTTGTCGAGCAGAGTCAGAACGATCAGACTTTGCTCGCTAAACTCGACTTGGCCGAAGAGCGCAGGGAACTTGCACTAGTAAAACTAGCGAGCTATCAGCAATAGCTCGCGAAGCACTACAGCACAAAGGTCAATCCGAGGAAATTCAAAGTTGGGGACTATGTTCTAAGAAAGGTCCTGGGCAACACAGTGAAGCCATCAGACGGTAAACTGGGCCCGAACTGGGAAGGACCTTATGAGATAATTAGAGACGATCTGCAAGGTGCCTATCATTTGAAAACGATGGAGGGCAGAGAGATACCACGAGCATGGAACGCAGCTAATCTCAAGAAATTCTACTTTTAGGAGTTCCATTGTTAGATCTTTTATTGTACTCATTATGGGAAAAGACAGTTTATTTCTCTATTCACCAATGAAAATCTCTCAGTTGATCACTCTCTAAAAAGTAACAATTATATCTTATTGCACATCCTTTTCAAATCACAGGTATAATGGTTGACATAGCAGGGGAACACCCCTCCTCTGGTCATCGTCATGAAGCACGACAGACCTCTTAGCATTGCCCATGGCAATATATGAAGCCCTACAGAGCATTCTTAGGCATCAAACCTACTTTGGTTAAACAAAATCCTGACCGGATGAAGACATCCAATAACAGGTGTGTCCTCGCCAATTGCCCCACTTAGACCTAAGGGAGTGTGACGACACGACCTAAAAGGTAAAGAAAGGGAACAATGGTATTCTTAATACTGGACTGGGCGGACACTCACATGACAAGATAAAAAAGATTGTGAAGCTGCAAAAATATAAAAAAGATTGGATAAACACGTTTAGTCGGCGAAATCGCCCAAAACTCAAACTTTCCATTAAATCTTTTATATTTACAAACAATAATAGTACATGTTTAGTCGGCAAAGCTCGCCCAAAGCATTTACAATTATTAAAAAACAAAAAATCAAGAAGGTGGAAGCCTCCGAGCAAGGTAGTCAGCAACTTTAGCTCTCCTCCCATCATCAGGAGCAGGATCGAACTCCTCCACGACCTCATTTACGTCCAACTCCAGTAATCGCCGGGGAATAGCATCGATGGGAATCCATCGATCATCTCGCCTGAATGGATTGGGCATCAGGGTAGAGGGAAACATCTCATGCCGATACCACAATATCGAGTTTCTCGGGACCTGCAGCTCTTTGAGAGCACTCAACCACCCCCTGATGAAGGAAAGATCCTCGAACTCTGATAATCTTGTGGGAGCATCTAGCCAGCCCTGATCATAGCCATCTGTCCACACTTGGCGAGGGCCCTTCTTGAATAGATGCCGTAGTCGGGTGACGTCCCTCTGGAGCCCAGCAGCAGTCACATAAGCTCGCCGGACATCGCCACGCAACTCCTCCATTTCCCTCTCACGCTGCTCCTCAACTTCCCTACTCCTACCCCGTGTACTCCTACCAGCGCGCGGGAGGGGAGGTCGAGCAGCCCGCGACGAGGAAGAGCCTTGTAGGACTGCCGAAGCGGTGCTCGGCGAATGCTCCTTAAGCTTTGAGACCTCCCGCCTCAGGTCGTCATTCTACCGCTGAAAAAACTCCATGACTTGGTTGATCTCGGTGGCCTCCAGTAACTTTGCTCTCATCTCGCTAACTTCTTCTTGCACTGAAGCTCCGATCTCTTCCATTTCCTGGAGCCTGTCCTTCAATTTGGCCACCATCTCGGACTGATCCTTATATTTCTGGTTCCTTGACTTAGCAAACCTGCAAAGTCTAGCAAAGGCCTGGCGAACTGCAGGGCTTGCATTAGGACCCAGAGTCCTACCTAATTGGGAGGTAACAGGAATATAGTCATCCACATCAACCAACTACAAGTAAAAGAAAGAGAAGAGAAAGAAATCAGCATAAACAAAAATAAAGTCTTTTCATTAATAATGAGCGAGGTTACATCAGATCAAAAAAGAAAAAAGTTACAAAGAAGCCCTATCACTTAGTAACCTCGGTGGATGGACCCTTGTCCTTATCAGCATCAGCAGGGGCATTACCCTCTGCAGGGATATCCACTGCCTCCTCGACCAAGGGAGCATCAGAAGGAGTCACCCGAGAAACAGGATTGGTGCCGTCAGCAGTTGGGGCTGGGTCCTCATCCATGACTGGCTTTGGCCCTAGATCATGCTCGTCAAAGAGTGGGGATGCAACATCCACCCCAACGGCCACGAGGGCCTTGTTCCACCCTTTCTTGAAGTTCAGACGGCTAATAGAGCCTATCTGAACCTCGGCGTCCTCATACGCAGCAGACCAGCCAGAATTGTATGAATCTTCTTTAAGAGTGGCTGCCTGGGCTTTCTCCGCCTCCAGCTGCTCAGCAAGAACCCTGTTCTTCTCCGCAAAGTCCAGCTTGCTTGAGCATACCTGATCATACGACTTCCTCAACTCGCCGAGCTCCCTGACAGCATTATCTCTCTCGCGAGCAGAATTAGCAAGGGCCGAGGCAGATGAAGCTCGAGCCGCATCAGCAGCCTTCAGATCGGCCTCCAGCTGAGAACCCCTGGCCACCAGAGTAGACTTCTGCTGCTCCAGCTCACTGTTCCTTCTCAACAGCTCGTCGCGAGAGCGATAGAGCACAGCAAAGTCGGTCACAAACTGCAAAAAACGAGAGAAGGATTAGAAAGAAGAACCCATCAAAACGGATTAAAAGAAGTTGAGAATTAGAAAAGGAACCTTACCAAGGCAAGCCTCTGGCTAGCTTGCAAAGCCAGTTGATCGGACCCCGATGCCCTCACACGATCTGCAGGGAGGACTGCCCTCTCAAGCAGCGCAGGGGCAAGTTGAGGAGAGGTGGCCACCGAAGCCCCCTCAGGCAAGGCAGATACTGGGACCAAGGCTTGACCAGTTTTGGTCCTCAGTTCCATCTTCCTCCTCTCCTCCTCCTTTTCTTTCTCCCTTCTCTTTCTCTCTTGCACCTTCTTCCTCTCCTCCTCCTTTTTCTTCTCTCTCTCTCTCGCCTGCTCCTCCTCTCTCTTCCTCTTCTCTTGCTCCTGAGAAGAAGTCCAAGAACCAGTAGCTATGGCCCCGGAGGTAGTCTTCGATTTCTTGGACCTCTGGGCAAGAAGCACATCATCATCATCATCATCATCTCTGATTAAATTCTTCCTGGGAGGCATCTCTTCACCAGAACTGCTGGAAGTGCTCAAAGAACTGTTGTTGTCAACACTGCCTGCACCCAAATTACTAACACCTGCAAGCTCACTCTCCGAGCTTCTCTCCTCTTCGTCCAATTGGATGGGCTCAGCAGAAATCTCTTCGGAGGAGTCGAAGTCCGGAACACTATCCACAGGTCGGGCTATGAAGCTGGAGCCTGTGTTCTTGTATTCAAGCAGAAAAGCAGCAGACCTAGGATGCTCGCCGTCACCCAAAGGTTCCCTGATGTTCCAAGCTTTCACCAGTTCCGAGATACGAACCTCGCTGAGAGCAGGCTCCAAGTTCTTTGCCTTCGCTGTAAAAGAAAAAGCAAAGAGAAGTTAGAAAAATCACACAGTCGGCAAAGGTTGAAACAATAATACAACATCTACCTATATATTCTTCCCCATAAAAGGGAACAGTGAACCTCTTAGACCTCGACCCTTCAAATTGGGGGGAAAGTTGCCAATTCCTGACAAGAAAACCTTCTTGCCAGTAGTCCTTATGGGAATTAGGTAGATTCACTACCAATACCCTATCAGGGCTCCTAGCCTTAAGGTACAGAACACATGAACTCGTTCGAGAAAAGGAGTAACAAAAGCAGACCTCGGCAAGCCCTAACTTTGTGCCATATAATTGATTTATCCTATGCACGCCGTTCACTATTTTCCATACGTTGGGCGAACATTGTGCAGGCACAATACTGAAATAGCTAAAGAAGTGCAGAAAAAGATCATTAGGAGGGAAGGTAAGTCCCCCTGGGAGAGCAACAGGACGTGAATCCAATGTGCATCCTCTATATCCCTAACGTTCCTAGGAGGCGAGGCACAACACTCAATCTCTACCCACTCAAGAATACTATAGAATTTTCTAAACTCAGTTACTGACCTATTTCCAATCTTCGCCATTGGAAAAATACAAGAAAAACTACAAACCAAAGAGAAAATGCAAAGAGCGCGAGAGACTTACAAAACAGAAGATCAGGTCAAATGGCAAAGAAGCAACGAAAGTAGAGATCGAAAACAGAAGGTACTAAGCGCAAGAGCTCTCAGAAGATAGAAGATTGCTGGAAAAGTCTGAAGCGACGAAAAGAAATGCGCCTTATTCCAATGAGCCTTCAAGTCTAATCATAGCGCACGGATAGCGAAGCGGGTGCCGCCAAAGTAACTTCACAGTTTTCAAAGAAATCAACCATAATAGCTGATTATTTAAATTCATTGGACTTGTAGAAACGGCCCAACAAATTTAGGGGCAATTGTGGGTACCCTGAATTTAGCACCATAGGCCTGGACGAGTAACCTCTCCCTAGCGGCCCAAAGCCCAGGCCCATCACCTTTGTATTAATCCAATTACCCCACGATCCCATGAGGAGAAGTTGGGGGGGAACGCGATCCCATGTAGAGGAGATGGCTAATAAGTGGGAACCCATCTCCCCCACTACTCCAACACATACATGTATAAATTAAACCCTAAGTCCGGGGCAAAGGACAAGTTGTATTCTCTGTACTTATTCTTCAAACTATAGAGAAATAACACTGACTGAACCACCGTGGACGTAGGCACATATTTGCTGAACCACGTATACCCGTTGTTGTGTGATTGGCATCTTATTTATCTTTTCTTGATTGTTACCTCTTTCATATTTATTTTTGTTGCATAATAATTGTCTCCACAGTACCCATCTATCACCTTTTTCGATTGACTATAGGATAAATTATTTACATCTATTTCCAGTCTCTACCGGATCTTGGTCACTGGAAAATTTGATAACGAAGTCTGCTATGATTTTCCCTTTGATTGAGGCTTTAGGCCAAAACTTAATATCAAACCTTACGAGTTATATCGACCACTTGGACATTCTCCTGGATAGGTCGGCCTTCCTAAGAATTTTTTTATTGGGAAGGAGTTCAGAACAATGATAGTGCACACCATGAAGTAATGTTTCAACTTCTTAAAAGTTATTACTAGCACGTATGAAAGCTTTTCTAATAGCAAGTATTTTTTTCATCATCAAGAACTATTTTCCTTTGATAATGAATGGGTCATGACCCCCATTTTCCTCATAAACTAAGGTTGAACTTACAGTACCATTGGACATTGTCAGATATAAGTACAAAGGGCCTCCATCGTCTGGAATGGTCAGTAGTGGTGGTTTGCTCAATTAGTTCTTTATTTATTGCCTTCTCCATTCCACACGTCCTTCCTTTCTTTCCTAAGTGCTTAAAATAAAGGTCGACACTTTTATGAGGATCTAGATATAAAGAGATTGAGGGAAGCTATCATGCCAATTAATTTTTGTACCGCGCGCACAGTCTTGGGATATTGCATCTTCCTAATGGCTTCAATCTTGTTGGGGTTTTCCTCGATACCTTTTTGGTTGACTAAGTATCCGAATAACTTTCTCGATTATACCCTAAAGAAGCACTTCATAGAGTTTAGTTTTATCCTGTAATACCGAAGGACTTCAAAAGTTTTTTCCTAGGTATGGAAGGTAATCCCCCTTCATCCTTCAATTCATAAGCATGTCATTTATATACACATCCATCGTGTCACCTAATTTTCCTTAAACATCTTTATCAAAAGCCTCTAGTAATTCGCCCCAATGTTTTTCAATCAGAACATAATCACCCTGCAGTAATATAAGCCTAGCATGGTGATGAACGAAGTCTTTTCCTGGTGGGGGTGAATAACAGGATTTGATGATACCCTGAGTAGGCGTCGAGGAATATTATATGTTCATGGTTAGTGGTGGCATCACAACTGATCTATCTTGGGCAAAGGAAAACTATCCTTCGAGCATGCACGGTTCATATCAGTGAAATCTACGTAGACTCTCCACTTTCTATTTTTTTTCACGACCACTAGGTTTAATAGACACTCAGGGAATTGAACTTCCTTTATGGACTGCTCCTTCAGAAGTTTTCCCACTTCATCCTCAATATCCTTGGCCAGCTCGCATGCGGTTCATCGTGCCTTTTGGGTCACTAGTGAATGTAGTGGATCCACGTGGAGCTTGTGACCTATTATTTTTTGATCTATTCCTGGCATGTCATATGGTCTCCAGGAAAATACATCTTGCTAGCTTTTAAGGAAGACAACCAACTCTTTCTTCTCATCTTTCGTGAGTGAACTTGATAAAGAGGGATTATATGGAATGATTTGTATCTTACTCCAAACATACATAAATTATATTTTAACAAATTTTATGTTGAATTGATTTAATGTGAATGCAGTGATATAGTCCAAATTAAATATGGCAAACAAAGTAGGAAATCATGCAAAGAAGTAGGAAAAATATCTTTCGAACAAAACCTTTATTTCATCACTGTACAAGATTTGACAAACACAATACGACTTACAAACTACTTATCTCATTAAACATGACGCGCGGTTCTTTAAGTCTTCTAAAGATATGGCACAGTCCAATACCATTTACAGGAAGCAATCTTCCCTCGATATCAATCGATCAACCTTTTTCTTCAGAAATAGAGTCTCTGCTCCACAAATCAGCATTAGAGATGAACTTAAAAAGAGTGTTTGAACTAGAAAGTGTTCTTCTTGATTTGATAAATCGATCTCTAAATTTTCAAGGGGTTTAGATGAGAATTGGTAGAGTTTGATCACAAAAGAAACTCTAAAAATGTGTGGAAAATCCTTCAAAAGAGTTCTTAAAAACTCTAATCCCACATCTCTATTTATAAGGAGGTTAGTTTCAAATGGATAAACAATAGATTTTTGGATCAGATTTAATTAAAAAATAAAATCTCGCGCACTCGTTCGAACGATTTGGTACTTTGTTCGAATGATGTAAACTTTTTCGTTCGATCAGTCTTCGAACGACATTCCAATGCTTGACAAAAAATCCTCTCCTTCAATCATGGGGACCTTCATTCTAATGATGTACCCAATCTCATTTTAACAACTTCCAATGAGACTTCGAACGACATTCTAGAATTGACCAAAAGGCATCATCCCAGATTTCGTTCGAACCAGGAAACTCAATCTAACGGATAGTGTAACAAATTCGTAAGATAAGGGAATCTCGTTCTAACGAGTCGTTAAAACTTTCAAAACTTTGTTTAATAAATTATTAAAAATATTTTGAAATAAAAACTCTCAAAAAGATGCAAGCCCCTGGAAAACTAAAGGATTTACCAAACTACCATAACTCTTTTGAATGTTATTGAGACGAAGATTCTTCATTCTTTTAAAAGTCTCCAACTTTATCTTTCGAATACGTAGAAGCAGTCATGATGGTGCAATGTATGTGTAATAGAATAAGCCAAATAAAAAATAAAATGAACATTTATTAAACTTGCTCTTATAAAACTCCCCCTTAGGCTATTCCGATATAAAACACAAACCAAAGCCCAATTTACCCCTAAGACTAATACCACTATTTCCCTTCTAAATCAAGAAACGAAAATGCAATATTATACAGGTCTTCAACTGAAAAGTCTTCATCTTAAGAGGTCCATAAAAATCATCATCAAGGTGGAATGACGGATACACATGGGACAAAAGAAATACCGTGATGTAAACGAGTTTTAAAACATAATAAAACTCTAAATAAAACTCCCCCTCAATTTTTTCTCCCCTTTTTTTTCCATAATAGACAAAAGCGTAGATTATAAACATAAATAATAATCATCATATAAAGAAGCAAGATACCATCACAAAGATAATCAATAAGAAGAAGTGATGAATATCCATTAGGCATGATGTGTTTTCCCCTATCAAATAACAAATTTTGAGTTTTTTTTAAATTTTCAAGTATAAGGTATACAAAGTACATATAGGTACAAAAACACATAGTCATCGTGGAATAACACTAAGATATCCGAATCGTGAAAATGGAATGTAATTGTGTGAACATTTCCATGGGCAAATCAACATAAACATTCATAACATAGATGCACAAAGTCATGAGACACTTCTAAAGGAAGAACTCAATTTCTATCTTATGTGTAAAAATATTGAATTTAATAAAATTGACTCGACTTATACAATATGCCGTGAATTTTAATGATTCTCAAAATAATAGCGCCAAACTATTTAACAGGGAACACGTGTGTGAGAAACTCTCTCTATCTTAAAACAAAGATCTCTAAGGTGACCTCTTCATTTGCAATGGGAAGAAACATAAACGGGCTTGTTTCTACCTTGATCAAAAGGTCTAGTTAGAACTCTCCTAAGTGGGTTAGGTCTTCTAGGTGGGTTAGGACTAGGGCCATAAGGATCCATCAAAAACTCGAGAACCGTATCGAGTGCGACATGGGAAGTGGTTTCACCGTTATAGCTTATTTCTTGCCACTCAATGTTACCCAACATGGGACCGAGGAGTATCTTTCCAACCTTCTTCGATGTGTCCTCTAAAGTAATCTTGACCTCCCGAGCACATTCAAAATCTTTCTCAAGTTGGGACACATGGGCTTCAAGTTTCTCACGAGTCTCCAATGAAGCTTGAAATGTCTTATAAGACTAGACACAGTTTTGGTTTAATCAGTCTTCTCCCTACTGATAAAAATCAACTGCTCACACAAAAAAAAAATTACCTTCTCAAGTTGACTCGCCGACACCTCACATTATCTCAAAACATTCACCTCCTTCTCTAAATCAAACACCCTATGGGATAATTCTTTATTAAGCTTTTTAGTTTTTAAAGTCTCGCTGTAAAAATCATGAAAGGCTTTTTTAAGTCCACCTTCTCCCTCATTCAAATTATCTTCCTCACTCTCACTTTCTCTAGAATGGTTCGAAATATCGTTGAGGCACTTATGTTTAGAAATATCCTCATCATCATGGGAAAAACTAGAACTACTCACGTGACTGGCCCTGAACGCAAGACATGATTAATGTGGTGATTCATCCACAAAATTAACCAACTCGATATCACTATCTCTAAAAGTGGCCTTATGTGCAACTTTCTTGCCTTGTCTCTTTAGCCTAGTTGGACTCTCATGTGCCTTATGCCTTTTGCCCTCGCATTCATATTATCTTGCCTCATATTTCTCATAAACATTCTTGTACTCAATGTCATTTTTATTTTCTCAAATCTTTTCTTTGGAATAATTTTCTTTGTTAAATTTAAAAAAAAATGATTTATTTTTCAAATATGGCAACATCATCAAGATTAAACTCAAACTAAGACTCATAATAAAATATCTTTTCTTTCTTCTTTTTAGCTGGAGTTTTCAAAGAAATCCTTGTTTAATTTTTCACTTTAGTTTTGGGAAACATGTCGATTTCATAAGATTGAATGTCTCCTACGAGTTCTTCTAACCTAAGCATATCTAATAGCCCCAATGAATTAAGCATGGTAACCTTAGGAATAAAACGGGCCGAAAGTTATCTCAAAAAATTTTTAACTACATGCGTCTTAGGAATTGTCTCACCTAAATTAGAACTAGAGTTAATGATTTTAGATAATCGTGCATAAAATTCATCAAATAACTCAGACTCCAGTATAGTAATAGTCTCAAACTATGTGTTGAGATTTTGTAGCTTAGAAGATTTGGCAGCATTTGTCCCTTCATAAGTGAGCTGGAGGGTATCCTAAGATTCTTTAGACATGGTTAACGTCATGATGCGGTGGAACTCGTCAGGGGTGACGGCTCTAGAAATGGCATTGAAGTCGCTTGAGTTAAAATTACTCCTTTTAAATTCCTCTTCTGTTAAAGCAGAGATAGGTTTTGGACCTATGACATCGCCATTGGTCACTATGGGTGGTGTTCACACTCTTTTATAAACAAGCCAGACTCTTTCATCAATGGATTTCAAATCAAATCTCATCCAAGCTTTCAAGTACGCACAATTTGACCCATCGAAAGTAGGCATCATATTATACAAACTATCAATAAAATCCAAATTTTTAAAGATCGCCAATTTTTTTTAAAATGATATAAAAAATTATAAAAATGATCACATGATATTTTAGTGTAGCCCTCTTTGATATTAATTTGAGAACACTTGTATCTCAAAAATATTCGTAAAAATCAAGATTTCACAATATTTTAGTGTAACCCGTTTCGATACCAATTTGAGAAAATTGGTATCTCAAAATAATTCCATAAAAATCAGGATCACGCGATATTTTAGTGTAACGCGCCTTGATACCAATTTGAGAAAATTGGTATCTCAAAAGAAATTCGTAAAAATCAGGATCACGTGATATTTTAGTGCAACTTTCTCTGATACCAATTTAAGAAAGCGGGGGCTATGGAATGATTTGTATCTTTGGCCAACCACAGAGAAATTAAATTTTAGCAAATTTTATCTTAAATTAATTTGATGTGAATTCAATGATGTAAGCCAAATTAAATATGGCAAACCAAGTAGGCAATCATACCAAGAAGTAGGACAAATCCCTTTCAGGCAAAATATATATTTTAGCATTGTACAAGATTTGACAGACACAATACGACTTACAAAGTACTTAGATCACTAAGTATGATGCGTAGTTCTTCAAGTCATCTATAGATACAATATAGACCAGCGCCGTCTAGGTGAAGCAATCTTCCCTCAATCTCCACCAATCAGTCTTCTTCTTCAGCAGTAGAGCCTTTACTCCACAAATCAATAGTAAAGATGAACTCTACAAGAGTGTTTGGACTAGAAAGTGTTTTTCTTGATTTGATAAAGTGATCTCTAAATTTTTAAGGGGTTTAGATGAAAATTGGTAGAGTTTGATCACAAAAGAAACTCTAAATAGGTGTGGAAAATCTTTCAAAAGAGTTCTTAAAGACTCTAATAATGCATCTCTATTTATAAGGAGGTTAGTTGCAAAAGGATAAAGATTAGAGATTTGGATCAGATTTAATTAAAAAACAAAATCTCATGCACTCATTTGAACGACCTGATACCTCGTTCGAATCGTTTGATCAGGCTTCCAATAAAATTTCGAACGATATTTCAGTGCGTGATGAAAAATCATCTCATTCTATCATGGGAACATTTGTTCGAATGACATTCCGAAACTGACCAAAAGGTGTCATCCCAGATATCGTTCTAACCATGAAACTCATTCTAACGACATGTGTAACTTGTTCGAATGATAAGAAAATCTAGTTCTAACGAGTCGTCAAAATTTTCAAAAGTTTCATTAAAAAATATTTACAAACATTTTGAAATGCAAAGTCTTAAAAATATATAAACCGTTGAAAAAGTGAAGGCTTTATTAAACTACCATAACTCTTTTAAATGTTGTTGAGATGAAGATTCTTCATTCTTTTAAAAATCTTCAACTTTGTCTTTTGAATACATAAAAGAGATCATGATTGTGCAATGTATGTGAACAGAATGAACCATATAAAAATAAACTGAGTAATAGTAAAACTTGCTCTTACAGAACTGTTGATTATGAACTTCTTTTTAGGTTGATTTTCATCAAACTCTATCTCTTTGAGGTTTTCTATAACATGATCGAAATGGGAAACTTTGCTTTCCTTAGTATCAGGTTTCCCATACTTTTGTTGTTATTTGGAGGATATGGAGGCTTCCTGTAGCTCTATGGATTTATCCCTTTTCTTTTCCTTCCTAGGTCAGATAGTATTTATGAAATATTTTTTGGACAAGGTATGGTTTCCCCATATCTCCATAACTCCCTTTTCAGTGATGAATTTAATCTTTTGGTGGTAGGTTCATGGTACAAACATCATAGCATGAAACCACCCTCTATTGAGGATAACATTATACCGGTAGTCTATATCCACCATGAGGAACACAATAAGCTTAGATATCCCTCATGCCCAGACAGGGAGAGTCACCTTTACTAGCGAAAAGGTAATCCTTCTTGCAAATTCGACTAGAGGAAAAGTTCCTTCCTGCAAGTCTTCTATACGTAGGTTCAATTTATTAAACATCTTCTGAGGGTCTAACCTGATCCACTAATAGTTTTTCCATGTCCCAATTAGTAACTTTGAGAGTGATAATAGAAACGACATGATAGAGAGTCCTTACTCTGACCAAATTATCATTAGTGAAAATCATGTTCTTCATATATCTTCAGTTCATTGGCGTTTGCCCATAATGGGCTTAGACGGGTCGATCTGAAAGGATTTCATAACTATTGTGAGCTTCTTAACTTCCATTCTAAGGGTGTTCCTCTTGATTTGGTTTGGTTTTAATGCACTATGAATCACCACGAATTCATGACCCAAACATTCATCTAAGAAGTTGTCTGGTCTTGGGCCCCTATGGATTACTACAAACTCGTGTACCATGCCATCATCCAGGACAAGTTCTAGTCTCTAGTTGCGTACACGCAGCATTGTCCCTTCCTTTTTTAAGAAGTCATTTAGGTTCCTAACATAAATCAGTTCCTCAGGGTGAGACATGAGTGTCTTATTGCTTTCGATCTTATAACCGAGATCTTTATGGTATGCACATTTCAGTGATCGATTCCTCGTCTTCAAATTGCTGAACATCTTCTCGAGCCATTTGAAATAGTGATTACCTTTGATCTTATAAAATATCCTATAGATCGGTTCAGTGAACACTGTGTTAACTATCTTGAATAATTTTTCAGGCTCCTTCTTCTCGGCCCCTTTCAGATTCCTATTTTTGTTTATCCCTACTTTTTTATTTTCCCCTCCTTAACCCCATTTTTGGACTGCTTTTATTGCTCTCCGCCCTGACCAAATCTCATCATTGTAGCTTCAAACTTGATATAATTTTCAATATGTGCAATGAGGTCCTCGATTGTAATGGACTCCCGCTTTGTGAGTGACTGGTAGAGCATGGAATTACCAGACATGCCAATTTTGAAGGATGCTTGTGTAACTTGCTCGATGAAGTCCTTTACCTAGCTATAAACCTCCCAATTTCTTTTAGAGTACTCACAGAGTGTTTCTTGGGGATTTTTCTTCTTCGTCAAAAGTGAATCCATCCACGTGGGATGGGAATTGCTGGTAATGAATTTGGTTGGGAAGGACTCGATCAGCTACTTGAAGAAGGTTATCTATCATTGTGGAAGCTATTCAAACAACTTCAAAATAGTATCTCTAAGACTTGAGGGGAATATTTGGAACATTTCAAGTGTTTCACAACGTCATCTCTTGGCGATATTTACTGACGTTATATATGGGATCAATATTCTCGTCATAGATCTTGAATCTTGGGGAGCTTCTCGGGAGGCTCAAACTCTATTATAGGTCGACTATAAGGTGATTCCATCTAAAAGACGAGTGCCCTTCCAGTGAGATCCTTGGTAGTGTGATGCCCTTGATGGCTGGGTGTCTCTCTACCTCCCTTATAATACACTCATAGAGCTTTTTGTCTCCTCATCGATCATCGGGGCGTGGTCTCCCTTTAGTATACCTTCGATGAGGTGAACATTCCTTTTATCGCTCAGTACTTCTTCCTTGATTATTGGCTCTGCTTACCTGAGGGCTAGGAGTTTGTGAGCAACATCCATGCTTGCACTTATCATTATGGACTTCCTTCTCTAGGCACCGCTGGAGTATGGAATTAGATTCTATTAGAGCCTGGTGTTTCACCTCGGAGGCACTTATTATTGTTGTTAATGAGCCTTGTGATCTGGTTGGATCATTTAAGATCATCACGTTTCACTATTTTTTCCTCCTGGGGACTATAACGAGCATTATAGGATTGGTAATACTCACCAATCTTGTATCTAACCCTCTGAGAGGTAGGGGTTAGTTGGTGACCCTCGTGGTCATCGTGATCACCATAATCAAGGGGATAACCCTCTGGGTCTCCATAACTATGTTGTTGATGACCATCCATGTCATTTACATTCATATGATCTTGGTTGGGTGAGGCATCCCAGGAATTTAGCGAATGGCAAAGAACTCAGATCGTTTCCCATAAATGGTGCCAATTGTAGGCGATAACTTCCTACAATATTAGTATTTAATACATACAAGCTAAATTAATAAAACTAGTGAAAGAAAAAGAGATATACGTGGTTAGGCTACGAGCCTACGTCCATGAGGTTTAGGATTTATTCTTTTATTAACTCAAAGAACTGGTCGGTAGAGTTGTAGTACTACTCGACGATACAATATCGCATGCTCGTCTCAATGAGTGGTGGGTTTATATATAGAGAGAGCCTTAGGAGAGTCCTAAGCTCAGTTAATAACTACTCCTAGAAGTTCCGACCCATTGTAACACCCCGTATTTTTGAGTAATTACGGATTTAAAGATTTTTAGTATTTTTAAATTACACGCGTTCAGTAATTTAATTGAAATGAAATATTACGTATTTAATGAATATTAATGGGGTGAGATTAAGATTAATATTTATGAGGTAAAATTACTAAGTGTGTTTATAGTAAATAAAATACGGTGAATTATCAGTATGTCGTAGTGAGTGAGAACGAAGAATTTTTTTACAGTAGCTCAATTGGGGTTTGCGAGTAGATTTTTTAAGGTTAAGATAGAAAATTAATGTATAGTGACTCGGATGGAGATTTTGAGTGCACGGTTGATCCGGAATGGGTTAAAATAGTCAAAATTAAGTACCAAGGGGATAGTAATTGGGCTTCGGAAGCTTTTTAGACTAGTTGGGACCCATTGGGGGCATATAGGTAATTTTACAGGAGGTCAAAATACAGGATTAAGGGGTTTAAAAAGGATATTAGGGTTACGGGGCAGCTATATACTCAATTAAAATATCCCAGAGGCTAGTGGTGAGAGAAGAGAGAAGGAAAAAGATATGGGAGATCTAAGAGGGAGAAAAGTGAGAGGATTGAAGGATCTTTTGGGGCTATAATCATCACACATCGAAGGACAATCAGGCTCTATGTATTGATTAACGTAAGTAATTAACTTGCTTGATTACGCATGTAAATTCAGTTCATATCATAGTAGGTGAAATATTGTGTTTTAGAAGACTTTGGGGGAATAGGATTTATGTTAAAATATGGGATTTTGGGTGGTAAGTAGTGTAACCATTGCTCAATACATATTCTCAAGATAAATACAAATATAAAGATGAAATCTTGAACGACAAAGTTGTGTAATTGCATAATCTTGAATGGGAATTAAGAAACTGCATAAATTTTTAATAAGATGTTAAAACCTATGAGTTTAATTGTTGTTGGGTGAATTTGAATGTGAAAAAGAGTGTAAATATGTTTGAAATTGATAAAAACAATAAATTTTGGGTTATATTGGTGATATATATGGGATTGTTGATGGGAAGATGATGAATCACACCTAAGAAAGATAGTTACAGTGTCAATCTCGTTAGAAGCTCGTTCGAACGAGTTGATATTCTTATTCAAACGAGGTTGGTATTTCGTTTGAAGGACCCATGGGTTTGGTCATGGAGATAGATCTTTTTCATTACGAACGCGAGGCCAGCAGTTTCAAATTATTCTGATTTTTTTTAATTAGTTATGAATTTTCTACGAAAGCGTGTTCGAGACCGAAATCTTTAGTTGGAAATAAAATCCGGGAATGGATGCATGGGTGTTTTAGGGTGAAAAATACTTGGGGTTATGATTTATGAAATCAGGTTGGAATTCCACAAAGAGTTAAGTTACAGGTCGGTTTGAGATACGCTTATCATCTAGAATAAAATATTGTCATGACATATAAATAAGTAACTGACTTCGAATGAATATGGGAGTCGAATTTAGACTCGAAAATTATAGGTTAGTGCTACGAGGGACATGCATGGGTAGTCATATACATATATACTAGGATTATCGGAGCACTTGCATAATATTAATGATGTGTTCCACATTTCTTCTCTGAGGAGGTATCTCCGGGACGAGTTAGGTCACACCCGTATTGCTTTAGAGGAGATTGACTTAAATCCCGATGACTCCTATGATGAAATTCCAATCGCTATCCTAGACCATAGTGAGAGGAGATTGAGGTCGAAGGTAGTTCCACTTGTACGTGTTCAGGGGGGACATCATAGTGTCGATGAGTCTACTTGTGAGCACAAGGATGAGATGCGTGACAAATATCAAGAGTTATTCTTACCAGGTATACTTTTATTTTCCAAATTTCGGGATGAAATTTCATTATTAGGGGGAAGTATGTAATAGCCCGTATTTTTAATGATTTTTATAATAGGGATTAATTAAATTAAAATGAGAAATTAAGCCGGTTTAAAATAAATATTAATTAGCTAGATAAGGGTTAATATTTATTTATGTTGTATATTACTTAGTGAATGAGTAATAATAATTATAATAAGATATGATAACTGTCGTGAGTGAGAAATACGATAATTACAGTAATTTAGTCGGGATGCACGTATTAGTCTTGTCGGGACTTAAATTATGGAATAGAAAAGTAAATTGAAAATAATTCATCCAAATTATCATTTAGAGTGCTCCAAAGTGTTCGAAAGGGTCGAGATAGTCAGAAAAGTCTACCCGGGGGTTTAGTTTGGGTTCCGGGGTAGTTTTAGACCAAATCGACATCTCGGGAGGGTATTTTGGTCATTTTTACATTTGGAGAAAAAGGACCTACCAAATTATGAGGTTTATATCATCATCTACAGTGAGTGACTAAGGGTTATCAAACACAAAAATAGAAAGAGGTCGTAGGAGGGAGAAGGAGAGGGGCCCAAGGTGTTCCAAGGCCAAGAACCACTACTTTTGCACCATCGTCACCACCATCACGTGGATCGGGAGAGGAGGATCGAAACCATACCATCATCTACAACGGATCAGACCTACTGTTAAGGGAAAGTATTATCTTGCTTAATTTGAAAAAGATATAATATCCATGTGAGAAGTAGGTGATTTATTCATGAGTATCATTATTTTGGCTTAATTTGGAGAACGTAAAACATGATCTTGGATAGGTATTGCATGTAGATTGAAATATTATATGTTTAGAAATCGAAATCTGATTATAAGGAAGTAAGAAATCGAAATAAATTTGGACTTGGGTGTATATGAACATGGATGAACATGAAACTAGGGTTTTGTTGATAATTATAAATAAATCAATTCTAAGGTTGAATCTTTGATGTTTTAATGATAATTTTACATTAGAAATCACCCATGAGTGTATATTAAAAGGTTGGTAAATTGGGTTGTTGAATTGGAGAGGAAAAATGAGAATTGGGTTAAGAAATTTGGATAAAAATGTGACTTTTTAAGGTAGAAGAAAATACTTGTAGCATTTCAAATCGATTCGGCCAAAAGGGCGAATCTATTCGATTCCCCAGAGTTTGAAAGTTCTTCCCTTTTTGATTTAGAAATTGTGGGAAAATGATCGAATTAACTTTCTAATTGATTTTTAAATTATAATTGGAGATATACTAAACATCTCTAGACAAATGTTAGATGTCGAGACTTAATATTTTGAGATGAATATAGGGTCGAGACCAAGTGTACTTAGTTAAAGAATGGAATTTAAATTCGGGAGAAATACGATGATATCACGGGTATCATAGGGAACCTAAGACTTTAACTAGTAGGAGAGAGTGGGGTACCTACTAAATTAACTTAAAGGACACTTATGAATCGTATTGAGTAATAGAGAACACTCGAGTTATTGTGAGACGGAATATTATATTAAATAAAAGATACGTAGGGGATTGGAGGGATTATACACTATGTATGGGTTTTGAGTTTATTTATCTTAATGAGATAATTGTACATGTGGTATGAATACCAATTATGTGACTTATGTGTATGACATACCTACGCTGATTTCTATCACGATTCTATCATGAGAGGTCTTATAAAGGGGACAGTCTCATCCTGATGAGCCCATTGGGGGGATTTTAGATTGGTGCCTCAGAACGTAGAACCTAGGTACCGGCTCTCTGTGAAAATGGTAGTGTTGGCGGTCATATGGGTGGGTAGGTATGTGCGTATCCCATAGACTTGGAACTATGTTCGCCTCCAACTGTGCTTGAATTGTATTAATATGGTTCGAGAGTGATTAGAACCGATAGTCCTTTATTTAGTGCATGGTGTAATGGGACTTGATAGCAGAGTATGCATACACCGCAGCTCATCCTAAGGGTTCCTTATTGTGTGTGTGTGTGTGTGTGTGTGTGTGTGTGTGTGTGTGTGTGTGTGTGTGTGTGTGTGTGTGTGTGTGTATATATTGTAAAGGAAATAAATATCTATATATGTGAATTATTCTACTGTGTGACTCGTAAATGAGAAAGATAATGATATCCCACTTAATTTAAGTGGGTGGAAACTTAAATAACAAATAAGAACGCCATAATTGGCTAATCGATATTGAGAACTTTGGCAAAGTGTTATATGGGAAAAAAGTGTGGGTGAAATGAGTTAGTACATGTAATAAGGGACGTGGTTCAACTAGTTAGGCGGTGTAGCATAACTAGGACGGTGGCATCCTCCAGAGTTTTCGGGGAGTTTTGATGTTATTGTGGCCAGCCAATGGTAGAAAGATATCCAGCGGCACCCGAGGATGTATGAGTGCACCAATGTTTAGAGGAAGATCCTAGCTACGTTCAAACTAGTAGGAGCAACACTACAATGGTGGGAGTCTACTACCACCACTGAGGAGAGAGACACTATGTCGATATAGGAGTTTTGGGAGCAGTTTGACCTCAAGTACTTCTCATCCGTCGTTCAGATTGAAATGAGACAAAAATTGCTAGATCTCAACCAAGAGGGTAAGACTCTTGCTGAGTATGAGGAGGAGTTTACGAGGCTGACAAATCTCGTGCCAGGAGAGGTACATACTAAAGAAAAGAGGATACAACTATTCACAGATGGTCTGACTTGGAGGATCCGACTGCATATTTTGGGAAATCTTTCTTTGAGGACATACACAGATGTACAAAATGTTGCTTTGTTACACTGCCAAGATCATCGCTTCCATGTAAAGGAAGCAAATGAGTAGGAGAGTCCATCCAGCAAGGCAGGACAGGGAGTAATAGTGCCAGTGGGGCACAATTAGCTCAAGGTCAGTCTAAGGAGGGAGTGTAGAGTTTCCATCAGGGGGATCCTGCTAAGCGATTCAAATCCAATAATTAAAGATAGGGACAGGGAGGTTTTAGGCAGGGACAGCAGCGTGTACAATAGGTCCAATGATGGGGTGGTAACGACCAACAGGACCGAGGACAACAAGATCATAGGGGAGGAAACTTTGTTGGTAGGTATTTCATTTGTGGCAATACTGGTCACAAATGTCAGGATTGCCTGCATAATGGTAGGTCCCCGCAACAGCATCACGGTGCTCGACAGGAGCCCCAACAACCTATCTTTCTCGCCGCCCTTCCAGCACCAGCAAAGATGCCACTATTTTCTGCCATCCTAGCTATTCCAGCAGTCCCACCTCAGCAGGGGTAGTTGAGTATGGGCTTGTGTATAACATCCATTAGATCATGGTTCCATAGGCTCCATCTGCAGTTGAGGGTTTGTTTTCGATACATGGGACAATACGGTGTATATTATTTGATACTAGGGTTTCACACTCATTCATAGCCACTAGATTTACACGGACCACAGGGTTGTTAGCTATGGCAGATAGTACAGTTACTTGTGTAGATTCACTATTGGGTAATGGGACACTTATATGCTTTATTTATCGGTGTGTGGGTATAGAGATTGGGAGAGTGTTTTTGACCTTGTGTTAGACATAACCGAGTACGATGCCATTATAGGCATGGATTGGCTAGTCACTTATAAGGATATGATTGAATATTATAATTGGAGTATTTTGTTCACTATACCGGGCCAGGAGATTTTTTTTAGTAGCGATGCCTCGCCCTGAGGGAGGATCGTCCACCCATTTATACTATAATGAGGAAGAGACCTCTAAGGGGGTGATTCCCCTAGATTCAATTTCAGTCGTTTGTGAGTTCGCTGATGTGTTTCAGGAGATACCGGGACTACCGCCCAGTAGGGAGATAGAGTTTGTGATAGTGTAGGTCCCCAAAATATAACTTTTAAATAAAACTTTTTGCTTGAGCGGAATTAAGTTAAGGATGAAGACAAACCAATTTGTTCTTTTTGAAAAACTCTTTTTCAATTTTATCAAACCAAGTTGTGACACAAATTAACTTAACCAGATTTTATCGTGTTTAACCCTAAGCATGAAACTAGTGATTAAAGAAAGTAAAATAAAGTAAAGCAATACTCACAACTTCGATGTAAGAGGAAAAACCCAATCAGGAAAAAACCTCAGACGGCCCAGGCCAAACAATCACTATGACAATGGAATTACTAAGTCAGATGGTAGTCTTATACAATGACTCGACCCACCCATAAGACTTGACGCCCCTTTGATCTTCTACCAATCTTCACAGTGCCCATACGAAAAGTAAATTTCTCCCACGATGCTCGTCCACAGCAGTCGCCTCCACAAATGCCTCGGTATCCATCGATACGGCCTTGTGTCATCTAAGATGTCAAAACCGGTATCCGGTGAATATTCACCGCAAAACTAGCAATGGATCTTCAATAGAACCTCAGACTTAGTGCCACCAATATCACAAGAACATACGATAATAAAAGGCTCAGATCTTGAAACTCTAAGGACGTTTTATTGTGAAAACACTTAGAAAACTTTATGCAGAAACCTTTCTGTATGGTAAACTATTTTTCGCACTGCACAGCCATCGAGGAAACTGGACATGCCTGTTTATAATTATTTTAAGGTGGTGGAGGAATCTCGTTCGATCGAGATACTGCATCGTTCGAACTACAGCAACACTCGTTCGAACGACAGTGCTTGTCATTTGAACGATGTCACCCGGATTTAGAGTTTTGATGCATCCAACTTTGAAAATAGAGTTTTACTTAAAACCAACTCTAATCCGTCCTCATCTAATTAAAACTAAGTGTAAACAATTAAAACACCTTTAAAACATTTTCTTTTTAAAAAAAATAACATCCTTATTTTTTAAAAATAAGATTTCGAGTTTCATTAACATTATGCATTCATACCTGTGTGATCTCGGAAAGCAATTAAACCTTGAAGATGAGAAATTGCACCAATTAAACTTAATCATGATTTATTCCTTGTAGATTTTCCACAATGTCTTAAATTAATCTTCAACAAGTCATAGTCTCGTAGTGATCGGATAATAAAAATCTAACTATGACTCAAACGTGTTTTGTTTTGAGAATAATTCAAAACTACATTAAGACTCAATTTGAAATTTGGTCCTTACAGATAGACTTGACACCAGTAACTCAGTCGATAGCACGTGAACATTATCGTATGGCCCCGGTGGAGATGAAAGAGTTACGGGATCAGATCGAGCAGTTGTTGGGACAGGGCTTCATCCGTAGGAGTACCTCACCTTGGGGTGCTCCCGTGCTGTTTGTAAGAAAGAGAGATGGGTAATTGAGATTGTGTGTTAACTACCAGGATTTGAATAAAGTAACAATATGGAATAAGTATCCGTTGCCCCGAATCGATGACTTATATGACCAATTGAGAGGAGTTTCCTACTTCATAAAAATATACTTGAGGTCGGGGTACCATCAGTTGCGTATCAGGGAGCAGGATGTATCTAAAATTGACTTTATGATGAGATATGGATCCTACAAGGTTCGGGTTATGCCATTCGGTCTAACCAACGCACCAGCTATGTTCATGGACTTAATGAACAGGGTGTTCAGAGAGTTCTTATATCAGTTTTCCATTGTCTTCATAGATGACATTCTGATTTATTTCCAGACTGAGGAGGAGTATGTCGAGCATTTAAGACGAGTTTTGCAAACACTGCGTGAGCATCAGTTGTATGCTAAATTTGAGAAATGCGGATTCTATATATGTGAGGTATAGTTTTTGGGGCGTATTGTATCGAACAGGGGGATATCGGTGGATCCTAGTAAGGTGTCAACAGTGAGGGAATGGGGACAGCCCACGACACCAATAGAAGTACGTAGTTTTTGAGTTTGGCAGGATATCATAGGTAGTTTATTCGAGGGTTTCTAAAGATTGCAGGTCCTTTGACTAACTTGACTCACAAAAGGGTGTCGTTCATCTGGGATGACACTTGTCAGTTGGCTTTCGATGAGCTGAAGGACAAGCTGACTTCAGCACCAGTTCTAGCACTACCTAGTCCAGGAGTGGAGTACCTAGTTTATACTAATGAGTCCCTATAAGGACTTGGGGGAGTACTTCAGCAGGAGGATCAGGCTATAGCTTATGCTTCCCGCAAGCTTAAGTCTCACGAGAGGAATTACCCCACATAAGACTTGGAGTTGGAGGCAGTCCTGTTTACATTACGAATTTGGATACACTAACTTTTGGAAGAGAAGTTTCTCCTATTCACTCAGCGAGAGTTGAATATGTGTCACCAAAGATGGATCAAATTTGTGAAAGATTATCAGTTTGATATTCAGTATCACCCAATAAGGCTAATGTGGTGGCTGACACTTTTATCCGTAGGCTTGAGGGTGAGGTGGCCGAGGAGTGGAAAGCAAAATGGAAGGATCTGGGACATCAGGATGCAGTGGCCGGATCTATTATGTCAGTTATGACCATTACACCCCAGATTGTTACGAGGGTGGTACAGGCGCAGGCGACGGATCCAATTTTTTCAGGAAAGAGTTTGACAGCTTTTGGCTGAGGGAGCAGAGTCTTACTCAGTGAGTTCAGAGAGAGGATTTTGCTTCAATGGTACTGATTGTTCCAGAGGGGAGGAGTTATGATACGCTGTGATGATAGAGTCACATGGATCTCGATTTGTGGTACATCCCGATGGGGATAAGATATATCAGGATATGAGGTGATAACATTGGTGGAGTGGGATGAAGAAAGACATTGTCGAGTTTGTCTCGAAGTGTACCACCTGTCTGCTAGTAAAAGTGGATCATCAGAGACCAACAGGGTTTCTACAATAATTGGAGATCCCTATCTGGAAATGGGAGAGCGTTTCCATGGATTTTATCACTGGGTTACCTACTTCTCAAAGGGGTTATGATTATATATGGGTGATAGTGTATTAGTTTACCAAGGTGGCCCACTTTCTGCCAGTCCGGACGGATTATACTATGGCACAGTATGCCAAAATTTTCATTTTAAAGATAGTGATATTACACGGGGTTCCCCTAAATATTGTGTCCGATAAGGATAAGATTTTTGTGTCTCACTTTTGGGAGAGCTTCCATGAGGCCATGGGCACGGATTTACGACTGAGTACGATTTATCACCCGCAAATGGACGGGCAGACTGAGCAGACTAATCAGATGTTGGAAGATATGCTACGGATGTGCATTCTTGATTTTCGGGGAGGTTGGGAGAAGTATCTTCCACTAGTAGAGTTCGCATATAATAACTCTTATCAATTTATCATTGGCTTGTCTCCATTCGAGGCATTGTACGATGGACCTAATCATTCTTCCTCTTGTTGGCTATAGGTGGGGGACAACAAGCTTCTCAGGCCAGAGTTAATTCAGGATACTTCGGGGAGGATTGAGATGATTCAGAGTCGTATACGAGTAGCTCAGGATAGACAACAGATTTACGCCGATGTTAAACGCTTCTTTGGGAAGTTTAATGTTGGGGGCCAGGTATTGCTACGTGTGTCTCCTATGAAGGGGATAATGAGATTTAGGAAGAAAGGAAAATTAGCGCCTAGGTACGTAGGGCCATTTTCAATCATCGAGGGGATTGGACCAATGTCTTATAGACTTGGGTTACCAGATCACTTGCATAAGATTAATGATGTGTTCCATATTTCTTCTATGAGGAGGTATCTCCGGGAGGAGTTAGCTCACACCCGTATTGCTTTAGAGGAGATTGACTGATATCCCGATGACTCCTATGATGAAAGTCCAATCGTTATCCTAGACCATAGTGAGTAGAGATTGAGGTCGAAGGTAGTTCCACTTGTACGTGTTCAGGGGGACATCATAGTGCCGATGATTCTACTTGTGAGCACAAGGATGAGATGCGTGACATATATCCAGAGTTATTCTTACCAGGTATACTTTTATTTTCCAAATTTCGGGACGAAATTTCGTTATTAGGGGGAAGTATGTAATACCCCGTATTTTTAATGATTTTTAAAATAGGGATTAATTAAATTAAAATGAGAAATTAAGCCGGTTTGAAATAAATATTAATTAGCAAGATAAGGGTTAATATTTATTTATGTTGTATATTGCCTAGTGAATGAGTAATAATAATGATAATAAAATATTATAAATGTCGTGAGTGCGAAATACGGTAATTACAGTAATTTAGTCAGGATGCACGTATCAGTCTTGTCGGGACTTAAATTATGGAATAGAAAAGTAAATTGAAAATAAGTCATCCAAATGGTCATTTAGAGTGCTCCAAAGTGTTAAAAAGGGTAGAGATAGTCAAAAAAGTCTACCCGGGGGTTTAGTTTGGATTCCGGGGCAGTTTTAGACCAAATCGACATCTCGGGAGGATATTTTGGTCATTTTTACATTTGGAGAAAAAGGACCTACCAAATTTTGAGGTTTATATCATCATCTATAGTGAGTGACTAAGGGTTATCAAACACAAAAATAGATAGAGGTCATAGGAGGGAGAAGGAGAGGAGCCCAAGGTGTTCCAAGGCCAAGAACCACTACTTTTGCACCATCGTCACCACCATCACGTAGATCAGGAGAGGAGGATCGAAACCATACCATCATCTACAACGGATCAGACCTAATGTTAAGGGAAAGTATTATATTTCTTAATTTTAAAAAGATATAATATCCATGTGAGAAGTAGGTGATTTATTCATGAGTATCATATGTTTTGGCTTATTTTGGAGAACGTAAAACATGATCTTGGAGAGGTATTGCATGTAGATTGAAATATTATATGTTTAGAAATCGAAATCTGATTATTAGGAAGTAAAAAATTAAAATAAATATGGACTTGGGTGTATATGAACATGGATTAACATGAAACTAGGGTTTTGTTGATAATTATGGATAAATCAATTCTAAGGTTGAATCTTTGATGTTTTAATGATCATTTTATTTTGGAAATCACCCATAAGTGTATATTAAATGGTTCGTAATTTGGGTTGTTGAATTGGTGAGGAACAATGAGAATTGGGTTAAGAAATTTGGAGAAAAATGCAACTACATAAGGTAGAAGAAGATACCTGTAGCATTTCAAATCGATTCGGTTCCCTGGAGTTTAAAAGCTCTGCCCTTCTTGATTTAGACATTATGGAAAAACGATCGAATTAACCTTCTAATTGATTTCTAAAATATAATTGGAGATATACTAAACATCAGTAGATAAATGTTATATGTTGAGACTTAATATTGTGAGATGAATATAGGGTCGAGACCAAGTGTACTTAGTTAAAGAATGGAATATAAATTTAGGAGAAATACAATGATGTCACGGGTATCTTAGGGAACCTACGACTTAGACTAGTAAGAGAGAGTGGGGTACCTACTGAATTAACTTAAAGGGCACTTAGGAATCGTATTGAGTAATAGAGAACACTCGAGTTATTGTGAGATGGAATATTAGGCTAAATAAATGATACGTATGGAATTCGAGGGATTATACACTACATATGGGTTGTGAGTATACCTATCTTAATGAGATAAATGTACATGTGGTATGAATACCAATATTGTGACTTATGTGTATGGCGTACTTACGTTGCTTGCTATCACGGGATGTCTTAGAAAGGGAACAGTCTCATCCTGATGAGCCCATTGGGGTGATTTTAGATTGGTGCCTAAAAACATAGATCCTAGGTACGATCTATATGTGAAAACGTTAGTGTTGACGGTCATATGGGTGCATAAGTATGTGCATATTCCATAGACTTGGAAATATGTTTGCCTCCAACTGTGTGTGAATTGTATAAATATGGTTCGAGAGTGATTCTGAACCGGTAGTCCTTTATTTAGTACGTAATGTACCGGGACTTGATGGCAGAGTACGCGTGCATCGCAGCTCAGCCTAGGGGTGTTGTATTGTGTGTGTGTGTGTGTGTGTGTGTGTGTGTGTGTGTGTGTATATATATATATATTGTAAAGGAAATAAATATGTATGTTAATGTAAAAAACTAGATTTGATCAAATTTATTAATCACAGATAAATATGAGTAAATAAATAAGACAATATATTTTTAAAGTGGTTCAGCCTTAAGGAAATGGCCTACGCCCACTGGTTTGTATTACTGGGTGTCTTGCCTTGGTTTCGACTATTCTCGCTTGCCCTGCCAAGAGGGTATTTACAATGTATTTATATATTTTGGGCTGTCAATGTGAATAGATAGTGTGCCTTTATCGAATTGGCGTTTACATTTGTACATTGTAAGGAATGACTGTAATATAATAAGCATTGAATCTGTCTGGTCATTTGGCAGTCCCAATAAGTTGCTCGATATGCTGAGTAGCCAGGTACGGTGAGTAGCTCGGTACCTTGAATAGCTCGGTATTTGAACTTGTGCCATGTTGGATGATGCGTGTCTTCATATAATTGGTCCACGTCAGCTGATTAATTTTGTATCAACAGAAGCCCTCAATGTTTCATAATTGAAGTTGGATGCGAGACTGTGGAATATTTTACCCAAAAATTTATTCGGGCACATTTCTCATGTCTTGGTTAATTATAGACCTTCAACACTTGTAAAAAATTTCCAACTTGAGTAATAGTTTTGAGCGCGAAATGTCAAATTTGTAAATATTTTGAGTTATGGAGAGCATTTGGGTTTTTACGTCTTTTTCCTCTGATTAGCCGTCGAGAATGCAACCGTCGTCACTTTTGATCATTACTTTTATCGTTTTCTGATGCGGCATATATAAAGACAGTAAAATATGATTGTCTTCCTTTTTCCATCTTTGTTTCCATAGTCCTTATTTTCTCATTTTTCTCCTTACGAACATTCTTTTTGTCATCTGTCTTATTTGATTCCTTAATTTTCTGTAAGAATTTCTTCCTTCCTTCTTCTTTCTTTACTTTATTCACCATGGTTTACTCTATTGAATCATTGGATAAGTTTAGGACCTATTTTGCGATTCCTTCTTGGGTTAATTTGGAACATCCTGCTTGTCCTTGTGATTTATTTTCATTACCTGAGGGACACTGTTTTCTCTCTATTTTTGTAGCGTAATGAGGTTTTTCTTTCCCGCCTAATCCCCTGTGTTTGAAATTTTACCAATACTTAGATATTATACCTGTAAGAGTAGTTCTAAATACATGGAGGGTAGTTAATGGCGTACATAGGCTAGATCAAATACATGGAACTCATCTAGGGATTCCTGAAATTAAGTTTGTTATAAATGGGTCTTCAGTGACACCACTTTTTATTTAAAGACTAGGTATTTTAATAGAGCCTTGGTGGTCAATCTCCCTGATTCTAATAGGGATTATTTTGATCATAGGGTTGTGATGAAAATTTGGCAATACCCCCATTAAATGGAAATGACGTGTAGCAAGGTCCCAAGTGTTCGCCTTATTGCAATGGGATAGGTTGTTAATTATTTTAAAGTTGTTTTTTTATTTTTAAACTAGCTTTATTTTTGTTTGATAAAATGTTTCATTGACTTTTGCTTTCTACAATTTTAATTTACAGTTGACAGTAAAATAAAACCCCCAAAAGAGAGTGATATTAATATAAAAGAGTTGAAGTTTATCTGGGGTCTTCAATAATCAATTGTTGGGGAACACGTGTGATCTGCTTCCTATTTATTGGAATATAGGAACACAACTTCTTCCTTTATTGCTCGACCTATTGCTCCTCCTTCTTTGGTGATTGATCTTAAGAAAAATCCAGCATCTTCTTCAGTTGTTGAAAAATATTCCTCTGATTTGAATACTGCCATTGCTGATCTGAAGATGAAGAAGAGGAAAGTTCCTGATCTCTTTGCTAAGATTGTCCCTGGTGCTGAAGGGGAAAAAAAGAGTAAAGAAGATGTCCCAACTGAAGGGATTAAGAAAAAGGATGCTGCTCCTTCTGGGGGCAACTACATCTGTTAAGTAGTTTACTAATATGCCCCCTACTACTCAAAAAGAGGCAGCACCTATGATTGAAGAGGTTGCGCCTTTGAGAAGACTAAGAAAGGGTCTTATTGAAAAGGCCATTGATGTTGCTGCTCAACCTGCTGGGGTTGAATTACCTTCCTTGAATGCGGTTCCTCCAGCATTCATTACTCTTGGTTTGGCCAGGAAATTGATCTGGTCGGGAACTCTCCTAGATTGCAGAGTTGCTGAAACCTCTACTCCTCGAGGAAAAGTCTCTGATTTGGCGTCCCACCACCTTGCATCAGAAAGTTTTATTTTACCTTGACATTTCAGTTATGCTTTCAATTTTCGTATACTAACTTGATTTTCTCTTTGTCTTCCAGTTTTTGGTGTATTTCAATAATATCTTGGGAAAGGATTAAGCTATCAAAGCTGCTTCCTCTTCTAATGAAGTAGAAGAGGCCCTTATTGGGTTATCAAAATCTTTGGAGGACCCTCAAAAAAAATATGAAGTTGATAGAACTTCATGGGAGAATAAAATCAAGGATACTGAAACAGCTCAACAAAAGTTATGGATGATGCAAAGGAGGTAGATGAGAAATTGAAGGTCGCTACTACCAGTAAGGAAGAAGTTGAGAGAAAGCTTGAAGAGGCTGAACGGTGTAAGAAAGATCTTGAGCAGAAAGCACAATATGTTGAAGACCTACTTAATGAGAAGTTTTCTTTAGAGAGGACGAAGAGGAAGTCTGTTGTGAAAAATTCCTTTAGCTCTGGCTGGGATAAAGGGTGGAATAAGGATCTAGCTATTGCCTCTGCTCAAATTGAGTATGCAAGTTTGAAATTCTTCATGGATGGATGGGTTACAGCGCTGAAAGAGTTGAACATTGGTGAAGACTCTGAATTATTTCATAAACATGTTCATGGCCCTCCTCCTACCACTGGAGAGGAAGATGAAGATGAAGCTGGATCTGATGAATCTTCTTTGATGGTGATGGAGCAAACACCTGCTGCTATTGTCCCTCAGTCTTCTGAGCAAGCCCAAAAAATAGCGCCTTCCTCCGAACAACATCAGTTACCTTCTGAGCAACTTCAACGACCAACTCTTTCTTTAAAATTAGCTGAGAAAGTGGAGGGGGATAAGGAGAAGGTGTAAAGTTATTCTGCAGTTTTTCTTTTATTTTGTATCTTTGAGTGTACTTCACTTCATTTTGATCAATAAAATTGACTCTTTGCTTATATGGAGTTCCTCTTCTACTACTCATTATTTATGTTGTTGATATTTCTTTACTTTTCTTCGCTAGTTTGTTGATAGGATGGAATTTTTATCTTCTCATGATTCTGAGTTGCTGAGAAGGTGTACTAACTTATTCAAAGATGGTCACATGAATTTATATAAGGAAGAAATAATTGCAATATTAGGTGATGATGCCTCAGAACAAGCAAAAGAGGCTTATCAATACTTGAATTTTCTTCTTAATCGAGCTATGGCGAATAACGCGGCCTATTATGTTATGATTGAAGAGCTCTAAGCTCAGCACAAATAAGCTTGTGCCCTTCTTCATTAAAGTTGTGAGAATAAATACCAAAAGTTAAGCACTGATCAGGGCTATGATAGATTCATTTATGCCCATAATAAAATAGAAAGTGTTCTGAAATTCAAAATTAAAGAGAATAGAAACATCACCAAACTGCTAGAGGAGGAAAAAAATATTTTGAGAGAAGAACGGAGACAGTTAAAATCTGCTTCTTCCTCTGGAGCTATAGTATCGGTTAATGATGATGGTATTTCCTTTTTGGAGACTGAAAATGCTTCATTAAGAGAATAGTCGGAAACTTTGAAAAGAACTAGACCCGCATCCATTTCTCGGGGTAGAACAAGAGCAGGTCGAAGTAGCATTAAAGAGACTAGAACTCGGTAAGTCTTATAAAATCAAGTTGCTCAATTGAAGGCAAAAAATCAAGCTCTGGCAGATATATCCCAGAAGATTCAAACTCTTACATAACAACAATCCACTCAGAGTTCTTCATTGCAGAATAAAGAAAGTGTGCTGACAAAACTACACCAATATGTTGAATGGCTAACTTATCAGTTTCACAAGAAGCCCGGGGAGTTCTGGATGGAGGGATACAATGAGACTTTATATCATCTTGACGATAGATTAAATCAATCAAACAATGAAGGGTACAAATATGGATGGATGAACGCTTTAACTATAATGAAAGTTGAGCAAGGAACTGAACTGTGGGATTGGTATGACCCTGGGCTACTTAATCTTCCAAAAACACCTTTCCAACTAGATGTTAATTGGATTCCAGTTTGCTCTATTCCCCATTATTTGATTTCCAAGTACCTAGGTGATTACGGTCTTTATAAAGAATTTAAGATATCCCGACCTCCTCGTTTGTTAGACCGACCAAGTTCAAGTAACACCAAAATGCTTCAGGACTTGAATTTTATCGATTCTTCTTATTCTTTAGATGACCCTCCAGTTAGAATAGTTCCTGTATCAAAGTCTGAATGGAAGAAAACAATAGAATGGCCTTTTTGTACTTTGTTAGTAATAGTTGTCTATTTTAATGAAGAAGATGAACTTTTTTATTCTTGATTTTGAACATGGAGTTCTTTTGCAATTTTAATAGTAGATCAATAATATGATGTTATATTAGTAAATTACTAATAAGAATGATTGATCTCTTATATGATCAGACTTTAGATATAGATGAATATGAAAGGACAGTCTATCACTTTATTTTTGGGGCCTAGACAATGGAATATTTACCCCATGTTCCTGTCTAGTTTTAGTGATGTTTCATCACCCATAAATGCCTAGGCAATGGAATATTTATCCCATATTCTTGCCTAGTTATAGTGATCTTTTTTATCACCCAATTGTCACCATGGATCTCACTAATATATCTAGATATTTATACAATTAGTTACCTTGGTTCCCAGGTAGTGGACGTTTATCCAACTTCTTGCGCAGTTTAGGTGCCCCTTTCATCACCCTATGAGTAGGTAATCCCAGTTCAGTAGGTATCACTTCTTCACTCCCAAAAGCAAACATGTAAGGGGTTTCTCCGATTACTGTTCGAGGAGTTATTCGGTAAACCCATAACACTGATTACAACTCGTTGATCCAATTAGCTTTAGCATCATCTAATCTCTTATTCAACCCATTCAGTAGAGTTATGTTCGTCACTTCTATTTTTCCATTACTTTGGGGATAGCCTGTGTAACAACCCGCATAATTTTGGGCTATTTTAAATAATTTTGGAAAATTGAGGAAAATAAAGTTTTGATAAAATTATTTTTATTGCTCAAATATGTTGAATATTATTTTTAAAGGCGAGAATTTCAAACGATTTCGAAAACGGAGTTAAAACGGATTTTAAAATGATTTTTAAATGTTTTTAACTCTTGTTTTGACTTCCAGCTCTTCATTTCTTTGCCTTATTTAAAGGAGTCTTTTGGATTCCAACTCTTCATTTCTTTGCATTATAAAAGGAAGTCGTGGGCAACCTTTTTAACATACTTTTGGCACAAATTTTGGCAGCAAATATATTTTATATTCCTCTTCTTTTTATATACACATTGGCCCTTGAGATTTGTGAGTTCCAACCTTAGATTAGAGGTGTTCTTGGGGCTATTTTTGTTGGAGGTTCTTAGAGGAGCTTTTGTAGATCTTTTGTGTTGATATTGAGGATGTGATCATTGGTTTCTCATCATGGTTTGAGGTATGGGGTTTTACACAATATGCTCCTTAAATCTCGCGAGTGTCATTCTCTTTGAATTCTTGTTTAATTGAACTCATATTTGAATTGATAAATTCATTGAAATCTGGAAAATAATTGTTGAAATTATTTTGATTCATGTGGTATCATTATTGGCACGGATGTTGAGTACCCGCCAAGATTCCTGTTTCCCGGGCTATGGCTTGATAAAGCATATGCGAATGGGGTGAGGCCTGGTGACCCGGTTAAAGTGTTATTGAGAAATTATATTGATAAATGCTTTGAGATTTGCATTTTGATTTGAATATTCGTACTCGTGTTGTTACGCTTTATTCATTGCTAATCCATATTTGTTGAGCATCTTTCTTGTCATATTGTGTACTTCCCCATATTTTCTTTTAGTGGCAGGTTAGCGCGGATTTTGGGGCGCTATGGAGATTGATTTTAGCGAGGATTGTTTGAGAAAGATTTGTATTATTTTGATGTATAGAGCTTTGGAGATTTGTATTTTTATTCGAGTTAGATAGTTGTAATTTTAATTCGAGAGACTTGTTGTAATTGAAGAGATTGAGATTAGTGGATTTATATTATTTTGGGTTTATTTATATGCTCTATACCTTGTCACTTGTGGATTTGGATTTATTTTATCGCATTAGCGCTCCGTTCGCTCTCCCCGGGCGGGCGGGGTGTTACAAATCGTATCAGAGCTTAGGTATACAGAAACCCTCGGGGCTTGGGTTTTGGGTTCATTGCGTGGATAACAATTTTGGAGATAGCAAATTTTAGATGATATTCGTGTTAGGTTTCGAGATTAGAGGTGAGGAATTTATTTTTGGGAGACGAGAATTATTTTTGGAGTTAGTGTAGTGGCCTGATTTTTTGAGTTAGGCATTCGGCGAATTTCGAGGGCGAAATTCCATTGTTAGTGGGGAAGTGTAACAACCCGCGTAATTTTGGGCTATTTTAATTAATTTTTGGAAAATGGAGGAAAATAAAGTTTTGATAAAATTATATTTATGGCTCAAATATGTTGAATATTATTTTTAAAGGCGAGAATTTCAAACGATTTCGAAAACGGAGTTAAAACGGATTTTAAAATAATTTTTAAATGTTTTTAACTCTTGTTTTGACTTCCAGCTCTTCATTTCTTTGCCTTATTTAAAGGAGTCTTTTGGATTCCAACTCTTCATTTCTTTGCATTATAAAAGGAAGTCGTGGGCAACCTTTTTAACATACTTTTGGCACAAATTTTGGCAGCAAATATATTTTATATTCCTCTTCTTTTTATATACACATTGGCCCTTGAGATTTGTGAGTTCCAACCTTAGATTAGAGGTGTTCTTGGGGCTATTTTTGTTGGAGGTTCTTAGAGGAGCTGTTGTAGATCTTTTGTGTTGATATTGAGGATGTGATCATTGGTTTCTCATCATGGTTTGAGGTATGGGGTTTTACAAAATATGCTCCTTAAATCTCGCTAGTGTCATTCTCTTTGAATTCTTGTTTAATTGAACTCATATTTGAATTGATAAATTCATTGAAATCTGGAAAATAATTGTTGAAATTATTTTGATTCATGTGGTATCATTATTGGCATGGATGTTGAGTACCCGCCAAGATTCCTGTTTCCCGGGCTATGGCTTGATAAAGCATATGCGAATGGGGTGAGGCCTGGTGACCCGGTTAAAGTGTTATTGAGAAATTATATTGATAAATTCTTTGAGATTTGCATTTTGATTTGAATATTCGTACTCGTGTTGTTACGCTTTATTCATTGCTAATCCATATTTGTTGAGCATCTTTCTTGTCATATTGTGTACTTCCCCATATTTTCTTTTAGTGGCAGGTTAGCGCGGATTTTGGGGCGCTATGGAGATTGATTTTAGCGAGGATTGTTTGGGAAAGATTTGTATTATTTTGATGTATAGAGCTTTGGAGATTTGTATTTTTATTCGAGTTAGATAGTTGTAATTTTAATTCGAGAGACTTGTTGTAATTGAAGAGATTGAGATTAGTGGATTTATATTATTTTGGGTTTATTTATATGCTCTATACCTTGTCACTTGTGGATTTGGATTTATTTTATCGCATTAGCACTCCGTTCGCTCTCCCCAGGCGGGCGGGGTGTTACAAATGGTATCAGAGCTTAGGTATACAGAAACCCTCGGGGCTTGGGTTTTGGGTTCATTGCGTGGATAACAATTTTTGGAGATAGCAAATTTTAGATGATATTCGTGTTAGGTTTCGAGATTAGAGGTGAGGAATTTATTTTTGGGAGACGAGAATTATTTTTGGAGTTAGTGTAGTGGCCTGATTTTTTAGAGTTAGGCATTCGGCGAATTTCGAGGGCGAAATTTCATTGTTAGTGGGGAAGTGTAACAACCCGCGTAATATGGGGCTATTTTAATTAATTTTTGGAAAATGGAGGAAAATAAAGTTTTGATAAAATTATATTTATGGCTCAAATATGTTGAATATTATTTTTAAAGGCGAGAATTTCAAACGATTTCGAAAACGGAGTTAAAACGGATTTTAAAATGATTTTTAAATGTTTTTAACTCTTGTTTTGACTTCCAGCTCTTCATTTCTTTGCCTTATTTAAAGGAGTCTTTTGGATTCCAACTCTTCATTTCTTTGCATTATAAAAGGAAGTCGTGGGCAACCTTTTTAACATACTTTTGGCACAAATTTTGGCAGCAAATATATTTTATATTCCTCTTCTTTTTATATACACATTGGCCCTTGAGATTTGTGAGTTCCAACCTTAGATTAGAGGTGTTCTTGGGGCTATTTTTGTTGGAGGTTCTTAGAGGAGCTTTTGTAGATCTTTTGTGTTGATATTGAGGATGTGATCATTGGTTTCTCATCATGGTTTGAGGTATGGGGTTTTACACAATATGCTCCTTAAATCTCGCGAGTGTCATTCTCTTTGAATTCTTGTTTAATTGAACTCATATTTGAATTGATAAATTCATTGAAATCTGGAAAATAATTGTTGAAATTATTTTGATTCATGTGGTATCATTATTGGCACGGATGTTGAGTACCCGCCAAGATTCCTGTTTCCCGGGCTATGGCTTGATAAAGCATATGCGAATGGGGTGAGGCCTGGTGACCCGGTTAAAGTGTTATTGAGAAATTATATTGATAAATGCTTTGAGATTTGCATTTTGATTTGAATATTCGTACTCGTGTTGTTACGCTTCATTCATTGCTAATCCATATTTGTTGAGCATCTTTCTTGTCATATTGTGTACTTCCCCATATTTTCTTTTAGTGGCAGGTTAGCGCGGATTTTGGGGCGCTATGGAGATTGATTTTAGCGAGGATTGTTTGGGAAAGATTTGTATTATTTTGATGTATAGAGCTTTGGAGATTTGTATTTTTATTCGAGTTAGATAGTTGTAATTTTAATTCGAGAGACTTGTTGTAATTGAAGAGATTGAGATTAGTGGATTTATATTTTTTTGGGTTTATTTATATGCTCTATACCTTGTCACTTGTGGATTTGGATTTATTTTATCGCATTAGCGCTCCGTTTGCTCTCCCCAGGCGGGCGGGGTGTTACAAATGGTATCAGAGCTTAGGTATACAGAAACCCTCGGGGCTTGGGTTTTGGGTTCATTGCGTGGATAACAATTTTTGGAGATAGCAAATTTTAGATGATATTCGTGTTAGGTTTTGAGATTAGAGGTGAGGAATTTATTTTTGGGAGACGAGAATTATTTTTGGAGTTAGTGTAGTGGCCTGATTTTTTAGAGTTAGGCATTCGGCGAATTTCGAGGGCGAAATTCCATTGTTAGTGGGGAAGTGTAACAACCCGCGTAATTTTGGGCTATTTTAATTAATTTTTGGAAAATGGAGGAAAATAAAGTTTTGATAAAATTATATTTATGGCTCAAATATGTTGAATATTATTTTTAAAGGCGAGAATTTCAAACGATTTCGAAAACGGAGTTAAAACGGATTTTAAAATGATTTTTAAATGTTTTTAACTCTTGTTTTGACTTCCAGCTCTTCATTTCTTTGCCTTATTTAAAGGAGTCTTTTGGATTCCAACTCTTCATTTCTTTGCATTATAAAAGGAAGTCGTGGGCAACCTTTTTAACATACTTTTGGCACAAATTTTGGCAGCAAATATATTTTATATTCCTCTTCTTTTTATATACACATTGGCCCTTGAGATTTGTGAGTTCCAACCTTAGATTAGAGGTGTTCTTGGGGCTATTTTTGTTGGAGGTTCTTAGAGGAGCTTTTGTAGATCTTTTGTGTTGATATTGAGGATGTGATCATTGGTTTCTCATCATGGTTTGAGGTATGGGGTTTTACACAATATGCTCCTTAAATCTCGCGAGTGTCATTCTCTTTGAATTTTTGTTTAATTGAACTCATATTTGAATTGATAAATTCATTGAAATCTGGAAAATAATTTTTGAAAGTATTTTGATTCATGTGGTATCATTATTGGCACGGATGTTGAGTACCCGCCAAGATTCCTGTTTCCCGGGCTATGGCTTGATAAAGCATATGCGAATGGGGTGAGGCCTGGTGACCCGGTTAAAGTGTTATTGAGAAATTATATTGATAAATGCTTTGAGATTTGCATTTTGATTTGAATATTCGTACTCGTGTTGTTACGATTTATTCATTGCTAATCCATATTTGTTGAGCATCTTTCTTGTCATATTGTGTACTTCCCCATATTTTCTTTTAGTGGCAGGTTAGCGCGGATTTTGGGGCGCTATGGAGATTGATTTTAGCGAGGATTGTTTGGGAAAGATTTGTATTATTTTGATGTATAGAGCTTTGGAGATTTGTATTTTTATTCGAGTTAGATAGTTGTAATTTTAATTCGAGAGACTTGTTGTAATTGAAGAGATTGAGATTAGTGGATTTATATTATTTTGGGTTTATTTATATGCTCTATACCTTGTCACTTGTGGATTTGGATTTATTTTATCGCATTAGCGCTCCGTTCGCTCTCCCCAGGCGGGCGGGGTGTTACAAATGGTATCAGAGCTTAGGTATACAGAAACCCTTGGGGCTTGGGTTTTGGGTTCATTGCGTGGATAACAATTTTTGGAGATAGCAAATTTTAGATGATATTCGTGTTAGGTTTCGAGATTAGAGGTGAGGAATTTATTTTTGGGAGACAAGAATTATTTTTGGAGTTAGTGTAGTGGCCTGATTTTTTAGAGTTAGGCATTCGGCGAATTTCGAGGGCGAAATTCCATTGTTAGTGGGGAAGTGTAACAACCCGCGTAATTTTGGGCTATTTTAATTAATTTTTGGAAAATGGAGGAAAATAAAGTTTTGATAAAATTATATTTATGGCTCAAATATGTTGAATATTATTTTTAAAGGCGAGAATTTCAAACGATTTCGAAAACGGAGTTAAAACGGATTTTAAAATGATTTTTAAATGTTTTTAACTCTTGTTTTGACTTCCAGCTCTTCATTTCTTTGCCTTATTTAAAGGAGTCTTTTGGATTCCAACTCTTCATTTCTTTGCATTATAAAAGGAAGTCGTGGGCAACCTTTTTAACATACTTTTGGCACAAATTTTGGCAGCAAATATATTTTATATTCCTCTTCTTTTTATATACACATTGGCCCTTGAGATTTGTGAGTTCCAACCTTAGATTAGAGGTGTTCTTGGGGCTATTTTTGTTGGAGGTTCTTAGAGGAGCTTTTGTAGATCTTTTGTGTTGATATTGAGGATGTGATCATTGGTTTCTCATCATGGTTTGAGGTATGGGGTTTTACACAATATGCTCCTTAAATCTCGCGAGTGTCATTCTCTTTGAATTCTTGTTTAATTGAACTCATATTTGAATTGATAAATTCATTGAAATCTGGAAAATAATTGTTGAAATTATTTTGATTCATGTGGTATCATTATTGGCACGGATGTTGAGTACCCGCCAAGATTCCTGTTTCCCGGGCTATGGCTTGATAAAGCATATGCGAATGGGGTGAGGCCTGGTGACCCGGTTAAAGTGTTATTGAGAATTTATATTGATAAATGCTTTGAGATTTGCATTTTGATTTGAATATTCGTACTCGTGTTGTTACGCTTCATTCATTGCTAATCCATATTTGTTGAGCATCTTTCTTGTCATATTGTGTACTTCCCCATATTTTCTTTTAGTGGCAGGTTAGCGCGGATTTTGGGGCGCTATGGAGATTGATTTTAGCGAGGATTGTTTGGGAAAGATTTGTATTATTTTGATGTATAGAGCTTTGGAGATTTGTATTTTTATTCGAGTTAGATAGTTGTAATTTTAATTCGAGAGACTTGTTGTAATTGAAGAGATTGAGATTAGTGGATTTATATTATTTTGGGTTTATTTATATGCTCTATACCTTGTCACTTGTGGATTTGGATTTATTTTATCGCATTAGCGCTCCGTTTGCTCTCCCCAGGCGGGCGGGGTGTTACAAATGGTATCAGAGCTTAGGTATACAGAAACCCTCGGGGCTTGGGTTTTGGGTTCATTGCGTGGATAACAATTTTTGGAGATAGCAAATTTTAGATGATATTCGTGTTAGGTTTTGAGATTAGAGGTGAGGAATTTATTTTTGGGAGACGAGAATTATTTTTGGAGTTAGTGTAGTGGCCTGATTTTTTAGAGTTAGGCATTCGGCGAATTTCGAGGGCGAAATTCCATTGTTAGTGGGGAAGTGTAACAACCCGCGTAATTTTGGGCTATTTTAATTAATTTTTGGAAAATGGAGGAAAATAAAGTTTTAATAAAATTATATTTATGGCTCAAATATGTTGAATATTATTTTTAAAGGCGAGAATTTCAAACGATTTCGAAAACGGAGTTAAAACGGATTTTAAAATGATTTTTAAATGTTTTTAACTCTTGTTTTGACTTCCAGCTCTTCATTTCTTTGCCTTATTTAAAGGAGTCTTTTGGATTCCAACTCTTCATTTCTTTGCATTATAAAAGGAAGTCGTGGGCAACCTTTTTAACATACTTTTGGCACAAATTTTGGCAGCAAATATATTTTATATTCCTCTTCTTTTTATATACACATTGGCCCTTGAGATTTGTGAGTTCCAACCTTAGATTAGAGGTGTTCTTGGGGCTATTTTTGTTGGAGGTTCTTAGAGGAGCTTTTGTAGATCTTTTGTGTTGATATTGAGGATGTGATCATTGGTTTCTCATCATGGTTTGAGGTATGGGGTTTTACACAATATGCTCCTTAAATCTCGCGAGTGTCATTCTCTTTGAATTTTTGTTTAATTGAACTCATATTTGAATTGATAAATTCATTGAAATCTGGAAAATAATTTTTGAAAGTATTTTGATTCATGTGGTATCATTATTGGCACGGATGTTGAGTACCCGCCAAGATTCCTGTTTCCCGGGCTATGGCTTGATAAAGCATATGCGAATGGGGTGAGGCCTGGTGACCCGGTTAAAGTGTTATTGAGAAATTATATTGATAAATGCTTTGAGATTTGCATTTTGATTTGAATATTCGTACTCGTGTTGTTACGATTTATTCATTGCTAATCCATATTTGTTGAGCATCTTTCTTGTCATATTGTGTACTTCCCCATATTTTCTTTTAGTGGCAGGTTAGCGCGGATTTTGGGGCGCTATGGAGATTGATTTTAGCGAGGATTGTTTGAGAAAGATTTGTATTATTTTGATGTATAGAGCTTTGGAGATTTGTATTTTTATTCGAGTTAGATAGTTGTAATTTTAATTCGAGAGACTTGTTGTAATTGAAGAGATTGAGATTAGTGGATTTATATTATTTTGGGTTTATTTATATGCTCTATACCTTGTCACTTGTGGATTTGGATTTATTTTATCGCATTAGCGCTCCGTTCGCTCTCCCCGGGCAGGCGGGGTGTTACAAATCGTATCAAAACTTAGGTATACAGAAACCCTCGGGGCTTGGGTTTTGGGTTCATTGCGTGGATAACAATTTTTGGAGATAGCAAATTTTAGATGATATTCGTGTTAGGTTTCGAGATTAGAGGTGAGGAATTTATTTTTGGGAGACGAGAATTATTTTTGGAGTTAGTGTAGTGGCCTGATTTTTTAAAGTTAGGCATTCGGCGAATTTCGAGGGCGAAATTCCATTGTTAGTGGGGAAGTGTAACAACCCGCGTAATTTGGGGCTATTTTAATTAATTTTTGGAAAATGGAGGAAAATAAAGTTTTGATAAAATTATATTTATGGCTCAAATATGTTGAATATTATTTTTAAAGGCGAGAATTTCAAACGATTTCGAAAACGGAGTTAAAACGGATTTTAAAATGATTTTTAAATGTTTTTAACTCTTGTTTTGACTTCCAGCTCTTCATTTCTTTGCCTTATTTAAAGGAGTCTTTTGGATTCCAACTCTTCATTTCTTTGCATTATAAAAGGAAGTCGTGGGCAACCTTTTTAACATACTTTTGGCACAAATTTTGGCAGCAAATATATTTTATATTCCTCTTCTTTTTATACACATTGGCCCTTGAGATTTGTGAGTTCCAACCTTAGATTAGAGGTGTTCTTGGGGCTATTTTTGTTGGAGGTTCTTAGAGGAGCTGTTGTAGATCTTTTGTGTTGATATTGAGGATGTGATCATTGGTTTCTCATCATGGTTTGAGGTATGGGGTTTTACAAAATATGCTCCTTAAATCTCGCGAGTGTCATTATCTTTGAATTCTTGTTTAATTGAACTCATATTTGAATTGATAAATTCATTGAAATCTGGAAAATAATTGTTGAAATTATTTTGATTCATGTGGTATCATTATTGGCACGGATGTTGAGTACCCGCCAAGATTCCTGTTTCCCGGGCTATGGCTTGATAAAGCATATGCGAATGGGGTGAGGCCTGGTGACCCGGTTAAAGTGTTATTGAGAAATTATATTGATAAATGCTTTGAGATTTGCATTTTGATTTGAATATTCGTACTCGTGTTGTTACGCTTCATTCATTGCTAATCCATATTTGTTGAGCATCTTTCTTGTCATATTGTGTACTTCCCCATATTTTCTTTTAGTGGCAGGTTAGCGCGGATTTTGGGGCGCTATGGAGATTGATTTTAGCGAGGATTGTTTGGGAAAGATTTGTATTATTTTGATGTATAGAGCTTTGGAGATTTGTATTTTTATTCGAGTTAGATAGTTGTAATTTTAATTCGAGAGACTTGTTGTAATTGAAGAGATTGAGATTAGTGGATTTATATTATTTTGGGTTTATTTATATGCTCTATACCTTGTCACTTGTGGATTTGGATTTATTTTATCGCATTAGCGCTCTGTTTGCTCTCCCCAGCGGGCGGGGTGTTACAAATGGTATCAGAGCTTAGGTATACAGAAACCCTCGGGGCTTGGGTTTTGGGTTCATTGCGTGGATAACAATTTTTGGAGATAGCAAATTTTAGATGATATTCGTGTTAGGTTTCGAGATTAGAGGTGAGGAATTTATTTTTGGGAGACGAGAATTATTTTTGGAGTTAGTGTAGTGGCCTGATTTTTTAGAGTTAGGCATTCGGCGAATTTCGAGGGCGAAATTCCATTGTTAGTGGGGAAGTGTAACAACCCGCGTAATTTTGGGCTATTTTAATTAATTTTTGGAAAATGGAGGAAAATAAAGTTTTGATAAAATTATATTTATGGCTCAAATATGTTGAATATTATTTTTAAAGGCGAGAATTTCAAACGATTTCGAAAACGGAGTTAAAACGGATTTTAAAATGATTTTTAAATGTTTTTAACTCTTGTTTTGACTTCCAGCTCTTCATTTCTTTGCCTTATTTAAAGGAGTCTTTTGGATTCCAACTCTTCATTTCTTTGCATTATAAAAGGAAGTTGTGGGCAACCTTTTTAACATACTTTTGGCACAAATTTTGGCAGCAAATATATTTTATATTCCTCTTCTTTTTATATACACATTGGCCCTTGAGATTTGTGAGTTCCAACCTTAGATTAGAGGTGTTCTTGGGGCTATTTTTGTTGGAGGTTCTTAGAGGAGCTTTTGTAGATCTTTTGTGTTGATATTGAGGATGTGATCATTGGTTTCTCATCATGGTTTGAGGTATGGGGTTTTACACAATATGCTCCTTAAATCTCGCGAGTGTCATTCTCTTTGAATTTTTGTTTAATTGAACTCATATTTGAATTGATAAATTCATTAAAATCTGGAAAATAATTGTTGAAATTATTTTGATTCATGTGGTATCATTATTGGCACGGATGTTGAGTACCCGCCAAGATTCCTGTTTCCCGGGCTATGGCTTGATAAAGCATATGCGAATGGGGTGAGGCCTGGTGACCCGGTTAAAGTGTTATTGAGAAATTATATTGATAAATGCTCTGAGATTTGCATTTTGATTTGAATATTCGTACTCGTGTTGTTACGCTTTATTCATTGCTAATCCATATTTGTTGAGCATCTTTCTTGTCATATTGTGTACTTCCCCATATTTTCTTTTAGTGGCAGGTTAGCGCGGATTTTGGGGCGCTATGGAGATTGATTTTAGCGAGGATTGTTTGAGAAAGATTTGTATTATTTTGATGTATAGAGCTTTGGAGATTTGTATTTTTATTCGAGTTAGATAGTTGTAATTTTAATTCGAGAGACTTGTTGTAATTGAAGAGATTGAGATTAGTCGATTTATATTATTTTGGGTTTATTTATATGCTCTATACCTTATCACTTGTGGATTTGGATTTATTTTATCGCATTAGCGCTCCGTTCGCTCTCCCCGGGCGGGCGGGGTGTTACAAATGGTATCAGAGCTTAGGTATACAGAAACCCTCGGGGCTTGGGTTTTGGGTTCATTGCGTGGATAACAATTTTTGGAGATAGCAAATTTTAGATGATATTCGTGTTAGGTTTCGAGATTAGAGGTGAGGAATTTATTTTTGGGAGACGAGAATTATTTTTGGAGTTAGTGTAGTGGCCTGATTTTTTAGAGTTAGGCATTCGGCGAATTTCGAGGGCGAAATTCCATTGTTAGTGGGGAAGTGTAACAACCCGCGTAATTTTGGGCTATTTTAATTAATTTTTGGAAAATGGAGGAAAATAAAGTTTTGATAAAATTATATTTATGGCTCAAATATGTTGAATATTATTTTTAAAGGCGAGAATTTCAAACGATTTCGAAAACGGAGTTAAAACGGATTTTAAAATAATTTTTAAATGTTTTTAACTCTTGTTTTGACTTCCAGCTCTTCATTTCTTTGCCTTATTTAAAGGAGTCTTTTGGATTCCAACTCTTCATTTCTTTGCATTATAAAAGGAAGTCGTGGGCAACCTTTTTAACATACTTTTGGCACAAATTTTGGCAGCAAATATATTTTATATTCCTCTTCTTTTTATATACACATTGGCCCTTGAGATTTGTGAGTTCCAACCTTAGATTAGAGGTGTTCTTGGGGCTATTTTTGTTGGAGGTTCTTAGAGGAGATTTTGTAGATCTTTTGTGTTGATATTGAGGATGTGATCATTGGTTTCTCATCATGGTTTGAGGTATGGGGTTTTACACAATATGCTCCTTAAATCTCGCGAGTGTCATTCTCTTTGAATTCTTGTTTAATTGAACTCATATTTGAATTGATAAATTCATTGAAATCTGGAAAATAATTGTTGAAATTATTTTGATTCATGTGGTATCATTATTGGCACGGATGTTGAGTACCCGCCAAGATTCCTGTTTCCCGGGCTATGGCTTGATAAAGCATATGCGAATGGGGTGAGGCCTGGTGACCCGGTTAAAGTGTTATTGAGAAATTATATTGATAAATGCTTTGAGATTTGCATTTTGATTTGAATATTCGTACTCGTGTTGTTACGCTTTATTCATTGCTAATCCATATTTGTTGAGCATCTTTCTTGTCATATTGTGTACTTCCCCATATTTTCTTTTAGTGGCAGGTTAGCGCGGATTTTGGGGCGCTATGGAGATTGATTTTAGCGAGGATTGTTTGGGAAAGATTTGTATTATTTTGATGTATAGAGATTTGGAGATTTGTATTTTTATTCGAGTTAGATAGTTGTAATTTTAATTCGAGAGACTTGTTGTAATTGAAGAGATTGAGATTAGTGGATTTATATTATTTTGGGTTTATTTATATGCTCTATACCTTGTCACTTGTGGATTTGGATTTATTTTATCGCATTAGCGCTCCGTTCGCTCTCCCGGGGCGGGCGGGGTGTTACAAATGGTATCAGAGCTTAGGTATACAGAAACCCTCGGGGCTTGGGTTTTGGGTTCATTGCGTGGATAACAATTTTTGGAGATAGCAAATTTTAGATGATATTCGTGTTAGGTTTCGAGATTAGAGGTGAGGAATTTATTTTTGGGAGACGAGAATTATTTTTGGAGTTAGTGTAGTGGCCTGATTTTTTAGAGTTAGGCATTCGGCGAATTTCGAGGGCGAAATTCCATTGTTAGTGGGGAAGTGTAACAACCCGCGTAATTTTGGGCTATTTTAATTAATTTTTGGAAAATGGAGGAAAATAAAGTTTTGATAAAATTATATTTATGGCTCAAATATGTTGAATATTATTTTTAAAGGCGAGAATTTCAAACGATTTCGAAAACGGAGTTAAAACGGATTTTAAAATGATTTTTAAATGTTTTTAACTCTTGTTTTGACTTCCAGCTCTTCATTTCTTTGCCTTATTTAAAGGAGTCTTTTGGATTCCAACTCTTCATTTCTTTGCATTATAAAAGGAAGTCGTGGGCAACCTTTTTAACATACTTTTGGCACAAATTTTGGCAGCAAATATATTTTATATTCCTCTTCTTTTTATATACACATTGGCCCTTGAGATTTGTGAGTTCCAATCTTAGATTAGAGGTGTTCTTGGGGCTATTTTTGTTGGAGGTTCTTAGAGGAGCTTTTGTAGATCTTTTGTGTTGATATTGAGGATGTGATCATTGGTTTCTCATCATGGTTTGAGGTATGGGGTTTTACACAATATGCTCCTTAAATCTCGCGAGTGTCATTCTCTTTGAATTCTTGTTTAATTGAACTCATATTTGAATTGATAAATTCATTGAAATCTGGAAAATAATTGTTGAAATTATTTTGATTCATGTGGTATCATTATTGGCACGGATGTTGAGTACCCGCCAAGATTCCTGTTTCCTGGGCTATGGCTTGATAAAGCATATGCGAATGGGATGAGGCCTGGTGACCCGGTTAAAGTGTTATTGAGAAATTATATTGATAAATGCTTTGAGATTTGCATTTTGATTTGAATATTCGTACTCGTGTTGTTACGCTTTATTCATTGCTAATCCATATTTATTGAGCATCTTTCTTGTCATATTGTGTACTTCCCCATATTTTCTTTTAGTGGCAGGTTAGCGCGGATTTTGGGGCGCTATGGAGATTGATTTTAGCGAGGATTGTTTGGGAAAGATTTGTATTATTTTGATGTATAGAGCTTTGGAGATTTGTATTTTTATTCGAGTTAGATAGTTGTAATTTTAATTCGAGAGACTTGTTGTAATTGAAGAGATTGAGATTAGTGGATTTATATTATTTTGGGTTTATTTATATGCTCTATACCTTGTCACTTGTGGATTTGGATTTATTTTATCGCATTAGCGCTCCGTTCGCTCTCCCTGAGCGGGCGGGGTGTTACAGCCTGGAGCATAATGGACGTTTTGAATGTTGGACTATAGACAGTACGCTGTAAAGTCATCATTATCAAATTGGGTACCGTGATCAGTGATAAAGGCATGGGGCAGACCATAACTGCAAATGACATTCTTCCAAATGAATCGATAGACCCTTTCATAGGCCATATCGATGATAGGTTCAGCTTCAACTCACTTTGTGAAGTAGCCAACAGCTACCACCAAATATTTGAATCGTCCTCTTGTAGTTAGTAAAGGCCCAACTAAGTCTACTCCCCACATAGCAAATGGCCAAGGTGAAGTGATTGGTGTTAGCAGTGCGTGGGGAGTTCTGTGTATAGTAGAAAATCTGTGTCACTTGTCACATTTTTTATCATAAGTCGTACAATCAGTGCGCATTATTGAACAGTAGTACCCTTGCGTATTCATTCTCTTTAATAGATTTCTTCATGCTACGTGATCCCCACAAGATCCTTCATGAATTTCCTCTATTAGATCTTTAACTTCTGTTTAGTGAACACACTTTTGTAAACTAGCTATCAAACATCTCATGTACAGAACTCTATTGTTCAAAACATATCTGGCAGCCTTGTACTTCATCCTCTTGGCTGTAAGTAGGTCAGCTGGTAAAATACCTTCTTCAATATAAGCCCAAATGGGATCCATCCAAGATGGTCCCATATCCATGGTAATAAAATTCATCATTAGGCCTTCATCAATACTTATACTAGCAAGTGGCTCAATGGGGATTGTCCTTCTTAAGTCAATATGAGTGGCTAAAGCTATCCGAGCAAGTGCATCTGCTCTGGAATTCTCCAATCAAGGAATCCTAACCATCTGAACAGTTGTTAAACTAGCTATGATCTCCAAAGCCTTTGCTAAGTATCTTGACATGAACTCCCCTTTGGTAGCATAAATACTTAACATTTGATTCACCACTAAATACCACCACATTCTCTACATTCAATGATTTATCTAGGTTTAGGCCCATAATCATAGCTTCGTACTCAGCTTCATTATTGGAGGCTTAGAACTGGAAACGCAGAGCATATTCAATGTCTATCCCATCTGGATTTTTGAGAATAATTCCAGCTCTGCTGCCTGTCCCACATGAAGAACCATCAATATACAAATTCTATATGGGAATATTATCTTCAAACCCTTGGTCTGACAAAATTCCTTGATGTAATATCTTGCCCTTCGTCTCCTTATACTTTTTTTTCATCTCATGTACTTTATCAAAAGATTCTGGTTGATCTATTGTCATCCCTTCTGTCAATTTTGCTGCTAAGAGTTGATCAGGGGTATTTTTCGTAAACCCTCTGGCATCCTTGAGTTGCTCTGCATTAGCCTCTTGTTGATTGGAGGCATCTGGGTAAGTAAACTCAGCGATGAAATATGCTACTACTTGTCATTTAAGAGAGAACCTTGGCTCATAGATAATGTCATATTCCCCTAACCCCACTGCCCAATACATTAATCTTCCAGACTTTTCTGGCCTATGTAAAGCCTATCTGAGTGGCATGTCAGTATATACCACTATTATTTGGGCTTGAAAATATGGTTTCATTCTCCTGCTTGCTTCAATCAATGCCAACGCCAATTTCTCCATTTTAGGATACCTAATTTCTGCTCCCCTAAATGCCTTGTTGGTATAGTAAATTGGTTTTTGCACTCCATCTTTTATTCTTATCAAGGCTGAAGTAATTACAATTTTTGAGACAGCTAAGTACAAGTATAGTTTTTCTCCGTTACTGGCCTGGACAATAAAAGAGGTTTCCCCAAGTATATCTTCAATTCTAAGAACACTTTCTCGCATTTGTTATTCCACTCAAAGGCCTTTCTGATCACCTTAAAGAATGGAAGGCATCTATCAGTTGCTCGGTATACAAATCTATTGAGAGCGGTTACACGCCTAGTAAGGCTTTGTACATCCTTCTTAGTAGTCGGGGACTGTAACTCCAACAAAGCTTTTATCTTGTCAGTATTTGCTTCAATACCTCTTTGATTCACAATATATCCGAGGAACATGCCTTCCCGTACGCCAAAAATGCATTTGGTCGGGTTCAGCTTCATCTGGTACCTCTCTAGTCGATCAAATGTTTGGCTCAGATCAGTTATATGGTCGACAACTTTCTTTCTTTTAGTCAATATATCGTCAACATATACTTCCATATTTTTGCCAATCTGCTCCGCAAATACCTTATTTACCAGCCGCTGATATGTAGCACCTGCATTTTTAAGACCAAAAGGCATAACATTATAACAATATGTTCCTCGGGGAGTAATGAAATAGGTAATTTTCCTGTCTTCTAGCTTCATTTTAATTTGATTGTATCCAGAATAAGCATCCATGAAGCTTAGCAGCACATGTCCTGAAGTTGCGTCCACCAACTGATTTATTTTGGGCAGAGAAAAATGATCTTTCGGGCAGGCTTTATTTAGATCTATGAAATCCACGCACATCCTCCACTTATTATTATTCTTTTTTACCATCACAACATTAGCCAACCAATCGGGATATCTCATGTCTTCGATGAAAGAAGATTTTTACAGCTTTTCCACCTCTTCTTAAATAGCCTGGTTCTTCTCCAGACTAAAGACTCTTCTCCTTTGCTTCATTAGTTTGATCTCTTTGTTAACGTTAAGCTTATGGCATAAGAAATTTGGATCTATACCAGCCACGTCCTCGTGACTCCATGCAAACATCTTCTTTCTTTGCCTCAAGAATGTTACCAGCTCTTTTTTTAAGATGGGATCAAGTGTAATGCCAATCTGAGTTGTTCTTTCTGGTTTCTCATCATCCAGAATAATGTTTTCGGTTGCCTACATGACTTGACCTTTGATGAGCTCCGTTACATCTCTTGGGTCTAAGGTTTCAATCTCAGACTCATCAGATTCAACCACTTGATAAGTGGTTGTTTTCTTCCTAGCATCCTCCAATTCTTCTTGCTCGGCGGAAGTGTAGTAGTATTCTCGATCTACGTTTTGATCTCCCTTTACAATTCTAACCCCAAAGTTGGTCGGGAACTTCAAATATTGATGTACTGTGGATGGAACTGCTTCAAACTTTTCCAGGCCTACTCTTCCCATGATTATATTATAAGCTAATTGAACATTCTTATCCATTAAATGCACATTTTCTGTTCTTCTAATTGGCCAAGTACCAATCAATATGTCTATCTTGATCGTTCCAAATGGAAAAACTTTTTCTCCTAGAAATTCCAATAAGGGGCCTGTGATACGGCTCCAACTGACTAAGTTTCAGGTTCTACTATCAAAATAAGGGTAAAATATGATATCTATCGAGCTACCATAATCCACCAGCACTCTCGAAATGATTATTCCTTTTATTCTCATTTTAATCACCAGAGGATCATCGTGACGATATAAGACTCCTTCCAAATCTTTTTTTAAAAAGCCAATGACCAACTTATCTTTGTTAACTTTCCTTGGGCGATCTTCTTCAGCCAGGTTTATTCATTGTATATAAGAACAAGTTTGAGCCTCATTGAGGTAAGCTTTCCTTTCAGCGGTATGATCACCTCCTCCTGCGTCTCCACCTGTAATCATATTACAATCAAATGAACCAAAATGAATCGAAAATACCTCACGTCCAGGTTGTCTTGGCCTTTTTGGGAGATCGGGATCATCTTTAGGGTCATCTTCATAGCCCCTTTTCTTATCTTCTCTTGGACGATAAGGAGATTTGGATCTCTGTCGACCTCTGTTATTGGTCTTTTCGCCATTCTAACGATCAACAAACCTATTCAGTTTTCCTCATCTAATGAATGCCTCTATCTCATTTTGGAGAGTTATACACTGCTTGGTTGTGTGGCCATGATCTTTGTGCATTTCACAATATTTGGATTTATCCCTCCTCTCAGGGGTTGTCTTTATCTTTTCTCGCCAATTTAATTCCTCACTGTTCTTGATTTCCTCCAGAACATGATTTATATATACTTTCAAGGGAGTACAGTTAGTATACTTCCTCAAATGATATAATATTTCCTTGACCTTTGATTGCTTGCTTCCACCACTATTCTTATTATCTTTCTTCTCTGATTTACCCTCATCTTTATTCTGCACTTTCACCTCAGCATTTTTCTTCGCAGCCCTAGCCTCCTCGACATTCATTATTTTTGTTGCTTTGGCCATTAATCATGCCATGGATTTTGGGGGATCCTTAGCCAAGGTATAATATAATTTATCCGGTAAAAGACCACTCATGAGAGCTGTGATGGTTTTCTTCTTCTCATAGTCTATGACCTCCAGTTTCTCGTTGTTAAAACGAGTGATGTAGTCTCTCGTACTTTCACCTACTTTCTGCCTAATGCTCAATAGATGGGATACCCTTTTAACTAACTTTGCACCAAAACATAAATTACCTATAAAGAGCTCTGCCAATTGGTGGAAGGTTGCAATGTGCCCCCGAGGAAGGTTGTTGTACCATATCTAAGTAGATCCGGTAATGGTCCCCGAGAACGCCATGCACCTCATTTCATCTGGGATCGCATAAATATCTACCGCGGCCTAGTATTGCTCTATGTGAAGGACAGGATCTATTTTTCCATCATACTTCGGTGAGATCACAGGAGCCTTGAACTTTACTGGTGTGGGAAAATCCACAATTGCCTGTACAAATAGAGATCCTTTAATAAAGGTTCTTTAGAGAGGGTTATTACCTTGTCCATCTCTCATAACCTGTCTTACAACCTCTGAATATATCATTTCCATGCATCATTTCTAGCCCCTGACTTAGTAGTATTTTCCCGAGCAACAGATCGCGTAGAATTTTCCTCTTGGGATCTTTCTCTTCGAGCTGCAGGTATCGGGTTTAGATGTGATTGGGCTGAGCCTTCCCTTAAATCATTTGGTCGTTGAGAATTTCTTGACGCAAATCATTGAGGATTTATATTCCCCCTGGGGCCCAAACAGTCGAAGGGAGAAGCTCTGCTCAACCTTTTCAGAGCACTTGATCTCTTTGGCGTTAGAGTGATGTCTTCCTGAGAATCTAAAATTCTTATAGGGGAAGTTACACCGGGATGATAGGATGGATCTCTTGAATTTCCAGAATAATTGAATTCAGTATGTCTGGATCATGACATAGATTATGGCTCAGTGTGTCGCGAAGACGGTGGATGCATGCTCCTCTGGATGCTTCTTTGGTCTGTCTGAGCAGATACTCTGTTTTGAAAGGTCTGAGCTAACTGTCACATAGTTTCTTGCATAGTTTCCTGCCCCTGGATAAACTAGTTAAGATTCCTATCAAATCGTTTGCATTTGAAGGTGCAGAAGGATTAGGAATATTCCCTTCATTATGCCTATTGCTGGATTCTAGGATTTCATCCATTAGTGATGTGTTTTTGGTAAAAAAATGTTATGTATAGTCGTTTCCCACAAACGGCGCCAATCTGTTGATGTAAAAAATTAGATTTGATCTAATTTATTAGTCACGGATAAATATGAGTAAATAAATAAGATAAGAGATTTTTAAAGTAGTTCAGCCTTAAGGAAATGGCCTACGTCCACTGTTTCTATTACTGGGTGTCTTGCCTTGGTTTCGACTATTCTCGCTTGCCCTACCAAGAGGGTATTTACAATGTATTTATAGCCTTTGGGTTATTAATGTGAATAGATAGTGTGCCTTTATCGAATAGGCATTTAGATCTGTACATGGTAAGGAATGACTGTAATACAATAAGCATTGAATATGTCTGGTCGTTTGGCATTCCCAATAAGTTGCTATATATGCTGAGTAGCTCGGTACGCTGAGTAGCTCGGTATTTGAACTTATGCCATGTTGGATGATGCATGTCTTCATATAATTGGTCCACGTCAGCTGATCAATTTGTGTATCAACAATGTATATATGTGAATTATTCTACTTTATGACTCATAGATGAGAAAGATAATGATATCCCACTTAATTTAAATGGGTGGAAACTTAAATAACAAATAAGAACCCCATAATTGGCTAATCGATATTGATAATTTCGGTAAAGTATTATATGGGTAAGAAGTGTGGGCGCAACGAGTTAACTAGCTTGTCGGGGTAGCATAACTAGGACGGGTTTGAAGTATACGTTAGGCATACACAATAGTTGAGAGCTGCAAATCTCAAGTGAGAGTATGAGGATCTAACATGTATATAATATCTGGTATTTATGCACTTTAAGTACTTGTTAAACTTTTAAACTGCTTTCACTCGGTCTCAGACCCATTTTTTCCACATTTATTTCTTTTGTAAAAATATTTTTAGGTGCCCATCCACCAGGATGCCAGGCCTAGGAGTTCCTATCCTTGACGTGTTGCAGCTGTTGTGAAAGTTACATGTCCTTAATATTAGACACCTCCACATTTACCATTTATTTCTCATGAGTTACTTATTCCAGTCAGGCACGTAGCTCCTCATTATTCAAATGTTATTTATAGATAGTGGATTTATTTATTTTTCCTTTTCAGTGATGGGATTTGTTTTTATGTCGGATTATTGTATTTGGGATTTAGGCTCGATGTGTTTACTCCACTCACATTTATTTTATTATGTCATTCTATTCCTTATGAGAGTGATAATTTAATGGTGCATGTTTAATAATTATTTATTTGATTTTATGTTAATCAACAAGATAAAATTTTACACCAACTTTTCAAATACTACATGGTTAGTATATATTAAAAAGTTTTCGACAGTGATGCTAAGAATGGACCATCTGAATATTCTGTTTTAATTTAATAAAGGCCTGATCATCCGATATTTAATTAAGCACGGTATCATAGATGATACCGTTGTAGAGAAAGGCATCCAGTGAGTAGTATTCGGGGGAAGGCATCTAATGAGTTATTACTCGGTCGATGGTATCCGATGAGTTATTACTCGGGGGATGACGACTATACGCGGCATATGTGTGTTTGTTGCAGTATATCTTTACATATATAACAGTGTAGTTAATTATATACGGGCTTAACACATTGAGAGAGAACATATTTGTGTTTATTGCAATACTTCTTACGTATATAATAGTGAAGTTAATTGTATACGGTCTTAATACTTTAAGAGTGGATGTTTATAAATAACTGGAGTGAAATTACGACAATGATAAATGATGGAATGATTAACTAAACTAATGAGAGAAATGGATAAGAAATGAACAATAAACAATACTCGGGGTAGAATGATGTATTAGTGAGATTTGTAACAGGACTAGTTAGCCAGGGTAGTGTAACTAGGCGAGTTAAGATGTATGTGCTAGGTGTGCACAATAGTTGAGAGGTGGGGGGTAATCTCATGAGAGTATGAACCCGACTTAAATATGGATAGTTTTACTGTATATTTATTTACTACCTCTTAATTACTTGCAACTATTTTTCAAAGGTTTTGGATATGACCCATATCAAATCTATTTTTTTAAAACTTTTAGGTGTCTAGCCACAAGGACGCTGTGGATGAATATTCTTTCTAGGGACACGAAGCTGCGGCTGATGTGGAGGCTTGCAGGTTACTGAGTAGCTGCTTCACTTATTACATTCTGGACTAGGTTTTCTATTCCGATATTGATTGAGCAGGTTACCCCATTTCATTCAAACTTATGTATTTCAGAGAATTTTAGTCAGATGGATTAGATGTATTGGATTTTTACCCGATGGTTTATCCGGGTACTTTATCTATTTATCTTTTCTTTACACTTTACATAGTGGTTTCATTTATATTGATTATTGTGTATGGGATTATTGTGGCTTGGTTAATATTGTTGTATGTTAATGAGAGATAAAATTTGACACGGCTTATTTAATTAATAGGTAGTTAGTAATTTAAAATGTTTATGGCAGTGATGCTAAGAATGAACCAGATGAGACTCTATTTTATTTTAGTTAATGACTGATAACCCATAATTGAAATAGGCGGGGTGTCACATATGGTACCAGAGAACCGGGTTCTAGTGTCCTTTGGTACTGTGCGAACTTACTACATTTTCAGCGTTGCTTTTCTATGATATATAGTCCTATACTTAGGATTGTTGATTCATAATGAAACTTATGTTCTCCTTCTATTGAGTATAGTTGATGTGAATCATTTACGAGTTTGGTTTGGCTTTGCATATCAAAAAATATAGGCGACCAGCGAGGGATGTTAGGAGGATAGCAGGCGGAAAGGCTCTATTGGAGCCACGGAGTATTCTGGAATCAATGACCACGGTAGGATTCACCACTATTATTGTTCAGGCAGTTGACGTTGTGATAACCACTAGGGCACAGTGGTTACCTAAGTACCGTCATAACAAACGGTGATGCAAATTTAGACTCACCCAGTCTAGTCGGTAATGGAGAGCGACGGAGGGACTTTTTTAAGGGTCGTCCACAAGAATTCGGGGAAAGTGAGAAAGTATGATTGGCCAATGGAAGGAGAACATCCCAATGCAATTGTGTATGGGGGTGCAGTGACACTCGAGATTAAATTTTGGATGAGTTTTTTAGCTCATAGGAGCAGCATTGTAGTGGTCGGAGTTAGTCACCACGTCTAAGGAGAGATACCATGAATATTGGGGAATTTGGGTTGCAGTTTGATCGCAAATCATTTCATAAACTTTTAAATAGAGAAGCGAGGGAAATTTCAGTACTTATTATAGGAAGGCTAGACAGTGGCCGAACATAAGGGAGAATTTGCTTGTTTAGCAAACTTCATACCCGATAAAGTGGATACGAAGAATAAAAAAGGGTCTTTGAGTTAATAATGGACTCATAGTAGAATACGCCAGCTTTTAGGGGGAAATCCAGCTCAAATGATTGATAGTGATGTCATCAATGTTTTACTTTTACAAGGGTAATTTAAATTCTTCCATGTGAAGGGAGCTAAGAGACTGGAGATTCTATTCATCAGAGTAAGAATTAATGTAATTGGTGCTAGTAAAGCACCACAGGGGGAACCCTAGTAGGAGACCCAATTAAATGATTCAGATCAATAGAGTTCTTACCAAGTGATGATGGATTCGGTCAGGGCCAGCAGTGTGTTCCACATGGGCTAGTAGAGCCAAAGGAACAACGGGGGTAGCAATCTGGGCCAAGGCTATCAGGTTTGAGAGAAGGATAAACCCAACATGACCAGTGGGGCCAGAGATAGGGGATAAAACAAAGAGGTGTCTTATGTGTGAAGAGTAGTACCACATATATTGTTCTCATCCGCAGCGAGTTAGGGGACATGAGTTGGATGCCCAGTAGGGACAATAATTATAGATGTTTTTGGTTCGGTTTGGATGAGAGTATTATGTCCAGGAACCATTTGAACCGCCAATTCTATTGGCATTGAAGGAATAAGTTTTATCCATGGGTAAATGGGATAATATTTATGTGACATGGGTGAGTCACAATATTTCGATTATCACTAGATTCACGGGTGAGATAGGATTAGTGGGTGTATCAATAGTATTACTATTGTGTGTATATATTTATCGTTGGGTAGCGGGGATCTCTTTGGTTCCATTTGAAGGGAAGTGGGTGTGGTCACTGAGAGGATATGTATTAGTACCGGACATATTCGAATTTCGAGGGTGAAATTCATTTGCAAGGGGGGAAGTATGTAGCACCTCGTATTTTTGAATAATTATAGATTTACTTAATTCTGGTATTTTCAAAATACACGTGTGTAGCAATTTCGTTAAAATCAAATATTACGTATTTAATGAATATTAATTGGGTGAGATTAAGATTAATATTTATATGGTAAAATTACAAAGTTTGTTTATAATAAATAAAATACGGTGAATTGTTAGTACGTCGTATTGAGTGAGAACGATGAAATTTTTTACAGTATCTCAACCAGAAATTGTGAGTAGATTATTTTTTTAAGTTTGAGACAAGAAATTAATGTATAGTTACTCGAATGGAGATTTCGAGTGCACGGTTGATCCAGAATGGGTTGAAATAGTTAAAATTAAGTATCCATGGGTAGTAATTGAGTTCCGAAAGCCTTTTAGACTAGCTGGGAACCATTCGGGGGCATATAGACCATTTTACATGAGGAGGTTAACCTAAATACGGGATTAAAGGGTTTAAAAAGGAGATTAGGATTAGGAGGTAGCTATTATACATAATTAAAACATCCCAGAGGCTTGTGGTGAGAGGAGAGAGAAGGAAAAATATAAGGGAAACCTAAGAGGGAGAAAAGTGAGAAGATTGAAGGATCTGTTGGGGCTATAATCATCACACATCGAAGAAAAATTAGACTCTACGTATTGATTAGGGCAATTAATTAACTTGCTTGATATTTTATTCAGGTAAATTCAGTTTATATTATAGTAGGTGATATATTTTGAATTTTGGGGAATGGAATCTATGTTAAAAGATGGGATTTGGGGTGATAAGTAGTGTACCATTGCTCAATACATATTCTCAAGATAAATTCAAACATAAATATTTAATCTTTAATGAGAAAGTTAAGAAATTGCATAATCTTGAATGGGAATTAAAAAAGGGCATAATTTTTGGATAAGATATTAAACCCCATGAATTTAATTGTTGTTGGATGAATTTGAATTTGAAAATAAGCATAATCAGGTTTAGAATTGATAAAAATTATAAATGTTGGTAAGATTGGTGATATATATGGGATTGGTGATGGGAAGATGATGAATCCCGCCTAAGAAAGAGAGTTATAATGTCAATCTCATTAGAAGCTCGTTCAAATGAGTTGAGATTCTCATTCAAACGAGGCTGGTATTTCGTTTGAAGGACCCTTGGGTTTGGTCATGGAGTTAGGAACACGTGATCGCCAGTTTCATATTTATCTGATTTTTTTTAATTAGTTATGAATTTTCTACGAAAGGGTGTTCGAGACCGAAATCTTTAGTTGGAAATCATCCGGGAATGAAAGCACGGGTGTTTTAGGGTGAAAAATACTTGGGTTATGATTTATGAAATTGGGTTGGACTTCCAGAAAGAGTTAGATTACGGTCTGATTTGAGATAGGCTTAGTATCCGAAATAAAATATAATCGTGATATATAAATAAGTAAGTGACTACGTATGAATTTGGGAGTCGGATTTAGACTCGGATATTATAGGCTAGTACTACGAGGGACATGCATGGGTAGTCGGGTTTATTTTTTATATGTGTGTCTGTGTGTGTGTGTGTGTGTGTGTGTGTGTGTGTGTGTGTGTGTGTGTGTGAAACTAATATATGTGTGTATGATATTTATGTGAAGCCTACCCCTCTAGTGTTATCATGGGAGGTTGTGTGATGTGGGTGATCCCCCTGACTAGTGAATGCAGGGTGAGTATAGCCCCCAGTTCATAGCACCACGCATGTGCCCTTATAAGGGTTGAAGTTCGAGGTGAGGTAATTTTGGGTATGGTTATAACTCACTATCGAAGGAATATGGATGCCTCCAATACATTTGCGATTTTATCAAGACGGTGTGCGAGTCCGACCGCCGGTATCTGGGATGATGTCAGTATGTTTTGGATGATAATAGCATTGTAGAGAAAGTCATCCAATGAGTAGTACTCGGGGAAGGATTATAATGAGTTATTACTGTGGGGATGGTATCTGTGGGGACCAAATTTTGTTCAAAGCCTACAACAACGGCCGACTTGGCCCAACAGATGTAAAGAGGATCCCGGACTCATATCCAACAACGAAGTTACATGCGTGTGCAGTCCGTATTGCCCTTAAACCAAGTCAATCCCCTACAATCTCAAGGAGATATTCAAGGGGTTCATGGATCATCATGGGCATCGTGGATTTACTTGAATAATTAGGATTCTACATCTATAAATTATAGCCCCTGACCCGGGGGGTATGTAATCGATCATATTGAGAGATACTTAATAAAACAGTAGACCTATCCGTGGATGTCGACAAGTTTCCAAACCACATACATCATTGTGTCATGTGTCTAATTTTCTGCTTTCTCTATTGATTGTGATTGTGATTGTGATTGTTCTTCGTATAATATCTATTGTGATATTTTTTATACCACAATTGGCGTTATCTGGGGGAACGACTTTTATTCCTACAAAAAGAATCACTAATTGAAGCCCTCGATGTCTCACCACAACAGTAACATCAAGTCGGCGATATTCAGGAAGGGCCTGCCCCTTCCAGGGTAAGGTATGATATTTTCCAGCTGAATCCAAGGCTTCGCCCACAAAGGCAGCCTTTTGAAGAGAGCCACAGACCCCTAAGGTCCATGTAAATTTCCAGGTTGGTCGACGCCTATGAGGCCAGACTTCGAGAACAAGAAGAAGCCATTCGTCACCAACAAGAGGAGAATGCTCACTCGAAAGAATGGGTAGGGATCTACAGAAATCAAGATGACCCAATGATCGGACTCTTAGTCCTCAGGTGAGTGAATTTCACAACCGAAGAAGGATCCCAAGGCGCGACCAAGGAATAATTAAGAGAAGCAGGTCAGACGATGGTCGATCAGAATGACTACAGATAGCTCGACGCCATGAAATTCCTGGTCAACAGAATGATGAAATCATCTTGGTCCGTAGGGAGATGGATCAGCACCCGATCCACAGGGGGGCCAGATCCACACGAGAGTTATCCAGAAGAGCTCTTAACACACAGATGAAGTCCTATTTTTTAAGGGAAATAGAAGAGGAAGAGCCCCCCAAAAAGTTCGTAATCCCTAGATTCAAGATCTACGATGGGAAAACTGATCCCATCAATCATGTCCGTCAGTACTTGCACGTTATAATCTTGTGGAGCCACAATGACGCGCTGATATGTAGCATATTCCCTTCCATCCTGCACGACTTTGACCATAAGTGGTTCGAGAGGTTGCCACACAGGTTCATTAAGATATTTAAGGCTCTAACTGAGCTATTCATAGCTCGCTTCATAACCAGCAGCTCCCATCCCAAACGAATGGATGCGCTGCTCACAATAAAGAAAAAAACCACAGGAGAACATCAGGGAGTATGCCAAGAGGTATTGGTAGATTTTTAATGAGATTGAAGACTGCTCGGAGCAAGTTGTCATAGCGTCCTTCAAGATTGGTTTGCCAAGCACTTACTTACTGCACCAATCCCTAACTAAGAAGGAGGCTAATTCCATCGACAAACTAATGGCTCGTATTGAAAAGTATGCCAAAGTCAAAGATGTAATCCATCTTAATGCAGGGGACAATGGTCGTGCGAAGACGAACAGGGACGATGAACAAACAGTTGAGTTTTGAACAAACTAGTTTCAAACACTCAAGAGAAGTTTTTCCACTTCTAAAGGAAGATTTGGCACTCTAATATCTCATAGAAAGACAAGCGCACTTATTCTGCTTCAATGAATTCTGAATGTACCACTGATAAGACCGCGTTTTAAGCCGCTTATAAAATACATTGACCCAAGCTATGGCCCAAGGATTTTAGGGGCGATTGTGGGGATCAGATTTTGTTCAAAGCCCACAACAACGGCCAACCTAGCCTAATAGATGTAAAGATCATCTCGGCCTCATATCCAACATCAAAGCTACGTGCATGTGTAGTCCACACTACCCTTAAACCAAATTAATCCCTTACAATCTCGTGGAGATATTCAATTGATTCATGGATCATCATGGGCATCGTGGTGTTACTTGAATAATTAGGATTCTACAGTAGACCTCTCCGTGGATGTAGGAAAGTTACCGAACCACGTACATCATTGTGTTGTGTGTGTGATTTCATGCTTTCCCTATTGATTGTGATTGCTCTTCATATAATCTCTATTGTGATATTTTTTATACCACAATATCCAATAAGTTATTACTCGGGGGATGACAACAATACGCGGTATATGTATGTTTGTTGTAGTATATCTTTACGTATATAATAGTGTGGTTAATTATATACGGGATTAACACATTAAGAGTGAGCATATGTGTTTATTGTAGTATTTAACTACGTGGTTAATTGTATACATGCTTAATACAATAAGTGTGAATTTTTATAAATAACTAGAGTGAAGTTATAAGAATGATAAATGATGGAATGATTAATTAAGCGAATGAGACAAATATCTAAGAAATGAACAATAAGCAATACTCGGGGTGGAATGGTGTGTTAGAGAAATTTGCAACAAGACTAGTTAGGCGGGGTAGTGTAACTAGACGGGTCAATATGTTTGCGCTAAGTGTGCACAATAGTTGAGAGGTGAGTGATAATCTCATGAGAGTGAGGATCTGGCTTAAATATGGAAAGTTTGACTGTATATTTATTTACCGCATCTTAATTACTTGCAACTGTTTTTTAAAGATTTTGGGCTCTGACCCGTATGAAATATTTTTTTTGAAAACTTTTAGGTGTCCAGACATAAGGACTCTATTGATGAATACTCTTTCCAGGGACACGAATTGCAGATGATATGGAGGCTTTCAGGTTGTTGAGTAGCCACTTCACTTATTGCATTTTAAATTAGGTTCTGTATTCCGGTATTAGTTGGGCGTGTTGCCCCTTTTCATTCAAACTTATGTATTTCAGAGTATTTTAGTCAGATGGATTGGTTGTATTGGATTTTTACCCGATGGTTTATTCGGGTACTTTATCTATTTATCTTTGATTTACACTTTACATAGTGGTTTTATTTATATTGATTACTGTGTATGGGATTATTGTGGTTTGGTTAATGTTATTGTATGTTAATAGAACATAAAATTTGGCACCGGCTTATTTAATTACTAGGTGGTTAGTAATTTAAAATGTTTTCGGCAGTGATGCTAGGAATGAACCAGATAAGACTCATGCTTTATTTAGTAAATGACTAATCACTCGTAATTGAAATAGGCGGGGTGTCCCAGATAGTATTAAGGCATAGGTTTTAGTGTCCTTAGGATCTATGTGGACTTACTACATTTTCAGCGTTGTTTTCTGATATAGAACCCTATGCTTAGGATTGTTGATTCATAATGCGGCTTACGTTCTCCTTCTATTGAGTATAGTTTATGCGAATCATTTACGACTTTGGTTGGGTTTCTCATATCGTAAAATATAACATAACCAGCGAGGGCCGTTAGGAGGACTGTAGGAGGAGAGGCTCAGTCGGAGCCACATAGTATTTTGGGAACAGACCACGGTAGGAGTCACCACTATTATTGTCTAGGCATTTGACGTTGTGATAACCACTAGGGCGCAGTAGTTACCTAAGTACCATCATAGCAGACGGTAGTGCAAATTCAGACTCACCCAGTACATTCGGTAAGGGAGAGAGACGAAGGGGATTTTTTGAAGGGTCGTCCACAAGAATTAGTGGAAAGCGAGGAAGTGTGATTGTCTAATAGAAGGAGAATAACCCAATGCGATTGCGTATGAGGGAGTGTAGTGACACTCAAGATTAAATTTCGGACGAAGTTTGTAGCTCACAAGAGAAGCATTGTTGTGATGGGAGTCAATCACCACATCCAAGGAGAGATGCTATGAATATCGAGGAATTTAGGGTGCGGTTAGATCGGAAATCCTTTCATCGGCTTTTAAATACATAGGCGAAGGAAATTTCAGTACTTATAGCAGGAGGACCGGACTGTAGCCGAATATAAGGGAGAATTTGCTTGTTTAGCAAACTTCGTACCCGACGAGGTGGATACAGAGAATAAAAAAGGGTCTTTGAGTTGATAATGGACTTATGGGTAGAATACGCCAGCATTAAAGGGAAAATTTGGCTTGGACGACTGATGGTGATGTTATCAATATCGTACTTTTGCAAGGGCAATATATATGCTTCCATGTGAAGGGAGCTAAGAGACTAGAGAGTCTAGTCAGCAGAGCAAGAATGAATGTAATTGGTGATAGTGAGGCCCCATAGGGGATACCCAGTAGGAGACCCATCAAATGATTCAAATCAATGGAATTCCTACCAAGGTTCACAATAGGTGGTCACGATGAAGAACCATGACCATTGGACATATTTTCACGACAGGGGGTCACGATTCATGACTGTTACCAATAAAATATGTGATCGCGAGTTGGGTCACGGTTCATGGATATGGCCATACACCCAACATTAGGATTACGAAAGTCTATGACTCTCAATTTGGTCACGATTTTGGACCGTCGCCCTTAAAATTTCCACGGTCTAGGTATGTGACCAATGTCATTTGACACGGTCCAAAATCGTGACAATTTCTAATTTTTGGTATAGTGAAAGGTTATACACAACTTAAATAATACTCAACCTCAAACCATGAATCTTCTCTTGTGCTTTGCAGTAACTTTTACAACTCGCAGGTCTTGGTATCCACCTATCTCAATTGAAATGCGATTGGCCCATACAAATCTCTCATGCTAAATATATAAATATAAAAGAAGATGAATTTGAAGTAAAATCTCCCTCAATGTGAAGGATATAACAGGAGATATTAAACTCTAGTGAAAGGTCTCAAAACCCATGTAAGGTTTTGATAAAAACTGAGTTGCAGTGCAACATGTGATTTAACCTTATTTATATGTTTGTTCATAAAACAAGCCAAGAACATACTTTTCTTGATTTTTGTGCTCTCGTACGAACAAGCAACTTCATACCATAAATCCTAGTTTTGAACGAGGCTTCATACAAGGATTTTTATCTCAAATTTAAAACCTCATATGAAATAAGTTTTATACGAGCTCTTCTCGTATTATAAAAGTTCTTTAAAAAATCATCTTAAAATCCAAATCTTCAATGAAAAAAAATACTTGTACTAGAATTTTTGGTCGAAAAGACACTTTGTACGAAAAATGCAACAAATATTTTAACAATAAAATTTGGTTTAGAACTTTTTAAAACAAATTGTCTTTCCTTTAAATCCTTCAATCCAAAGAGAACGTAGGAAATCAAAATCTCTTATTACCTTTGCCAAACTTCGAATGAAAAAACCTATGTTGCCCAGTCTGGTAAAGCCAAGCTACAGTGCACGTCATCATTCTTAAAAATCTTCAAAACAATATCATGACACAAAAAAAAATAAGGCTTTGTTTTTTAATTCGGAATCAAGTAAAACCAAAGGAATGATATCAAATATATCCTTACATAACTAGTGGAAAAACCGAATTACCCTCGCCGAGCAAGCCTCCATGTCTTCGCAAAATCAAAAGTCATGGGGTAATTGTGGGCCATTAAATTTTTTATCATTAATGAGCTAACCCCACTCATGTCATCAATATCAACGAACTCACATTCAAGTCACAAGAGAACATAGGATTAGGGATGACAATTTAACCCGACCCGCAGGAGCCCCAACCCTAATGGGGCGGGTTTTTAAACTCGATTAATGAATTAGGAGCGGATATGGATTTTAAAATAAAATCTGTTTATTAAATGGGGCGGGTCAGGAGTTGATTTTAATAAAACCGTCACGCCACGCCCCGCACCGTATAACTTATGCCAACATAAATACCCTTTATATGTATGTTAATTATAATTAAACCATATATATAGATACACACACTAAAAAAAAACTAAAACTAAACCACCCCAAAAAACCACTGCTCACTCTCTCTCTCTCGATCAGCTCACACACTCTCTCTCTCTCTCTCTTGATCTCCGTCATCTCTCAGCCGTTGAGTAGTTGACCATCATCAGCTCATCAGTGACCACTTAAATCTCCGCCCCGCCTTACGCCGCTTAGATCCGTTTATTAAATGGGGTGGGTTAGGATTTAAATTTAAATAAAATCGTCCTGCCTTGCCCCGTCCCGTTTATTAAATAAAACGGGTTAGGATTTTTGAAAACTCGTTCCAAACCCGCCCCGTTGTTATTCCTATGTGGGATCAAAAGATAAAATGAAAAATTGATAACTATCTTAGGGTAATAGCTTATGACACAAGATAACCGGGAAGGAGACTCGTACAACACCTATCACACTTGTCATTTTATATACATGGTGGTTCTTTACCCTACATAAGGATGCATGAAAATTGATCCGCGGCTGCCAATATATCTCGCGGTAACAAAAATGTATTGTTCTGGGGTATATCAAGGTTCAGTCTCCGATTCATATTTCGTCGCTTTTACTTTCTCACTCCCTCTCTTCAATTATTAACAATAGCTTTTCCTATAAAAGTATACAATTATCGAACTACGTAAACTGTTAGCAATGTGTGTGCGCGTGAGAGAGAGAGAGACACACATGATTTTATTACTCTCGTATTCGTTGGTTGATATGTATGATTGTTGTACTTCGTAGTGTAATTTTTTACGCTTACACTACAAAGCACTCAAGTCGCCTGGCATGTCAAGTGGTAATCTGATGTTGTTCTTTAGCAAGTATACATAATTATACGATTTTTTCAATTTACTTTGTCTTAATTTTTCATGTTGATTAAAATTATATATTTACTTAAAAAAACTTGGTTGCTGGTTACATAACCTCTTACCCCCCAAATTCATACTTTTGGAACTGTCTCTAAACCTACCTATAAAAATCAATTTGGTTTATTTATTTGAGTTGATTAGTTTTGATTAACACTCATAATTTAATTTTATTTTTTCATTCTTGCAGCACATCAAATCTTCTGCTTCTCGACTATAACTTTGTTGTCACAAGTCCATGTCGCAGAAACAACATTTTGTACTTGTAAAGTAGGAGTACATCTTATATATTGTTAATATTCGTACATTAAATATGCCACAAACGGTACCTTCAAGGACGAGAGCATCTTTCGCGAATGATAACCAGTTACTTGTTTTTAATGAGGTTATGAGTTAATTAGTTTTGCTTCAGGACAGGAATATTTGTTTTCTGTACATATGATCTCTTGATTTAGGTTAAAATAATACAACCTCTATCAACAAGGTCGTTGTAGTATAGTGGTAAGTATTCCCGCCTGTCACGCGGGTGACCCGGGTTCGATCCCCGGCAACGGCGTTTTTTAACTGGCGTTTTTGTTTTCTTGCTTTTATATAAAACGCTGTCGTATGGACCAAAGCTTCAAAGATAGTGTAGTAACAAGAACTTATAACTGGAATTGGAGTTAAAAGTTGACCTTGGTTTTCAGGTTAGGTAAAAAGCATCCTTTAGGGTGAAAATGAAACCTATTATTACGAGGAAAAATAAAAAGCAAAAATACGAATCATTACAACCAAATGAGAGACAATTTAAAGGTGGCAATTCGAATCAGTTTTGTAATTTTAAAATGTGTTGCTTTTGATTTAAATAATCTTTCATATGCATAAATTAATTATGTCATTTTCGAATTATAACGAATTATGTAACAAGGCCACCTCCTGAAAGGCCCAAACGAAGTGCACGTTGCTACATATAGCCAGAACAATCAACCTATTATCATAAGAAATTACACAGAATACCAAATGTCTAAATGTCTGCTATAATTTTAAGGACAATGCTACAAACACCAACTCTCAGTACCAATCCAGTACCGATTGTGCTTTAAATGTATTGTACCATCATGGAACCTACACTTTAATACATGGGACCTACATTTTTGTACAATCATTTAAAGCACATTCGGTACTTGATTGGTACTAAGAGTAGGTGTACATATCATTATTCTAATTTTAATCGACCAAATGTCTAAATGTCAGAAAGAACTCCAATTGCCCAATTTATGCCAAAATATTTTTTACTTCTACTTTTACACCGTTCTTCATGGATTTTTCTTTGACTTCAAATTAGTGAAAGAAAATTTGAAGTTAAGTGTACCTATGTGTGGCTTCATTATCAAGTATTTAGCAGATGCTTGTACAAAATATTTATTAAATTCCACACGTGTAATATATTTCACAAGTGTTAGGGTCATATGAGTGAGGCTCCTGTGCGGGAGCCCAAATGAGGGATTAAGGTGCATGATCTTTTTTTTAAATTAAAAAAAATGTTTTTTTTAAATTTTTTTTGTGCGTGTTATAAACATTTCAGGGTATTTGTGTAAAAATATCAGCTCAAAATAATATTTTTTCGTATTTTAAAAAAATTGGTCAATATTTGACAATATTTTAAGCTGTCAAGTATTAATCCATTTTTTTTAAATATCAAAAAAATATTAATTTGAACCCATTATTTTTACACGAGATCCTTGAAATGTTTATAACTCATAAAAAATTTAAAAATACTTTTTTTTTCTAAAAGAGATCCCATACGGGATTTCTCATTTTGGATCGTGCACAGGAGCCGTATATACATATCTAAATTTTTTGTGTGTCATATGCAGATTTAAAATTATCAAACTATCAATAAATATTCATAAATCAAACTTGGGTCAAATTTTCATTTTTAAAATAATTTTAAATTTACGCGTATTAGCATACGCGGGGATTGATGTGCAGTTTGCGATGGAGACCAACCAAGACTGTTGCAAAGAGTAGTAAAAGATAGCAGAGAAGAGAGAAGACTTGCGGGAGTGGCGGATAGAGAGTGGGGCCTGGCCCTGCAAAAGTTCCCGAAAAAATTGTAACAGAGGTTGATTTTCGGTAAAGAGATTATGATTGGGTCCCACAAAAGTTCATCTTTTAAAGTTAAAAATAGAACGTGTATGAGCTCTTATTTTAACCGCACACTCTAAAGGACAAAAGGGACTTTTTGATGTTTAGGTTAAAAACAAAACAAAACAAAACATTTAACAGTTACCAACCAAATACACACAACACAACAAAAGAAAGAGACCAAGCGTCCAAACAGTGACGGGGGAAGAAAATTTCATCTTTGTGAAGGTATTTTTTTTCTTTTCCATTTTTCTTTTTTCGTTACTATTCATTTTATTCAGTTTTTTTTTTCAAGTTGCATCTTTAAGATTTATTTTCTTTTCAATTTCATTCATTCTTTTAATGCTTTTTATTTTCCTACGATTTGTTCATTTTTTACATTTTTATTTTCTGATTTCCTTATATATTTTGAATCTAGTGTTTGGGTTATAATTTAACTTCCTCCTTTTTGCTACTGAACAATTTTTATTTATGTTAATTTATTTTTGCTGATAAATAATGTGATTTTGCAACTTTTAGGATAAAAAAACTTAATAAGTTTCAATAAAATTATAAATGAAAGTTATAATTTGTATAAGACTCGAATTAACAAAAAAAAATTGTATCGGAACACCCGCCATTCCCCCCCCTAAATCTTGGATCAACGGTGATTCAAGTCTAAACTTTGTAGATCATTTTTGCTTATAGTAAAATTGTTTTGGGGTTGGGTTGCCGTAATTTTAAGGCAACAATTTTGACATGATAATCCATATACAATAAGAATCCGATATGATCTGAAGATAACACGATTAACCTATGTTGGATTTATCAATACTCAAAACTTGTACTCAAACTCAAAACAACACGACCCGAATATAACATAACTAATCCAAATTGTCACCCCTAAGTGATTCTCGCAAGGGTTTTCATATCGGATCATCTGTTGTGCTATTACATTTTATTTTCAGCATTTACTATATTGCCATCACCCCATGTAATTTGACTTAATTAATTGAATTGGGTAAAATTAAAATTAAATTTAATTAAAATTAAATTCCGTTTGACTGATTTGGGAATGAAAACTTATTTGACCAAAAATTCACTTGTAAATTAATTAATAATATTAATTGATTTGAGAGCTTAGACAACGAACTTTTTCAAATTGTTATCAATGTTTTTGGTACATAAGCACTCTTGAAATAACCTTATATTCTTTACACATTAATCAATCTTCTAGGCTAATAATGAAAAAGTCTTTATGACTCATGTTTATTCTCTTTTTGAAAATTACTTTACGACTCTTATTTCTTCTCTTTTTGAAAATAAACTAATGTTGAAATCTCATTAAAATATACATTAATCAGTACAAGATCACAAGTCATCGTAATACCTAACATAGACAGACTCTTCAATGTCATTCTTATCTCCAAAACCAAATCATCCAACCATCTCATATGTTACGGACCTACACGATCTCTACCTTTGTACAAATATTCTATCTCCATGTGTTAAACATGTGATGTATATAACCAAGGCTGGAGCTGGAGCTGGAGCTAAAGGTTGGCCTGCCCAAATTACATCTCTGGGTAAATTTTTGAGAAAGAAAAAACATATATATTTTTGGTCAAAAACTATTTATTTATTATTTTGAATAGTGGGGCAGGTTTTCTTGGGCTCAAACAAAGTAGTTCACAAGACAACTAATAAAACTTACTACATACTACCATTGTGTTAATTTTAAAATTTTGGCGAACCCAGTTTATAAGGAAATTTTTTGAAAGCTTTGACAAATAAATCATTTTTACATAAAATATTACCTCATCGGTCGTATCAAAACAAATTATCCTCAGTAAGCCTTATTCAGATGTTTAATAAATATTCACTACTTATTTATTTATAGGACTTAAAAACTCAAAGAATCTATTGGAGCAAAAATAAACCCACATCCTATTTGCACATGAATATCAAGATTGGTTTACAGAGAATAAAACATAACATAACAATATATTACAATACATTCGCTGCACACTAAATTTCATAATTTTAAATTTTCTACATTTTTTAAAAAGTTGTTATAACATCCCCTTTCGTGATTGAAACACATTAAACCTCCAACTAAACGTGTTAATTTGGTGCAGTATTGGTGGGCCGTACCAATAATTGCGAGAACTATCCATAACTGATAATACCAACTGATAATTAATCCTGAAATTTTTCTATTGAGTGGCAAGCCATATCCCAAAGGTCAACCTAACTAGTACAGCAGAAGACTCCTGCATTTGGTGAAAACAAATAGCATAATTTTACATTCAAAAGAAAGATCTTTTCTCATAATGACAGCTGCACTTTTAGACTGAATAGTGGTGGGCCATGTCATGTATCCATTGAGTTGAATGCATAATAGAAATAGAGAACCCAAATGTCAATAGCCATTAGGAAAAAAATCTTACATCATAATGGAGTGAAGGCCTTTGGATGGACCTTATTTTACAACTACTATACATCACAGCAACCCTGACTCCAAAATCCCTATAAAGCCCTTCCCATATCAGTCAAGAAAAAGAGAAATAAAACATGTTACAAATGAAAATGTAGTAGATTCTACAACTTATGCGGTAGTAAGATCAAACACAACCTACACTTTCCGATTCTAATCATCATCAAACTGATACTCTTTTTCTTCTTTTACTTTGTATCAAAATGCATGAATTCGGGGCTGTAGTTACAAAGCTTTCGATCCTTTTCAACAGTTGAATTTATTGGGAATGTTTTAACTTCTGCACCTCACTTGTTTACATAGAGAGCCTATAGTACCTTTTAAATTCTTTGACACTGTGGTACCCTTTCAACATTGATGGTTACCTTCAGTCACGAAACTTCAATCATTTATTGATGAAGAAGGTACCTAAGTCTCAAAACAAAAAATAAGTACCAAACTGGCAATTACTGAGGCACTATCATATCGGATATCATGCCCTTGGAGGAGGAGGAGGAGGAGGGGGGGGGATCAATAGCAGTAGTGAAAGCAGGAGAAACATCCTCTCGAATTGGTCTCCATGGGTGTTTTTGGGGTTTCCGAGTCGTCACGTACCCCCATTAAGGTGCTTGTACCTGGAGACTCTGGCGGCAAGAGGGTATTTTCGGAAGTGAAAATCCGGAGCGGGATAATGGGTTCTGGTGGTGTATTTGTAGAGAGATAATGCAGAAGCATTTGGATTATTTGACTGAAGTTGGGCCTAGCATTCGGGTCCTCCTTCCAACACGAAGTCACGATTAAAGCCAAATCTTGCGGAAGGTTTTCGGCACTGGGCCTCACATTCTGAAAAACAAAAAGCACAAAACAAGCTGAAATCATTGCCGACATACGATTTGAAAAGAAGGTACATAATATGAGGTCAGTGCCTAACTTATCACATTCTGTGAGGCAGGTGAAATTCTTGTCCAATAATGTCAAATTTCAACAAAAGAAGGCACTGTTTCATCAAAGGGGGACCCCTCTTTAACACAAAAAATTGACCCATGAGGCACTGACCACATGTTAGTGGTTCTCAGTTCTCACTCAAGTTTGTTAGTGAATTAGGGTATATTTGACTTTTAATCTCACTCTTCTCAGTGACATCACCCATAAAATATTCCTAGAATGTGTTTAATAGCACTTTCTAAAATGAAAATGGTGGAAAATAAGGTCTTTTCCATTTTTTGTAGTTTTTGATAGAATATTTCTCAAAAGGAACTGTTTTCCTAGTTACAATCTATTGTTACCCCCCCCCCACCCACTCTCTCTCTCTCTCTCTCTCTCTCTCTCTCTCTCATCGCAGAGCATAATATGTATTTCCCAGGTGAACCAATCAACGCATGCTTACACTTCAACTTAGAAAGATTCAATGACACAAGCATCAATGCGCTAGTGGTCCACGCTATATCCTCAAAAGTGCCCCATAATTAGGGGGAGGGAATTAACCATCAAAGATAGTGGCCCTCGTAGTCATCTTTCTCATGCAGTTACCAGAAACACGTGATTATATACTAAAAATTCAAATAAATAAAATGATTAGGGAGAGAAAGTTACTTTAAAAGCAGCTGCATAGGCGGCCTGCAAATTGGACATTCCCTCAAAGGGCAACTTGTTATGTATGAGCTCCCACAAGACAATGGCAAAGCTATAGGCATCTACCTTGTGGTTATAATGCTTCTTCTCTCCATGCCTCAATGTGACAGTGCTGTAAAGCTGCAACCGCATAAATCATAGTCTAGTTAAATTTTCAGTTCCCCACAACCCAAACCCATCAAAAAGGGGATAAAGAATACATTAACCGATGATTAACATTCCACTTTTAGTTATACAAGGATGTACAACATTATAAATTAGACTCAACCCCCTAAATTGATGACTACTTTTGTTCATATGTTGTTCAAATGGAAAAAAATAAATAAAATAAAATTAGTCATATATGTATAAAGCTGAAGCTATTAAAACATATATTAACACTTTTACCAACTGAAGCTGACAGATCCAACTTTATATATAGCCCGAAGTATATTGGGCATCTCAGATCCGTTCAGTTGATACACACTGCATCTATATATATATATATATATAGAGAGAGAGAGAGAGAGAATGTTAGGCTCTCCAACATACCTCATTAAACATACCTATGAACATACCTATTTTTTTAAAATAGTAAAAAAAAAAATTTTGAGTTGATATTTTTTATATGGGTTCATGACATTTCAATGTGCCCCTGTAAAAATATTCAGATCAAAATATTGTGTTTTAATATTTTTAAAAAATTGATAAAAAAACTGACAGTTTTAAAGGGTAAAACTTGACAGTTTTTTTACCTATTTTTTAAAAATAACAAAAACCATTATTTTCAATTGATTTTTTTTATAGGGCACATTGAAATATCATGAACCCGTAGAAAAAATATCATTTCAAAATTATTTTTTTTACGATTTAAAAAAAAGGGTATGTTGCTAGCTACGTTTCTAAGAGGTATGTTGGAGAGCGTGACTATATATATATATATATATATATCTTCGGGGGGCGCGGGGTGAAGCAATTAGTATGTCAAATCTGTTCAACTGTGATTTCAATAGTTCTCTTGTTTTTTTCATGTGATACTTTGTGGTTTTTAAACCTGAAAACAAGAATTGTTATTCAGTGGTTTAGGGATTAAGAGATATAGCATTTTTCAGTTCAGCTACTCTTAAGATTAAATGGACCATCGCACTCATATAAATACTAAACATAAGATAAAGGGTGTTGATAAATAAAGGGTAAGTATGATTATTGTTCCATTAAGGGATCAAGTAGTCAAAATCACACTAAAATTACAAGGAATTGTAATGGACTGGAACACATATTCAAGAAAATACCTCTGGAGCCATCCAGCGATAGGTTCCTGTTTCAGCGGTCATCATCTCTGTTAAAGACTCTTCTCTTGCCAAACCAAAATCCGCAAGTTTAACAGTTTTGTGGTCTGCCGTCAGGAGCAAGTTTTCTGAAGAAAACAGAAACAAAAAATAACTCAACATTATTTGTAAATGCATTTCCTGGAACAGCAGGTGAAATGAAAATTCCATTATGGTCATAAAAAATATAAAAAAAGAGAGAGAGAAATGAAAAGAAGAGTAGGACAAGTGGGGAGGGGAAGTAGAATTCACCGTCTGTGTGAGACTTACAAAACAGGTGCAACAATTTAATTTGGGCATCAATTTAATGACGTGATACTATTAAGATATACTCCCTCTCAAATTAAATCACGTTTCAAAAATCAATGTACAAAATTTCACAATAGATAAATGAGTTTTGATCTTTAAAAATGGATTAAGCTGAAGTTCGTGTTTTCTTATGAAGTATGACTTTCAAATAGCAACTCTTAATTTTGCATGGAAAGAGTAATAATTCTACCAAAATTTTAAGATAGCATGAGGTGGTGAATAATTTGCAACTACCTTCATTCATATGATTAGCATATTTTTGTGAGGATGAATCCATGGTTTCAATATAGACTCCACTATTTCCTTAAAGCAACTTCATGCAGAAACATCCACTAAAGAAAAATGTGCCCTGCTCCCAATACTGTAGAATTATAATAGTAAAACTTGCATGACATGCTAGGAAGCATGAACCTATGAAGCACCAATTCTTCAAAACACTCATTGTACCTGCACCTGCAGCCGCAAACGCACTCGTGCTTCATAGGGACGGACACTTCTCCGGAGGTGACGTACCCGTGTCGGACACTCCGGATACCCGAACACACGTACGACGCGGTTCGGACAGATGCCACATGGCGTGTTGGACTTATTTGATATTTTAAAGACAGTGGACACTTTGCGGACCGCGTGGCATCTGTCCGAACCGCGACGTACATAGAACTTTCAATGCTAGATGGATTTAATCAGTTGAAAAGACTAACAAACTTACGCATATGTTTGGTGTTACATTTTTTTTCCATAAAGAAAACTTCTTTCTACTCAATTTAAACTTTCGTGGTGCTTGATTTTGTTTTGTTCAGTTGTGGTGCTTGATTACTAATATATTTTATGGAAAATAGTCTTAAATGTGATCCGTGTTCCATCTTTTTATCATTTTAAGTGGAAAACATATATTATGCACGCCCCCAAAGTATAGGATTCCACAGATACCCGAAATTTTAAGAGAATCCACTCATCTATTTTCCAATCCTTTTTTCAACTGGTAATAAAATTAAAGTTTAAACTGTTTTCAATTTTTTTCCAACTTTGTATCAAACACACCTTGAGAACATGTAGAATTTGTCTCCTTAAAGAAAATTAGCATTTCGGAAGCTGTTAACAAATGTGCCCAGCGAAGGAAAACACATCCGGCAATGGCATAAAAGGTTGAGAACACACACGCAAAAATAAAGTTAAATAAATAAAAAGTTTACAGACAGATAGTTAACCATATAATTAGACACATCGTGTGACCCATGCAATGTAATATACAAGAAACACGAGCATCTAAATCTCAATAGATGTCAGTACTTGAAAATGACAAGGATAGAATGTTGACTAACTGAGAGAGATTTTAATATAAAAGTTAGTAATCCATAAGATAACATGCTTGTTAACCTTTAAAACCTCAAATTATGAAAGAAGATTACTAAGTAGAAACTAAGAATTCTGATGTGTTTGGCTTCAAATCTAGTTTAGCTTCTGCTCTCAAAAAAAATTCTAGTTTAGCTTCTGATTAATATCAAAATTGAAAATTTAGCCATTGAAAGTTTTCAGAAAATATTAACAGGCAATAAATACTTGATCATATTGATGATTTGTATAAAATGAAAACGAGTGATAAACAAATACCAGGTTTGAGGTCACGGTGTATGATCCCATGAGAATGTAAGCATTCCATCCCCCGTGCTATGTCAAGTGCGAACCCAATCGCGACACGCATATCCAAGCACCTTGGCCGCAGGTTCAATAAGAATTTCCGCAATGTCCCACCCAGAAGAAGCTCGGTTACAATCACCATCACAGGTTCATTGCAAGCTCCAATAAACTGTGAAATACAGAATAACAGATCCAAACAGCATAATAATAAATTTATCAAATCGAAATTGAACAATCAAATTATCAAATCAAAACAGAAGAACAATCAAGATTAGGCTTAATTATCACACACACACACACACATTGGACTTTACATGGTTTTTCACATAGTTAGTCAACATTTTTTCTTCCTTCAAAAAACCATTCAATCTTTTTTGGTTTTTCATTTAAGTCCTAATAGGACTTTTAGCAATACTTATATTGGAATTTTAGCCACACTTTTAGAATAAAATGAAAAGACAATTTTTTTTTAATAGTGTTTCCAAAGAAAAAATGTTTATTGAATAAAGTGTAAAGAGATGTAAAGTTTGCTGTGTTTTTCGCAATTATTCCTCAATATAACATCCACTTTCTATATTAATGAAATATTGCTTTGTTAAATTTAAAACAAACAACCTTGACTAAGTTCTTGTGCTGAACTTTAGATAACATTGCAACCTCCCGCGCAAATCGGGCTTCCTTCTTGACTATCTCTTCTGGAGTTTCTCCTTTATTAATAATTTTAATAGCAACATTCTTGTTTTTATATCTGCAAAACAACACAATCAACAAAACAATGAGAACAACAAACTCAAAGCAGGGAAAAAAAATTGTGCGCGCGGGGTGGGGGGAAGAGAGATCCTTCAAAAAAATCATAAAAATATTTATAACACTTTTGGAGTCGAAGATAATCTACGGTAAACTTTAACCCACAAAGTGAAATGCCACAAAATTAATGGGGGCAAAAGGCAACTAATTAACCACCCAAAAAACATATATATACAAGAATGTCCAAATGTAATACCCATGTAACATAAATCAGCTTACAACATATCATCACATCCCAATTTTATGCGAAATAAATTAATGTGATAATAGCATCATAAACAAGCAATAAAATTTTGGGATAATAAGTAAACATGAATCCTCCTAAATTAAAGTTGAAAGTTCCATATCACATGAATATTTCTTTCTTTCAGATTAGAGCATAAAAAACTAAGAAAACATGACAGTTTGACTTACTTGCCCTCATACACTTTGGCATGAGCACCCTCTCCAATCTTGGGCCCAACAAACAGAAGCTTCGGATCAATCAACCACTTAGCATCCAAACTGAACTCAGAAACTGAGTAGAATCCATCCCCAGATCCCATTTTTTCTTCCTCAATTTCAAAATCTATAAACAAATTAGCACATCTACTTACTACCAAAATCAAAACCCTTGCAGTTTATGACACATTTGAAGTAGACCCTTCACTAACAAGATCATATACAAAAACAAATAAAATAAAACCACTTGCCACCCACTTTTCTGGTCGTATGGCAGAGACCCAAAACCCCAAAATTACCCTATCAGATCAAATGAATTTAAAACCATATGCCTTATTTTGGGAGGTAAGGAACAAAACCCCATATGTTTCCAGATACACCCACTAAAAAAATTACACAAATAAAACCCAGAGAGAGAAAGATCAATGGTTCTTGGAAATAGAGGAGAGTACTAAACTAAATAAACAATCAAACCAACAAGGAAATTTTGAAACTTTACTAAGAAACTCAGAAACCCAGATGGGTATTTGAGTGTGTTATTGAAAATGAGTAGTTGGGGTTGAGTTTATTTCAAGCTTGTTTTTTTCTCTCTCTCTATATATATATCCACGCGTAGTCTGCTCAGTTTGTGTGTTTCTTGATCTGCTAAGATAAAGCCGCGGAAGGAATTGAGTCTCCGTCAGACAACAGTGGGTCTATTATTTGTGTATGTATTAAAATATATATTTTGGTAGGAGTAGAAAATGTATACAAAAAGTAAGTGGGGGAGACAAACGGGGATGCAATGGGGAAAAAACTAGATGCCATTGAAAAAAATATGCTTTTTTTATATAATAATAAATAAATAAATAAATAATGAAGGATTGTTACGGTTGGAGTTAAAATAAAACTATTGAACGTGCACATGGAAATAGATCACGAGACACAACACCACACAATACATGATGATAGGAGTAGGACTATCCTTTTTGTTTTTGATTTGGCTATCTTGGTAGTTTTGGGTTTTTAACCTCCAAACTTCTATACTAACTAGTTTTGGCCTATGAACTTTTATATATTTGTGGACTAACCCTTAACATAGATGGAATCGTAACTTTACAAAATTACTTTCAAATATAAAGGATTAATATAAACAAACAAACTGATAACATTAAAAGCAGTAGAATAAAATTTATAAACTATTATGTCAGAATGTCATCAGACTATTACATAAACTTGAGAGAGAGGAGGTAAAACTTAAGAGAAAAAGAGAGGGAGAGGTAAAGATAAGTCCGTTTGAATAAGAATCAAACCATTCCTATTTATACAGAAAATATCAAAATAAATAATTTCAAAGAAAATGACCAGTGGGTCCGTCCACTATTGTAGTTGTCCTGGTTGGTTGTCGCGTAGCGTCAGCTGAAAGCGATAGTGTTTCCTACCACGAGTTGCGCTGACAAAAATTGACACCTTTGTTGTTTTGCATCGGCATGACAAATAAATGGGGTCATGTGGGCCATGATGAGTCAGCACCTCATTACGCTAAATCATCTAGTAAAAAATTTCCAATTACATCCCTAATGGGAAATGTCGCATCAAGAGAGGCAAAAAATTATGATGCCATGGTAGGTTCAGTTGAAACCTTAGTGTTAAACATATCACCAGTGATATCATCATCTTCTGAATTTTGTGATTCCCCCGTAAGGCAAAAGAATGGATTATCATCCATATTTTTAACTGATGTCATGGAAACATCATCTGATGGTAAAGGGATAGGATTTTTATCCTCAGAATAGGTTGTGGTAAAAGCTGCAGAAAACTGGCTTTTCATATGATCCATAACCCTCTGAAGGAGCTCCTGCTCCGTAGCTTGTGGGAACTGCTTTTTAATTAAAGATTTTAAATCCTTTATTGGATTAACACATTGAGACATTTTCTCCACTGGAAGAGGAGATTCCTCATGTTAAAACATATAAGTCTTTAAACTCTCCTTAATTGAAGAGATAGTTTCAGAATTGTTAATCTCAATCCACCATCGATAGAAAATATTCTTTCTAAAAGAAGAACATTTAAGTGATTCATTCTACATTGTACATCCTATTTTAAATTCATGGAATGCTAATTTCATTTAAAAAATAATAGGGTGGATAACCCTATGGGAACTTTATTCTTTCCCTGAGACTGGGATGAAATTGGGTCTAATGTAGAAAAAGATTTTCCTTGGAAATTTCCTTAGGTAAAATATCAATATCTAGACCAAATTTGTTCCACCATTGAAAAACCCATCCTGGGTAGTCATCCATGTGAGATTGTGGACAAAGTTTAAAAAACCATGTATATTTTTGGTAAAAGTTTTGATGGTAAAAAGATTTTGACCAGGCTTGGACATAGTGTAATACCCCGTATTTTTATAGCTTTTAAATTATGGGATTTATTAAATTTAATTGAGATAAATTAATTTAATTTTAATCCGGAATGTTGCTTTAAATATTTACTAGCGTGACGAGAGTTAGTAATTATTGGAAATTTGTTATCTGTTGAATATTACTGGATGAGTATAGTAATATATGAGATTTATTGTTATAATATTATCACGTGTGAATAAAATGACAATTATGGAAATTTAAGTCGGGACGCGCCTGTGTCGTGTCGGGACTAAATGTTGATTAATAAGTGAATATTTTATAAGTTGTTCGTATGGTCGTTTTGAGTGCGCCAACGTGTCTGGAAGGGTCGAGATAGTCAGAAAAGTGTACCCGGGGGTTTAGTTTGGGTCTCGGGACGTTTTTAGGCCCAATTAGTACCCCGGGAGGGCGTTTTGGACATTTCGCAATTATAACGAAAATTAAAAGGGTTATATAAGATATCTAGGTTGTCTTCTAGGGTTAGAACAACCAAAGACAAATGACGGCCATTGGAGAGGAAGAGGAGAATCTCTCCAAGGAGTTCTAGGCAAAGAACACCTCCGATTGCACCGCCGTCACTACCAACGCGTAGATCGCGAGACGGGGAACGAAACCACACCAATTTCGGCACCAAACCAGATTTCTAAAAATTCCAAGCAAGTGTTTATCTTGCTTATTTCGTCGATGCATCTTTCATATTGGTTTAGGAATGATTAGGATGAATTGTATAGAAGAAAAAACCAATTTGAGATAGGAAATTGCATGTAGTGAGGACTTAAATGATATTTTGGAAACCCTTTGTCATGTAAAGGATTAAGAGTTTGATTAAGAAAAGAGTTCTAATTAGATACAAACACTAAAAAATTTATTCCGGATGATCGGACCATTGGAATCGCTTGAAATTTTAGTATGTTGTAGCGAACGGCGAGACAGGACTGCTGACAAAAATTCAGCTTGATCGAACGGTCGGATTTCCAAAAATATTATTTTTATTAGAGAGTTTTATATTTTGAGGACTCTTAGAGAGTTTTATATTTTCAGGACTCTTCTAAATAATAAAAAAAAATTCAATTAAAACTCCATTTTAATTCTGATTTCGAAACCATTTGAAATTCTCATCTTTGAAAATAAAATTCAAAATCCTTTAATGTAAGGCGAAATCTATATTTTTGGGATATCTTACAGGAGGGACAATGTAAGTATATGTTAAAGAGAGAGAGACACGTAAGAGAGTTACTTTGGGACAAATGTGTATACCTACTGAATTTTATACTTGGGAGGATAGAATCCGTGAGCGTGATGTAGTAAGTGGAAAAGTTCCTCAAATTAAAATAAGATGTGAATGGTTATACGTGATAACTAAATAATGAGAAATAAATACAAATGTCGTAATTATGGGAATTGAGAATTTACCCATTATTGAAATGGTAATGTTAGTATAGTTATATGATTGTGTATGCATATACTATCTATGTGTGAAAATCATGCCCACGCTACTTGCTATCCCTGAGGTTTCCGCGCTGGGACAGTCTTATCTCGATGGGACCTTTATGGGGGATATTGACTTGTACCCTAGAAGATAGATATCCTTGGTACAGGCTATCGGAATGATAGTTCAGACGGTCCTAAGAGATGCGGGTATGTGCTTTCCTCTTAGAGACTTGGAATCTATGCTTCGCCTCATTTTGTTTGTGTATAGGTATCCTTGGTACAGGCTGTCGCAGTGATAGTTCAGACGGTCCTGAGAGACTTGAAATCTATACTTTGTCTCAATATTGTTTGAGCATGTGTTGATACAGTTCGAGAGTGATTCCGAATCTGTATTCCCTTAGTACGAGTGATACGGGGATTGGATAGTAGAGTATGCCCGCACCATAGTTGTTATTTGGGGTGCTGTTGTGATATATATATATATTTTATGAGTAGGTAATATATATATGAAATTCTGAAATCTGGAACTGCCTACTGTGATGAGACATGTAGGACATGGTTGATGACTCAAATTGTAAATACTTGTTTTGAGAAAGTATAATATGACACTGGAAAACTTTATTGATTTATAAAGTTAAAAATGAGAACTTTGGTTGCTAATTGAAATATCCTTTTCGAACAATTGAATCGTTAAATTTTGAATCTTACGAGTAAGCTAAGATAAGTTAAATCATTGGGAAGATTAATGCGATAAATGATAAGACAAACCGTTGGGAAGGTTAGTGCGATAGGTGTGCACATTAGAAGAGAGGTGAGAATTCCTCAAGAGAGTGACGCACTAATATGTTGTTGCATTGGCCTGTATCAATTTAAATACTTGCTAAACAAATTTTAAACCATATACACTATCGGTCTCTGACCCATTTCTCTCTCTCTCTCTCTCTCTCTCTTGTATATATATGTATGTATTACAGGTGCCCAGCCACAGGGGCGTCTTGCTTAGGATCTCTTGGAAGGAACGCGCTGCAGCTTAGGTGGAAGTTGCAGGACTCTTGATTAGACGACTTCGTTCATTCGGATCCACTCTTAGTACTTTCATCTAGTTGGGCATGTGTAGCTCTTTCCATTATTCCGTTGTTATTGGACATTTGTATTTAAGTTATTTCCAGTATTGTTACTATGGGATTTATTCAGTTTGGATGTGTGACTTTAGATTTCGTATGTTGACATTCGATTGACGAATGTATTAAATTAATTGGATTATGTTGCAGAATTTAATGTGGTGTGATTCTTACTTATTGAATGTTGTTAATAAAATAAATGATTTTTCTTTAAATAAAATTTGGAAAGTATATATGAACATGTTTTTGACACTTAGCTTAATTAATTAGGGTGTTAAATTGGAAAAAATTATTTTTCGACAGTGATGCTAAGAATGGACCAACTGTTCACCTTGATTTAATTTAATAAAGGAGTGATCGCCCGGTATTTAATTAGGCGGGGTGTCACAGGTGGTATCAGAGCATCAGGTTCTAGTGTCCTTAGGATCTGTACGGCTTATTATGCTTTCAGCGTTGCTTTGTTTGCTATAGAGCCCTATGTTTAGGATTGTTGATTCCCTTGACGAGATTTCGTTCTCCTGCTATAATGTGTATACACTAGTGAATTCTAATTTCGTTCGGATGTGTGCGTGTGCCTAGCGATGACGGATGTCAGAAGAGGACCGTTAAGCGTACATCAGGAGGCAGGGCTCAGTTAATATTATGAAATATATCCGAGGATGATGACCGTAGTCGAGGTCACCTCCATTATGGCACGAGAAGCCACGACTAGAAAGGCGACTAAGGTGCAGCAATGGTTTTTCAAATGCTGTTATAGTCAAATGAGGTGCGAGGGTAAACTTACCCAACGTATTACAAAAATGTGCAGAGACTGTCAATGGGAAATTTTAGAAATACGGAAATTGTATGTGTCTTTACCAAAGGAGGTAATGTACCCAAAGGCTTAGATATAGAACGAAGTGTGGCAAACTGAAAGTGAAAATTTAGAGAAAATTTTCTTGGCTTTCGGGAAGAAATTATAATGGTTGGAGTCAACCACCAATTTTAGAAGTGGAATGATATGCCTATAGGAGAACCTTAGGTACAGTGTTGACCGTATGTTCCTTCCTCAACTGTTCAGGGTGAGAAGCAAACGTGGTTCTGAACTCATCGCGGGAGGGCATGACAGAAGTCCGATTGTGGATATGAACCCTAATCATTAGCAAATTTTGTATCGAAAGATGTAGATACGAGTGGAGGAAACGACTCCAAGTGGGAGACCAACTTGTAATAATAATTGATAATACTCGAGGAGGAAATTCTGATGGACGGTTGATTCAGAGGTTGACAATGTTGTATTTTGTCAATAAAGATGATAATGCTCCTTGTGTGGGAAGCTTAAAGAAATCGAAGAATTTAGTCGAGAATAAGACTGAATACAATGGTGGTGATATAGCACCAAAAAGAGATGTGGATATACATCAGGGGACCCATTTAAATGATTCGGATAATGGAATTCTTACCAAGTGATGGTAAATTCAGTAAGTGCTATTATAGATAGTAACATGATCTTTATGGCCTAAAAAGTTAAAGGACCAATCGGAATGGTTAACAGGAATCGAGTTTACTAAAGTCCGAGAGGAGGACAAATCCTAACCTGGTTAGTAGGACATGTGGTAAGTGGATTATGTACTGAGGTATTTTGTGCGGAGTGAGATTGCTCACGATAATATGTTCCAAATTGAGTATAAGGACAAGAATACGGTGCCTAGTAAAAGGCAACGATTAAAATAATTTTGTTATGGTTTGGGCAGACGTGTTACGTCCGAAAACCATTTGCGCAGTTAAGACGATTGACAAGGTAGAAGTGTAAGTTGTATCCTCAGAGGATGAGGCGTGTTTATGTGACACGAGAGAGTCACTATATTTTGTTCATTGCTAGATTAGCATGTGAGACGAGCTTAATGCATATAATTATAAATGTTACCATTATGTGAATATTTTTCCCTAGTGTAGCGGGATTTTTCTTTAGTGCTATCCGCGGAGGATGAATGAGTATATCAACAGTGTTTTATACTTTATTGAGGTTACTCGTTGTAGTGATGCGATACACGAGTATGATATTATCTTGTTTAAAACATTACAAAAATGGTTAGTACGATAGTGGGCATTTATTGCAAGGCTATCGGAGTGGTTGCATTAGTGTAACATGTTTTATGTTTGTTTTGGCGAGGCTTTACCTGTGAGAAGGTTGGACTCGCACTTATATTATCTATCCTAGAGACTTCGGAGGAGATAGTGGGCTCGAGATATTCGATGCCAAAGTATGTATAAACTTTGCCAATATGATTCCGTATGTATCGGGATTTACCGTTGAGCGAAAAGATTTGACGCAGTATTATGTTTGGCACTCCAGACTTAGTGATAGGAAGAGTGTAGTGTTATATTTATCCTTAAGAGACGTGGGAGTTAAGAGTTATACCCCTAATGTTAGAAAAAGGAATTTCGAGAACTCCGATTGTATGTATTCGAGGTTTATGGAATGCTATTACCACCAACCTATGCTGAACGATAGTGAATTTGGTGAAACATTCTTTGTTAAGCATAATTACGGGAGAAATTGTAACTTTTCTGTCAAGGGACGGAATAAAGGGGTATATACTATGGACGGAGGACCTAACGGATTTCGATAACTGACAATGCTAGGTAGTAGTGTATCGGGGGGGTTCCTTGTTTGGATTTCGCTTTGCGAGACATCCCACGCATGAAACTTAGCGTAAGGTTAGAAATAGGGAGACGTTTGGTCACTATTCCATGAGTTCGGTACCCTGGTCGAAATGGGATCAAGTAATTATGTATGTAAGTTGGAAGTTGAATTTTGTTTTAAGGTCATTGGAGCCAGATTTTTATGGTAGGAAAGCATTAAAAGTTATCCCCACGAGTTGAGGGGTGGAACGATGATAAGGAGAATTTAAGAATTTTGATTTCTAGGGTGATTGAGAGTACCCAAATGTCATAACCGCGTACAAAACACAAGGTGAATAAAGAGTTGGAATGATTTTTAGCATGGATTATCTGGAAAGAACTTTATATTATACAAAAGAGATGACCTGTAATTATTTTGATGAATAGAGCGTTAGTGATTTATTTTGGTTGTTGTACCTATTTGGGAAAATTGTTGTACTTATCTGAGGAAGGTTGAGAATCATTATTCCTCTTTTATTGTCATGGAATTTGAATGCCCTATCCCTTATATTCCGTTGAATTTAGTTAGTCCTACAGATGAGTAGCATGCCGTTCGCTCTCCCAGGGCGGTCGGAGTGTTGCAAAAATGTGGGCATCTTGGTTAACTACAGTTAAAATAGTCCGAGTCGAAGGGACGTGGTAATAAACGTGTGAAATATATGTTTGTGGGACTAGTATAACGAAGTGAAAGTGATAGAGTGGATTAAACGTCACATGAGGGGCGATAATCCATACATAAGTGTGCAATTAGAATAGCACGCCCTAACTTGATTGGAAGGCTGTGGGAAGCCATTCAAGAATTGGTATTTCTTGAATATAGTAGAATTTAATTGTTATGAAGAACACCCGGAGCGGAGTTATTATTAGTCAAGTGTGAGAGCGACTCACACATATAAAGAGTAATGATGTTAGTATAGTATAACAGATCCAGAAGTGCGCTTCGTGGAGAGAAAAGCACGGGTGAAACTTTCGGCATACTACAAGGAAGGAAGGGGAGTATTATGTGTCCCTTAATGTGAGACATTTCAAGGGAAGAATCGATGTTTAGCGAGACGTAGTGAGTAGTCTCTACATGCACTGCCCATAGGTAAGGTTTGGTTGAAAGAGGAGATCAACCAAATAATTTTGTGTTTATCGAAAATTCCTGAAATTGGAAGAGGTTGGTAAAGTCGGTAAAGTTCTTGGATGGGTCGCCATCCTCAAAACAAGATCAAGGGTTTATCCCGAACATGTGAATTAAGTCGCCGAGAAGGAAGTGATTGATATTCCTTTGGGTTGGCTTACAATATTAACTAGTATGCCCCAGACTTCCTTTGAAAGGAAGGATCGCGCCAGTGCATGGTCCAGCGCAGTATAAATTTTTGAATCAGGATGAGATTGGTGAATCCCACCTTTGATATGGGATTTCAGGAACCAGCGGAGATAAGATTTCATTTCAAGTAGGATGTATCACCCTTAGCCAGGGAATAAGCGCATGGTGATTAAAGATTAGTGGAGCCACGTGAAGGAGATTTTGAAATCTTGGTACGATGATTTCAAGAATGCTCTGTAGAAGCACTCGTACCTGTTTGTCGCGTATGAGGTACTTATTAAGGTTTTGTTATGGAAGAACCTCGACTATTCTCCTTCTGTATGTTTAGAAGAGAGTAGATAATCAGAATTTTTGGATCGGTCGATAAAATATCCGATAACTATGGTAGAATTCCACGACTGTTTTAGACGAGCAAGAGTGATCAAATGTTCGTAATATTTTCTCAGAATGGGAGTTTTGTATATGAATAAATTCGAGTATTTGTCATGTAGTGAGGTGCGGCCTCCTAATGATAGTGAGATAATGAAATGTATAACGTACAGGCGTGACCTATGCGAATGTTGTCGGTTGGGAGCACAATGTGAAGTGTCTCCAAAGAGAATGCAAAACAATGTTACTGTGAAGAAAGGGCTATAGTGATTGAGCGCCGTAATGTGTAGTTAGTTTGTGTACGGAAAAGGATATCCAAAATTGTGCTACATGATAGGCCTTATTTTACGAATTTCAGGACGAAATTCAGTTATTAGGGGGAAGTATGTAATACCCCGTATTTTTATAGCTTTTAAATTATGGGATTTATTAAATTTAATTGAGATAAATTAATTTAATTTTAATCCGGAATGTTGCTTTAAATATTTACTAGCGTGACGAGAGTTAGTAATTATTGGAAATTTGTTATCTGTTGAATATTACTGGATGAGTATAGTAATATATGAGATTTATTGTTATAATATTGTCACGTGTGAATAAAATGACAATTATGGAAATTTAAGTCGGGACGCGCCTGTGTCGTGTCGGGACTAAATGTTGATTAATAAGTGAATATTTTATAAGTTGTTCGTATGGTCGTTTTGAGTGTGCCAACGTGTCTGGAAGGGTCGAGATAGTCAGAAAAGTGTACCCGGGGGTTTAGTTTGGGTCTCGGGACGTTTTTAGGCCCAATTAGTACCCCGGGAGGGCGTTTTGGACATTTCGCAATTATGACGAAAATTAAAAGGGTTATATAAGATATCTAGGTTGTCTTCTAGGGTTAGAACAACCAAAGACAAATGACGGCCATTGGAGAGGAAGAGGAGAATCTCTCCAAGGAGTTCTAGGCCAAGAACACCTCCGATTGCACCGCCGTCACTACCAACGCGTAGATCGCGAGATGGGGAACGAAACCACACCAATTTCGTCACCAAACCAGATTTCTAAAAATTTCAGGCAAGTGTTTATCTTGCTTATTTCGTCGATGCATCTTTCATATTGGTTTAGGAATGATTAGGATGAATTGTATGGAAGAAAAACCCAATTTGAGATAGGAAATTGCATGTAGTGAGGACTTAAATGATATTTTGGAAACCCTTTGTCATGTAAAGGATTAAGAGTTTGATTGAGAAAAGAGTTCTAATTAGATACAAACACTAAAAAATTTATTCCGGATGATCGGACCATTGTAATCGCTTGAAATTTTAGTATGTTGTAGCGAACGGCGAGACAGGACTGCTGACAAAAATTCAGCTTGATCGAACGGTCGGATTTCCAAAAATATTATTTTTATTAGAGAGTTTTATATTTTGAGGACTCTTAGAGAGTTTTATATTTTGAGGACTCTTAGAGAGTTTTATATTTTCAGGACTCTTCTAAATAATAAAAAAAAAAATTCAATTAAAACTCCATTTTAATTCCGATTTCGAAACCATTTGAAATTCTCATCTTTGAAAATAAAATTCAAAATCCTTTAATGTAAGGAGAAATCTATATTTTTGGGATATCTTACAGGAGGGACAATGTAAGTATATGTTAAAGAGAGAGAGACACGTAAGAGAGTTACTTTGGGACAAATGTGTATACCTACTGAATTTTATACTTGGGAGGATAGAATCCGTGAGCGTGATGTAGTAAGTGGAAAAGTTCCTCAAATTAAAATAAGATGTGAATGGTTATACGTGATAACTAAATAATGAGAAATAAATACAAATGTCGTAATTATGGGAATTGAGAATTTACCCATTATTGAAATGGTAATGTTAGTATAGTTATATGATTGTGTATGCATATACTATCTATGTGTGAAAATCATGCCCACGCTACTTGCTATCCCTGAGGTTTCCGCGCTGGGACAGTCTTATCTCGATGGGACCTTTATGGGGGATATTGACTTGTACCCTAGAAGATAGATATCCTTGGTACAGGCTATCGGAATGATAGTTCAGACGGTCCTAAGAGATGCGGGTATGTGCTTTCCTCTTAGAGACTTGGAATCTATGCTTCGCCTCATTTTGTTTGTGTATAGGTATCCTTGGTACAGGCTGTCGCAGTGATAGTTCAGACGGTCCTGAGAGACTTGGAATCTATACTTTGTCTCAATATTGTTTGAGCATGTGTTGATACAGTTCGAGAGTGATTCCGAATCTGTATTCCCTTAGTACGAGTGATACGGGGATTGGATAGTAGAGTATGCCCGCACCATAGTTGTTATTTGGGGTGCTGTTGTGATATATATATATATTTTATGAGTAGGTAATATATATATGAAATTCTGAAATCTGGAACTGCCTACTGTGATGAGACATGTAGGACATGGTTGATGACTCAAATTGTAAATACTTATTTTGAGAAAGTATAATATGACACTGGAAAACTTTATTGATTTATAAAGTTAAAAATGAGAACTTTGGTTGCTAATTGAAATATCCTTTTTGAACAATTGAATCGTTAAATTTTGAATCTTACGAGTAAGCTAAGATAAGTTAAATCATTGGGAAGATTAATGCGATAAATGATAAGACAAACCGTTGGGAAGGTTAGTGCGATAGGTGTGCACATTAGAAGAGAGGTGAGAATTCCTCAAGAGAGTGACTCACTAATATGTTGTTGCATTGGCCTGTATCAATTTAAATACTTGCTAAACAAATTTTAAACCATATACACTATCGGTCTCTGACCCATTTCTCTCTCTCTCTCTCTCTCTCTCTCTCTCTCTCTCTCTCTCTCTCTTGTATATATATGTATGTATTACAGGTGCCCAGCCACAGGGGCGTCTTGCTTAGGATCTCTTGGAAGGAACGCGCTGCAGCTTAGGTGGAAGTTGCAGGACTCTTGATTAGACGACTTCGTTCATTCGGATCCACTCTTAGTACTTTCATCTAGTTGGGCATGTGTAGCTCTTTCCATTATTCCGTTGTTATTGGACATTTGTATTTCAGTTATTTCCAGTATTGTTACTATGAGATTTATTCAGTTTGGATGTGTGACTTTAGATTTCGTATGTTGACATTCGATTGACGAATGTATTAAATTAATTGGATTATGTTGCAGAATTTAATGTGGTGTGATTCTTACTTATTGAATGTTGTTAATAAAATAAATGATTTTTCTTTAAATAAAATTTGGAAAGTATGTATGAACATGTTTTTGACACTTAGCTTAATTAATTAGGGTGTTAAATTGGAAAAAATTATTTTTCGACAGTGATGCTAAGAATGGACCAACTGTTCACCTTGATTTAATTTAATAAAGGAGTGATCGCCCGGTAATTAATTAGGCGGGGTGTCACACATAGTCCCAATAATTGTAATTTATGCCAGCTTGAGACGTTAATTTTCTCGCCTTTAATGGGTGGATTCCACAATACCTGGCAAAAATATATTATTTTTAAATTGTCTTGCTATAAGCTATAGAAAATTTTATATTTTTTATTTCATTGGTATGTTGAAAAATGACCGATTCAGTCTCACTGAGGATTGCCTCGTATACCGTCATGTATTTACCTTCTTCAACTACCTAATTATGCGCATCAAAATAAAGAGATTTAATTTGCCAAGGTGTGGCCATAAGTCTCTTATCCTCTTCATTGAGGATTAGCATTAATTCAGAAGTCCTCTCATTAGCAATGAATTCATGCTTGACCGATTCTAATACCTCCGTAGCAGATTTCTTTTTTGCTAGAAGCTGAAAAACTTAATTTTTCCATTTTCTCTGCACTAAGGTGAAGAAATTCATGATAGTCCTGTAAAGGAGGATATTGGTCTTCATTGACCATTATCTCTTTGCCCAGCCTTTGGTGGGATAGCCCACAACCTCTGGCATACCCTCTGTAGGGGCCATTTATTGATTCTGCAAAAATCCTCTAGTTAGAAAATCAGGAAGAGAATTACTTTATCCTTTTATATGTTCGATATCAAAATCGAAGGCTGAAAAATTAGCCTATCATCTACCAAAAATTTATTTAGAAATAATATTTTTAACATCTTTTTGCAAAACCTATTTTGTAACACTACAATCAATTCATAGTAAAAATTTCTGATTTAATAAATCATCCTAAAATTTTTAAATACAAGTCACAATAGAAAGAATTTCTTTCTTAAAGGTTGAATAATTTTTCTGGGCATCTTTTTAAGTGCCTGAGGTAAAACGAACTAATTCTTCCTTTGTATTTAAAGAATTAATTTGTTTCAAAATTCCTCCATAACCAATATTAGAAGCATCAGTTTCAACAATTTTTAAAAATGAGGGATTAGTTAAAGCAAGACAAGGCAATTGCTTGACTTTGATTTTAATTTTTTGAACTGCTTTTGTATGTTCAATAATCCAGGCAGAAGGATTCTTCTTTAACCGGATATATAAAATTACAGAATCTTGTGTAAGATTTTTATAATAATTTTTAATATAATTAAGACTTCGAAAAAAATTTTGGAGTTGAGTTTTTTTTTTTAGTTCATTAAGAAATTTAGAAGCAAATTCGATACTTCTTTCAATATGGAGTATTTTCCCTTCACAAATATTATGGCCAAGAAATCTGACATTAGTTGAAAAGTTTTTTTATTTTTGGTGCAGAGATGACTAAACCATTAGCCTTTCTAACATCTTTAAAAATTCTTATATGTTTAATATGTTGATCAATTGATTGTGAAAAGATGAGGATGTCATCAATATACACAATAGAAAATTCTGAATAAGGATTAAATATCTCATTCATGATAGTTTGAAATGAAGAAGGGGCATTCTTAAGCCCAAAAGGCATAACATTCCATTGGTAATGACCAAATGGGACAACAAAAGTAGTCGTGTACCTGTCTTGTGGAGCAATTTGAATTTTGCGAATATCCAGATTTTAAATCAAATTTGGAAAATATGGTGATTGAATTAAGTTTGTAAACTAAATCATTTTTATTAGGGATTGGATATCTTATCCACTGCAGAATATTATTGAGAGGTTGGTAATTTATGACAAGCCTAGGAACGCCTCGTTCCTTTTTAGCAGCCTTGTTAATATAAAAAGTTGTACAACTCCATGTAGAATAACTTTTAGTTATTAACCTTTTATCCAAAGGACTCTGTATTTCTTTTTTGCATAATTCAAGAAATCCAGTCTTCATTTGGCTGGCTCTAGCTTTAGTAGAAATTGATTTTTCATTAAAATTCGATTCATAAGGAAGAGGAACAGTATGTTTTTTCCTATTCCAGAAAGCATTATGAACTTTACTGCAAACTTCAATTATTAATTAATTTTAATAACAATCATTTTTTGCAGCATGATTGGATGTTTAAGCTTTTATTTTATTGTCAAAAGGATATTTCCTTTTGAAAAAAATTTAATTGATTTTCTTTGAAAAAGATATTATCTGTCAATGAATTAATTTTCTTAACTTCAGGTTTAGTAATAATTTCAAAAAAAATTATCTTTAATAGTGGTGTATAAAAAAGGATTAAAAAGGATAAAAAAAAATTTAATAGTGGTGTATAAGCAAGGATAAATTTTTTTTATCTTTAATAATAATTTCACTAGAATATATTTTATCCATAGGTATAAGCAAGGATAAAAAAAAGGAGTACCTAAAATAACCTGTTGAGACAAGTAGTTAATAAGCAAAAAGATAGTAGACAAACATATTCAATTATTGCAAATATAAACTTTAGTAAGTATCTATTGAATATGCATATTATCACCACTAGCATTAAATAATGATTGAGTGGTTTTCTCAAAATATTGAGTAGGAACTAACGCTTCTTGTATGCAATTCATATTTGCACCGTTATTCAGTATTAATAACAAGGTTAATAGTTATGTGCCACTTTTCATTTGGTACATGATTAATAAGACTTAAATAATCAACTGATTCTTCAATATTTGAAGTTTCAGGATTAAAATGGTGTAACTCATTCGTGAGACTACTAATCACAATTTGCATATTATGTTGTTGATCTTTCAACTGTCTTAAATCATTTTTAAGAATATTTAATTCATGTTTTAAGTCAGCTAAATTAGCAGGTTTAGAAAATTCTGATTTATTTTCTATCCGGTTAAATACTTCTTTAAGACTGTATTGTTGAACCAATGTAAAAGAAGTAGATGCATTTTTTTTAAGAGAGTTTTCATAACAAGTTTCTATTAACTTGATTTTAGTATCAGTGCCAGTAACTTGATTGATAATATCAATTATGGATTGCTGTTGGCTGGTAAGTACATTAATGCTTAATCCATTCATCTGAATGATGGATTGAAGGTGATTTCATTTATCCTGCAATTGAATATATTGACAATTTCCTTTATTGGAGATTTCTAAGTCACTAGAGCTTTAAATATGATAAAGCTCATCACCACTTTTTGAATTTGATGGACTAAAATTGAGTAGTAATTTACCCATTTTCTTCTTTAAATCTTCATTTATTTGAAGATTATTCAACTTCGTTTGAGCTTTGCATTTATTTGTAAAGTGGCCAAATTTATCGCATTTAAAACATTTTGAATTAGATTTTGATCTATTAGATCTATCATAATTCCTTTTTTTAAAATATTTATTAGAGTTATCACCCTGATTTGGTGCTTTAGATTTTCTCTTCTTTTTATAGGAATATTTTCTTTTAGATATATATTTATCTTTTAAAGTCTTATGAGGAAAAGGAGTAGGATTATTATAATCATATTGCTCACAAAATTCTCCTAATTCTTGTTTTCTTGTAAGATTTTGCTTTTTAAGCTGGCGTTGTAAATTTAAGTCATTACAAAGAGAAAGACCCATTTGTATATCAACACCGAGTAATTAACCATAAGTATAATTATGGTAAGGTATTGAAATGGTAAGGGGTTTTATATAAGAGGGGATTAACAATCTCTTTCCATGTTGTAGATGAGGTAGAAGATTTGATCAAAGAGGTGCATAAAGGTTCTTGTGGAGCTCATTCAGCTGGTCGGTTATTGCTTACGAGAATCAATACTCAAGGATATTACTAGCCGACTATGAGGGCATATTGTAAAGCCTTTGCATGAAAATATGACAAGTGCCAGAAGTTCTCTGCTATTCATAAAGCACCTAATGCTGCTCTAGCACCAATAACTTCACCTTGGCCATTCGCTATTTGGGGAATTGACCTAGTCGGCCCACTGTTGACCACCAAAGGCAGGTTCAAATATTTTGTCATTGATATTAATTACTTTACTAAATGGGTGGAGGCCAAACCATTGGTGTACATGCCTTATGACAAGGTGTATTAATTCATTTGGAAGAATATCATATGCAGATATGGACTACCTTATGCCTTTATTACGAATCATAGAACTCTATTCGATGATGATTAATTCAAAGCATATTGTGTTCAGTCTAAAATCTAAAAACTCAATTCTGTACCAGACCATCCTCAAAGCAATGGTTAAACAGAAGTAGCAAATTGGACTTTGCTCAATGGACTAAAGAAGAGGCTTGATGTTGTTAAGGGCAACTGGATTCATGAGTTACATTATGTTTTTTGGTCTTACACAACAACGTCGAGAACAACAACTGGGAGACACTTTACATGCTTGCATTTGGGACTAAAACCATGGCACTAGCTGAGATAGGCCCACCGACCCAAGGGGTACTGAATTTTAATTTTCCAGCTAGTGACTTGATGCGGCGACTAGATTTAGATTTGTTGGAGGAAGTTCGAGAAGATGCTGCTTTGAGAAATGCTATATACCAATAAAAAACTGCTCGCTTCTATAATAAAAGGAGCCGACCAACCTCAAAGAAGGAGATTATGTCCTTAATAAAGTTATCCAAAAAAATAACAAGCTTGAAGCTAATTGGAATGGCCCATATCACATTTTAGCTGTCATCCGACCAGGAACGTATCGGATTGAGACTTTGGAAGGAGAAGAATTCAAAAATTCATGGAATGCCGAGCACCTTCGAAATTATTATCAATGATTCAAGGGATTAGTCCTATTGTATTTTTTTTCTCTATGTTTTACATGACTATAATTCAAGTTTTAGTAAAATATTAATTTCACTCCCTTTAATTTTTTTGATTTTTTTCCGGAGTATGGCGATATACATCCCTCCAAAATAACAAATAAGAATGTTTCTTGGTCTTCAGCTCTTGCCGATCAATAGTACATGCATACTTAATCAGGTCGAAACATCAAATATGGTCTTCAGCTCTTACCGATCAACATTACATGCATACTTAATCAGGTCGAACTTATCTACCGATTTATCTATTGGTTACAGATCAACAGAAGATAATCAGGTTGAATTTGATAATTAGCTGCCGATTAGCAGAACATAATCAGGTTGAGCTTATCAAATTCCAGATGCACCAACAGCTATAGGCACAATTGTTTCTCGCACAAATGCAAACTTCCTGTATGATTTTCTACATACAAGTCACTAACAAGAAGTAATTATTACTTCATGCATGGATTTATATAAACAAGTCATGAACAAGAAGTATTATACGACTAGGTTCAAGAATAATTTACTTCATGTATGACTTCGTCATTGACAAGTCAAGAGGGATCCTGTTGTTGCTGTTGCTCGGTACATTGATCAGGTGAGGAGGACAAACTATCTTATGAACATCATGTAAATCATAGTCCCCTAAGTATTTAGTAACCAGGCATTAGGGAATATCATCAACAGGGATCCTCGAGGTATCTAACTTGAAGGGGGGATTATCACAATCTAACAGACCAGGGTTGTTCGAATACCATAGTTGGCTATTACGATCATGTTTTAGCAAAGTCAAACAATTAGTCCAACCCCATTTATAGCCTTTACGATGGGTCTGAGCAAGATGATAATCTACATGGCCTAAAGCTTCGTTGTAGCCTTCCATCCACACCTCTCTGGTCTATTTGTGAAATTAAAAGGTTAACCTTTTAACTTGCTGTTAAAGTTTCTTTAAAACATTATCCTTCACCTTCAACTGTACATATTGGTCGACATTAGCTTTATACTTAGCTTCCAACTTTGTAAATAGGTCGATAAAAGCTTGACTCTTTATTTTCAGCTGGGCAGCCTGATCAGTTGGGGGTTTCGTGGTCCTAGTTTCTTCAATGATTGGTCGGCTCATTCTTTGTTATCTGGAAGATTGCACATGTTTGGATTTTTTTAAAGTTTCAAGTTCCTCCATCATCTTGGCATTCTCATTTTCCAAAAAGGAGGCACCTTCATCGACACCACTGATAGAAGATTGTTTCAAAGTTTCCAACTCATTTTGGAGTTTATTATTCTCTTCCTCCAAGAGCTTGGAGATCTCTCTGGCTTCATCAACCTCACGGTTCAGCAAGAACTCTTTTTTTCTATACGAAGAAGCATATTTTTCCAACTTCTCCTCAAAACCTCAGCCTTCACCCAATACATTGCACTTGGCTTCATAGCCGGCATGTAGTAAAGCTTTAGTTTCATTATGGTCTACCTATAAGTCTTTAATTATCTCGTAATAAGTAACATTATTTGCCATAACCTTGCTCAGCAAACCATAGACATGAATATATGCTTCTCTAGCTTGCTCAATCACATCTACACCAAGTATACCGATTAAGTCTTATTCGGATTAATCAACATGGCCAGCTTTTAAAATCTCTTTACTCTGCCTGAGTAGTTTGGATTCAGCGAAAACTATCACTTACTTCCTAGCATTGAAGTAAAAATTACAAGTGTAAGTATGCAAGTATAATTACTGAGTAACTATAACACTAATATAGGAATTCATTTAACCAAGAAAGAAGAGCAAAAAAATATAACACAGATAGTAGGAAATATAAAATGATTTCATTAATAAAAGGTATTATAAACTGTTGGTCCCATCCCATTACATATCAGAAAAACCAAAAATAGAAAAATAAAAATAAAAAGGACTTAAACCTTCTCCTTGTCCTGAACACTGCTTCCAGAAGGTTGGTCGACATCAGGGGAAGCTTCATCAATGGTATTCAATGTACACCCAACAGGCCGAAGGGAAGATTCCCCAGATCCTTCCTCATCATCAAACTCTTACTCCAAGTTGGGTGGAGAACATGGATCATGTCTTAAAAATAGCTCAGACTCAGCTAGGGTGCCCATCGCTTTAAGTGCCTCTGACCAGCCACCCTTAAAGGACTTATGCCTCATAAACTCAATTTGAGAAGAGGTCGCTATAAATGCTTTGTCCCAGCTTTTGTTGAAGGAGTTCTTCTTAAGCATCTTATTTTTGTCCCTCTCAGTGACCAACTCAGAAGACAGGCTAACATCTTTCTCCTTGACAGCTTTCAGGAGACCCTCACTTGCAACTAATTTCTCTTCAACCAATGTGAATTTCTTCTCAATAGACGATAAATTAGTCTCAGCATTAGCCAATTTATCTGGAGTAGCTGTCAAGCTAGTCTATAAAATAACCAGCTTTCCCTCAGCAAGAGTGGCTCTATTTATGGCCTTCTGCATCTCCTCATCCCAAGCTTTTTTCTTGGAGTCCATTAGTTATTTGGAAGCCTCAACAGACTTCCTTAAATACTCAAGGGATTCTTCCACCTCTCCACTAGAAGAATGGATTTACTCATCCTTCTCAACCATTTGATTAAAATTTGCTAAAAATAGCATGTGGAACAACATCAAATCAGAAGGAGCGTAAAAAAGAAAGAGATATAAAGAGGTGACTAATAAATAAGTGATTACCATTGCTAAACTTTGGTAAGCATTCTTTGCCAACTTTAATCTTGGCAGAGGGGCAAGAGCTGCTCTATTAACAACACGAGTTCTAGTCTTAATAAGTTTCTTGGCAACACCAGGATGTATAGAGATGAAAGATGAATCAACAACTGTCAAATCTCCCTAGATCTTCTTGACCAAATCTTACTCGAAAGCAAAAAAAAAATCAACTTGCTTCTCGATCAAGACTCTATTTAACCTCTTAAATTGAGGAGCATCAATATTTATTTCCTCAGAAATAATGACCCGAGGAACTTTCTATTTCTCAGAAGCCTTGGAAACTTTTTTTGGCTTCTTAGTTCTCACGGCATCTTTCTTGGAAGGAGGAGACAAGGATCCAGTGATCAAGTCAGGGATTTTCCTTTTTCCCATGGAGGCAAGTGGAGAGGAGGGAATGGAAGAAATGTCCAAAGACTCAAAAAATGGAGAGACTCCTAAATCCTTCTCTACACCAGCAGATTTTTCAGCAGAGGAGGTCAAAATTATCTCTTCCTCAAGATTAATTTGATTAGCAACTATTGAAGTTGTGGGTAGAGCAAAAACAGAAGTTATAGAGCTCCTGTAATGTAGCAGATACGAGGCATCTCTAGGGTGTTCCTCGTCAATTCGTTAGTGAATGCTCCAAAGGAACTTTAACTCACAAATGTTCATGTTCTCTTCTTTAGGACACTTCTTCTTGCTCTTAACTGGACAAAAAATAACAAAAAGACAAGAAGTGATTGATTAGCATATCATCAAATAGTGGGCACACAATGACTAGAGGAATACAGTTTTAGAGATTGATAACCTATGACATGACCCAATTGAGAGCATCTGGGCCCATCATATAGTTTGCCAATTGGTAAAGGAGCACGTTGCCAATTTTTAGCAATGACTCCATAATCAAACTAATCCTTATTAGAGTTCGACAAATTAACAACTAATGCCCTATTCATAAACCTAGTCTTCAAATAATATGTACAGTCACTAGTAACCCATTTGTAGTAAAGCATCAGTTCAGAGATGCCAATGTGGGCCCCATAAACTTGATTCGGCCTACGAATCCCATTTACTATCATCCAGGTATTGGGGGCTATCCTAGCCGGGACAACGTCAAAAAACTGGCAGAACTCTACACAAATCCTATTAGGGGGGAAATATGAAGCCACACTCCGCAATGAAAAGGGAGGGAATCCAGTGACCCTCAGGTAGTGAAAATACATCCACATGTGGTAAGGGCGTCTCTAAATCGACCCAATCAGAGATATTTCGTTCTCGCCTAAATTCCTCTAAGGAATGCCCATGTACGATGTAAACCATGGCTATATTAAAGAAAGAAAGAAAGCGAAATAAAAAGGAGAAGAAAGCTTACAAAAATAAAATGAAAACTGAAGCGAAGGCATGATGCAAAGAAAAGCTTAAAACACAAAGAACTTGGGGAAGATGTAGACTTCGAAAGTTTGAAAGAGTTTGGTAAAGAAAATTTGACAAAATCTCACTTTTTATAGCTTACCTGGGAACTCGTACAAGAAATGATTACTCTGTATCAACGATTGACATTCTGATGGCTTCGCAATACAAAAGGTGTAAAATACCCATTTACCTTTTAGCGGTTCGCTAATTTTCAAATTATTTACAAATATGCCATTACAAAATCAAAGTATGGAAAGTTTGTACAAGTACCACATATCGGCTAATGCTAACCAACTCTGAAGAAAATATACTCCATCCTTTCAGCAAAAAAATCAAGAATGAAGTATTGGGGGCTTCTTTTGATACCAAAAATTATCCACATACGTAGACCAATTTGAAGTGAACATTTGTTTTTTTACATGATCAAAATCCTAGTCAGCAGATAGTAACTTGGCGGGTATGCCAACCAATATGAAGAATACAGACCATCAGTACCAAGGAAGAGTCATAATACTAAGGGTCTTGTCACACGTGGTTCACACAACCAATAGTCATATTCATTATGTACGAGTGTAAATGCTTAAATGGATAAAGGCATTCCATCCCTTGATATTCCAACCCTTGATCTCCAGGTCACTATATATACATTGTATTCCTTTCATCAAAGGACACGATAGAACATATCCTAAGATATACTTAGTTATAAGAATACATAGCTTTCTATAATCTCTGAAATCAATACCATAGTAGTGGACATAGGCTTTCTTACATAGCTGAACCACTTTAAAGCCTTGTGTCACTCTTTTACTTATCTCACTACAACTCTATATTTTATTTCTGATTCTAAAATTGGACCAAGTCCATTTTTTAACATCAACAGTGTGATTCCATATACATCTCAGTATCCACCAAACAACTCAGCAACGGTCACATAATACGGATTCTACTGTATGTAAATTGATCAAGAATGGAATCCACCGCAAGAAACTTTTCTATATCAAGATGATGAGAGAAATAAACTCTGGTGACCACAAATAAGATCTCAAAACCATTGAGCTTTTTGGTAGAGTTTAGGAACTCAAAAGAAATAAGAAAGGTCCCAAATAAAAATTATACTTTGCACTCCTATTCATAAGAGGTTTTTAAAAAATGAGATAAGGATGAAAAGCCAGTTGGAGAATCTCAAAATCAATAAAAATATGCGTACTCGTTCGAACATATGTAAACCTCGTTCAAACGAAGTATAGCATTTCTTTCTAACATCAATCCAACAAAGTATCCAACGACATTCCAGATCGATAAGGAAATGGTTTCATTCGAAGTTGTTCTAATGAGGTACCATGTTTTATTCGAACAATATACCAACGTCGTTCTAACGACCTTGCGAAAAAGATATTTTTGTCCAAAAAATATCAAAAGGAATAAAATCTCTTTAAAATCAATTTGATAAAATCCTAACACCCCAATATCAAATTTTCAAGGATAAAAATTTATACGCATACACACCTGAGAGATCCTCGGAACATGAAGATGAAAATGAGCACGAAACACGGCATGATGATGTAGATGTTCTAACTTGGCTGTTACGTATTTAAGAAACCACGTCATAGTTTTAAAAGGTCAACATACACAAAGTTAAACTATGACTCAAATAATTTTATTGAATAAACGGAATAAAGCCAAAATACATTCAAATTGACTCTATTGGAAATAATTCCTTAAAGATAATTTTTTTAGGGATAGCACCATATTTGTGGTTCTCGTGCAACTCTCATGTGATTTGTTTGGATCCCTGAAATCTTACTTTGAAAATGTTCCTTAGATTGAATTGATTCAATTTGGCCACCCTTCTTTAGTAGAAATTCTCACCCGGCCCAAAAGTTATTACATACATTGTATCATATCCCTTTTATTACCCTTTTTTAAAAAACTACCTTCAATAATTTTAAATGGGACAGTGAGGTCGTAAAACATTCTAAAGGGGTCCAACCATTCACAAGGTCCCAAATAGGTTCCTTTTTTCCCACATTTCTAAAGTGGGTGGCATATCTTTCTTTCCCAAGGGTTGCATTTAAAGATCCTCAGACTACCTATGTGGACCTTCGATCAACGTTTCAAACCTTGATATATGACATTGAATAATTCGATCAAGTCTATTTTAACCCCACTTGTGTCCCTCTTGATGAGAACAATTCATATCCTTACTTTACAGTTGAGGAAATTGCTTTGAAGGAGGTGGAGCTGGATGTAAAGTCTAAACAAGATCTTTGAAGCATTAAATTAAATAAGGTTTTCAACACTTCGAATGAAGATCTTTTTAGCACTTTGGTGTCAAAAGTAACTTTTTCTAAAATAATTTCAATTTTACCATTAAAGCATAGGGAAAATTTTCCATTAGTCCAATCCTCAAAATTGGAAGAAATGTAAAATGCCACGTGGTCATTTTAACTTTCCTATCATGATGAAAATGCACTATATTTCACAAGCCATTCTCACGTCAGGTTATCACCACTTTCTATAATAATCCGCATATTTTTACCATTAAGGTTAATCACGTCCTAGTGCCAAGATATGTCGGTCATTAATATTAAAATACAATGAAATATCCAAAACTGATTCCAACAAGATATGAAATGAGATACCTAACAATAATCGATCAATCCACCATAAAAAATCCATCATCATGCTAAAACTCCAAATAATAAGAAGTCTTCAACAATAATATCTAAATCCAAAACTATAAACAACAGTGGAGTTTAAGGACCCACTAAATATAAATGTAGTTGTCTTATATAATAAATGTCTGGAAATAAGTCTATCTAATGAAATAAAATAACTATAGTTGTACTCCCATAATCCAATCATGCAGTTAACATCAACCTATCTCGAAACATTTGTCAACAATAGTGGGTCAAAGCCCATTGCAAGAATACAAATTATGTTTTTCAATTAGGGTTATATGGTCATAAGCATTAGATGAGAAAAATATCACAATATAATATTTTAATTAACGATAAGAAATTGAAAAAGAGAAACATAAACTAAATATACTATCCATCTATGAAACCGCAGTTCTCTTTGTGCTAGGATGCTTGAATATAAACTAAGGCATAACCTCTAATAAATAATGATAATTTACCAAACAAGATGCTGTTGACAATGATGGAATGAACTCAATTGAAACAAAACAAAAACTCTTTGATATAAACTCACAAATACTCGTGTATAACTCAATGATAAGCAATAAATGTGATATTTATAAAATAATAAATAAACCTTTAAAACAACTAGCTAGAGGGAGAGAAAAATAAGCATTCTAGATACACTTTAACCGGCAGCTCAAACACCAAGGTACGAAGGAATACAAGTCAAAACTCAATAAATTCCTATGTTCTTGGTAGAAAGATTGAACAAATGTATTAATGGTGAAGAATAAATGCTATGGTTCATTGTAATAACTCTTTCAAGTGTGATAATCTATATTCTTTGTGATATGTCCTTCTCAAAGGGTGGTTGGGGTATATATTTCCAGTTAGGTACCCTCGAGTAACTTCATAATCATTATATGCAAAAACCAACCCATTGTGCATTTATGTCAATATCATTCAATGTAAAGTTATGCCATCGTGATCCTACGTCACTAGTATTAAATGTTGGGACGAGATTTAAGTGACCAGCTAGTTGTATCAAACGACTACCTACCAAATCATCTGCCAGCCCCCAAAACCCCTAACAACTTACTCATGTTTGGATTGGACATAGGATAGGTCTTGCACAATGTCACTAGGATAAGTATTGGAAATATACACTTGTTATTTTGGACAAAGGCTACATGTGTTATACCCCCTGATCAAAGGAACTCATGGTTGCTCGAATGATGTTCTCTCGAGTTATGCTCTCTTAGAAGAGATGATGTTTTACTTAGTGTATTTAATGAGGTTAAGCCACGCCTTAACGTTGCCTTTCTTATCAATACTCCAAACCAGTTCCCTCTCAAGTTCCCAAAGTGAGATTATTGTATAGAGCAAAGAAGCTCTCCCACGTTCTGCCAGACCTAGTCCCTCGCATATGTCGATTAACCTAACCAATAACACATCTCATTATTTATAGCATATCTCATAAATACACATAACTTATCTAGAAAACAAAATACAAAGCTTGCACGAACAGTTCCTTGGGGAAAGCTTCCTTGGTGCATACTTCAAACGCTTGAACTAATTTACTTACTTCCTACTTCCTCTGCTCTTACTGCAGTTGCCTCGGTGCTTCCTCCAACTTCCTTTACTCTTTGTGCGAGTTAACTTTAGTTTCTTTTAATGTCAAGAGATAAACTCAAACTATAGTTTTATCTTAAAGATCCTCCCACATTTTCCCCTTTGTAGAGAAATTTGTTGTATGGTCAAGAAATGTCTATATGAAACACCTTGCATTGACAAACCTCTTCTCCGATAAACCTCATCCTGTGTGTCCATGCACAGAATTGATTCGGGGGAACTTCTAGCGAGGAAACTAAACTGACTTTGAAAGTTAAACAACTAATCATTTACCTTTTAGCGCATGCAATCAATTAACACATATTTCCAATCATCTGTCATATTTTTTACCATAATGCCACATGGTGAGTTGGGGTTATTTGTGCAAACTTCGATTTACAAAAATTCATTATCACTTTTAACATCCCCACGGATGGGAAATCAAAGTGCCAGGTTATCTCAAACGACTATATCTTTTTTATTTAAAACCTAGCATTTAACCATTTTTTCTCTCTTCCAACCTTTTTTCCATTAACATTTCAGAGCTTAAGTTTTTTTAGGGAGAGAATGTTCCATTTTCCTCCTAATCTTATCGTAAAACACCACAAATTTCCATCACCACCACCCCTTTCGTATACTCTTCCTTTTTGTGTTACTTTTGCTTCTTTTCCTCCATTCAAATCCTCTCATACTTATCAATGGCTTCCACCAGTCATAAACCAACTATCTTCGACCAAGTTTTTAGGCAAGCCCTAGAAGCTAATATGGCGGCGTGTTAAGATTAGTTACAATTATACAATAATTCTCCCTATTTTGTAAAAGAAGGCAAGTTTATAAAAGAGTGTGAAGCCTTTTTCGATCAACTAAAAGATAAAGTCGACACTCTCACATTGGGGGATGAACCTGAATAGAGAGAGACTCAGGGCTATCTAACCCCCGAAGGAATCCTTCTCTTTCGTTTTGAACGTACGAACTTTCCATATTCTAACATCAACTTTGAGGGGCCTGGAGGCCTCCCAAAGGATTTTGCTGCCTGGTCAAATTATATTCATAAAAATTACTCTGTCGTCCTAAAAAAGGTGGGTCTTCATAATGATCATTGGTATGGAGATCTCATTGTATCTAAATACAATGCTTCCCTTCAATTATTGGTCTCTCGTTGAAACATAGTATCTCACACCTTCATTGTAACATGGGGTGAATTTATAATCACCTTTCAAGATATTTATGAGTTGATGGTTCTTAAACACAGTGTCACTTCTTCTTATAATGATGAAGCTCTTGACACTAATACAACTACGACTCGAACCAATTTGGATAAGATCTGTTATGATTTCATTAGGGATTCCAGCATATCCACCTCCCCCCAACTCATTAAATATTACTACCATGTTACCCCAAAGCTCACCAAGGCTAAGCAAACCAAAGGTAACGTCCCAGAGATAACTTTTGAAGAAGGTAAAGGTTATCCCTTAGAGTTACCAACTTATATTTTATGAATGCTTTCTCCCTTTCTTTTTTCAGGCAGACCCAATGACCAACCTCTTGGGGACTTGATAAACATTTGTGTTGGGTTGCCTTTTGGAGTTAATCTTCCAATTATCGCTATTATGATTGGGTCTCTTTATAATTGGATGGGCAGGACTCACCTAGATATGGAACGATCTTTGAGGATGTATGGCCTTTCTAATTTTTCCAACACAATCCTCCTAATGGCCTTCTTTTACACAAGGTTCCTCATTATTTTCCCTTGATAAAATCCTATTGTTCCATATACTATAAGGCCTCCTAGGTTACTTTTCTCGAACAAGAAACAAAGTAGGAAAAACCTATTTCCCTTTCTTGACAAATACTCAGTGTTTGTTACAAGGCCTTATAATGAGAAAACTCCAGAGCAGACTTAGTCCTTCTTTGTTATGGACAATCTTCCTACTGAAATGGTGATAGGGGAAATGGTTACTGAGAAACATTCTTTGGCCATTATGGTCATTTTTACTCCTATCTATATGCCCTCATTTACTGAGTGGGGTGCTGTAACTAAGGCTTACAGCCTTAACTGCTTTGCCTGTCAATTTGGGTATGATCAAGGTGTTCCCCCAATGGTATGTTGAAGCAGTAGCACCGATAAGACTTTCATCCAAGTTTGCAAGGACTTTAAAACTACTGCTATTGTAGTTATGTCAGAGTAGTTTAGGGGCAAACTTAAAATTCCAAACATTAAATAGAAAGGTGATGTATCCTTCAGATGGCTCCTGCATTTCTGGCTGAGGCAACTCACTCAAATAAGGGAGTGGCTCAAGGATCCTTGTGTTTATCCCATGACCAATATGTATCCTCCAAATGAGTTAGGACTCAAAAACAACTAAGTGATACGATTTGAGTTTTCGTTAAGGGCCACAGAAAAGTGTCTTCCCCAGGAGTTGCCTTCTTTTGCCCTATTGAGCGATGTGACTTAAAAGGGTAAAAAGAAATCTATCGAACTAAAAAACTATCTTCTTCTTTAGTTGGTTCATCCAAGGAGGAAGCTTACATCCTAACACCTAAGAAATCTAAGTCAAATACAAGTCCCCAAGAATCAGTTGAGCCACCTCTGAATGCCGATCTACCATAAACCCCAATTTGGTGAAAAAAGGTGGATTTGATGGCTCTTGAGGTCCGCCATAGTTATAATACTTTTTAAACTATTCCCCTTAGGCACCCCATGCTCATCATATTGTTTCTTCTCAGGTTCTACATGGGCAAAGTTCCTATATTGTCCTATCCAAATATGGATCTTCCTCTGAGGAAATGCATAACTAAAGAGTGTGTAGTGATTCCTCATAGTCTAAGCTCAACTCTAATATTGTCAGGTTCATCTGAACCCATTATTTTAGATGATAAACCTGTGGAGGAAGATGTTGTATTTGTTTTAGTGCAGGTAATCCCAATGCCACCTATTTCTCCTATTCAAAAGGTAATTCCTTAAACAGTTTTACCAGTTTGTTTATTTATTGACCTGATTTATATAACACTTTATATATATTGATCTTTATTCCTTTTTCATTGAGTTCCATCTCGTGGTTACTCTCCATCGCCCCCAGCCCATTGTCGATGAACCTGATCCCGAACTAGATCATGCTCATCGTTCATCCATGATTGGGCTTACATACTCTATATGTGCTTCCTACACTTGTGTGAGTGAGGTAGCACATAAAATTTTACTCGAAAGAGGACACTGTTGGGCCCACAACCAATTTTGATGGAGCATAAATGACTCTTGAGTAAGTTCTCCCAACGGCCTCTGACTCACTAACATCTAGTGTTTTACCCCTTGTTGTGATTCCTCTTGCCAACCTACTAGAGGTAGCCTTTTTCTTTGCTCCCAAGACTTATGGGTATGCCTCCTCAAATTGTTATGTTAATAATACTCAACTGATATATTATTGCTCGGGTTGACGTTCAGGCAATTAGTTGTGCGCTCTACGAATCTCTCCCTTCTTTCCCTATAATGAGGGCCATCGTGAATTGGATTCCACGAGAGGTTTTTGAAGAGGTGAAGCTTCAATTTGTTATAACTGTTTCCCTGTAATACCACATGTTATCTCTTAAAATTTCTTCTTTTCTTTCTTTATAGATGTATCTTTCCTAAGATGATTCAACCACTCCTGCCCATGAGGTTCATCTTCCATTAGTGGAAGTTTCCCCCTCCCATCTTGACATTAGTGCTTCATTGGCAGAGCCTGCATCTAGCCTGGATATCTTGCCAGTGGAAGCTTAAATTTCTTTGTTAACGCAAGAGAAGGATTCCTCCAGATAAAGTCCTATCAATGAAGCTAGGGAAGTTAACACTTTTTTAGCTCAAACTATGGGTTTTCAAGATTCGGAGGTATATTTTAAATTCTTCTAAATATTTGAAAATACACCTACGTCAAAAAAAAATCTCACACCTTCTTGATGACGTATCAAAATATTTGCTAAGGTTTTATTTGAAATCTCATATCTGCTTAATAAATAAGCAAAATGTTTCCTAAGATTTTATCTCAAATCTTACACCTGCTTGGTGACTTAGAAAAATATTTAATAAGATTTTAACTCAAATCTCACACCTTCTTGGTGACTTAGCCAAATCTGTGCTAAGATTTGTTCCCAAGTTACCTCTCTAGCAACATAGGAAGAATGCTTGAACATGTGGCTAACTATTATTGTTATCTCTTTGCAGGCTTCGAGGGAACCTATTGTAACACTTGGGTTACCTCAAATTGTTCCCTCCCAAGCCATTATGCCCTCTCCATAGCTTCCTTCCTGTGATGAATCTTTCAATGATAGTGATCTTGGTTCCGCGACGAATGCCTTCCCTGGTGATAGTGAATCTGGGTGTGATATCCCACCACTAAATATTGCACCTTAAGAATTTTATTAATAGGTTCTTCAATAATGCCCATTCATCCAAGGTTACCATCTCACGGTGATAGGATAACTTATTCGTCATCACCTAAACACTTTCGTAGGGGAGTGCCTACGGCCCAACCGTGTTATTATGGGGTACAGACTCCAAAGTGTGGAAATAATTGTGGTAAAAATCATAAATACTCCAACGACCAACCCTTATAGGGCCACGATCAACCAACATCTGAGCAATTTAAGGGAATTTTTTAAAGATGGGTTCAACTTTAGTTGGCTCATCCATCAATTAAAACTTTTGAATGATGCTCGCCTGGAGATTTAAGGTAAACTGTATCTTAAGAGTGTTAAGCCTCAAAGTGTGGAAAATGCAAGGATGAAAGATCTTGACCCCCTTATTGAGGAGCATAATGATAAGGTCAAGGCAGCCGAAGAAACCTTATCCACGACTGTGAGAGACCGCGAAGTTGTGTTAGAGAAAAGATCCCAAGTTCAAATAAGGCTACATGCCATCGTGGAAGATCAACAGTCTTGTGTTCAAGATGCTTCTGTGCTACATGGTGGGTATTTCACCTCGCCAGACCCGTGGTTCCTCATAGGCAAGGAATGTTTTATTTTTTTATCTTTCTGGGAAATAGTCCCCATGTATAATGTAACTACATAAAATTTAAAATACAAAGAAAGTAATATTTTTAGAATTCTCATTTGTGTATGCTCTTTCTCGTTTACTTACTTTCGACACTTGTGTTTATAATACAACTGTGAATCTGGAAGTATGTAAGTATCTTATTATAGTCTCTAAACATTTCTCATATAATTTTCTATCTAAACTTGAAAGCAAATGAAGTTAAAACAAATTAATCTAACCAACTTTAAACAAGGTAAACTTTTACCCATTTGTTGCTAACCTTAAAAGACATATCTTCTTCTATATTGAATATTGATAAGTAACTTGAGTCGTGTTCTTCTTTGACTATAAATGGTCCTTCCTAATTAATTGTAAACTTAGGCAATATGAGCCCTCTGATGTGTCTAATAGTTGCTTTTAGAATTAAATCTCATTCTAAAAACTTCCTTGGCCTAACTATATTGTCATAAGTCCTGGAGAGTTTCTTTGTGTACATCTGGAAGAGTTGCCTCGTCGTATCTCTTATTTATAAAAATCTTCTAGTTGAATGTGCCTGTCTTGCGGTAACATACTTCTTTATAAGGCGTATCTGGCTGAAGGAACTTCGAGTTCAACTAGTAAAATTGCTTAAGCTTCATAGAATAAAGAGAAAGGTGTGTAATTAGTTGTATTCCTTTTGGTCATTAGATAAGCCCATAGTACTGCTGGAATTTTGTCATCCCACGCTCTAGAGAAATCCTCCATTGTCTTGACCAAGATACGAACCATGGGCCTGTTTATTTCTTCAACTTGACTATTGTCGAGGTGTGGTGTATGATTGAGTATTTTTCTATGAGCAAAGTTACCTCCTTATTGATCAATAGAGTTCTATTATCGGATAAAATAACCTTGAGAATGTCAAAATGATAAATTATATAGCCTTTGATGTACTGTACCACCGCGCACGCAGTTGATCTTTTCAAGGGTATTGCTTCCCATTTTATAAAACACTTTATGGATGCAAGTATCCAAAATTTTCCCCTTGAAGGACGACATATTGCCCCCATAAGGTCAAACGCCTAAATGGGGAATGGATTGGGAGTTACCAAAGAATGAAGGTCCACCAAAGGAGCCTGGATTATATTTTGATGTAGTTGGCATGCCTTACACTTTCGAGCAAACTCAGTAGAATATTTTTCCATGGTTGGCCAATAATAGCTTGAAGTCATGAGTTGATCATATAATTTGGCTCCCCTAATGTGAGCTGGATCATGGGCTTGCATAAGGACTTTCTATGCCTCCTTCTTTGTGATACACCTCAAGGGTCTATTGAAGTACCCTCTGTGATAACGCTTCTTGTCTTGAGCGTAGAACTTTGGGTCTCTCCATCTTATCCCTAACGGAATCAATCTTTTTCATAGGGACAACCAAATCTTTGATAAAATCAATATAAGATTGTCTTCAATTTGTTTGAGTTTCCAAGAAGTTGCATTCATCTGCCTGAAAGAAAAGTTAACACATAGCGCATTCTCTTTGTATTGTTGTTGCATCTTACCTTATTGTTGGCAAAAAATACCCCTTTCTTTAAATTCTTGAGTATAGAGGGATCTCAGTATCCTTGCAATGTTCCTTGTGGGTTTTCTTCAACCTTTGCTCTGCTTTCTATAGGCCGATGCACCCTGCAAGCCATCCTCTAATATTTCTAAAGTACAAACCCCCTTGGCTAAGGAAATATTATTATAGTTCTTTGAGATCCATCTTTCTTTCACTAGACTCAATATGCTTTAGAATTTATCCTCTCCAGTCTGAGTTAACTTCATTTAGTAAAATTTGAAGTGTGATTAATGAAATTTTTTATAACACCTCATATTTTTTTAGTAATAAATATTTAATTAATTCGGTTAATTTAAATTACACGTATGACGTAATTTATTTGAATTAATTATTATGTGGATATTAAAATATTAATCGGGAGAGATAATGATTAATATTTATTCAATATAATTACTAAGTGAATAATAAATAATTATTTTACATCATAGCGACTAATAGTGACGTGACAGTATTATATCGCAATCGGGAGTCTGTGTAGACTATATGAGGTCGAGATTGGAAATTATTGTAGGGTGACTCGGGTGAAAATTTTGAGGTCATGGTTGGTTTTATAAGTGTCGAGATAGTCAAAATAAAGTACTCGGGGGGTAGTACTTGGGTCTCGGGGACTTTTTAGACATATCCGGGCCCACGGGGGTATTCAAGTCATTTGAGTTTGGCTTGTTAGCTTAATTTTGTGATTAAGGATATTTAAACTTTGTTTTAGATTTAGAGGCATCCATTAAGCAAACTCTAAACCCTATATTTGAGAGAGGAGAGAAAGGAAAAAGGAATAGAGTTTAAGGAACCAAATTTGGGGCAAATTCGGGAGCGATCCATCTCCTACAATGCGTAAACAGAATCTACGAACCTAACAAAGCAAGTAATTAACTTGCTTCTGATTTTTATTTGCAAAAACTCATGTTCATATGATGGTAGGTGTATACAAACTCATTTTGGGTAGGGTTATCACATGTTAAAATGGGTTTTTGGGTATTTAGACTTTAGATGTGAAATTAATGCTAAATAAATAATGAGATGATATCATATGTTGTTGAAATATGAATTTGAGTCAAAATCTTGTAGCTAATCTCATTAAATTTGGAGTATAGAATCGAATTGAATGAAGAATTTGAATAAAAGTGAAAAAACTCGATTCGTGGATAAATTGATTAAAGTAGAAATAGTTAATATGTCATGATGTATTTAATGATTAAAAACGGTTGGGAACATGCATTAAATATGGGGTATTATTTGGTTGAGGTCTGGATGGATTTGTTTACTTTTAAGGTTTAACAACGGCGAAAAACTGACTTGGGGAAGAAGCTGGTTCGTCAGTCGATCGATCGATCGATTGGGGTCATCAATCGATTAATGACCTCTGAATGTGGTAAATTCTACTTATTTTAATTTAAAGACCTAATTTGGTTGGGTTTATTCCAATATTATTTATTTAGTCAAAAATAAAGAGGGGGCCTATTACATAGTGATTATGGGTGAATTTAATTGGGACTAAAAAAGTGAGAAAATGTAAGAAACCTAAGTAATAAATTGAGAGAAATAAATTCATAAATATTTAAATACGGGATGATTGAGTGAGTATGGATATTTTAGCAAGTGAAGCTACATAAATTACTTGATGGATGTGAAATTAAATAAATTTAGAGTCGGGAAATGGACTCAGGGATTATGGGCTAGTCCTACGGTGTTAGGCACGGGATAGCTGTGACACCCCGACTAATTAAACACCGGGTAGCTACTCCTTTATAAAATTAATTCAAAATGCCAAGTTGGCTCAGTTAATAGCATCACTGTCGAAAACGTTTTATTATTACTAACCACCTAGTATTTAAAAAGTAAGTGCCAAATTTTATTAAATCTGATTAACATGCAACAAGAGTAATGAATAACTAAATAACACCATTCACCATACTGAAGTAACAAGAATAACCATCACAATATGTAAATAAAACCTGGAGGAAAAACTCCTCAATACAAATCCCACAACTGATATGTAAACTGAAATAAATAACTAAAACTGAATACTGAGCAATACATGCTAGAGTCTGAAAACTGAAATGTAAAAATGCTCTAAATAGGAATGGGCAACATGCCCTACAACTGATAGATAGTGACTCTGGAATCCAAAAGATAGAAGCGTCTATGAGCAAATCCCTGTAGCTTCCACAACCAGCTACAGCACGTCACCTGAATGAGTACCTATGCTTGGTGTCCTTGTGGCTGGGCACCTAAAAAGGTTTTACAAGAAAATATATTTGAAAGCAAATGGGTCAGAGCCCGAAAGTGGAAATCATTTTAAAAACCTGCAAGTGCTTTAAAAACATTTAAAACATTAAATGCAAAGTACATGTTAGGACGTGCACTCACATTATATTCTCACCTCTCGTCTAACTGTGCACTCCTAACGCAAGTACCCATCTATAACTACCCATACTACTAGCTAACTGACAACATAACTAGCTAGACTACCACGGGTTCTACCCATGTAATCGGTTCCATATAACATAACAACTTCTCGTAATCAAGTAGAGGTTTACTGTGAACACAGTTACTAAATATGCCAATGATATAACTATCAGTTAACTCATTATATAACTCGAAACAATACCGTAATATTTTTTTACAACATTAACATGAGGATTTCCATTAATTTAATGTATATTATTCACATCATAAATATACGATACAAGCACCCCGCAATCTAAGCTGTAGTGCACACATACTCTGCTATCCATCCCGGTACATCACGTACATAAGGATCACATATTCCGAATCTCTCAGGAATAGTTCAGATAACACAAATCACAAATAGTGGAGGCGAACATAGTCACCATCACATGGGTCAGGCACATACCTACGCTCCCATGGTCAGCGGACTTATTAATATCACAATAAGTCTTTCTATGACCTATGTTCATCAAGGTACCAGTCTATATCCCCCCCGTAGGCACACAAGGAATAGAGGGTCCTAAGCGAACGAAACCTCCCGTGATAGCAAGTATGGTAGGTATGTCATACATACAATCCATATATCAATACTAAGTAAACACACATCTTAGTAATACCGTATTATATTCGTAGTACATGTTGCACTCTCGTACTAATGATAATTATCACATCTTATTTTATTCCGGTTCATAATTATACGCGCTATAATTCATCCTCACGTCGTAGTAGTCACTCACGTCTCAACCCAAATGATTCATTGAATATAATTCTCGTATATGCTTTACTCATCCCAGCAACCCAAAAGTCCCAAATCAATCACTATATCATCAAAGGGATGCTAACTCTACCCTTGAACCATCTCCCGGAACTCCAAAAGTCAAAACAGTCCAAAAAGGGTCAAACTGCCAACTCGTTAGAAGTCTCGTTCGAACGAGGCTTCGAACGAGTTTGGACTGTCAGGTCGTTAGAAGTCTCGTTCGAACGAGACTGTTCGAACGAGGTCCCAGTTCGTTCGAACGAACTGACCCTTCTAACGATATCTCGTTCGAACGAGATATCGAACGAAAATCCTACTCGTTAATAACGACTGGTCAACTCGTTAGAAGCTCGTTCGAACGAGCTCGTTCGAACGACCTGGGGGCTGCTTCTAACGAGATGCCAGTTTCGGCCCAGAATTTCCCAAAAATCGTTTTTCACCATTTTTACTCCTCAAACCTCTTCTAAAATTCGTTCCCACAATATATTGAGTTCTCTAAACATCCTCAAACATGTTAAGGGGTTATACTAACATCATTAAAGGGTTTGATATCATCTAAACATCATTAAATCACAATTTCTACACTAATTCCCAATTTTCTTCAAGAACATAAACCCTAACTTTTTCTCATCATAAATTCCCAGATTTTAATTCGTTCATACATCACCTAGATATGAAATATCCGAAATTAAATCTCCCAACAATGTTTCTACATGCAAACCTATCCCAACATTCAATAATAACTTCAAATTTCATGGGTTTTCTTTTAATCTTTCAAGAACAATTAAGATTCTTCAATTTCTAACATGGAAAAGACATTCTCAGTAATTAAATGGAAATAAAGTCACTTGCCTTGGTTTGATTTCTGAATTTGGTGTGGATTCGGTGTAGAATTTCTGCAGAATCTCTCTCTCTCTCTCCTTCTCCAAGCTTTCTTCTCCAAAAGGCTATGGTGGCTAGGGTTTTGCTTTGGGGAAACTTATGAAACCTAATTTCAATAAACCTCCGTAGCTTGTTGGGTTAATAAGGGTTGGTTGGGGTCAATCCTTATCAGATTACAACTCTCAATTTTCGTCACTTTTAATTACCCAAAAATACCAAATTACTAAAATACCCTTTAAGTTACCGGTACGGTCTAAAATTACCCCGGGATCCAAACTATACCCCCGGCTAGTGTTTTCTGACTATCTCGACCCTTCCGGACGCGTTGGCGCGCTCAAAACGACCATACGGATTATCAATTTTAAATTCACTTTTTATTAATAAAATATTATACCGTGACGCGGCGGTCCCACGCGTCTCAACAAAATTTCTAAAATGCCGTATATAAATCCCACGACAAATTTTATAATACCAAATACATATATATAATCATATATGCACATAATCAAATACCAATTCGCATCACATCAGTATTTATAACCCGGATTAATTTCCAATTAATACGCATTTAATTAATTAATCCCAAAAATAAATATAGCCAAAAGTACGGGGTATTACATACTCCCCCCCTAATAACTGAATTTCGTCCCGAAATTCGAAACTAGAAAGTACCTGCTAAAAACAGCTCTGGATAACGTTCGCGCATCTCATCCTCGCGCTCCCATGTGGACTCCTCGACATTGTGATGTCGCCACTGAACACGTACTAACGGGACTATCTTTGACCGTAGTTTCCTCTCGCTTCGGTCCAGAATAGCAATCGGCCCTTCCTCATAAGAGTTATCCGGCTGGAGATCGATGTCCTCCACAGCAATGTGAGAATGAGCCAAATCATCCCTAAGGTATTTCCTCAGCGAGGAAATATGGAACACGTCGTGAATCCGATGTAAATGCTCCGGTAACCCGAGTCTATACGCAACCGGTCCGATCCGCTCAATAATAGGAAACGGCCCCACATACCTCGGTGCCAACTTCCCCTTCTTCCCGAATCGCATAATCCCCTTCATCGGAGAAACCCTGAGCAAAACCTGGTCCCCCACTTGGAACTCCCTGAAAAATCTCTTCGCATCAGCATAACTCTTCTGCCTGTCTTGAGCTACCCGAATGCGACTCCGAATCAACTCAATCCTTGCCGAAGTATCCTGAATTACTTCCGGCCCAAGTAGTTTGTTGTCCCCCACTTCCAACCAACATGCTGGGGAACGACAAGGCCTACCGTACAATGCCTCAAACGGAGCCATGCCAATCGTGAACTGATAGGAGTTGTTGTAAGCAAACTCCACCAGTGGAAGGTACTGCTCCCATCCACCCCCGAAGTCAATAATACACATGCGTAGCATGTCTTCCAACATCTGATTGGTGCGCTCGGTCTGCCCATCAGTCTGCGGATGATAAGCCGTACTCAACCGCAATTCCGTGCCCATGGCCTCCTGGAAACTCTCCCAAAACCTCGAAACAAATATCTTGTCTCTGTCAGACACGATATTTAGGGGCACACCGTGAAGTCTCACAATCTCTGAAATGAAGAGTTGGGCATACTGACCCGCAGTGTAATCAGTCCTAACGGGTAAAAAGTGAGCGACCTTGGACAATCTGTCCACAATTACCCAAACGGAGTCGTGACCCCTCTGCGACGTAGGCAACCCCGTGATAAAGTCCATGGATATGCTCTCCCACATCCACACCGGAACTTCCAATGGCTGTAGCAATCCTGTTGGTCTCTGATGATCCACTTTTACAAGCTGACAAGTGGCGCATTTCGAGACAAACTCTGCGATATCTCTCTTCATACCGCTCCACCAATACTGCCGTCTCATATCTTGGTACATTTTGTCCCCTCCGGGATGTACCGCGAACCGTGAGCCGTGCGACTCTGCCATCACATCGTGTCGCAGTTCCTCTCCTTCCGGAACTACCAATCTTCCATTGAAGCGTAATCCCCCGTCTGAGCTAACGGTATAGGATTCAGCTCCCTCAGCGAGTAATCGAACTATCTGCTCCTGACAGAACGAATCATTTGCCTGTGCCCGTACAACCTTCGTGACAATCTGCGGTGTAACGGTCATCACAGCCATGAAAAATCGGGCCACTGCATCCTGGTGTCCCAATTCCTTCCACTTCGCTTTCCACACCTCTGCCACCTCATCTGCTGGCCTGCGGCTCAACGCGTCTGCTACCACGTTAGCCTTACCCGGGTGGTACTGAATGTCGAACTGGTAGTCTTTCACAAATTCAAGCCACCTACGCTGCCGCATATTTAATTCCTTCTGCGTGAACAGATACTGTAGTGACTTGTGGTCCGTGAACAGCTGAAACTTCTCCCCCAAAAGATAGTGCCTCCAAATCCGTAAGGCAAATACTACTGCTGCCAATTCCAAATCATGCGTGGGGTAATTCTTCTCATGAGGCTTAAGCTTACGGGAAGCATAAGCTATGGCCTGTCTCTCCTGCTGCAAAACACCTCCAAGCCCTTGCAAAGACGCATCGGTGTAAACCAAATACTCAACTCCCGGTCTCGGCAATGCTAACACAGGTGCTGAGGTCAATTTGTCCTTCAACTCATCGAATGCCAACTGACAGGCATCACTCCAGATATATGGCACACCCTTACGAGTAAGATGTGTCAAAGGACCTGCTATCTCTGAGAAACCCCGAATAAACCTCCTGTAGTATCCTGCTAAACCCAAGAAACTACGAATCTCCGTTGGTGTCGTGGGCTGTCCCCACTCCCTCACCGCTGACACCTTCCCCGGATCGACAGATATTCCCTGGTCGGAAATAATGTGACCCAAGAACTGGACTTCCTTCAGCCAAAACCCGCACTTCTCATATTTTGCATACAGCTCGTTCTGACGAAGTGTCTGCAAAACCATCCTCAAATGCTCGGCGTGCTCCTCCTCTGTCTGAGAGTAAACCAGAATGTCATCAATGAAGACAATGACAAATTGATCTAGGAAATCTCTGAACACCCTATTTATCAAGTCCATAAACACTGCTAGAGCGTTGGTCAAGCCGAAAGGCATAACCCGAAACTCATAAGAACCATATCTCGACAAGAACGCAGTCTTCGAGACATCCTCCTCCCTGATACGCAACTGATGGTATCCCGACCTCAAGTCAATCTTCGAGAAGAAAGAAGCTCCTCTCAACTGGTCGAATAAGTCATCGATTCGAGGCAACGGATACTTATTTCGTATCGTGACCTTATTCAACTCTCGGTAGTCCACACACAATCTCAGTGAACCATCCCTCTTCTTCACAAACAAAACTGGAGCGCCCCAAGGTGAGGTACTCCTGCGAATAAAGCCCTGCCCTAACAGCTGCTCTATCTGATCCCGTAACTCTCGCATCTCAGCTGGAGCCATACGGTACGGTGCACGTGCTATAGGTCTCGTACCCGGTAGCAGATCAATAACGAAGTCTATTTCTCGACTGGGTGGTAAGCCTGGTATCTCCTGAAACACATCCGAATACTCCCTGACAACCGGGATCGAATCTAAAGGAATCACAACCTCCTTAGAGGTATCCTCCTCTATGTAATACAGATGAGCGGTCGATCCTCCCTCTGGTCGAGGCATCGCCACTATAAACATCTCCTGCCCCGGAATGGCAAAAACAATGCTCCCGCTGAAGCAATCAATCATGGCCCTATATGCTATGAGCCAATCCATCCCGATGATCACATCGTGAACATGCATGTCTAACACTAACATGTCCGCAGGCAATACCAAACCACCAACCTCTACCCCGACTCCCCGGCATATAAAGAAAATAAGTGACCCACTCCCTAATGGTGAGTCGACACACGTCACTGTGCTCTCTGCCGTAGCTAACAATCCTAAAGCTTTCGCGAAGTGTGTAGCAATAAAACAGTGTGTAGCACCCGTATCAAATAACACCCGACCCATAGTGCCATAGATAGGAAACGTACCCTCGATCGCGGGCGGTGCCTGTGGAACTGCAGCCTGGTGAACGTTGTAGACACGTCCATACTGTAGCTGCCCCTGCTGAGCTGGGACTGCTGGAATGGGTGGCAATGCTGCCATCTGTGGCGGTGCAGGAAGAGCGGCGGGAAACATAGGTCTCTGTGGATCCTGGCGAGCACCCTGCTGCTGCTGCTGTGGGGCCCTGCCCCTATCAGGACAATCCTGCTTCTTATGGCCAGTCTTGCCACAAGTAAAGCACTTCCCTGGGAAGTTTCCTCCCCTCTGCCCCTGCTGTCCCCGGCCCTGGTGGCCGTTACCATTCCTCCCTTGGCCCTGCTGGCCCTGATAGGACTGCTGCCCATTCTGCCCCTGCTGGCCCTGCTGGCCGTTTGGACCCTGATGGCCCTGGCGGAAACCTCCCTGTCCCTGCCTGTAGTTCCCTGATCGGAACCTCTTATTGTCCCCCTGCTGGGTACCCTGCTCAGTCTGTCTCTGCCCCTGACCGGTTTGTGCCCCGCTGGCACCATGTCCTCCAGTCCTGCCCTGATGGCTAGACTCCCCTGACCGCTTGCCCTCGGCCATATGAAAATGGTGGTCCTGGCAGTGTAGTAATGCAGCGTTAACCACATCAGAATACGTGGCCAACGATAGGTTCCCAAGCAAATGCTGCCGGATTCTCCAATTCAACCCGTCGGTGAACTTCTCTATCTTCTTCTTCTCTGTTGGAATCTCGTCTGGAACGATATTCAACAAGTTAGTGAACTCGGCCTCATACTCGGCCACTGTCTTGCCCTCCTGCTTCAAACTCATCAGCTTCCTCCTCATCTTTGTATGAACTGCGGACGGAAAGTACTTGCGGTCGAACCGCACCCAGAACTCCTGTATCGTGAGGGTATCCCTCTCCTCCGCGGTGGTAATGGACTCCCACCACTGCAGCGCAGATCCAACTAGCTTGAAAGTAGCTAGCACCTGTTTCTGAACATCAGTGCACTCATGCATCCTCAAATGCCTCTGCATGTCCTTCCTCCATTGGCTCGAGATAACCACATCTGAGCTTCCAGCAAACTCTGGTGGATGCGCTTTCTGAAAAGCGTCACGTACACGCTCCCAAGCAGACGGGAATGCATTAACCTGTACTGGCGCGGCAGCCGGCGCCTGCGGTGGTGCCTGCTGAATCACGGCAATCGCGGCATTTACTGCTTGGGCTACTATAGCAGCAACCTCAGCGGCGTTCAACATGCCCTGAACTGGAGCGGGCTGTGGTTCGGGCGTAGCATTCCTGGGAACTCGTCGTGCACGTCGTGGAGGCATCTGAAATAAGAACAAAGTTTATAAGTTCACGGTTTATAAACTTAATATAGCTGAAGAACGAAGCATACACAAAAGAATACAACAGTCCTAAAATATAGGGCTCTATATCAAAGAAACGTAGCGGAAACATAATAGCCGTACAGATCCTAAAGGACACTAGAACCTGATGCTCTGATACCACCTGTGACACCCCGACTAATTAAACACCGGGTAGCTACTCCTTTATAAAATTAATTCAAAATGCCAAGTTGGCTCAGTTAATAGCATCACTGTCGAAAACGTTTTATTATTACTAACCACCTAGTATTTAAAAAGTAAGTGCCAAATTTTATTAAATCTGATTAACATGCAACAAGAGTAATGAATAACTAAATAACACCATTCACCATACTGAAGTAACAAGAATAACCATCACAATATGTAAATAAAACCTGGAGGAAAAACTCCTCAATACAAATCCCACAACTGATATGTAAACTGAAATAAATAACTAAAACTGAATACTGAGCAATACATGCTAGAGTCTGAAAACTGAAATGTAAAAATGCTCTAAATAGGAATGGGCAACATGCCCTACAACTGATAGATAGTGACTCTGGAATCCAAAAGATAGAAGCGTCTATGAGCAAATCCCTGTAGCTTCCACAACCAGCTACAGCACGTCACCTGAATGAGTACCTATGCTTGGTGTCCTTGTGGCTGGGCACCTAAAAAGGTTTTACAAGAAAATATATTTGAAAGCAAATGGGTCAGAGCCCGAAAGTGGAAATCATTTTAAAAACCTGCAAGTGCTTTAAAAACATTTAAAACATTAAATGCAAAGTACATGTTAGGACGTGCACTCACATTATATTCTCACCTCTCGTCTAACTGTGCACTCCTAACGCAAGTACCCATCTATAACTACCCATACTACTAGCTAACTGACAACATAACTAGCTAGACTACCACGGGTTCTACCCATGTAATCGGTTCCATATAACATAACAACTTCTCGTAATCAAGTAGAGGTTTACTGTGAACACAGTTACTAAATATGCCAATGATATAACTATCAGTTAACTCATTATATAACTCGAAACAATACCGTAATATTTTTTTACAACATTAACATGAGGATTTCCATTAATTTAATGTATATTATTCACATCATAAATATACGATACAAGCACCCCGCAATCTAAGCTGTAGTGCACACATACTCTGCTATCCATCCCGGTACATCACGTACATAAGGATCACATATTCCGAATCTCTCAGGAATAGTTCAGATAACACAAATCACAAATAGTGGAGGCGAACATAGTCACCATCACATGGGTCAGGCACATACCTACGCTCCCATGGTCAGCGGACTTATTAATATCACAATAAGTCTTTCTATGACCTATGTTCATCAAGGTACCAGTCTATATCCCCCCCGTAGGCACACAAGGAATAGAGGGTCCTAAGCGAACGAAACCTCCCGTGATAGCAAGTATGGTAGGTATGTCATACATACAATCCATATATCAATACTAAGTAAACACACATCTTAGTAATACCGTATTATATTCGTAGTACATGTTGCACTCTCGTACTAATGATAATTATCACATCTTATTTTATTCCGGTTCATAATTATACGCGCTATAATTCATCCTCACGTCGTAGTAGTCACTCACGTCTCAACCCAAATGATTCATTGAATATAATTCTCGTATATGCTTTACTCATCCCAGCAACCCAAAAGTCCCAAATCAATCACTATATCATCAAAGGGATGCTAACTCTACCCTTGAACCATCTCCCGGAACTCCAAAAGTCAAAACAGTCCAAAAAGGGTCAAACTGCCAACTCGTTAGAAGTCTCGTTCGAACGAGGCTTCGAACGAGTTTGGACTGTCAGGTCGTTAGAAGTCTCGTTCGAACGAGACTGTTCGAACGAGGTCCCAGTTCGTTCGAACGAACTGACCCTTCTAACGATATCTCGTTCGAACGAGATATCGAACGAAAATCCTACTCGTTAATAACGACTGGTCAACTCGTTAGAAGCTCGTTCGAACGAGCTCGTTCGAACGACCTGGGGGCTGCTTCTAACGAGATGCCAGTTTCGGCCCAGAATTTCCCAAAAATCGTTTTTCACCATTTTTACTCCTCAAACCTCTTCTAAAATTCGTTCCCACAATATATTGAGTTCTCTAAACATCCTCAAACATGTTAAGGGGTTATACTAACATCATTAAAGGGTTTGATATCATCTAAACATTATTAAATCACAATTTCTACACTAATTCCCAATTTTCTTCAAGAACATAAACCCTAACTTTTTCTCATCATAAATTCCCAGATTTTAATTCGTTCATACATCACCTAGATATGAAATATCCGAAATTAAATCTCCCAACAATGTTTCTACATGCAAACCTATCCCAACATTCAATAATAACTTCAAATTTCATGGGTTTTCTTTTAATCTTTCAAGAACAATTAAGATTCTTCAATTTCTAACATGGAAAAGACATTCTCAGTAATTAAATGGAAATAAAGTCACTTGCCTTGGTTTGATTTCTGAATTTGGTGTGGATTCGGTGTAGAATTTCTGCAGAATCTCTCTCTCTCTCTCCTTCTCCAAGCTTTCTTCTCCAAAAGGCTATGGTGGCTAGGGTTTTGCTTTGGGGAAACTTATGAAACCTAATTTCAATAAACCTCCGTAGCTTGTTGGGTTAATAAGGGTTGGTTGGGGTCAATCCTTATCAGATTACAACTCTCAATTTTCGTCACTTTTAATTACCCAAAAATACCAAATTACTAAAATACCCTTTAAGTTACCGGTACGGTCTAAAATTACCCCGGGATCCAAACTATACCCCCGGCTAGTGTTTTCTGACTATCTCGACCCTTCCGGACGCGTTGGCGCGCTCAAAACGACCATACGGATTATCGATTTTAAATTCACTTTTTATTAATAAAATATTATACCGTGACGCGGCGGTCCCACGCGTCTCAACAAAATTTCTAAAATGCCGTATATAAATCCCACGACAAATTTTATAATACCAAATACATATATATAATCATATATGCACATAATCAAATACCAATTCGCATCACATCAGTATTTATAACCCGGATTAATTTCCAATTAATACGCATTTAATTAATTAATCCCAAAAATAAATATAGCCAAAAGTACGGGGTATTACAATAGCCTAATTTAATTCAAGTGTATGTATATATATATATAGGATTGTGATAATATATATGTATACTTGTGTATTTTATAAATATCTGTGTGAATGATATTTACGGAGAAGCATACCCCTCTAATGCTATTATCGGAGGTTGTGCAATGTGGATGAATCCCCCGGCTGGTGAATGCCGGGAGAGTATAGTCCTCAGATCATATCGTCCAGTGTTTTTATTGGGTCATTTATTTTCGAGGTGAGACGTTTTGGGTATGATTCGGTCTCACTCTCGAGGAAATATGACCACCTCTACTACGTTTGTGATATTTTTACCAAAGTTCGGTGTGATCTAGTCCGATTTGTGGTAACCAGTTTAGAGTGAACATACCAGGGATATGATAGCATTATAAAGACAATCATCTGGTGAGTTATTACTCGGGAGGATGGTTACCATACACGACATGTGTAAGAATGTTGTAGTATACTAGTACGTATATAATACGAGTAAATAATTATATTCGAGATAAATACATAAAGTGTAAATATATTTCAGCTATAACAAGTGTGAACGTTATATGGTTTATTAGTATTTCAAATATAACTAATGTGAACGTTATATGATTAAGTGGTATTCCAAATATAACTAGCACAAACGTTATATGACTAATTAAAATGATTATAAAAGTTAATGAGTAGAACAACATATAAATCAAAGTAAGGAATACTCGTGTTAGATTAGCATGATAGAATGAAGTGTAACAAGTCTAGTTAGGTGGGGTAGTGTAACTAGTTGAATTAGAAGGTCAGCGTTAGGTGTACACAATAGTTGAGTGGTGCGTAATATCTCAAGAGAGTGCGACATCCGCTTAAATACTAAAAGTTTTAATGCATATTTAATTATTTCATTTTAATTACTTGCTAAATATTTTTCAAATGGTTTTGGGCTCTAAAGAGTGTCAAAATATTTTCCAAAACAATTTTAGGTGTCCAGCTATAGGGACGTCCAACTTGATGATTCCTTCCAGGGATGCACAGCTGCCGCACTATGGAGGCTTTCAAGATTTGCTGTAGACGCTTCAGTTTATTCATTCCTAGTTAGGAATTTCATTTCAGTACTTCATTTGGACGTGTTGCCCATTCAGACTCTTCAGTACTTTATTTTATGTATCAAACTTTGTTGAGATTTTGTTTTATTTACTTCAGATTGTAGTTGGATTATTTGTTCTAGGAACCCATGGTTTATTCGGTCTTATTTACTTATATATATGTTGTGTGATTGTTTAGACTATTATTGTGTGCATGGTTTGGTTAATTGATTCTAGTTTTAGTTCAGCATGATGTTAAGTTAATTACAGGACAAAATTTGACACCGGCTTAATTGGACATAAGTGGTTAGTAATTTAATACTGGATTACGACAGTTATGCTAAGATTGAACCAAATGTGATTCCTGTTTATTTTGATAATGGACTGATCACCCATGATTAAAATAGGCGGGTGTCACATATGGTATCAGAGCATCATGTTCTAGTGTCTATAGGGTCTGTACGGCTTACTACAACTTCAGCCTAGCATTCCTTGATATAGAGCCCTATTATAGGATTGTTTCAATCCTCTTTGTACGCACGTTTACGTTATCATGCCATTAAGTATTGTTGATATGAATCATATACGAGTTCGGTTGGGTTTCATACACCGAACAATATAGGGCGACCAAAGAGGTCCAATAGAAGGACTATATGAGGAGAAGTATCAGAAGCCATAGAGTAGTTTGGGAATAGTGACGCCATAGGAGTCACCATGATTATTCTTCTAGTATATTGCAAAAGGATAATTACTATGGCGCAGTAGTTTCCTTAAGCACCATCGTAGAGAACGGTGGTGCAAAACCAGTCTCACCCAACATAGTCAGTAAATGGGGTAGTTGGAGGGACCCATTCAAAGATCCATCTGTAAGGATTTAGGGAAGAGAGAAAGTGTAATGGTCCAATGGAAGGACACAATCCAAAGGAAATTACGTATAGTGGGCTGCAGTGGCATCTATGATTTAAATTTTGGTTTAAAATTTTTTCTCGTAGGAGCAGTGTTGCTGTGGTGGGAGACAACCACCACATATAAGGAAATATAAAAGGAATTAATCGAGAAATTTTGGGTGCGGTTTAATCGTAAGGTCTTTCATCTTCTATTCAGATAGAGATGCGAAGGAAGTTTCTGGACTTATCACAGGAGGGGCGAACAAAGGCCGATTGTGATGAAGAATTTATTTGTTTAAGTGAACTTTGTACCCAAAGAGGTAGGCAATGAGGAGGAAAAGGTTTTTAAGTGTGATGATGGACTCACAAGTAGGAGTCTCCAGTACTTACGAGAAATCAGTCTTGAACGACTTATGCATATGGTGTCCATGACGTACTTTTACAATGTTTATATCAACACTTCCATGAGAAGGGGGAAATGAGAGTTGGAGAGCCTAGCTAGAAGGGAGAGACTGAATGTACGTGGTGATAGTGAGTCACCATAGGGGGATACCCAATAAGGGACCCATTTAAACGATATAGATCAATGAAATTCCTACTAAGTTACGGTGGATTCAGTCAGGGTCATCAGGGCCAGAGCCAAAGGAACAACGAGGGTAGTAATCGGGGCCAAGACTACCAGATTCGAGAGAAAGACAACCCCGATATAGCCAGTGGGTCTAGTTACATGGGGATTACACATAAAGGTGTCTTAGGTGTGGAGAGTAGGACCGCATGTATCGACCTTGTCCACAGCAGGTTAGGAGACAGGAGAGGGATGCCCAACAGGGGCAATTATTGTAAAAGTTTTGGATTGGTTTGGACGAGATTGTTATGTCCATGAGGGAATTAGAATGTTAGTGGTATTAGAAATTGAAACTGTGGGTTTTATCCTAGGGTGAATAGGGTATGTTTTGTGCAACACAAGCAAAACATGGTATTCTGTTAGCACTAGGTTCGCACGTGAGACGAATTTAGTGCATGTATTGTTAGTGTTAATATTATATGTATATATTTACCATTGAGTGGTGGGGCTCTGTTTGGAACCATCTACAGGGGAGTGGGTGGGGACATTGAGAGGATGTATTTTAGTGGTTTAACTCGTCTTGAGAGATGATATTCGAGTATGATATTATCCTGGGTATGGTTTGGTTAGCGATGGTTTGAGCGACGGTGGGCTGTTACAGCAAGGGTATCATGTTCGTTGTTCCAGGGCAGGATGTGTTGTTGAGCGATGTGTCACCTGAAGGAGGGTTGAGTTCGCGTTTATATTATATCAAGGAGGATAATTTAGAGGTTATAATAGTCTTGTCATATTTGATCCTAGTGTGTAGGGACTGTACTGATGTAATTCATGGTATATTAACTTTACTATCGAGCGAAGAGATTTAACTCGTCATTAACCTAGCTCGGGAGACTCAGTGATAGTGAGAGCGTTGTGTTGTATAAATCCCTTAGTGATGTGGGAGTGGACGATTAGACTTGTACATCTGGGGATAAGATTTTGAGATATCCTCGTTATGTGCTTTAAGCCTATGGATTCTATGACCGACAATGCTAGGCAGTCTTGTATCGGGGGTGAGGGGTCCTTGTTTGGATTTTTCTTGTAAGACATCCCACGCATGAACCCTAATGGATGTTGAAGTTGGGAGATGTGTTGGTCATAAGGGAATATGTTTATCTTTTTTTATATTATACATGTATGTGAGCTGAGAGCTATTTTATGATATAAAACCTATAGAGTCGAGTAATGCTATGTGGGAAGAACCAAATTTTTTTTGCACAACTAGTTGATGGGTGGGGCAGTATCGAGCAGAACCAAATCATTTTAGTAGGGTAACTGAGGTTAGCCATACGACATAGCCACGCCGAGAATGCGGGGATTAACTTGAGATAAGTATGTTACGAGTGGTACGTTGGAGATGATTGTGCATATGTGCGCATGATATAGGGTGTATGGATGCCCTGGTTAATTTGACTTTGAGTATCGTTCGTGATAAGGAGGCGTGGTTATAAATATGTCTGTGGTACAGTCCAAAACACGAATGGAAAAGTATGAGGGACTGAAGTTCATTTGGGTAAAGGTTTGTGTATGTCACGAGAAAATGCTCACAATCGCGGTGAGTCGAAAGACATTGGGAGCAAACGTAAAAGGTATCTCTTGACAAGGGTGGACCCCATAATTTTGGAAAATGGAGCGGAGTCTCACCTAGTCGAATGCGTAGAGTGGTTTGCGTATAGATGGAAAAGAGCCTAGGAAGTATGCAATTTTGGAGCAAATGCACGGGCCATGATTTATGTATATCTCAGAAGAAGGGGAGTAAGATGTTCCATATGATAAGATATGTTGAGTCTGTGGATTTCGGGTTGAGTGAGACATAGAAAAGTTGTCCCCAAGTGCACTACTTACAAAGGGAAAAAGGTTGGTCCGAGATTACGAAGTCAAATGTTGTGATAGATTGGTGATTCCAGGGATGAAATGGATATGCTGACTGATAAAGTTCATTGTTGGATTATCAAAATCGCGATGGGCTATGAAGTGAATTGACCAATAACGAAATAATTGTTACTCGTTTGGGGTATGTTATACTACCGAGCAGTATGCCCAACATGTTATTGAAAAGAAGAAATAAACCGACACAGGGTGCCGACCAATATTATTGTAAATCAGGACGAGACCCTTGAGTCCTACCTTGGATAGGGAGTATAAGGAGGATATGGGGATGGAGTTGTGTCCAGAGCTAGGCGTGTCTACCGTAGGCCGATGGATAGTCGGGAGGGGTGACATAGAATGTGGCAAAATGCAATAATGCATGTGTTTGGATTTTTGGAGTAATTACAAATATTAGATACAATTGGTAGAGCTGCATGTGATGACTCATTCTGAGACTTTATAGGAAGAAATTTTTTTGCCCACCCTTTGGATAGTTGAAAACGGGGAAGTAACAAGTTTTTTGGACCCGGAGTGATTCATGGTCCTTCGATAAGGATTGAGTTAATCCACATTATTTTCATATAATTCAGGATCGTAGTGAGAGTAAGTTGATTTGAAACAAAGTTTTGAGGCCTGACATGAGTTGCTAGGGGTTGCTGAGGGTGTTTCCCATGAGGAGAGATGGTGTGGTATGGTAATAAGGGAAATTAGCACCTATAGAAGTGGGGCCTTTTCTAACATAGGGATGATAGAGCCAGTGGAGTATAGGATGATCTTTCGAGACATTATTATTGGATTTGTGATAGTTTTGCTTGTCATTATATAAGTGAGACGTTGAGCATAAGGGAATATATCGGTATGTTAGGGTTTGAATGGACTTGTCGCTAACGTGGGTTGTAGTGAGTAAACCTTCAGTCAAAATCATACCATTGGTGTGTGTATAGTGAAAATACCAAAAGATTATTGTGAGAATTTTTTTGGATACGTCCAGATGCAATTGTATGAAAGAATCCGAGGTGGTAATATCAGGCATATACAAATTTTGAGGATAAAATTCCTTTGTAAGGGGGAAATATGTAACGCCTTGTATTTTTTAGTAATAAATATTTAATTAATTCGGTTAATGTAAATTACACATGTGACATAATTTAGTTGAATTAATTATTATATGGATATTAATTATTTTTTAGTCATCCCACGCTCTAGAGAAATCCTCCATCGTCTTGACCAAGATACGAACCATGGGCTTGTTTATTTCTTCAACTTGACTATTACCATTGGGGTAGGCTATTGTCGAGGTGTGGTGTATGATTGAGTATTTTTCTATGAGCAAAGTTACCTCCTTATTGATCAATGGAGTTCTATTATCGGATAAAATAACCTTGAGAATGTCAAAATGATAAATTATATAGTCTTTGATGTACTGTACCACCGTGCGCGCAGTTGATCTTTTCAAGGGTATTGCTTCCCATTTTGCAAAACACTTTATGGATGCAAGTATCCAAAATTTTCCCCTTGAAGGAGGACATATTGACCCCATAAGGTCAAACGCCTAAATGTGGAATGGATTGGGAGTTGTCAAAGAATGAAGGTCCACCAAAGGAGCCCAGGTTATATTTCGATGTAGTTGGCATGCCTTACACTTTCGAGCAAACTCAGTAGAATCTTTTTCCATGGTTGGCCAATAATAGCTTGAAGTCATGAGTTGATCATACAATTTGGCTCCCCTAATGTGAGCTAGATCATGGGCTTGCTTAAGGACTTCCTATGCCTCCTCCTTTGTGATACACCTCAAGGGTCTATTGACGTACCCTCGGTGATAACGCTTCTTGTCTTGAGCGTAGGACTTTGGGTATCTCCATCTTATCCCTAACGGAATCAATATTTTTCATAGGGACAACCAAATATTTGATAACATCAATATAAGATTGTCTTCAATTTGTTTGAGTTTCCACGAAGTTGCATTCATCTACCTAAAAGAAAAGTTCACACATAGCGCATTCTCTTTGTATTGTTGTTGCATCTTACCTTATTATTGGCCAAAAATACCACTTTCTTTAAATTCTTGAGTATGGAGGGATCTCAGTAGCCTTGCAACGTTCCTTGTGGGTTTTCCTCAACCTTTGCTCTTCTTTATCTAGGCCGATGCACCCTGCAAGCCATCCTCTAATATTTCTAAAGTACAAACCCCCTTAGATAAGGAAATATTATTCTAGCTCTTTGAGATACATCTTTCTTTCGCTAGACTCAAGCTACTTTTGAATTTATCCTCTCTAGTCTGAGTTAACTTCATTTGGTAAAATTTCAAGTGTGATTAATGAATTTTTTTATAACACCTCATATTTTTAGTAATAAATATTTAATTAATTCGATTTATTTAAATTACACGTGTGATGTAATATATTTGAATTAATTATTATGTGGATATTAAAATATTAACCGGGAGAGATAATGATTAATATTTATTCAATATAATTATTAAGTGAATAGTAAATAATTATTTTACGTCATAGCGAGTGATAGTGATGTGACAGTATTATATCTCAATCGGGAGTCGTGTGTAGACTACATGAGGTCGAGATATTAAATGATTACATGGTAACTCAGATGGAAATTTCGAAGTCACGGTTGGTTTCATAAGGGTCAAGATAGTTAAAATAGTGTACTCGAGGGTAGTTATTGGATCTCGGGGCCTTTTTAGACATATCCTGGCCCACGGGGTATTCAGGTCATTTGGGTTTGGCCCGTTAGCCTAATTTTGGGATTAAGGATATTTAACCTTTGTTTTAGATTTAGAAGCATCCATTAAGCAAACTCTGAACCCTATATTTGAGAGAGGAGAGAAAGGAAAAAGGAATAGAGCTTAAGGAACCAAATTTGGGGTAAATTTGGGAGCGATCCATCTCCTACAATGCATAATCAGAATCTACAAAAATAAAAAAGTAAGTAATTAACTTGATTCTTATTTTTATTTGCAAAAACTCATGTTCATATCATGGTAGGTGTAGACAAACTCATTTTGGGTAGGGTTATCACATGTTAAAATTGGTTTTTGGGTATTTAGACTTTAGATGTGAAATTAATGCTAAACAAATAATGAGATGATATCATATGTTGTTGAAATATGAATTTGAGTCAAAACAATGTAGCTAATCTCATTAAATTTGGAGTATAGAATCGAATTGAATGAAGAATTTGAATAAAAGTGAGAAAACCCGATTCGTGGATAAATTGATTAAATTAGAAATAGTTAATATGTCATGATGTGTTTAATGATTAAAAACGGTTACGAACATGCTTTAAATATTGGGTATTATTTGGTTGAGGTCTGGATTGGATTTTTGTACTTTTAAGGTTTAACAATGGTGGAAAACTGACTTGGGGAAGAAGTTGGTTCGTCGGTCGATCGATGAATCGATCGGTGTCATCGATCGATCGATGACCTCTGAATGTGAGCAATTCTGATAATTTTAATTTAAAGGCCTAATTTAGTTGGGGTTTATTCTAGGCTTATTTATTTAGTGAAAATAAAGAGGGGTCCTATTACCTAGTGATAATGGGTGAATTTAATTGGGATTAGAAAGGTGAGAAAATATGTGAAACCTAAGTAATGAATTGAGTGAAATAAATTCATAAATGTTTAAATACGGGCAGATTAAGTGAGTGTGGGTATTTTAGCAATTGAAGCTATGTAAATTATTTAATGGATGTGAAATTAAATAAATTTAGAGTCGGGAAATAGACTCGCGGATTATGGGCTTGTGCTATGGGTGTTAAGCACGGGATAGTTGGATTTAATTCAAGTAAATATATATACGAGATTGTGATAGTATATAGGTATACTTGTGTATTTTACAAATATCGGTATGAATGATATTTACGTGAAAACATACCCCTCTAATGCTATCATCGGAGGTTGCACGATATGGGTGAATCCCCTGGCTAGTGAATGTAAGGAGAGTATTGTCCCCAGGTCATATCGTCCAGTGTTTTTATTGTGTGATTTATTTTCGACGTGAGACATTTTGGGTAGGATTCGGTCTCTTTCTCGAGGAAATACAATCGCCTCCACTACATTTGTGATATTTTTACCAAAGTTCGGCGTGAGCTAGTCCGACTTGTGATAATCGGGTTAGAGTGAGCATACCTGGGACATGATAGCATTGTAGAGACAAGCATTCGAAGAGTTATTACTAGAGATAATGGTTACTATACGTGACATGTGTGAATGTTGTAGTATACTAGTACGTATATGATACGAGTAAATAACTATATATGGTATAAATACATAAAGTGTGAATGTATTTCTGATATAACTAATGTGAATGTTATATGGTTTTATAGTATTTCAAATATAGCTAGTGTGAACGTTATATGATTAAGCGGTATTCCAAATAAAACTAGTGTGAACATTATATGAGTAATTAAACTGATTAAATAAGTTAATGAGTAGAACAACTGATAAATCAAAGTAAGGAATACTCGGGTTAGAGTAGCATGGTAGAATGAAGTGTAACAAGGCTATTTAGGGGGGTAACATAACTAGTTGGGTTAGAAGGTCAGCGTTAGGTGTGCATAATAGTTGAGGGGTGACTAATATCTTAAGAAAATGCGACACCCGTTTAAATATGAAAAGTGCTAGTGCATATTAATTATTGCATTTTAATTACTTGCTAAATATTTTTCAAATGGTTTTGGGCTCTGACCCATGTCAAAATATTTTTCAAAACAATTTTAGGTGTCCAGCTATGGGGACACCCATCTTGATGATTCTTTTCAGGGATGCGTAGCTGGAACATTGTGGAGGCTTACATGATTTACTATAGACGCTTTAGTTTATTCATTCCTTGTTAGGAATTTCATTTCAGTATTTCATTTGGGCGTGTTTACCCTTCAGACTCTTCAGTACTTTAGGTTATGTTTCAGACTTTGTTAAGATTCCTTTTTATTTATTGCAGATTATAGTTAGATTATTTGTTCAGGGAACCGATGGTTTATTCGGTCTTATTTACTTATAAATCTGTTATATGATTGTTCAGACTATTATTGTATGGATGGTTTGGTTAATTGATTCAAGTTTTAGTTCTGCATATTGTTAAGTTAATAACAAGATAAATTTTGACTAATTTGAGATAGGTGGTTATTAATTTAAAACTAGTTTAGGATAGTGATGCTAAGAATGAAGGAAATGTGAATCCTGTTTATTTTGATAAAGGACTGATCACCTGTGATTAAAGTAGGCAGTGTGTCACATCATTATTCTTTAGATCACCACAGTTGTTGAATTACTGTTCATGGCCACTTTTTATGCGATGGTGGCATAGGCATCAATGTGTCTGTTTATTATTCTAGCATGCCTTCCTACTTTGACTTGATGGAACCGACCGATCAACTTCTAGATGATTATTTTATAAGGTCCTAGGTTAAGATGCTTCAATGTATATTCCCTGCTTAGCCAGTAGGTTAGAATCCCTTTTGATGCTGAGCGAAAGCACGCCTTTTTGAAGAGCCTCTAGTAAACCTAACACTAAAGCCTCATATTCTGCCTCATTATTGGATCAAGAGAAATCCAACTTAAAAGACAAACAAATCTCCTTTTTTCCTCTTGAAGGTATGACTCATTCCCCCTTTTCTTTAAGACAATGAATCATCAAACTCCATAGTCTACTCTTCAAGGTTGGCCTTTAAGAAGTTTGCTTGCAATTCATCACCCAGAATGTCTTTGTCTGGTGGATCAAATATCCCAAAGGGGAAAATTGCCAGTAATTCTACATAAGCTTGAATCTTGATCTGCGAGGAAACACACATTTCAGGTCATACTCTGAGAGGATAATAGACCACATTGATTCCCTCCCAATCAAAATTACGCGTAATAAGAAAAGGGGTGTCATTTTGTCACAAGATGAATAATGAAAGATATCATATAATGCCTAAGTTTTTTAGGAACAAAATAAGTTTTTGAGCAACAAACACCAAGGACAAATAATGCCTCTCAACACTAGCGTACCTTACTTCTAAACCATGAATGATTTAATCCAGGTAGTAGACAAATCATTATTGTCCATCAATATCTTGTGCTAACAAAACACCAATAGATCTTGTTGTGAAAGTGAGGTTAAACTGTAACGGTACTCCAACTCTTAGAGGACTGGTGAGGTGAGTAAATTCTTGAACTTGTCAAAGGATTCTCAATGATATTTCTCTAATTTAAACTTCACAGTATTGCGCAGTAAATTCATTAAAGGGTGAGTAATCTCATCCAAACCTAGGACAAATATTCTTAGGTTGGACACCTTCTCGAGGAAGCTCTTAATAACCTTCATTGTTAATGGGTAAGGCATATTAAGGATAACCTTCTGTTTGTTTTGGTCCATCGGACTCCCTGACGATCTACCACAATGCTCAAGAATTTCTCACTCGTTACACCAAAGGCACATTTGAGTGGGTTCATCTTCAATTTATAATTCCCAAACCTATGGATAAATATTCTAAGATAAATTAAGTGGGATTCTACCTTTCTTTATTTGATAACTCGATCATCCTTATAGAACTCCAAAATGTCATGAAAGAAGTCATGAAAAATTGCCATCATCGTTCTTTGATAATTATCCTCGATGTTGTTCAGCCTAAAAAGCATGACATTGTACATAAAATTACCCAATAGAGTTCTAAAGGTTATTTTCTCTGCATCAATTGAATCCATCTTGATCTGATTGTGGCCAACGTAGCCATCCATAAAGCTATATGTCATATGGCCCGTCGTTGAATCTACTAGACTATCAATAGATATCATAGGGAACTTATCTTTTAGGCATGGTCTGTTGAGATCTCCAAAGTCAACCCAAATTTGTATTTGATTTTTATCCTTCTTTCCAACTGGCACAATTTTTAAAAAGCCAAATTGTATGTTTAATTGGTTTAATGAATCTACCTGCCAGTAATCGTTGCACATTCTCCTTGATCTTGAAATTTTGCTCTGGCTTGTATGTTCGGATTGCTTGCTTCATCGGTATTCTTAAAGTCACAACGTTCAACTTGTGGCAAATCACATCTTAATCTAACCTCTCCATCTCTGTGTACTTCCAAGAAAAAACATATTGGTACTCCTAAATAAGCTCAATCATCCCTCATTTCTTCTCATCATTCAGATCTTTCGAAATAGAGATTAACCGTTGATCTTATCCATCCTTAGCCAAATAAATTTTCTCTAACTCTTGGACTTGTGGTTTTGGGAGATCGGTCATACATTTCAATTTGTCTCCAACCTCTTTAATAAATTCGTGAATTTTGGAATTATCAATGATAAGACATTGTACTTGATTTTCCACTCAAAAATACTGATATTCTAGCTCATCTTCTTCTTTAGCTTCTTCGGCTGCTTGTGCACACCTCAGGGGAGATACACCACCCTTTTATCCTCTAGTTTTACTTTCTAGCATTGGAGGTTGAGCAATGCAATTACCTTTCTCTTGTGGTCTCTCTCACCTTCCTCTTACCTTATTCCAGAAAATCTTCTAAGGATGCTCTGGCACCTCACCTCATGCTCCATTGTATGAATCCTTAGCTTCATTTTATCTCTTAGCTCTTTGGAGATAGTTTGAGGTTTAGGAATGACATTTTGTGTCTCCTCAACCCTTTGCTCAGTACTTACCCCATTTTTAACATGGCTGTTTACCTTCCCCAACCTCCTTTTAATCATGGGAACTCTAACTCCCTCCATATGTCATGTTATAACACGTGAATCGTTTGCTAGCTCTGTGTAAAGTGCAACATATACCAAGTAGGCCTCCTCTTATGCAAAAGGTTTCTTAGTTGCTCGGATAACTATCTCCATTACCTCTATATTAGCTTTCACATTATACACTTCCACAATATCTCTATAGCTCAACTCGGTATAGGCAATAACTACGTTTTCTATTCCCACCGTGCAATCTTCTAATGCTACCTCAAACTATTTTATTTCTCTTCTCTGATTCCTAACGTGATCCTCAACCTCCTCATCATAAGTTACAACCAAATTTTCCCTATAAGTTGACAATAAACTTTTATTAATGTTTCCTTGAGGTATTTGCAGCTAATAAATGCTTATTGATAATTCTTCTCAACTTAAAGCATGAGTTGGTAGGGTTACAAAGACGCCAGTAAACATAATAATATTTGGGATCAGCTTAAATATCTTTTCTCGGTGCACATCAGGGAGCACCCTTGGATGAATAAATTGCCCCACCACGAAGCATGGCGTAATAACATCTAATGGCCTCCTCAACCGTGCAAGGTAATACTGGAGGATCTTCTCTCTCTTTTAGAAAATTCCTCTTATTGTCCTTCTTATGCCCCCAGCTTTAATGACTCCATCCATACAACCCACTTGTGGATCCTGCCCTCTTCTACGCCCTACTTGTGGCTTAAACACCAAATTGGTCATGATTGGGTTTGGGAAGACAACCAACGAAATGTTTCGTGTAGACTTTAAGAAAGCTATGAACGTGCCCTCCCGTGTTTCATTTATTAGATGGAAAATATACTCAGGGAGCAAACCTTTTGAATAAAGTTGAACTAACTTTGATTTGTAGGCCTCCTCTCTTACGTCGAGAGACCTCTCCCTAAAGCTTCGTATATATATGCCACCACTTCCTCACCATGTCATTGACTTTCCTATGAAATCTAGGTCAGAGTGAACTCCTCCACAGTGAGAAAGAATTTCTAGACAAACAAAACCTGCATGTTTTCCCAGGTAGCTACATTCCTTGGAGATAAATGTGAGTACCACTTGTAAGATTTATTTGTAAAGGATTTAGAAAACTCCCTCAAGCACAACTTTTTATTATTACAATGAGCACTTAAACGCTCCACAAACCTTTTAATGTGCTCCTTCAGGTTCCCCCTTACAGTGTATATGTAAAAAATGTGTGTGTGTGTGTGTGGGGGGGGGGGGGGGGGGTAGGGGGGAGACGTAAGCCTTGGTATATGGTTCATCATTAAACATCTTTGGGTAAGGAGTGCGAAAGTCATCATAAATGGAGGCAATATCGCTAGCATTCTGTGAGGAAGCTGCCATCATCGTCGATATTTCCTTTTTTACCCCCTCAGTGGTGAAAACAAGTGAGTCATCTCTCCCTATTGTTATAGTCATCGGTCGAATAACCACAGGCATGATATTGGTAGTAGCAAGTTCTCCTACGATATGTGTAATAGTGGAAGTAACTGTAGAATGAATTCCACCAATAGGAACTGCAAAAGGTGCCATGGGAGTAACGAATGAGCTGGGGTCCATGGTTGCCCCTAAAGCCATCATGTCTATTATTTCCCCATGAGATGATCCATTTGAGCGGGTCCCACTACAGCACTGGTGGAAGCGTACATCACCGTAGAAGCTTTTGTGATCATTCAAACTGGGGGAACCTCCACCCGAGGTAGCTCGTCTCTTGGAACCTCATGTCCTCTTAGTCCTTGTTCCTCCCTTCATTGAATATTGTCAAAGTTAATTGCACAAGTAATGTTATCTTGTGCCATTTGTTAGAAGAATATCGCCCCAACAGTGTCGCAAAATATAAGAGAGTAGTTATCTTTCTACTAGGGTTTTTGAATATAAACTGAGGGGTAACCTCTAATAAATGGAGATAATTTAACAAATAAGATGCTATTAACAATGATGGACTAAACTCAATTGAAATAGAATAAAAACTCTTTGATGTAAACTCACAAACACTCGCGTACAACTCAATGATAATCAATAAAGGTTATTTGCTTAAAATATTAAATAAACCTTTGAAACAACTAGCTAGAGGGATAGAGAAGAGTACACTCTCGATAAACCTTAGGTAGGCAGCTCAAACACCAAGGTATAAAGGAATACAAGTCAAAACTCAATAAATGCCTATGTTATCAGTCGAAATATTGAACAAATGTATTAATGGTGAAGAATAAATGCTCTAATTCTTTGTAATAACTCTCTTAAGTGTGATAATCTCTGCTATTTGTGATCCGTCCTTTCTCCAAGGGTGGTTGGGGTATATATAGTCACTTAAGTATCCTCGAGTAATCTCATAATCATTAAATGCAAAAACCACCCACTATGCCTTTACGTCACTGGCATTCAATATAAAGTTGTGCCAACATGCTCCTATGTCACTAGTAATAAATGCTGGGACAAGACTTAAGTTACCAGTTAGTTGTGTCAGGCGGCTGCTTGCCAAACCGTTTGATAACCCCCTAAACCCCTAAAACTTACTCATGTTTAAATTCGACATGGGATTGTGTAACGCCCCAACACAGATTTATGGGTTACCCGTAGTCAGCTCGGTCCGACCCAGCATTAGGTGTGAAGGGCAATGAAACAATATATATAATGTTGCTAATCCAATTTTATTATAATTAACATTTCACTTGTTTAGCATACGATTTCGGTTTCAAAATAAACTACGTGAGGGACCCATAGGGAGCACCCTGAAGTCCAAGCATATAGAGCTACTAACGTAAAATAAAGAAAATACTTACTTGTATAATGCTCTCAAAATATGAAACCGCTCCCAGCCTGACGTAATAAAATTAGGGTGTGAGCCAATGTTCAGTGGAAAATATACAAATGAAGTATAGAATCGAACGGCAGAAAGGAGACTAAACATGTTATACCTACATGCACATGCAACTACATTATATGCATATATATATATATATATATATATATATATATATATATATATATATATACACACACATATACATACATACATATACTCATACTTAATGCATGAAACGATTTTACTTTCGAAAACCCTATTTATCCAGATTGATTAACCCTAATCTTATAAAAGACTTTATTTTTACTCATTTGAGCATTTCTCGCTTTATTTAACACACACGGTTCAACATTTGAAACCACTATATTTTATTTACCCGAAATCATTCCTTTACCAAAATCACCCTTTTTATTTTATCCGACACACTTTAGTATTTTCATTGAAACTCACCATTTCAACACACGCGAACACTGTGTTAGAAAATACTTATTTAATATTTGAGAACCCATTTACAACACATTCTTTTGTTAATTATGGGTTTAACCATTTAGGTCACTTAATCGTCATTTACCCACTTACTTTACCTTTTTCCTTACGTTATGGACATTAACCAATTACACATTTACTTGTTCATTTTAACCTGTACCGAAAATATTTATTAATTCATTCAAGTTAGGTTGTATTAAATCATTTCACCACATAATCCATTTCTTAACATGTTCCTTATTTTTTTTATCTTTTCTCGGAATCTTTCAATACCACATACTTTAACGGGCTTCACATCACCGTCTATGTGCACCATATGCTCTGGCCAGTGGTTTTGGATTTTTCACCCTAGGGCTCCGGGCCCTTCTTAATTTTTTTCGTGTCATTGGAGTTCCTTTTTAATGTGTTTAATTTTTTTACAAATGTCCACATTACCCCACTTTTACTTTTTACCTTACCGAAGCCAAATCCAGTGTTACACGCCAACTTGTGTTACACTTGAAATTTTACCATTTCATGTCCTTTACACTTTAACCTTGATTTTATTCCAAAAATCATATTCATTTGGGACCAATTTGTGTATCACCTTTTTCAACATTTTTATTTCATAAAAATGTTCCACTTTAAGGAATATTACCATTTTACCCATTTGTATCCAAAATCACCTTTTACTCAAATTCCACAAATGTTAATTTCTTATAAAATACTATTAAGTTACCCATCCTAACTTCTTAAGTGTCTTAATACCTTAACACCCTTTTTAACCTTTGACTAATATTATTCTTAATTGGAAATAACTTTACCTTTTTAATTCATTTTAATTTCATAAGTGTTAATATTTTACAACATTATTAAGTTACACACATTAACTGTTTCATGTTTACCCATTTACACATATTGAATACATTTATCAATAATTTTCCAAACCACACATTTCTTTACTTTCTTTATTCAAGAAATCCATTTACAATTAAGACTACATTTATAAAAAAACACCATTTATTTTATTTTATATGTAGTCTTACACTTTATCCTTATCACATTTTTAACCCTTGTTTCACACACTTGAAAACTAGAATTTCCACCTTTTGTCATTCCATGTTTAAATCCAACTAATTCTTTTTTAAACTTATTTATACACTTAGTGTCAAATTACTAAAAGTTTGTATGCATGAAAAGATGGACGTTAAGCCTAAAATCAAATTAAATGGGTTAGACATATTTTTCATTATATGAATTCATCATACTTCAAAAAATACATTTTTAATGCACAAAATAAGTTTAATATCTTTAAACTCACAAAATGTACGCTTTTCATAAAATCTTCATTTTTGTAAGAAACTTTAAAAATATTATTTCACCAATATTTACCAAAATAAATCATTATTTCCAAAGCTTTTACTTCATAAAATGTTTAACACCAATCTCTCGAAAAATACATTATTTTCATATAATACAAACTTTTAATATTTCAAAACCTTGAAATTTTATTCATTCTCTAGGTTAACAAAATAGAATTTTACCAACATTTTTATTTCCTAAAAATATTTATTATTTTCTACACATTAGTTACATCATTTAATAAAATGCACCATACTCATATAGTCTAACTACAAGACTGAAATATGTAAAATAGAGTGTTATACTAAGAGTAAGGTTTTCTCTCCCCTAATGGATTCAATGGTGGTAGAAATATTAATGTAGGAGCAACAACCCCCACCTTCAAAGATGGCTCAAAGGGTTACCAAATGCATCCCCCAAATGCTCCAAAATGTGCTCTATCCAAGCTTCCAAGCAAGACCTACTCCAAACTCCATAAGAACCCATCTTCATGTTCTACGAAAATCCCCCAAACCTACTCCAAAACTCATAGTTCTTCTTCTACAATGGTGGAAATGGGTATTGTGGACTTGAACATAGTGGAATACCACATAAAATGGTGGTGGAATAGTGGATGGGTGGTGGCTTGAGGTGAGAGGTGGTGGATGACCACCCAACTCACTATACCTCTCTCTCTCTCTCTCTCTCTCTCTCTCTCTCTCTCTCTCTCTCTCTTTTTCCATTTCTCCCCAAATAAATCAAACAATCCCTTATAAAACATCCCAAACTCCTTAAATTCCCGTTTTGCCCCTTTTGGGCTGATCTGAGCGCAATAGCTCTAAGATCCAACGGTTAAAATCATGACAGCGCATAAGGGCAAACTGAACTAAACAATTTTGCTTTACGTTGTTCGAAAGACAAGCCCAAGCCATTCTAAGGACTTATCCATCTCGTTCGATTCTTAGTTCGCGCAACCCTTTGCGCGACCTGCCATTGTAAAGTAGTGGCATTTCGTTTGAACCCTTTCATCCCGCGAGATCCGTCTCGCTTCTAGCAATGTAGGGATGTTGTTAGAACGACCCCTCATAGTCGTTTGAACAACCCTTATACCATAATCTTATTTATTTATTCAATTTGACCCGAAAATTCCCTCATATTCATCTTTAACTCCTCTTCAGAATAATTCATATATAATTTAATTAAATTGCTGGAACAGGGTATTATAGATATGTCATGCTTGACGTCACTAGGATAAGTGTTGGAAATTTTCACTAGTTATTTGGGATAAAAATTACTCATGCTAAATCCTATGGTCAAAGTAACGCATGGTTACTCGGATGATATTCTCTCAGAAGAGATGGTGTTTTACCTACTGTATCTAAAGAGGTTAAGTCATGCCTTAACAATTTCTTGCTTCTCAATCCTCCAAATTAGTTCCCTCGCAGGTTCCCAAAGTGAGGTTATTCGATAGTGCATGGAAGCTCTCCCAAGTCCTTCCGTACTTGGCACCTTACGGATACCGATTAACCTCACTAATATTACAATATATCTCATTATTTACAACATGTCTCATAAATACACATAACTTAAGTAGAAAAAAAAAATATAAAGGTTCCATGAAAATCTCCCTTGGGAAAGCTTCTTTGGTTCCTACTTCAATTGCTTGAACTGACTTACTGGCTTCCAGCTTCCTCTGCTCTTTGTGTGAGCAAACTTGCGAGCCAACTTTTGTTTATTTTAATGTTAGGAATTAAACTCAAGCCGTAGGTTTATCTTTAAGCTCCCATGCACCATCTTTTCATTTATGTTTCTTTCAACATTTATTATATTTTCAATTATATCGATTTGTATACAATTATAGCCAAACGGTCTCCTATACGACCATTCACCTACCATGGTTCCACCCATCTCAGCTCAACAATATGCACTATATCATTATAATCCAATGTTCCATTATGTCACTCATACATATTGTGATGTATCTCCATAAAAAATCCTATCACTACTGTTGGATTCTCCTAAATCTCACACATATTATAGTATCCAGACACCCCTATACACCATACCTTGATTCACACATAAAATTGTTATGATAGCTAGTTTTGCTATTCTCCATACATATTATCATAGCCAGTCAACACTAGATATCACACACGCCGTAACAACCACTGTAATGCTCCGTATTTTCTATGCATTATAATTATTTATTTATTTTCCTATTGTGACATGTGCGATTTCACTTATTATATTTTTATATTTGTTTTCATATAATTCATTTGGGTTTTACGAGAATTAACATCTTTTGGGAAATTGACATAATACGCAATAATACATTAATTAAACAATTGAAGTGACTTAGTATTATGGGCGACTATGGAATGGTTAAGGACTAGATGTTAGGGGTTTCCTTATTTGTGTCATTTACTCGGTGTCGAGTCCTATTGATTGTAAAGTACATGAGCCACACATAACAAATTAATAACTGAATATTAATTCATTTTACTTGTACCGGTTTATAAATTAGCGTGAAAGATTAATTAATATATGTAAATGTATCTTATTTCGAGTTGACTTTAGGGATGCTTAGGAAGTCTATTTTTGACTTAAAATAGTGGGATTTAGGTCTATTGGGCTGGTATATGGGTTAGGCCAAGTTTTAGGCCATCTGGAGTATGATTTGGACTCTCAAGGTTGAGGCTTCTATTGGGCCTAAATTAATTTAGTGGGAAAAAATCTTATAAGCATAATTAGGGGAACCTAAAACAGTCATGAGGCATTAGAGAAAACCGCATAGACTAAAGTGAATAGGCGCACCAAAAAGTGAAGAGGATTTGGGATTTGAGGCTTTAATTCACACAATTAGCCTAAGACAAGGTTACTTTCATTAAGAATATAATTATATTTGTGTTAGAATACTATTAATTCAGTGGATTCCAGAATTAATCTTTTAAATATGATGTTAATCATAATTTTAAGCTAATTTCATAAATAGAATACTTATATAATTAAACTTAATTCTAAGTTGATGAACTAATAGGGTTTTATTGATGAATCCTTCAATTAACTCATGAAGTTTTGTTATATGATTTAGAAAACATTATGTGTACATTCTAATTGTTAGCCTCTATTAAATACCTAAATCTATATGTGTAATTGATTAGAAATCATTGGTTAATTTCACTAAACTCATGAAGAACTTATACTTAAGGTTAACATTATGAATTATGTGATTTGAACCCTTAATCATGTTGTTAATTAACTAAAATGTGTAAAAACATATTATTGTATGTTTTTTGATGATCCTATATGAAAGAGATGGGTTATTGTTGAATTCTAGAGGCTTTTAGGATGATTTAAGATGGTTTTAGGCCACATTAACGTGCTGTTAGCGACCTTCAAACATACAGGGGCAAATCGATTCGGCCTGAGGAGAATCGATTCGGCCTTAAGGGGAATCTATTCAGGTTGACAAATTCCTTTGGGGAATATTAATACAAATATTTACGAGGATAAATTCAATTATTTCAATTATAGGGCTTCTTAATAATTAAAATAATTTAGCAATTGGTAGGATTTATATCCTTTGTAATTAACCTTGTGAGTTTGGGTTGAGACTTATGGAATTTAGTGGTGATTGGAACCTTACAATAATTAGACAAGAGGTTCGGTTACTAAATCCCTAATGTAGGATTTTTCTTTAACTTATTTGAATGTTGTGTATAAGCATAACGAGGGTTTGTGTGCTCGTGGGGGGACTTACTAGGAGGGATTTGATGGGGCATATACAATGCCGACTGCATTGGTATCTCTATGACTGAGAAGGGATTTACTTTGGTCATTTTACCTCGATTCTACGTGTTGAATTTCCCATCTCCCCAGTAGGGGTAACGAGAGGATAGTCTCATATAGCCTGGGGTATGTGGCCGCAGGATTGTTTGGTAGCATAGTGATTTCCATTTCTAGTGATATTTTGAGGATATAGGGATGGGACACCCTATAACTATACCTGGTACATACGAGTGATCTCCAAAGGCAATAGGGATAGGACTTCGTACCTTTATGTGTGGGCTTGTGCATAACCCATCTAATTGTACATGAGTAGGGATATACTCACTTAGGTATTGAACTATCTTTCCTTTATTGAAATTACATAAGAATATTATTTTTAAGATATTGCTAATGGAACCTATTAATGGTAAATAAATGAGAAAGAATAATATTCATGTGTTTTTGGGTTCACTTGATATTGGGATTAGACCTGCATTTTATATTTAGTTTTTTTTGGGTTAATTTAAAAATAAATTAAATTTGAGAGGAAGATGCTTTAATATTATTATATCTCAAATCCGGTTATATTCTTACTCATCATATACTTTTTAGGTTTAATCATGTTGTTGAATTATATTATCAGGACCTAGGCATCAAAAGCTGCATCACCCTTGGTCTATTCAGTCTATCATCCAGAGTTCTAGTTTGCAATCCTAGGATGGGGGGTGTTAAGACTGCATTTTCATATTTTACTTATTGCATTTCTAATTCAATAGACAATGTTGGATATTTGTATTGGGATTATGTTTCATTGGATGCTTTCCCTGGATCCAAAGTGGGATTGCATTATTTGAGACTATATTTGTATTCTAGTGATGGAGTCCGGGGATTTTTGGTATTAGAGTTATGTTGCTTTACTAATGTTATTACTATTAGCTCTTTACTATTATGTTTTATATTTATTGTAGTCATGCTTAGAATGATACAAATGATTTAGATTATTTATATTTAAACCCGATCAATCAAGTTATGGATTTTATGGGGTGTCACCCCATATAAATTTCCTTAAAGTAGCCAGATAATGTAGGTTCCACACATACAGTATAGCTAAACAACATACACCCGCACGTATAATAGTGCCACAAATTCATTAATATCTAATAATCGTTCTTGTCTAAGGTATTAATCACATTATAATCAATTATCACTTGACCCTAAAACACTTGGGCATCAAAAACTATCTATCCCCAGTCCCATATATAGAGATTACCAAAAAACCATATGTTTCTCCTTGTCCCATACCTAAGATATACCCAAAACCACCAATATTCTTTAACTCCATACCTAGGAAATAAACAAAGCCATAAATATTTCCTAGTTCCATACGTATGAATAACAAACCCGAAAAAGTAACCACTCTCCATTCCCATACCTAGGGAACAACAATTACATATAATTCTATTTCGAGTACAGACATATGTAACCTGATAATCTCAATAATGTATTTATTATAATATATTCCAATTTTTGGAATAATAAGATTCTCTAAGCCAAAGTCATATTATTTTATTCTATAGTTTTAAGCTCAATCACATGTGGCTTATACCAATTTCATCATATGATTTTCGAGTTCGACATACTATTCCTACAAGTTGTTAAAATACCACAATATAATCCATAGGAGTTTCAACCAAATTAAAGCATATAATGGTTAAACATACGAGACAATATGTCCCAAGGTTCTAACCAATTTTCCTAAATTATTTGATTCCATAGTCCTTAGCATATTTTTGGGATTTATAAAAAAATAAAATGTAATCTAATCCAATTCCAATATTAACATTGCCCAATTATCCTATGACATGCAAGATTTCAAGTATTGAATCCATTCTATAAAGTTCATAAAAACATATTTTTCTAATTAGGTTATCACTTCTCCTAATTAGTTTCCTAATCATAATTATAAAACATGTGTAACTAGTCTTTCCTCTTAAGATTATTATGAAAATTTGAGTTGAGAAACTTTTATAATTCCCAAAAGCTCCAACTACTCTTCTTTGATCTTCTTAAAATTCATAGTGCAAAGCTTCCCAAATAAGAGTTGAAGGTGATTTAATAGAGTTTAGGGGTGGAAGAAATGAGGTTCCCTGTGTCGGTTTTGTGGTTTAAGCAGAAGCATGTGATGTTGCATAAAAATAAAAGTATCAGAGTTCCTTTTATAAAAAAAAATATAAAAATCCGCATAGGAGTTCATCACCACTCAACCACACCCGCTATAGCAGTACCGCTATAGTGGTAGGGGTCTCTATAGAGATTCCCCTACCCTATTATCATAGAATCCTAGCCGCAAGGGTGGTTTAAATGCATGCTATAGAAGATGTGAAAGAACAAATCCTCTATCTTTCTTCTTTGCTCATAATTTAATTAGGATTTTATTATTAGAAAACCCATTCACTTCTGTAAGGACCAAATTTCCAATTGAGTCTTAATGTAGTTTTGACTTAATCTCAGAACAAAACACGTTTGAGTCATAGGTGGATTTTTATTGTCTGATCACTACGAGACTATGTCTTGTCGAAGATCAATTGAAGACGTTGAGGCAAAGCTACAAGGAATTAATTATGCTGAAGTTTAATTGATGCAATTTCTGTCTTTAAAGTTTAATTGAATTCCGAGATCACACAGGTATGAATGCATGATGTTAATGAAACTCAAAATTTTATTTACAAAAATAAGGATGTTATTTTTAAGAAAATGTTTTTAAAATGCGTTATTTTGTTTACACTTCGTTTTAATCAGATATGGACGGATTAGAGTTGCATAAGAGTTGGTTTTAAGTAAAACTCTATTTACAAAGTTGGATTCATTAAAACTCTAATCTGGGCGACGCCGTTCAAACGACAAACATTGTCATTCAAATGAGTGCTGCCGTCGTTCAAACGACGCAGTATCTCGCTTGAACGAGATAGATGCCATTGTCGTAAAATCTTTTAAATAGAGGTGTGTTACAGTTTTCTCGAAGTGTGTGCAGAACAAAATCAATTTTCAAATAGTACGTAATTCTGCAATTATTTTCTAAGGTTTCAAAGCTTAAACACATACTTAGAGTTTACAAAGATCTGAGTTATCATTACCATATGTTTATGTGATCTTTGTTACACCAAGTTGGGTTTGTTTAACACTTGAACATTGCTGGTTTTGCGATGGAAAAGTGAAGAAAGGTACTTTCGTGTTCAACATCGTAGACGACACAACACCGTATCAGTGGATATCGAGGCATTCGTGGAGGCGACTGCTGTGGACGAGCATTATAGAAGAAGGTTACTTTCTGTGTGGGCATTGTGAAGATAGGTAGAAGATCGGAGGAGCGTCAAGTCTCGTGGGGATCGAGTCATTGTATAAGACTACCCTCTGAATTTGTAAGTATTGCTTGGGCCGTATGAGATTTTTTCCCGATTGGGTTTTTCCTCGTACATCGGCATTGTGAGTATTGCTTTACTTTATTTTACTTTCTTTAATCACTAGTTGCATTCTTAGGGTTAAACAAGATACAATTCGGTTAAGTTAATTTGATTCACAATTTGGTGTGGTTTGATAAAATTGAAAAAGAGTTTTTTCAAAAGGAGATAGTTGGTTTGCATTCATCCTTAACTTAATTCCACTCAAGCAAAAGTTTTCTTTTAAATATTTAGGTACCTACAGATTAGTATTATAGCTAGAAATACATTTTTATTGTGTTTGATCCCTTTTTGCTTGTAAGGATGAATTTTGGTGGTTATGATAATTTTTGCACTCCTGTTTTTATGGCACTAATTATGCTTAGTGGAAAATACAAATGGGAAGTGATTTAAAATCTATTGATGAGCGTGTTTGGTTAGTGGTTGAAAAAGGTTGGACACCACCTATCACACGAGAGGGTGAGGTCACTAGTTTGAAACCTGTCGAGTCATGGACTGAGACTGAACATAGGCTTGCAAAGTATAACTCTAAAGGTCTGCACGTTATTTCCTCGCATGTCACACCTGAAGAGTATAATCGTATCATGACTTGTGAAACTTTGAAAGAAGCTTGGGATACACTCACACTCACTCACGAGGGCACAAACACGGTTAGGGAGTTTAAATTGCAAAATATCACTACACAATTTGAGACGATTAAGATGTTAGATGTTTGATGAGTTTTACACTAGGTTATCCACTATTCTTAATGCGACTTTTAACCTAGGTGAGAAGATATCCGATAACCGAGTGATTAAGAAAATTTTGAGATCTTTTTCGAGTATGTTTGATGAGAAAGTGACTGTTATGAAATCCCTTGGTATGCTTATCTCGCCGAAACTAGAAGAGATCGTAGGAGACTTTAAAACCTACGAACTCGACATGTTTACCTCCAATAAAGTGTCAAAGAAAGAAAAGGCATTGGCTTGAAAGCCCCGAAGGAGAAAACTAAATTTTTGAATGACGATTCTGATTCCGACTTTCAGGATGTCATCTTATTGGCAAGAAAGTTCAAGAAGTTTCTTCAAATTCATAAGCAATTAAAAGATGCCAAAAAGTTTAAGAAATTCAAGAACAAGGGAGACTCCACCCCTAAGGATAAAAGTGAGAAACCTAAGAGAGATGAGTCTGATAAGTGTTTCGGGTGTGAGGGGTATGATCACAAAATAGTTGAGTGTCCCACTAGACATAAGAAAGAGGTGGTCCAAAAAGTCCCAACTCGTCCCTAGTGCCCAAGTATAAATAGGATACCCGGGCAGGGCCAAGTAACAATCATAACTCAAGTCATACCGTTACTCTGTCAAAATCACCCCAGACCACTAGTGTTCTCTCCCTGCTCTTTCTGTCTAAGTGTTATGTGCTTTGTTCCTTCACTCCACCCTGACAGCCATCACTCTCAGGAGTTTCTCTTGGAAAAAGTTACTATTATTGTGGTGAAGGTCATCTCCTTGCAAGGAGTGGGCTACAGCTTGAGTTCCATTTACCAGATAAGGAAGGTTTTACCATAGGCTATTCCAGAAGTGTTTGAGAACCTTGAAGGTAGCGTCCATTGGAGTGGGTCACGCTTCACCCTTTTCAGTTCTTCATAGACCCCAGTCTCACTACCCTCCTACATTTGGCGACTCTGTTGGGGAGGTATTCTTTCTTTCATGGACAAAGAAGGTTTGAACATTTATAAACAACTAGTTTTTGATGGCATTCCACCTGGGAATAGGGCAGACCACTTCACCGACGACAACTCTGATGACAGGTATGAGCCTTATGGCCATGTTGTTTGAATTCTTAAAATAAAATAATGTAGACCTATCAAGTTTGGGTCAAGGACGCATAACACCGATAGCAGCGGACAACCACTCTGGTGGCCGCTCTGGCATTAATAGCTCCACCTCAAAAAGTGGTGCCAGAGTAAGTCTAGACACTGTCAAGCTCACCAACAACAAAAGGTGTGGATATAAAGGAATCCCCCTATAAGGCTATTACTATGGAGGAGGTGAGGAAACTGATCTCTTCCTCTCAAAAGGATGCCTCTCACTTTTACGAGGAGTTACAAGACCCCTACCCACAGGAAGTGAATGAGAAACCATACCCAGAAGGGTATGTCCCAACAAAATTTATCAAGTTCAGTGGTAAAAGGGAGAACCCAAGAGAGCATGTGAAGAGGTTTATTGAATAGTTAGGAGTGCATGCGAATGACAAAACCTAAGTTCGAGGGAATTCTCCAAGACCCTCACAGGGAAGGCCTACACGTGGTACTCCCATTTGGTACCCAACATCATCCCTACCTGGGAAGAGATAAATTTTTTTCTTTTCCAAAAGTTCTTTATGACGAAATATGAGTTCACGTTGAGACATTTAGCACAAAAGGTGCAAAAGCCTGGGGAGGAATTGATGCAATATATTAAGTGTTTTCATGAGAGAGAACTTGATGTCCATGAGGAGGTGGCAGAGGCAAGACTGCTTTAAATGTGTGTTGAAGGGCTCCTAGGGGAATACAAACTCCATATGGTCAATCAGACTAGAGATGGAACCTTTCGAGAGTTCACCAAGGCTGTGAGCAATATAGTCATGATAATCAAACCAAGGACCTCAGGTTGGAGGACATAGGTAACACCTAATTCTGGAAGATTTCATGTCTCGAGGAGATATACAGTTAACTACATGGATGGAAATCCCAAAGGTAACAAGTGAGGTTCCGGATCCAAGAACAATAACCATGGAAACAAGAGAAAGTATGGAGAAGATGCTCCACTACCGTTACCTTATAGTGTAGCGAAAGATATAGATTGTTATCGTATATTGGTACAGGAGGGGGTAGCGGGTCCCCCTCACCTAATTTGAAAAACTCCAACAGTAGCAGAAAAATCAAACCCTAAGTATTGCGAATTACACCAGCGGGTGTAACACTCTACTCATGATAGTTATTACTTGAGAAGGATCATTAGCGAGCTGGTGGCCAATGGTACCCCTTGAAGATACCTCCAGTGGATGTTAATGAAAACCCACTTCCAACACATCACTTTGGAACTGCTAACATGGTAGTGGCATATGATGAAGAAGCAGTTTAAGAGATGATGGTGTGGGTAAATGGTGATGAGATATCAGAAGAGTTGGAGAAGCTAACTTTGAGCAGCATACACCAGATTGAGCAAGAAAAAAAACATGAGGAATGGTTCTTCACCCAGACTAAGAAGACAGGAAAGGCAAGGAATTTGAGCATGTCGACCTCTTAGAGCGCCAGGTGGATGTAATTCTTGCCCTAGATAAGGGGGGACATCCGAGGCCGAATATATTTGCAATGCTTATACATACAAAGTAGACTTAGACTCTAAGTGCGAAGACATATCGAGGAGCCCCAAGTTCAAGTGGTTCTTTGATCAAATAGGAGTGAAATATGCCACAAGGCTGCTCATAATAAGAAAAGTTTAGGAGGTGGTATAATATCAAGGAGACCCCTCATTGAATTGGCAAGGACCAATTAGAAGGCTGATTAAGCGATATACTTCTGAAGTAGTATTTTTAGAGGCAGATAGGCAGGTGCCTTATTTTCATAAACGCCCCTTGTATGTTGCAACTATGATCAATGGGATCTCATTTCCCAGGGCATTAATGGATGGAGGAGTATCTATTAACATTATTCTAATACATACATTGCACGAGATAGGAATTAACCAAGAGAAGGTAGTGCCAGTGCCACTAGTGATCTCTGGATTCAGTAGTGTCAGAATGCAATCCATTGGATACGTGAATGTGGGAATTAAGTTGGGGAATTTTTCTTTCCACATCGAATTCGATGTTATCAATTCCATTACCAGTTACCAACTACTCATTGGGAGGGTATGGATGCATACCCATGGAAGAGCACCTTCTACCTACCACTAGTGTGCAAAAGGTAACATTATAGGCACAAATATAGTCATCAAGGTGACTCAGAAGCCTTTCTCCATCGAGGATGCCCATCTAGTAGATGAATCTTTTTATACCTAACTGGATGATGAAAGAAGAAATTCAATAAGAAAGTTAGAAAGAAAGCAAGTGGTAGGGGGAGTTGATCCACAAAGAAATTTGTTCATGATCATTTGGGAGAAAGGGTAATTCCCCACATGGAAAAAGGAAAGAGGAAGGTAGAGGAAGTAGCTAAACCTCAGTGGTTTTGCCCAATGGAAAGGTTATCTACCTATTATAACGGTCTATGTGGGCGATGTTCAGGGATGAGAGCATTGACCTGACACCAGAATGTTTTGTTGTTGATGAGTCACATATTGTTGAGCAGGTTAAGGAGCCAGATGAAGCTTCAGAATGCATGCAAGATGGACCTAGAGAGCAATTACAGGAGTTAGAGGAGATCAGTCTAGGGAAAGAAGGAGGTGAAAGAAGACCCATCCTGATCTTCAAGAGTTTGGGATCACAATAGAAAGAAGATCTCATTGGCTCGCTCAAAGTGTTCACCGATGTCTTCGCTTGAAAGTGTACAGAGATACTTGGGATAGACCCAGAGGTGAGCTCCCATAGATTGAATGTTTTTCCCCATGCCATTCCAGTGAGACAAGCCACTTGAACTTATAAGGCAGACCTTAACTTGAAGATAAAAGTTGAGGTGGAAAAATTATTGGCGGCAGGATTTATTAATCCCATTCAGCATCCCGTATGGCTCTCTAGCATAGTGCCGATGGAAAAAAAGATAAGATCCAAATCAGGATTTACATAGATTTTTGCAACTTGAACAGGGCATGCCCCAAAGATGAATTTACTCTACAAAGAATAAATAGATTAGTTGACGCTGCCGCAGGACATGAGATGTATGGTTTCATGGATGGGTACGTTGGTTACAACCAGATTAAGATGGATCCGACAGATGCGAAGAAGACTACCTTCCGTACACCCCTACGAAACTTCCACTATACAGTCATGCCATTTGGACTAAAGAATGCTTGGTCCACATACTAGAGAACTATGATGGAAATTTTTCATGACCTATTTCATGACATATTATAGCTTTATGTGGATGACCTAGTGGTGAAATCCAAAAAAGGAAGTAAACACATACAAGACCTCAGGAGGGTGTTCGAGACGTGCCACAGGTATAAGATACGAATGAACCCTTCCAAGTGTGCCTTTGGGGTCACCGCATGAAAGTTTATAAGGTTTGTGGTGAAAAGGTAGGGGGTGCAAGTAGACGCGGAAAAAATGAAAGCCATAATGATGATGCCACCCCCAAGAATCAAAGATAACTTAAGAGCTTCCTGGGAATGGTATCCTACCTGAAAAGGTTCATACCTGTGCTGGAAATAGTGACTCATCCATTTACACCCCTTATGAAAGACAAAGCCAAATGGATTTGGGGAGATGATAAGAAGAAGGCATTTTCCTTTAAAAAGATCAAAGAGATCTTATCCTCCCCATCCACAATGATTCCACCAGAAGCGAGGGCACCGCTGCTGCTCTACATTACTTCAGTAGAGAGGTTCATAGGAGAATTGCTGGCCCAAGAAAAGGTCAGAGTAGAAAAGCCGGCGTACTACCTCTCAAGGGTGATCTCAAGTACACAATCTAGGTACACTAATGTAGAAAGGCACACCTGACTTTAGTTTTTGTTGCCCAGAAGTTGAGACACTATTTTCTGGCTTTGACAGTTCACATAATCACTAAGTGTGACCCCATCAAGTACTTCCTCGCATAGACAGTAGTTGTGCGATGAACATCAAGGTGTTTTTTATCTTATTAGAGTATGATTTGAAATGTATAATGCCCAAGGCAGTTAAAATCCAAGCAGTAGCAGATCTTCTTGCTCATTTTCCAAGTGGGAATTTTGATCCACCTAGTGAAGAACTACATAAGGAGAATTTTCAAGCATGCATGGTGGAAGAAATGGAAAAATGGGCGATGGATTTTGATGGCTTTAGTGCTCAAGGAACAGGGGGTGCTGGTATTATATTTTCAAATAGGAATGATAAGATCACTCTCTCTTTCAAGTTGGGCTTTAATTACTCAAACAATGAGGCAGAGTGTAGGGCCCTCATATTGGGGATGTTGGAGGCACTTAGAAGAAGGATCAGGGTGTTGTGCATACGAGGGGACTCCAACCTGGTAGTAAAACAGGTCAATGGGGAGTTATCCCTCAGACATGCTAATTTATCACCCTACAAGTACATCATCCAGAGGTTGTTGGAACAGTTCTTGGAAGAAACCGTGGAGAGACATGCAAGAACAATGAACCGAAATCCTGACGCATTGGCCACCATAGGACATAAACTAGAAATGGATGAGTAAGAAGAAATAATCACAATACGATGAAGAACAGTGTCCCCACTACAGTAAAATCCTTATTCCTAAGAAACGAGCGAGAAGATTGGAGGCACCTAGTGGTGAAGCAACTTGAAAGCAGAGAAGGGACAATGAAGACATTGGAGTTAGCTAACAACCACATGATGCAGAGGACACTCTATTTCAAGAGTCCCGGAGGGTTTTTGGCAAGGTCTGTCAAAGAGAAAGAAGCTAAGGAAGGGTTAGTATAAATGCACCAAAAGCATTGCGAAGACACTAATATTCCCCTCTATCGACGATTACTGCGGGGTGGATACTATTGGCCCACCACGAGCGTAGAAGCTTCCCGTTTATAATAAAGCTGCCTAAAATGGCAAGCTAATTTTGACCAGCCAGCAAAAGCCAACTTTGTGGAAGTCTTTGAAGATTAGAGACAACCATATATAGCATATCTGAGAGATGAGGAGCTGCCCCCCGAGAGGGCAGATGAAATTTATCTACGACACCATTTTTACTCGGTGGAAGGAGAGCGTTACAGAAAATGGTACAACAATAAGGCCTTGATATGTATAGCTAAAGAAGTCATAGAGAGGGTACTGAATGAAGCTCATGAGCCCTCCCATATGTGGGGTGCCAAACTGAATGATCAACTGATGATGCTGGGATACTATTGGCCGACCATGGAGGCTGACACTATTGGATATGTGAAGAGGTGCAAAGCCTGTCGAGTGTATAACGATATGATACGTGCTCCTTCATTCAGCTTACAAAGCCTAGAAACTCCCTATCCTTTCCACACATGGGCATTTGACCTAGTTGGAAAAATCATCCCAGCTTCTCATGGCAAAGCTTTTATCATTGTGGCTACAAAATTGTACACCAAGTGGGCATAAGCCATCACTTTAAGAAGGGTGACTGCCCAAGTGGTAACCCAATTTATAAATGAGTATATTATATGCAGGTTTGGTATACCCAATGTAATTTTAACAGATAATGGGAAGTAGTTCGTATGAAAGTAGATGGCCTTCCTCACAGACAAGTACAAAATTGTGCACAACAGCTCAACCATCTCCTACCCTAAGGTTAAGGCTAAACGGAAGCTACCAATAATACCCTGATAAACATCTTGAAGAAAATGCTGGGAGACATGCCAGGGGCACGGGTTGAGAAGTTTCCCATGGTGCTATGGGCTTATCTTACTTCGAAAAGAAAACCTACGGGGTTCACCCCGTTCTCCCTAGTATATGGGACAACTGAAGTTGTCCTACCAGTGGAGTTGTCGGTACCCTCATCCGAAGTTTCTCTTAGTAACGGACCATCCTTGATCTAAGACATGTGCAGCTGGAGGCACTGGACGATCATAGAGATAAGGTAAAGGAGAACTTCAAAGTCTACCCCACAACTGTCCAGAGCTTACGAAAACTTGGTCAAGCCTAGGGATTTCTAGCTGGGAGACTTAGTCTTGCGAGCAACCACTCACCATCTCCACAACATGTAGGCATCAAAATTCAAACCCAACTAGGAAGGCCCCTTTGTAGTTAGAGGGGTAAGTAAGTCGGGTTATTGCCAGACTTTAGAGCCAGAGAATGATTGCCTTCAGTCCATCAACTACAAGTGACTGAAGAGGTATTATGCTTAATGTTGTTAAAGGAAATTTTTTATTTCTGTTGAAAGGTGGGAACAACTTGCTCTAGGGCAGGACAAGTTCTTTTTTTTTTGAAAAATGATAAGAGCAATACAGTCTTATAAATGATACAGATAATGAATAGAAATGAATAGCAACACTTTTTGAGCATTGCATGATGATTCTCATTTGTTTTTGTTTATGGCACAAGATAGATAAACCAATATATATATATACACACACACACACACACACACACACGTACATGCATTTTTAACTCCCTCTGCCAGACTAGAGGAGAGAGACCCGGATAGAGAGAACTTTGCTCACTACACTTGGGGGGTACATCCATCCCGATAGAAAAGTATACTGAGCAAAGTCTCTCTAAGAATATAAGATAATTGATTTTAATTTTGTCGCCAGACCAGTAGGAGGACGTCCTCTAAGTCATGATATTTACATAGCAATTTTTTTTTTAGAGCAAGCCTTAACTTTTGTTCGCAAAGAAAAAGCCTTATCCTACCAGTTCATATAAAAGAATATAGAAAAGGGTACTTACATTCCCCCACTCTCGTTTCTAAAAACAAGAGGGTTTAAGCGAAGGAGAAGAGCTAAAGCTTCATCACCCATCCATTACCTAAGAAATGATAACCATAATAAAGTACCCCCACAGTTAGAGGGGACAGTTCTAAAAAATATTACTTTGCCCAAATAAAATGCAAGTAACCCCACAGTTAGAGGGGACAGTTCTAAAATGTTACTTGCCCAGATAAAATGCAAATACCCCACAGTTAGAGGGGACAGTTCTAAAAATGCTACTTGCCCAGATATAATGAAAGTACCCCACAATTAGAGGGGATAGTTCTAAAAATATTACTTGTCCAGATAAAATGAAGTACCTACAGTCAGAGGGGACAATTCTAAAAAAAATGTCACTTGCCCAGATAAAATGCAAGTACCCCACAGTTAGAGGGGATAGTTCTAAAAAAAAATATTACTTGTCCAAATAAAATGTAAGTACCCCATAGTTAGAGGGGACAGTTCTAAAAAATATTTTACTTACACAAATATAGTGCAAGTACCCCATAGTTAGGGGGACAATTCTAAAGATGTTACTTGTCCAGAAAAAATGCAAGTACCCCATAGTTAGAGGGGACAGTTCTAATAATGTTACATGCTCATGGAAAAAAGTAAATACCACACAGCTAGAAGAGATATTAGCACAGGCCGTAGTAAAAAGATACAAAGATTGAGATAGAAGCAAATGAGAAAAGTGATGGAAATAAGCAAAATACTTTTTCATTAATAATGGCGAAGTCCTTTAGATGTCAAAAAGTATAAAAAAAGAAGTTTAAAAAACCAAGCTATCTATCCACTAGATAACATGAAAAATAGATTCTGGCGGGAGCTAAAGTCCACGTAAGAGGGACCAGCCTCCTCAACGAGCTGCTCCTCTAACCTAGCTATCCGAGCCTCATCCTCAGTAGCACTCACCTCCATCTTGTCCAACTTAGCCTGTAGAAATTGAATCAGAGTCTAAATTCGAGTGGCCTCAGCCTGACGTTGCTGCTCCCTAGTCTGTCGGGAAGTATGAAACTTTAACATCTTCCTGAAGGTGGTGCTGAGAAAACGACAAACTAAAACTTCAAGCCAATCCAACTGGAAATGATAGAAACACTGAAGATCATGAAAAGATTGGAGAAGCAGTGAGGCCCTCCGAGCAGTCTCATCGGTGGGAGGGGTAGACTGGAAATCATGAAGATGGGTAGCCAAGGCCTTCAAATTGAAGAATGTAAGGTTGTCAATGTTGCGGATGCTCGAGGAGGTGAAATTCTCAAGATGGTGCTCCAGAAGCAGCTCCAACACCTCCCGTTCCTGAGTATGGAATTGGGAGGGAAAATCTGAACGCCATAGCGCACTCATGAAAGCACTAGGAGTCTCTACCTCTATGTCATCGTAACTTGTGTTATGAGACTCGAGCTCTAAGAGAGGCACAAAGGAATCCTCGTCGGAGCCAGCATCGCCAATCACCTCGAAACTTTGGTCGGCCTCCCCTTGGCCTTAGTAGGCTCATTGACTGGATCCTACAGAATGAAAAGTAAAAAGGGATAAGTCATAGAGAAGAAAATAGTCGGAGTGGGTTATTCATATTCGAATTGAAACAAAGATCATTGAAAGCTTACCCCAAAGTCTAGGGGAGTCAATATGCTGCCACCAAAGCAAGGGGGCACCGCATGGCCTTTAGCACCAGCCTAATAAAGAATAGGCAAATGTTAGCGTCCTCTTTTCCTAGAAAAAAGAAGAAGAAAAATGTGACAACTCAAACAGACAGAAAGAACTCAGGTATGATAGTTTAATACATGGGGAGTGAGCAGTACAACACTCATAGTAGGTCCCACAAGACTAGGGACAACCGCCTCGCTGACCTAAAAATAAGAAAATAGGAATGTGAAGGTGAGCCCACTTGAGAAGTAAAATCAAGAAAAAAGGGGGAATAAAGATAGAGTAAAGTATGACAGTATAATACCCGACTCACAGTAGCACCCCATGGTTCCACATCCAAAAGAACAATCACTGCGCTAACCTGAAAACATGGAAATAGGTAAATGCCAACAAGTATTTATATAGAGAACGTACAATCAAAGATCCAACTGGTTTAAGTATTTAGATAGGAGCCCTCTAATGAGATCCCTAGAGACTCCTCAACAGCCGAATCAAGAGTGGTACTAACCAGAGGGGTGACCAGAGTCTCCTCAAGCCCAGAAACTGGCGTACTACTCACCTGAGAGTCCAAATATAGGTCTCGCAAGTAAAGGGACCACATCTACAAATATATTAAAAAAAATGTTGCATGCATAGATGTGTAATCAAGATAGTTTGCAAAGATTGAGCATACCGCTGAGATTGGTCCCGTTGAACTAGGGACAAGCTCTCAAACAAGGGGACTCTGTCTAGGTTGGTTGAAGTAGGTGCAACCTTAGGGGATTCCCCCGAAGTAGCAGGGACTAATAAAGGGGGAATCGAAAAAATAGGTAGGGATGGCGTCACCAACCAACTGGCATATAAAATACCATGAATAGAAAACATAATATGAAAATGAAATTCCAATGGTTCAAGAGCATGAATTAGAGACAGTGAAAGACTCAATATAGGCACACCTGAAGCCTCTCTAAAGAGGATGGAGGAAAGATGATCGGTGGGATAGTAGCGCCGAGCTGGTTATAGAAAAACCCTCAGGAAACTAAACATAAAAAAGAAAAAAAATGGATTCTCACACGAATAAGAAATATATGAGAGGTGGAGCTAACCTGTATGATAGGCCCACTGGATGCAATGGTGAAAATGGGCCCGGAAGGTATAAGAAAGACGTGAAGCCTAGGTTCTATGGGCACAAAAACTGGAGAGATAGGAATCCTCCCTGAAGGCAATATATCGGGAGCAGTGCCTCCTAAGGATGGCGCTACTCCCTCAGTAGAAGAAGGGCCGCTCGTAGAAGGTCCTTATATAAATAAACAATCGAAGATAATATAGCCATGGTTATAGAGAGCGTGATAAAACAGACATAGTCAAGGAAGAAGACAAATTAAGAGTACCACAGGCAGTCGGGCAGAGAAAACTCTCACTACAAAAGAAGGGGAAGGTGAGGAAAGATGAGTAAGAGAAACATTCACATGCATACACAAGACAAGTTGATTTCAAAAGATATATTTCAAAATATAATAGATTAAAAGATAAAAAAACTCAAGGGAGCTAATACTTACCTGAACCGAAGAAGAGGACATAGAACAAGTTCTTACTGATGTCGGGAACACAGTAGAGAGCTGCTAGAGTTAAAAAGAGCAGAGAAAATATTAGTAAAAAAGTAATAATAAAGGAAATAATGAATGGGTAGAGGGAAGTGACAAACCTCATTTGATAGGCCTAAAGATGATGCCAACATGGAATTACTGGCCCTAGAAAAAGGCCCCAGGGCAGGAGGTAAAGGCGCCGGATCACTCGATGTGAGAGACACCCTAAAAATCTCGTGAAGATAGAGACAAGCCATATCTGAATTATGTATATGAAAATAGATAGTAAAACAATAATAGAGAAGTTAAGAAAAAGACTTACAGCGATAGTGCGGTCGGTCTGCCCGTACGACAGGAGGCAGAAAGGGACCCTATCAAGGCGCCCTCACCAGAAGACTCCTTCGAAACTGGTAACAAAGAAGAAGCATCAAAGTGATGATCATCATAAGGGTCAGTGACTCTCGTCTCATTAGAAGAGGAACAATCATCATCATAGGAGGGAATGCTTCTATAATCGACTATTTCCTCTTCAAATGATAGAGAAGGGTAACTAGCAAGTGAAACCCAACGAAAGTCAGCTTCGCAAAGTAAAAGGGAATGAGTTGTACTACCTTCATCTATAAGAATGGAAGTAACATAAACTACCTCAAAAGATAACCTAAGGTCCTCATAGCCTTGCTCTCGCACATTCCTATACGTCTCCTTTACTCCATGGCAATGATGGAAATAACAGTGGTACCAGGGGTAATGGTAGCTGATATAAAACTAGAAACATCCACATTGGGATGCTTCCTCTTTGATGCAGAAGTGGTTCTTGACTTACCCCTTACCTTGGGTTTAGCTGGTTGAGGCTCAAGTTGCTTGGAATAAATAGACTCATCGAGCACAGGCCTCGCCAAGATTGGAGTGAGCTTCTCAAAAGGAGTCTTAGGGATGGTACTTCGGTGCCACATTGACCTTTAGGTCCTCTTACCAAATTACCTATCATTGTTAGGAATCTTTGTATAAATAGTCTCATGAGGGACATCCCTCACACAGTTCTGGATTGACATAATATACTTTTGCTAAAGGGTGAACCATGAACGAGTGAAGGACTGCAGATAATCGCATAAACATATAAATAAATTACCCAGATGACCAACCCTATCAACCACTCCCTAAAATGCGAAGTTGGAAAAAGCCTCAAGGTATAGCACATAAGGGGTGGTGCTTGAAGGATAAACATGGGTATGACCCCCTGGTGATAACCAAACTTCCTCCTCACTCTCTCAGAGTGATAGTACTCCACACCTTATCCTAAGTCTATCAAAGAGGTCAAAGTACAAGATAGAAGCATAATGACCACAAAGATATGAGGGTAAGTAAAAATAAACTCTGCATCAGTAGGACAGTAGAAGGTACCACCAGTCGTTGAGAAGGAATGCCAAGAATGAATACGTCTGACTGTCTTGCAGTAGGGCCTAAAACAAAACTCATCAATATTATTTATCAGAGACCCCAGAGGAACTTTGGGGGTTTTCTTATGCCATCTTGTAGCACGATTTGCTCCACTATGGAAGGCTATTGCCTCTGGAGCAAAGTTTGGGAATCTCTTAAATAGAAAAGACATAATGATGAAGGTGTTGGTAAAGTTTATGGCATCATAGCGATTGTAAGAACTCTCAATATCAACATGGACCCTATCCAACCAAGTATACAAAGAGCCCAAAGTCAAAGCTGCGAGGGGGACTCCCCTCCCTCGAGCAAGCCTTATAGCAAGCTTGAATAAAAGCTTACGAGAAGAGTCATCTGGACTCCCAAGGAGAAGAAATATACTCAGAAAAGTGATAAAAAATGGTACCAAGTGTGAGGGGGAGTTAAACTTTTGGTCCCTCCTGACTCTTCAAGGCCCTGCTTGAGCTTTCCCCCTTGGGCAGCTACTCAAAATCCTTGAACTAATATCTCTTCCATTTAGTGAAGGAGTTCCAGTCAAATTGATAGCCACATACTTCGAGCACTCACCCAAAGTGGAGTGGAGCTGTCCCACCATCTTCTCCTCAAACTCATCCTCAAAGACATCAGTAAGGATATGACTTCCTAAGTAGGGCAGAGCGAGTATCTCGCAAATATCTTCCAAAGTAATAGTAAACACACCCCAACCATTAACAAAGATGTGAGAATCCCTGCTTCAACGAGATGCCAACAAAGTAAAATCTCTCTCTTGTTTGGCAATTGAGCAAGCCTTGAGGATGCTAATAGTGGTTAGAAGACCAAGGTCCTCAATAACGTCTCTATGTGAGGGAGTGGACAAGACATGATCCACCCAGAGACCCCATTCTTCCGTGGCACCCCCACATGCTTTGACCTGAATATTAGAATGGGGAAAATAACCCATGTCTACTCGCACACTAAGTATTGAATCAGGAAGAACAATGGGAAGGTCATAGGACTCACCTAGACCCACTTGGGGTCGCTCCTTAATCTTAGCCACAAACTCTTGCTCAAAATTTGCAAGATAAGTCATAAAAGTGTCCTCCCCGCCAAAATAGGGCCCCAGACAATAAAGCCCAAAATCTCTATTTTGACGAGCAACAATATATTCCCTTTGAGACTTATAATAAATAATAGGTGAGGAGGACAAAGTAGTCCCTGTGGCGAGGAGTCCCCAGTGGTGGCAGACACCCCAGAAAATGAGAAGGTTACAGTGGTGAGAGTTCCTATGGATGAGGAGGTCCCAGTGGCGAGAATTCCTCTGGACGATGTGGTCCCAATGGTAAGGTTCCTTTGGATGAGGAGGTCCCTATAACTCTGGCAAACGAGGAACCCTTCCTCACAGAAACCCCCATGGGCGAGGAGGCCCCAGTTGTTACAGAAACCCCCTTGGACGAGGAGGCCTTGGTTGACAACATACTAGCAGATGAGGAGACTCCCAAATAGGTTACCTCAATAGAAGAATATTTAAAAGCTCCAAGTGCAGGGTTGACGTCACGATGGTGGCTCTGGTGGACAAGATGACTGAAATGGTGACAAAAATGGGCATTGTGCCCACTAATACCTCGCTGGAAGCAGAAACAGTGATGGAGGCAAGGTTTTGAGAGGAATAAGAATCCATTTGAGTGGGTAAAGGAAGGAAAAACACGAAAATGGATATGGAGGATTTTAATATCTTTTCTCTCTCCCTCTCTCTCTCTCTAAAGAACTTGAGTTTGAAAACAAATGACAAGGTTAAAAAAAGGAAAGTTGAAAAGGGACTTTTTATACTTATTATGACACGTGCAGACTGCCAATAAAAAGGGGACTGAATATTTTCCAACGATGAGATGTGTGTTCCCCAAGAGACACGTACCACTTAGAGACCCTAAAAGTAGGCTGAAGAGACAAGCCTACTTAATGCAATAGTGGTGTTTCGTATTCCAAGACACAAATGAATCATTGAGTATAAAAATCTTTGGTATGCCCTTTGTGCGAGGGGACTAATGTAGAGGGGTACACATTTGATAGCTCAAGAACTTGGGCGAGGAGGGCCCCAGAAAGGGATCCTCTCCCCCAAATGTCCTAGAACTCACAAAAATAAAGCTTGAGCGAGAAGGGCCGCAGGAAGGACTCCTCTCCCCAAGTTCCTCAAGAACTATATAAATGAACAATGAGGCAAGGAGGGCCCCAGTAAGGTCTCATCGCCTAAACCACTCCAAACTCCATATAAATAGTAGTTGGGTTAGGAGTCTCACAAAGAGGAGCTCCTTATCCCAAGTTGCTCAAGCTCCACAGAAATAGGAGTTGGGCGAGCAGGCTCACCATAAGGAGCTCCTCGTCCCATATTGCTCAAAAGTTCATAAGAATGGAATTTGGATGAGGAGGCCCATCATGAGTGGACCCTTATCCCAAAATGGCCCAAAATAACTCAAATTACATAAAAAATATAATTTGGATGAGTAGGCCCACCATGAGGGGCTCCTCGTCCTAAAATAGCCCAAAGCTCAGAAATATAGAATTTTTGGGGGAGGAGGACCACCATAAGGAGCTCCTCGCCCCTAGAAATTTGAATAATCTTTTGAAAAAGAAACAGTGGGTGAAGAGGTCAACCTGGAGTGATCCATCCGCCTCCCCCAGATTTATTACTCATATATGTATTAGAGTAGTGACATGTTACTTTCTTGTATAAGTGGCCTAGTTGAGAGGGTATGGCTCAACTAGTCAAGATGGGATCTCTTGGGTGTTTTGGCTTGGTGGCTGAGGAACAAGGTTTTTTGAGCAAGCTCAACCACTTAGCACTTTAAGATTGAGAAAACACTAGTAAACAGACCCTAGAAGTCATCCAGTCCTCACAAAGTTCACACTCAATCATAATTTAAGTGAGCAACCAAAGGGCTGCTCACAAGAAATGAACAGTTTGATAAATTATTTGAGAGGAAATGCTCGTTGAGACCTCTATTTAAGTTTACAAATATTTTAGAGGATGTGGTCCTTGAGACCTCCCTCATCAAGGTTACAAAGATTTTAGATGAGGTGGTCCTTGAGACCTCCCTCCTCAAAGTTTACAAAGATTTTAGAGGAGGTGGTCCTAGAGTCCCCTCCTCAAGTTTACAAAGTTTGTACAACAAGTAACCAATTTAAAATATTATTCACCAAATTAGATATTTTGTCCTCAAGAGCAGACACATTTGCTTTTTGACTTTGGTTTGCTCCAGATGGCACCTATCAGAGGAACAACTGGTTGCATATAGGTAGGGACAAAATGTACATTGTAGACCTTATCCCTCACCAACCCCCTCAGTTTAGGCGCCCTAAAAGTTCCAACTCAGCCTTAATGCCCAAGTATAAATTGGACCCTTAGGCAGGGTCAAGTAAAAATCATAACTCCAGTCATATTGTCACTTTGTCAAAATCACCCCAGACCACTAGTGTTCTCTCCCTGCTCTTTGTCTCTAAGTGTTAAGTGATTTGTTCCTTCACTCCACCCTAACATCCATCACTCTCAGGAGTTTCTCTTGGGAAAAGTTAGTATTATTATGGTGAAGGTCATTTCCTTGTAGGGAGTGGGCTACAGGTTGAGTTCCATTGTTACCAGATAGGGAAGGTTTTACCAGAGGCTGTTCCAAACGTGTTTGAGAACCTTAAAGGCAGCATCCATTGGAGTGGGTCATGCCTCTCCCTTTCCAGTTCTTCATAGACCCCAGTCTCACTTCCCTCCTATATTTATTATCATAGGTTTGATGATCAAAGCATCTTGTCTCAAGGCTCCATTAAACCTCCCTATTCTTTTAGGTTTAGTGCATGTCCCAATACACTTGACGCCAATTCCAAAGTGGATTAATATTATGTGTGTCAAAAGGCTTTTAGAAATGGAAGAAATAGGTATCTTACCTGCCTTTTTTTTCTTTATAAGGACATTATTTATGATCCTTATACTGTTTCGAGTACTATTTCCTTTTGGATTGACATTTGTCGATAGTGGGGACTTTTTCTACCTGGGAAGGTGTCCATTCTTTCATGCATGAGGTTGACTCTCTTTTAAAGTGGATAATTCTCAATTATCTTTTTGTAGTTTTTTTTAAAAAGTACCAAAAAAAATTTGGTCGAATCAGTGACCAAGAGTTTTATTGATTTCTTATTTTTGGCTATTTAGGCATGTTTTATGTGTGATATCCCAATGTGTCGTGTCAAAATTTTCTTTCATTTTCAAAGCTTTAATTGCAGACAATAAATTGGCTCGACCTCTTTTCTTTTTGGGATGCATATATAGGATCTATTTTGAATAATATAATAATATCTTCAACAAAAGCTAAGGTGACCCCCATTGGGCCTTACAACTTTGGCTTTATGTTAATCTTTAGGAGATTGGCCATGATTTGTTCAAAGTTGATCTCCACAATGACCAAAATTATTACAATTATTATCATGTCAATAATAATTTCGAAGAATATTTTTTCATGTTCAATAGACTAATTATTTTTTGAAGTCCCGGGTTTCTCAATCCTATGATAAAGATTTTTTCTAACTATATTCCGAATTTGATTGTTCCCATCTTGAACTCTACTAGGCGCTAGAAGGGCATCAATGAACATTGATGGAGATGTTTGATCGCTAGGGATCTATTTTATGGGACTAAACCCCCTAAAAATATGTACGTCAAATCCATAGGTGAGCTTTACCTCCTGATTAATTTGTATTGATAATTTGCCATAGTTAAAGCCATCCTCGTTCCAAGGATGACTTTTTCCAACCCTTTTATCTTTACCAGTTCTTCTTTGGTGGTTAGAAAAACTATTTTAAGCATCCTCGAGAACTATTAAGAAGCAGTTTGAACCTTTAAGTTAAAGGTCTCCACATTTTTTGTTGGGACTATATTTATTTTTGATAATTGTTAGTTCAACCATGTTGATATTCGAATGAAACCTATGGTTATATCTTCCTCCCACTCTTAGTAAGGATAAATTTAAGTTTGTTAATAATTTTTGTTGTGTTTATTATATTAGGTACAAAAGTTACTAATTTATTTGAAATACAAGTGCACATAATATCGCAAAACCAAGAAGGATGTCCACTGCATCAAGTAAAGAGAAATTGACTATAAAGGTCATTACTGTAGCCAAATCTCCGTCTTTGAAGAGGAGGAAACTTATCTTATCTTAGGAGAATGAATATTATGGAGTATGAGTTTTACCATATGATTTAATACTTCATATGACGAGGACAGAAGTTTGGGAAACTAGAGAAGAAAAAGAAATACTTCTCCAACACAGGCCCAGACGACCTTCAACTTGTTTTTCTATTTATTCCAAGTCTCTTTACTCTAACTATCCTGATGTTGAACATCTTTCGAATTAAATTTTTTAAACATTTTTACTGAGAAAAACCAGGCCCAAAATACTTCCCCTCAAAGCACTAGAGACTGCCAACATTTTACCTTTACATGTAATTGAAGGTATTTTAATCATTGTGAAATTATTATGTTTTCATTGCATTCAATTATTTGATGAACATTAACTAAATTCAAAATTTTTAGTTGATAAAGAACCCATATTCATGTGGAGTTATTCATCCTCAAGGTCTCATGTTCACAACATGGAGCCTATTGAGGTTTTCTTAATTTGTTCTGAAGATAAGGATGTTAGTCTCATCCATATAAAAGAGACTATGGAGGGTAATCTTCCTCACTCTCTAACTTTTAATGACGCATATCTACTAGGGAAACTTGACTTCTAAGACAATTCACCGATTAATGAAGGGCCAAATGCGCATACCTATAGAATTAACTCTTGAACTCTTAATCTTAACGTCATATCTCCCTAAGATTCTTTTTAAAAGAAATTTCATTCCCAAGGACCTTCCTCTTTAAGCAATAATTTCCCCTACAGACATGGAGCACCAAATAATCACATTTCTTAGGACTAGGCATTCTAATCTAATAAACCACTTGGATCTCTTCCACGCTTTGGAGATGCTTTGAAGCTTTTTTAGAGTTCCCTTTGAGGCACTATTTGATTTTAATTTTTCCTCTGAATTCATTTATCTTGTTAGAATTTGAATAGAGATAGGAATGTTGATACACATATTATCCAAGATGTGATGAAGTTTTTCTCCTCGATATCTTTTTACTTGTCTTTAGTAACTCAAGCTGATGAGTAGAGTATAGTTTAAAAGATTACCACGATATGGTATATTTTTAGCAATTTAAAGCCTCGATTATTCTTAAGACTTTAAAGTATATAAAAGATTAAAAGACTGTCTTGCTTGAAAAAAAGATAATACTGAAAGAGGAACTAGTCAGGGTCAGTGATGTGTTGGCTAAAACTGAATATGAATTACTAATTTGTCTTCCAAATTGGTCTCCATAGTGGCAAAACATAAAGTGTCAGTATTTATGTCACTATATTTTGCCGATGGGAAACTTCAAACTATAAATCTAAAATATCTGTACCATAAATTCTGTGCTAACTTTAGATCTTCTGTAACCAAACACTTCATGAATGAATGAAATATTTTTTCTTAGAATGAATTTTTTACTTCATTTCTTCTCATATTGTAGGATAATATGGTTTTAGAATCCGTCATTAGTTTTTCTCATATGAGTATTACCATTCAAGTGTTTGAGATGATACGATCCACCTTTAAATACCTTATGGATTTGATATGAACTTTTCTATTTAGGGGATCATTTCCCAAAATTTGGGTCTTTTGACCCAAGTGGGAGATATGTTTTCCATTCCATATCTCCTCTATTAAATGTTCTCTTCTTTACTTTATTATTGCAATTTTTAACTACTTTTTTCTTGTGAATTAGAATATTATTCAAGTTCCTAACCTTGTTTTCATCCATGTCTCCATTTACATTGATTGTTCATAGACTTTAATCATTAATTGATTTTGATACACAACCCTTAACGAATTCAATGTAGAAGTCTACATCATATCCATATGTCAAAGCATAGGGGTCACTCTTGTACTTGATCTTTTTGAGGTTATATATGCTCATAACAATTATGACAATAAATTATAGCAATCCCCCGGGTTACTTTAAATGACCTCACATAAAGTGTAATTTTACCACTTTATTTGTATCATCTACTTATACATTTGACTCGGCATAATATAGTGCAAATTTAGTAAAAGTAATTCCTACCCTTAGAGTGAAATCTGATACCATATCCTCTTTAAAAATACTTTCATTACATGTAATGATAATTTGGGTAATCCCATACCTTCAAACAATATCTTATAGAAATTCGACCCCCTCACTTTGGGTCACTAATTTCATAGGCTTAACTTCTACCATTTAGTGAAATAAGCAGTTGCTACAGTTATGAAACTATGAAACTTTAAGGATAAAGGGTATTTCTTAACAATCACATATATTCTCGTCATTTAAAGGGCCAAGGTTTCATAACATAATGAAGATCAATTGTTGGAAACTATTTCAGAGGTTCATGTTTTTAACATTTTTAGCATCCTTTAGAAAAATAACCATGCCTCCTTAACAACCATGTGATTTTAATACATTCTTGGTGTGATCCACACAATCCTTAATGGACATGAGTTATGATTGCCAAGATATATTCTCTATTACAACATTTCACGATCATGCCATCATAACCCATTTCGAATAATTTACAAGGATATATTATACAATATAATGACATCAACTTACTGACCATATCTCTGATAATTTCGGGCTCTATTATTTATTACATTATAGTCTTTCTGTAGTCATTATGAACATTGATATCATTGGTTTCCATCAGGGGCGACCTGTTGTGGAGTAAAGATAACAACTTTGTGACATAATTGAACTTCCATCCTTCTTCAAATCTCTCACCAGGACTAAATCTAGAAGCCTTTGGAGTCATTTCAGTGGCCTCTTCTATTACGAATCTTGTGATATAATTCAAAGTGACGTCATCAAACTTAGATAGAAAATCCAAGGAGTTTTGGTTGTATAAGGTCAACACATCATTCATATGTGAAAAAATCATCCCTATGGATTTTTTATTAATCGTGTATTGAAAAGAAAACAAGACCTAGGTTCAAAGAATAAACCTAGGTTTTAGAATAAAGTACCTTTGTGGATCCGATTGTGATCCGATGTGGAGAAAAGTATTTGTTAATGATAGGGATTCCTTATTTTGGATCTCCAAAACCTTTCTTAACCTTCTGTAAAGTTTAGATCATCTAGTGTATGATCCTCCTCAAAGTTAGGTAGGTGTGTGAGCACCTTTTGAGATGAAAACCCTTCCTTGTAAGTGAGATATAATCCTCTCCCTATAGGCCACTTCAAAAAAACTTGAATAGTGTTTTTTGTCACTCCTCTCAAACTCTAATGAACCATTATATTAATAAAAACACTTTCCCACACCTTTATATACAAGTACAAAAGGCGGGCTTGGACCAAAATGGGTTTCTTAATAGGCCGGGCCTAATTACTTGGGTATATAGACTATAATATGGTCCCAAGATAAATAATTAAATTAGATCCAAATAAATACACAAAAATCTCAGTTACATTACTGCAATTATTTTCTTTCTTTATTTAATCGTGAATTAATTCTACTAAATAATTATAACTGCACTCCAATTTAATCATCTCAGAAATCACTCGGATAAAATGAAGTCTTATTTGCAAAGTTAATTATGATATATAATATGATTCCACATGTTAAGACTCCAATACCTGCCGGGTTGACATAATTTACAGTTAATTTATTTTAGTTGACATATAATCAATTCCTTGATTCTTAGACTTAACTTATTTGCTACTCCACCAGGATTATCAAATAATCCACCGCCCGGGTTTTACTTGGTGGAAACAAAACATATAAGTTGATCAAGGGGGTATCATAGTCCACGATATCCTCTGGATGTGGATTCCTTCAAATTATGATCTCAGACATACTTACACAACTATCACGCAATATGCGAAGATCATTTGATCTGATATAAATCAAATCACACCCATAGATATCAAAGTGACATTTGGAAAAACATTCTACTCCGCATAATTTTGGGGATTAAGAATCTATGTACCCTATACAAATGGTGTGAGATTGATCGAGTCTAATCAAGACAACCTTTAGACTCAAATCTCACTGGTGGCACTGTTCAATACATTCCTGTGATATACTGATTACAATCCTCTGTCGAACTATCGAATAAGTTCCCTACCCATCCAACATGTTTCATAGTTTGATATGAACTACTAGGATTGCATCCTAACCAGTTAGATAGAGTGTCAACTCCATATCTAGGTTATGAATGTCGTAATAGTGCTAGAACCGAAATTCTAATATCCTTGTGATTACCTGAATTCGCATCACTAGAATTCCTACTAAGCTCTATTGATTGACATGTTAATAATATATTTAAACCAAATCTAAATTATTCTCATAACCATGATTCTTATTTCAAAATGTATTGACACACTTTTACATTAAAGTAACTGTCATGCATGGTTTAAAGAATAAAGCCTCAACAATCTCCCACTTAGTCTTAAATGCATTTATCTAACTCCCAACCCATCTATGCGACGTTTTGTTGCCTATCAAATACAACATTGTGATAAACTTATCACTTATTCCATTCAATCTTTCAAAATTGTTGAAGCCTCCATTCAATGTGCTTAACCCCTTTATGGGTTACGGGTTATCTCGAACTTGAAATTGTATTGCTATATTTAATGAAAAGTATATAGGTAATTTCACTTGAAGTAACCTTCTTAAAGTTACTTAGGAAGTGATCGACACATATTTCCTCTTTATTTGCCTCTGAAGTGGAAACAACTTAGGATATCCCGGTGGAGTCAACAATCCAAGATTGCTTTACACTCCTCTAACTTATAGCTCAACCTCTTATTGGTAAACACACATTTAGAGGTAGAATAACTTGGAATACTTTTATAATTGAAAACCCAGTCTTTGTACCTCAAAGGTATAATAGTACTGGACTGAAATTTGTTGACCATCCAGAAGGCATAGCAGACTTTGGTTTAGTACACAACATAGTATGTCTGAGGCTTCCCACCACCGAAGCTTCAAGTATATACCTCATATATTCCATCTAATAAAGTGTCTTTAGACATTAATTCCCATAAATAATGATCCCAAACTTGAAAATACACTATTTTCATGGAATCCTGATGCTAATCTTGTGTATATAAGATTTATACAATCAACTTAGAATAAGCTCAATATGATTTAGAACTGATCTAGTAAACTTGATCATAAATACGTGACTAGCTTATCCTAAGGTCTTCATATCAAATATCCAAATAACCTCACTCTTATGTGAAACAATACTTTCACCTTGTTTCCATTAGTTAAGTGTTGTCCATAAATTGTACTACGAAATAGCACAATATTTCCATCATACTTATTATATAAACAAGTACTTTTCGAATTTGGATCAAAATCAAAACTTGTGGATGCCATAATGTTAGATTAAATCCATAAATGGATGCCACAAGTTTACATCACTTTTCTTTTCACAACTTATTACTGTGTTTTTGCCAAGATGATCATTTAAGATTGCAGTCTTAACGTTAAAATAATTCTGACAGATTTTAGCATGGTTATCATATGAAGGTTTGCTCATAGGCAGTCCCCTTTTTTTAAGTAAACCCTTTCGTAAGCCTTTCCTTGGAGGTTTTCATCTTCTCATCCATCTTTCTTTTAACTTCTTTTAAGTCTACTTGTGCCCAATGGAGTTTACTCCATCAACAAGTATACAAGCCCCAAAACTTGATTCAAATACATAGAATCCCTTTTAGTATCGATAATCATATGTCAAAGCAAAAGTCCTTATCTGGAAACACCTAATTGTAGTTCCTGGGAATTGGTTCGTGTTTTCCTGGGATCATATGAAAATGCTTACCCCAAAGGCTAACTATTCTGGATGACTTTTGATGCTCCCACTACGTCATAGAACCACTTGGAATCTAGTATACATGGCATGTGTGTCCAAATCATCGATAATTATCGCACTATGACAGGGTAGTGTATTATCGATATTAGGTCGCATTTCATCTTGTACAGGTGATCTAACAACATTGGTAATACCTCATAAGTCTAACTTACACTAGGGCCCGTAGTTTATTACATAATCCTCTTACAAAAACCAAGTATTGATGCAATCAATGACCTTTTTTGTATTTATGATTATGATATAAACTACCTTTGTAACCTTTGGGATAATCAACTATGAGACATACCTCTTTTCTTAATTTTAACTTCCTTGGATCCTTCCATAGCATATGTGTTCGGCACCCCCAAATCTGAACATTCCCAGAATGAGGTTGCACCCACTCTAATGTTCAATGGGAGTTTAAGAGACCGATTAAGAAGAAACTAAATTAAAATGTATGTGTATGTCTCTTACATAAAAATTCCAATAAGAATCTTGTAGTCATGAATAACCTATCATGGACCTTATTATATCCAAAAGAGTCTAAAGCCCAATTTCTTTCTCTTTAATGATTGTGCATTAATGTTATTCATTTCTGAATTTTGCAGTGGTGAGATAAAATTTATAATGTATAAATTATTTCCCAGTGTACCAGATCATACAAAACATGTCCAATTTTAATAAAACAATTTTCATAAATTAATCAATTATCTGTTCAAAACCAATTTAGAAAATTGAAATAAATTTTTAAAACCAAGTATGTTAAATAATTTTCTACATTAGTTTTATGTTCTCACCATTATCTAAAAGATATCCTTGTTGCTTATACTGTTTCCTTATTCTTAATGGCCATAACTAGGAACATCTCTATTTAAAGTAATCACCCCGTTATCTAGAACCTTTGCAATGAGTTGTAATCCTAATTTGTGGTTCCTGAGTCTACATACTATGTTAGCGTAGATGGGACCATAAATCATGTATTCACTTTTAACAGAAAAACCATTACCATGTCCAATTACATTTTCAGTCTTTGAAACTTATTCCAATTAAACCTCCAAGACTAAGACAATGAGAAAAAAATTGAATTCATTTTTGAAATTTTAGAAACACGAAATTAAGAAAATTAATTTCCAATTAAACACGAGAAATCGATTATATTTTAAGTGAAATCCCTCAACCACAAATTTAAAACTAATCCATCAGACATCCTAGTTCCATTATGAGGTGATATTTCTCATTGGTAGATTAAATCATCACACCTTGAACTAGACACTTATCTTTCATTATACTATTCAGATAGTTCAGGATCCTCTATCCAATATGGTCAATAACTGATGACTTTCGGTAGCACTCCTAATGACAATGACTCATTTGGGAGGATATCAAAAGTCGTGTATAAGTGTATACCACCAATTGATTTTTGATTATCCCATATCACATAGACTCCTCCTATGGGGGGGGGGGGGGTGTCCACCTGAATAGTTAATCCAAAATTACCCATTTGTAAACTTGTACTGACCACCACGATAATCAATATTCCTCTTTGGAGGACCTATGGTATATTGAAAGTTTACAAATCATGGATAAAGATCGTGAGGTTTATGTTGAAACCCATATCCACTTAGTATTTTAAAACTTGAGGGTTTAAAAAGAATAAACATTCAATTATAAAAGCCCGAATTTAAATACTCGATAATTTCTAATTTACTTGTGTAACTTAAATCACCTGATCTCACTATCTTAATTTTCCAATTTTTTTTAATTAAGATAAAAACTCAAAAATCAAAATTTAATTTATACTTTAAAATGAATTACCTTGATTAAATTCAATTTAGAAAAAATAACATAAAACAAAACATAAATTTTCAGACCTGCCCTGCAGTGTGCAGTCTCTCCTCTTGTGACCCTGCTGGCAACAGATGAAGCACTGCCCTCTAAAAACTCTCTTTGTCTATGGCTTTGCTAGACCTGATGGCCTCCCCCTGGTTCCTTTGGCCCTGAGGAAACTACTACTGATTTGGGCCCTGCTGACCCTATCTGTAACCTTGCTCCTTTAGCCGGTACCCTCCGTGCCTGAATCTCTTGGCATTGTTCCCCTATCAGGAATCCTGCCCCTGATGACTGCTTATTTTCTATTGTGATGTCCCTTTGAAACCACCCCCATTTTTCTTGCCTTACTGGCTAGGCTCCCCAACTCTCTTGCTCCCTTTCGCATGGAAGTGATGATCCTGATAGGGTACAATAGCGATATTGACGACGTCAGTATATGCCACCAATGCGGGGTTACCTATCAAGTGCTACTTGATCTTCCAGGCCAAACCATCCATAAAATTTTCTTTTTTCCTCTTTTTATTGATCACCTCGTCTGGCACAAAATTATCTAGACAAGGTAAGTAATGAGGAGAGGAAGAAAGCAAAGTTTATGGATGATTTGGCCTGGAAGATCAGGTATCACTTGATAGGTAACCTCGCATTGGTAACATATACTAACGTCGTCAATGCCGCTCTTATACACTGTCAAGATCATTGCTTCCATGAAAAAGGGAGCAAGAGAGTTTGGGAGCCTAGCCAGCAGAGCAAGGCAAATGGGGGTGGTGCCAGCGGGGCACCGAAATAGTAGACATACATTCAGCAGGGGCAGAATTCTCGACAGGGGAACAATGCCAAAGGATTCAAGCACAGAGGGTTTTGACCAGAGGGGCAGGGTTATGGATAGGGTCAATAGGGCCCAAATCAGTAGTTACCTTAGGGCCATCAACTCCAAGGGAACCAGAGGGAGGCCATCAGGGCCAACAGCATCAAGGCTAGCAGGGCTAGGGACAAAGAGAGTTTCTGAGGTAGGGCTTCATTTGTGTCCAGCAGGCTCACCAGAGGAGAGATTTCCCATGGGAGGCAGGGCACAACAGCAGGGTGCCCATCAGGGACAGTTGGCTCCTTTACCCCTTGCAGCACCACCACCACCAGCCCCTCAGCAGCAGTAGGGACAGATGCACTATGGGCATATGTATAACGTTCGGTACATACCGATACCACCTACACCTCAGGCACCGCCAGTAGTAGAGGGTACATTTCCTATTAATGGGCTTGAGTGTAGGATTCTTTTTTATGCTAGGGCATCTCATTCGTTTATTAATACCACATTTTCTAGAGCTGTCGATTTATTAGAGACCGTCGATAGTCTCCTTATGTGTGTAGACTCACAGATGGGTTATGGTTCACGGATACACTCAATTTATATAGGAGTCAATATCATTATAGGAAGACTGAGCTAGCGATAGACGTTCTAGTGTTAGATATGGAGGGGTACGATATGATTCGAGGTATGGATTGGTTAGCAGGATAAATGACGATGGTAGACTGTTATGAGAGAACACAGTGTTCTGTATCCTAGGACATGAGATGTTCTTGGTGGCGATGCCTCTTCTCTAGGAAGGGTCGCGCACCCATTTATATTATATTGACAAAGAGACCTCAAAGGAGATAGTGATTCCGTTAGACTCGATTCCAGTCGTAAGGGACTTCAAGGACGTATTTCAGGAGATACCAGGTTACCACCCAATCGAGAGATGGAGTTTGTGATTGACTTAACAATGAGTACGAGACTGATTCCCCGAGTACCTTACCGCATGGCCCCATCGGAGATGCGAGATTTGAGAGAGAAGATTCAACATCTCTTGGGTCAGGGTTTCATCCGGCGGAGTACATCGTCGTGGGGTGCACCGGTATTATTTGTAAAGAATATGGATGGTTTGCTTCGCTTGTCTATGGATTACAGGGAGCTGAACAAGGACACGATACGGAATAAGTATCCATTACAGAGGATCGATGACCTATTTGATCAGTTAAGAGGGGCGACATACTTCTCAAAGATTGACTTGAGATCGGGTTATCACCAGTTGCACATTCGGGAGAAGGATGTTCCCAAGACCTCTTTCCTATCGCGATACGGGTCATACGAGTTCAGGGTGATTCTATTTGGGCTCATCAATGGGCTAGTAGTGTTCATGGATCTTGTTCTTGGATCATTTCATGATCATACTTATAGACGACATTCTAGTTTACTCTCGTACCGAGGAGGAGCACGCAGAGCATCTGCGTAGGGTCTTGCAGACACTTATGGGCCATCAATTGTATGCCAAATTTTGGAAGTGTGGATTTTAGCTATGGGAGGTGCAGTTTCTTGGCCACATCGTATCTGACAGAGGTAATACAGTGGATCTAAGTAAGGTATCGTTGGTGAGGGAGTGGGGACAACCCATGACATCGACGGAGATTCATAGCTTCTTGGGTTTTGCCAAGTATTATCTCCACTTCATTAAGGGATTTTTAAAGATTGTGGGTTCATTAAAGAACCTGACTCACTAAGGGGTACCGTTTGTGTGGAGTGACCACTGTCGGCTGGCCTTCTATGAGCTGAAGGACAACTTGATGTCAGCGCCAGTACTTGCATTGCCTAGGAATGGGGTGGAGTATCGGGTCTACACAGATGCATACCTACAACGACTTGAGGGTGTATTACAGAAGGATGAGAGGGACATAGCCTATTCATATCGAAATCTTAAACCCTGTGAGAAGAATTACGCCACCCACGACCTTGAGTTAGTAGCGGTGGAATTTTCTTTGAGGATATGGAGGGATTATCTGTTGGGAGAGCAGTTTATATTATTCATGGATCATAAGTAACTTCAGTATCTCTTCTGATCTAGGTCAGTCTCAAAATAGATAACATACGTTGTCCATAAAATGGGTGTTCCTAATTATCCAATTAATTGTCACTCGAATTATGCAAAAGAATAAAATAAAGATACATTCAAGAAATTAGATAATTAAATGTAGGAAAAATTAAAAGACATAAAAACCCTTTCCACCATAGCTAGACTTCTACATGAAGTAAAGCTCTTTATGCAAAAGAATCCTTGTTAAAGTAGACTTCTTTTTGGGCAAGATTCTAACTTGAAGTAAAAATCTCCATGTAAAAGAATCTTTATTGAAGTATACTTATTTTTGGGTAAGAGTCCAACTCGAAATAGGCTTCATCAAAAGGAGATGTAGGGGACCTTAACGATATCTGATTGAGATAATTTTCGGTTCATGACCTCGTGCCGAATCTAGTAAGAACATATATGAGAATTAATAAATTCTAACAGTATGATCATCGACTATAGATGTTATAGTCCAGACCTTCACTACCAAAGAAGATGACCTTATTGACATCCGATCAAGCTAATTTTCACTAGCATGTTTTGTCTTTAGCAAGAACATATCTTAAAATCAATGAATTCCAACAATCCGATCATCAACTATAGATGTTATGTCCCAGAACTTCATCATGAAAGTAGATGATCTTAATACATTCGATCAATCTAATTTTCACTAGACACCTTTGTTTTTTCTTCATCAAGAACATATCTCAAAATCAACGAATTCCAACAGTCTGATCATTGGTTATACATGTTATGGCCCAAACCTTCACTGTCAAAGAAGATGACCTTAATAACATATGATTAATCCGATTTTCAGTGAACACCTTTATTTTGTATTCCACAAGAACATATTAGAAAATCAACCAATTCCAACACTCTGGTCATCGATAATGGATGAAATAAGATTTTGAATTTTTGTGACATAACCTTCTTCTTCTTCTTCTTCTTCTTCTTCTTCTTCTTCTTCTTCTTCTTCTTCTTCTTCTTCTTCTTCTTCTTCTTCTTTCTTGAATTTTCATGGAAGAAGTTCTCAATAACTCCTCCAATTCTTCATAAAACATAGCGCAACACCCGGGCTTATGTAAATTAATGATTATAAACATAAATAAACATTACAACCCTCTTCCAACACCTCCAAATACATCGATATTGAAATAATTATAAAAACTTATTACAATCATATCAAATCTAGGAGAAAAATTAACTACGGATAAACCATCGTAGGATCCAATCAAATAAAATAAATATGCGTGACCATGATGGAAAGGATATAATTTTAGAATATGAAATAAACATGTTAGTACGACGCCATACACAAATAATTATCATCGTATAAAAAGACAAAACAGGGGTTTCTTATTGGACAACAAAGATCTTTTCAATACAAAATCAATCTCAACTGGGGCTCTGATACCAATTATTATGAAAATAACTTGGGATTAACATTTTAAATGCAAAAAATAGCCCTATTGATATTTGATTAATCATGCATTGAAAAGAAAATAAGAACTAGGTTTAAATAACAAACCTAGGGTTTATAATATAATACTGAGAGTGCGCCAGCAATAAATGATTAACTTGTTTAATTAAATTCTAATTTTTCATCCCAAAAATCCTAACTCTTGCAAATAAATTATGACAGATAAATTAATCCAAACCATGCATGCACAGTCAATCACAATATGAGAAAAAAAATCCTCCAAATGGGAAAAACCATTTTTATTTCACTATAATTCGTAATACTTACAATTACAGTAAAATATAGTGACACACGAGTACCCACAGGTGTCGGTTCGTTGTCGTCAGCAAGAGATCCCACAAGAGCTCCAAGTCAGTAATGGAGAATCAGTCCTCTTCTCACAAAATCACTCCAGATGAGTAGAACATGTAATTTAAGGTTTAAAATGATTCACATATAGATTTGGGATGTTTTGGTGAATAAAAAAGGTGGTTGGGGCTCAAAAATATTGAAGACTTTTTATAGTAGGTCTCTCAATAACGTTCTTCCAAAGTCTTATTGAAAAAGGACTCCCAAAACATCTATTTATAGAAAATTAAAAAAAGTGATGCGACGCGTCGGATCGGTCTGGTTTTAAGTCGGATCGGTTCGACTAACTGTTAAAGCAATTTCAAAAAATGAACCGGTCCGATTTGCCTTTTAATAAGAGGTGGACCAGTCTGACACACTGTTAACCATATTTTCTTTTAATCTAAAAAGCCTCATTTTCATAAACTTCATTTTTTAGAAAAGTTCCCAGATAAATATGTAAACATTAAAAACTATAAATTAGATATTATACCATAAATTCGAGTGGAGTAGAGGGAATGTTGATGTTGAAGACGTATTTTGCACGATGCTCGGTGATGATGCACTACACACGTATGAAGATAGAGGGAGCGTGATAACTATGATCTAGGACACATAAAAAACTTCCTATATTCTAAACGAACATCTATAAAATCATGTCCTCATAAATCTCCCCCTATGTCTATGCCGGTATATACATAAAAACTATTTGAATTATGCTTCTGAATGTCAAAAGAAATGACATACAATTTAATATCCCCATTAAACCCAAAAATAGAAAATACTAAATGACATGTCTTTAAACAAGCTTCAACATCTTCAATCTTTCTTCTTCATTTCTCAATTTTGTTCCTACACACATGAGATAAGAAAAAACACCCGTGATGGGTAATAGTTTGAATATGATGATAAGCAAAAATAAATATCAATTTAGCTCAAGAAAATTATTATGCATTAAAAAAACACAAACGCTCCCCCATAATTCGTTCTCCCCTTTTTATTATGTCCCCAAAAAGACAAATATGAAGAACACAACGCAATGAAAATGGAGAATGTCCCAAGGTAAACAAATTATCTCTTTTTGAATTTTCAAAATTTTTCTCATAAAATATACAACAAAGAATCACACCATGAAAGAACACGAAAATAACTAAGTCGGTGATAGCGGTAATATAGGGATGTGGACAAATTCGATAGGAAAATCAATACATATAACCATAACAAATGTGCATGATGAATTTTTAATTTATCTAACGAATGAGCTCTACATCTTCCTTAGGTGTAAAAATGGTGGAATTATAAGAAATTGACTCAACCAAATCAAAAAACCAAAGCTCAAAGTGATTTCTACACCAATAACGTCAAAACTATGTAACGCATTTTCATGAATTTCAAGGACGTGCAAACTCGTTTTATATTCCATTTAAACTCTATCAATAAATACTAATGCTTTTTATTTTTCTTTTGAGGTGATGAAACTAAAACCTATTGCTCCACTTTTTGGCATATTTTTCTTTTTATCGCCTTTGAATTTTTTTTCGGGATCTTTTCAACCTCTTTGGACCTTGGCTTTTGTTTTGCCAAATTTTTATTTATGTCTGATTTAAACGATGTCTTAGTCGCAAAGGATACATGAGTACCTTTCGCAGCCCCTTTCAAATTCGCACAAAATCACTTGCAACGGTTTTTACACGCTCTACTTTCTTGTCAAGTTTTATTGCATTAGGTTCATTTTATAGACATAATTGAGATGGAAACACTCAAGCCAATATGTGCTAGACAAATACAAAACTCAAATAATACCGATAAAGGAGATAAGGAGCTAAAGTTGTAGAAGAGATCACTAATCACATCTCAATGACTCCAAATAATGTAAAACACATCGATGAAATGATGTAGCATCTCACATCACTGTCAAACAGTCATGTGGAATATGGAATGAAGTTGTGACTATGGCTATCTTAAATGTTCATCCACGAAAGGTGTAAACAAAATACAAAACTCTATTTGTGTTTTTCAAATTTTTTTATAAAAATAAAATCTTTTTAACTTTTCAATTTAAAAAAAAAAGAAAATCTTTTTATATTTTCCAAAAAAAAAAAAATAAAATAAAAAACAAATAATGATACAAATAGTACACGTATCATAACACTAGGGAATATATATATCATGAAGCACAACTAGAGTATAACAAACAAACCATGCAAACACAATCATTTATAAGATATAGCAAGAGAAGAATCATGTGCAAGCAATCGAGAATTAACTAGTCGAGAATCAACTAGTCTAACATCTGGAGCCTCTCAAAGAAATTTTCTAACCCAAATAGGTGTCAAACATCGAATAGGGGTTTCGAGAACCAACGAAACTCTAGACTTCAACTTCCTAGGACTTCTTCCGAGATAAAAAAAAATGCCTAAGGTGACCTTTCCTACCGCAATGTGAACATGTGTAAATGGGTGGAACGATACCTATAGATTGACCTTTTCTAACTTCTTTTGGATTTGTTGACCCTCTAAAATAAATAATGGTCTTGGATTTAACACTCAAAATATGAGAGTACAACGAGCCACTACCATTGCTAGAAACACTACTCGAGTCTGTCAAATCATTTTTTATCTCCAAAATTTTTTGCTGAAGTAAAGAATTAGACTCTTCCAATTTTAGGGACTCCTCTAAATTTTCAATTATTCCTAGAAGGTTATCATGTTCTCTCTTAAAATACGCACACTTATCCCTAAGATTCTCTTCACGTGCCCTAAGCTCATCGATTAAAATATTTTAATCCTCTTTGGCACAAACATAAATCCTTGAATGTCCTCCAATTCCTTTTCTAAAAATAAGACTCTATCATCACTCTCCTTTTTGGACAATTTTAACGCATTAAAGTCATGGTCCAAAGAAATAAATTTCTCATGATAAAAATCTCTTTGACTTTGAATCGTTTGCAAAAGATCCATAGAGGATTTAAAACGAGAATTTTCTTTCTTCAAAAAATCAATTCTTTTAGCAAACGTAAAATTCAAACTATTTATGTCATCAAAACTCTGACTCGTGTCATTAAAGTGGGTCATCCGATTACATAAGTGCTCCATCGAAAAAATCTCAAAATTTTTAAAACTTTGGGTTAAAAAAATTAATATCACAAACTTTTGCAAAAAACGGATCAAACGCAATAACTTAGCGCAACAGTCTCTGATACCAATTTGAGAGTTCCCCAACAATTAATGATTAACTTGTTTAATTAAATTCTAATTTTTAATCCCAAAAATCCTAACTCTTGCAAATAAATCGTGACAGACTAATTAATTCAAACCACACATGCACAGTTAATCACAATATGAGGAAAAATCACCCAAAGGAGCAAAACTATTTTTATTTCACTATAATTCGTAATACTTACAATTACAGTAAAATACAGTAACACATGAATACCTGGAGGCATTGGTTCGTTGTCATCAGCAAGAGATCCCGCAAGAGCTCCAAGTCAGCAATGGACAATCAACCCACTTCTTCACAAAAGCACTCCAGATGAGTAGAGCATGTAATCTAGGGTTTGGAATGATTCATATATAGATTTAGGATGTTTTGGTGAATCAAAAAGGTGTTTGGGACTCAAAAATATTAAAGACTTATTGTAGTAGGTCTCTCAATAAAGTTCTTCCAAAGTCTTAATGAAAAATGACTCCCAAAACATATATTTATAGAAAATTAAAAAAACTGTTGCGGCACGTCGGATCGGCCCGATTTTAAGTCAGATTGGTCTGACTAATTGTTAAAGAAATTTCACAAAGCGAATCGGTCTCGTTTGCCTTTTAATAAGAGGCAGACCTTTCCGACACGCTATCAACCATATTTTCTTTCAATCCAAAAAGCCTCATTTTCATAAACTTCATTTTTTAGAAAAAATCCAAAATAAATATGTAAACATTAAAAACTCTAAATTATATATTATACCATAAATTCTAGTGGTGTAGAGGAAATGTTGAATGCTGAAGAGGTATGTTGCACGATGCTCGCTGATGATGCACTACACACGTATGAAGATAGTGGGAGCGTGATAACTTCGGATCAAGATCGAGGCCGTCCTGGGTCAACGTGTTGACGCCAAATGTAGCGGTATCAGGCATACTAACTGTGATCTAGGACACAAAGAAAACTTCCTAGATTCTAAACGGATATTTATAAAATCATGTCCTTATAAATACCTTTGGTGATCTAGTTGTGATGCGATGTGGGGAAAAATATTAATGATGGGGATGCCTTGTTTTAGATCTGCCAAACCTTGATTAATCTTTTGTAAAGCTTGGATCTTCTAGTGTATGATCCTCCCTAAATCTAGGTAGGTGTGTGGGCTCCTTTTGGGAAGAAAATGCTTCCTTATGAGTGACATATGGTCCTCTACCTCTAGGCCTCTTCATAAAAATATGAATAGTATTTTCTCTCACCCCTCTCAAACCCTAATGAACCATTATATTAATACAAATTCTTTCTCACACTTTTATATACAAGTACAAAAGGTGGGCATGATCCAAACTGGGTTTCTTGAAAGTCTGGGCATAACTACGTGGGTATATGGACTACACTAGGGACCCATGACAAATAACTAAATTAGCTCCAACTAAATACTCAAAAATTCTAATTATATTACCGTAATTATTTCCTTTCTTTATTTAATAATGAATTAACTCCACTAAATAATCACAACTGCACTCCAAGTTAATTTGCTCAGAAATCACTTAGATATAATGAGGTCTTATTTGCAAAGTTAATTATGGTACACAATATGATTCCCCACGTTAAGGGTCCGATGCCTGCTTAAGTCAAATTAATTTACCATTAATCAATTTTAACCAACATCTAATCAGTTCCTTGATTCTCAGACTTAACTTATTTTCTACTCCACCAGAATGATCAAATAATCCACTAGTTGGGTTTTACTTAGTGGGATCAAAACATATAAGTCTAACAGGGGGTATCATAATTCAAGATATTTACTGGACATGAATTACTCCGAATTATGATCACACACCTACTTATACAACTGTCACCCAATATGTGGATATCATTTACCGGATATAAATCAGATCGCACCCATAGCAATCAAGGTGATATTTGTGCAAGCATTCCAATCCTCATAATTATCAGGATTAAGGATACATTCTCTCTTTGCAAATGGTGTGAGATTGATTGAGTCTAATCAAGACAACCCTTAGACTCAAATCTCACAAGTGTCCCTACTCAATACATTCCTGGGATGTACCATTCACAATCCTCTATTGAATTATCGAAAAAGTTCTTGAACCATCAAGCAAGTTACCATAATTTGAGATGAACTACTAGGATTGCATCATAACCATTCCGATAAGGTGTCAACTCCCTATTTAGGTTGTACATATTTCAATAGTGCTAGAATTGAATTTTTAATCTTCTTGTGATCAACCTGAAGTTGCATCACTAGAATTCCTACTGAGCTCTATTGATAGATATGTCTCTTATATTTAAACCAAATATAAGTTATTCTCATAACCATGATTTTTGTTTCAAAATTAATTGACACACTTTTTCATAAAAGTAACCGTTATTCATGATTTTAAGAATAAAACCTCAACATATTCGCTAGCCAGTTATTTTATAATTAATTAAGAATCCTCATGCACTTCAATCACAAAAGATTTAAAACTTCAAAGGAATTCTAGGCCAATTATAACTACTTGGTATTTTACTTGGTTATTTTATCATAAAATGCTTTCCAGTCTAAACCCATGTTCAGTTTTCATATTTTCATGAGATTTTATAATCACTATTATACTTGACATGAGTTCGGTCTTATAACCATAAAACCATAGTTTCAAAGGGCTTAAAGATATATAATATATTTCATACTATCCTTGAGACTCATGCTCACAAGCATTGTCTAATAGAAAATCACTCAAGGCCTCGTATTTTAAAGCCTTTTGAGGGCCATATTATAAACAAAACTCTGATAGAGCTAAAACCCATTTACCAATTATATTCCTGAGAATAGGTTTTCTAATCGTATATGTAAACACATCAAACTTCAAAATAACAAACACATCTGGAGGGAACAAATAATATCTTAATTTTATTACTGTTGAGTACCAATTTTGACATAGTTTTTCCATTAGCGAATATTTACATTCACAACTATTTTAAAATCTACTAACATAATAAAAAATTGGCGAGGCGAAAGTACTCCAATTGAAGAATTTACAACAACTATCTAAAGTTTCAAACGATTGTTAACCTTTGGTGGTGCTAATACAGGAGGACTAGACAGGTATTCTTTAATTTCTTTGAATGCTCTCTCACGTTCCTCTTTTAATTCCAATTCTTCTTGATCTTTTATCTTCAAAAAGGGAGAAAATATCTTATTTTTATCAACTGCATTAGAAATTAATCTTCAATGAAAATTAACTTATACTAAAAACCTTTGTAATTATTTTTTGGTTTTAAGAGCCTTACTTTTGATTAGAGCATTGGATTTATTCTTATCTACTTGAATCTTTTTTTGTGCATCAGTTAACCTAGGAAATTTCCAACTAAAACTTTAAGAGCACACTTGAAAGGATTTTGTTTCAATTACTAGATCGTCATTTGTTTGAATTTTTTTTTCTAAATTCATTATGTAGTCTTACGTAGTTTTGTATTATACAATCATGTCGTCAATGTAACTTCTAAAAAGGTAACTACTATACCATGGAAAGTGGTATTAATTTCCCTCTAATATGTGGCTCCTGCATTCATTAAACAAAAAGGCATTTTACGTATTCGAAGGTTCCAAGATTCCCTAGGAATCTAAATTTTGTTTTATATAGCTTCCTCAACAATAAATATTTGGTTGTTTCCAGAAAGTTCATTCATCATTGACATAATGGCATGGCCAACAAATCTATTAACTAATAAATCAACTACGAGCATTTTACAGTGTAGTTTCATTTAGATTTTGAAAATCAATAAAAAAACCTTAACATGTCATTTTTCTTAATGATATGAACTACATTATATATCCACTAAGATACCTTTCAGTTCGAATGAACCCAACCTTTAGTAATCTTTCAATCTCCTCTTTTATTTTTGTTATAACCTATGGGATCATCTGTAAAAGAATTTATTTCCTAAGTTTACATCTTTCTTTAATAGGCAAGGTATGATCTACCAAACTCTTGTTTAATTCTTTAAGTTCATCATAATCCTAAGTAAAACAGTCTTCATACTTTTGAAATAATACTTTGACCAATCCTTGGCCTTCTTTACTTAGATAAGCATTTACATAAGTTCTTATTTTATTTTTCTCAGTGCCTAGATTAATCTTCAAAGACATAATCAACACCCTTAATAATTTTTTCATCACCAATCCTTTTTTCTATCTCAAAGCCGTTTAATTTTATACAAGACTAATTCCATGGTGTTATTTACCTCTTCCATTTCTATGATGGCTTTGTTCATTAGACAACTATTTTTTCACCTTCATACGGTCCCATCAGACCAAAATCCATTTAATCCCCATTCCCAATAATTTCCTAATAATGTTTAGCTTTAACACAATTTGAGCTTACATGGAAAGGCAAAGGATCAACTTCCACCTCTTTAACATTTCTATTTTCTTTTATTAGAAATAATATCTGATGCATGGAAGAATGAATACACTTATTAGCATGAATCCAATCCATTCTTAATAAATCATTAAAACTTGACTTTGCATCAATTATAAAGAAATATGTTTTAGATTTTTTTTAGTTACAAATTCATAGCCCACTGGCAAAACTCCTTTAGTTGATTCCTTATCACCAAAAAAACCTGAAATCACTAATTGAGTTTGAGATAACTTTGAATTCCTTTTTTTATTCTATCCAACATTTAGTATGGCATGGTATTAACAACAACTACATTATCTATCAAAATATTATTTATTAATATTTTATTCTGATAAGCCCTTATCAATAAAGGTATAATGTGATTGTGTAACAACTCGAGATTTTTGGGACAATAATTAATTTATTTTGGGAGAAATAAATATTATTTTATTTGGAGAATTATTAAATTGGTATCGAGGTCAAAATTTCAAGATGTTAGAAAGTGTTTCAAATGGCAATTTTGAGGGTGTAGTTGTTTCCGGAAGGGCCGAGATAGTCAAAATGACTATACTTGGGGTCTATTTAGGTTCCGAAATATTTTAAATTCGTTTGGCTCAAATTAAAGTTACCTAGTCATTTAAAGTGCGTATTATCATTTACATATGTGTATTTTGGGAGATAAGGCTTATTAAGCCTACGGGATATAGAATTCTCCTTAGAGAGAAAGAGAAATAGAAAGAAAGAAATAGAGAAGAAGAAAAGAAGAAGAGAAAGAGAGAAAAAGTGGGATTTTCGGCCATTACGCGATCTCGAGGAGGATTCAGACTCTACGAACTTGAGGCAAGTGATTAAAATTTCTACGTAATTATTGTGTATCATTTATTTCATGATTTGCGGATTTAAGTTGTGAATTTTGGGTTGAATATGTAAAACCTAGATTTTTGGGAAAATCTTAGATTTGTGGTGTATATATGGATTTGAGGATAGAAATTAGTTGGGTTGAGTTATATTATGTATTTATTTGGGTGTTATATATATATATATATATGTTTGGGTTGAAGATAAATGGATAGAAGATGAGATAAATGGGGTTTGGGATTTTTGGCTTTTGGGAAAAGTAGCCATTCTCGCGACTTCTGATGGGTTGAATCGATTCGGCCCCTTTCCGAATCGATTTGAAAAGTTGCAGGTGCCCAGGTCTGAGTGACCGAATCGATTCGACCTGAGACAGAAACCCAGGTCTTATGACCCGAATTGATTCGCCTTGGAGGCCAAATCGATTCGCAGGGCTGAATCGATTCGGATTGAGCCCGAATCGATTCGGAAACAAGGCAGTTTTGGGGATGTTTTTCTAGGGTGAGTTTCATCCCATTTCATTTCAAGTTATCGATTGGGAAGCTCTATATGGGTTATGAGAAGTGTGTTTTAGAGACTATTATGGAGTTTCCATTATAAGAAATTATTGGAGTCATTTTGATTTAGTTCGAGAGAATACCGACTAGAGAGTATTGTCCCGACTTGTGGGGAAGCCCACTACCATCGAGTTTTTTATTTGGAGATAATTATGGAATTATATGAAAGAGTGTTAATGCACTTAGTGATATTGAATTTTAGAATCAAATCCCAAAGGGGATAACTTTAAAGGTTCATATGATCAATTGAACCGTATTTTGGATTGAAAATTTTAAATGATGATTGATGTGAATACGGATATAGAAAGTATCCTTAACGTTAATTAACTTGGGAGATGTTTCACATAAATGAGAAATGCTGATCGACGTGCATTAGGATATATAGAATATCCTTAACATAAATTGAATTGAGAGAAAATTCATATTAATAGAAGTGTAGTGTGAACTTCATGTGAGAAATAGTATAGTGTATACTAAGTGGGGAAGTTATGTGAGTTATTGACGAATAGTATATCGAGAGTAAAATATACGAAATATGATATTATTTCAACTACGCCTAAGAGCGTACTATGAGTATGAAAATAGTGTGATCTATATACCTTGTGTGATGGTATACATTGATATGATGTGTTGATGTATGTATATCTTATGTGAATGATATATATATATATATATATATAAGTGAAGCATACCCCCTCCTTGCTATTATTGGGAAGTTGAGCGATGAGGGTGAGCACCTTGGCTCGATGAGCAGAGTGTGGATATTCCCCAGGCCATAGCGTCTATTTATTATTGTATGATTTTTTATTAGCGGTGAGACATGGTGGGTATGTTCAGTCTCATTTTCGGGAAGGAACTATGGCCGCTTCCCGTACGTTTTGATTGGTTGTTTTACCATGGTGGTGTGATAATAGTTCGATATATGGTAACCTGGGATAAAATGAGTAATTCCTAGAAGATGATAGCATTGAGAACCTGCGTCCTCGAGTTATAGCTCGTTGGGATGGTTATTATTATGCTGGTGTGCTTAGTACTTTGGGTATTGAGGGATTAGCGGACCACAACAACCAATATTGCCAAGGAGTAGTGTATCGGGGGGGTTCCTTGTTTGGATTTTGCTTACGATACGTCCCACGCACGAAACGCAGTGTAATGTTGGGAGTGAGGAGAAGTTAGTCCTTAGTGCTCATATTTATATAAATAATATCTATCTCGACGATCGACAGCGCCAAGAAGTAGTGTATCGGGGGGGTTCCTTGTTTGAATTTCGCTTGCGAGACGTCCCACGCACGAAACGCCGTGCACTGTTGAGAATTGGGAATAATAAATTAATTAATTGGGTAATAAGAATTTTGGGTTATACGCGTCATGTATTGAGGGAATAATTAATCTTGATAATCAATACTGCCAGGAGTAGTGTATCGGGGGGGTTCCTTGTTTGGATTTGGCTTGCGAGACGTCCCACGCACGAAACGCAGTGTAGTATTGAGAATTGGGAGTAGTTTAGTCCTTAGAACTTGGATGCTAATAACTCATATATATGTTTATATATATATATATATATATATTGGTGGAATAACTAGAATATGAGAAATTCTATTAAGAAAATGTTTATGTAAATTTTATATGTTAATTAAGTGAACAAATAAATGAGATCAATAATATTAGATATGGAAGGATTTTGTGTTAGATGGAACTTAGAAGAGTATAAATTGGGTTTAAGTTAGCTTACCTTGCCTAGATAAATTCGGGCATTTATTTGGAGATCATGTGCATACGTTTAGTTGCACGCTTTAGTTGAGAGGTGAGTTGGATTTTATGGAGAGTGCGACTCCACTTTAATCATGTCATATTGCATTTAAATTTTTATTTATTTTAATGCACTTGATATAAAATGTTTTCACACCTCGGGCTCTGATCCGTTTATATTTTCTCTTGTTGTGCATATTGATATACCCATATATACCCTCGTCCAGGGCGAGGGTGTCCTCCACCCGGACGAGGCCAGGATGATCTCTCAACGAATATCAGACGACCCTTCAAGGGGATGACCCCTCATCATGGTCCAGACGACCCTTCAGGGGGCCGACCCCTCATCATGGTTTAGACGACCCTCCAAGGGGCCGACCCCTCATCAGGATCCAGACGACCCTCCAAGGGGCCGACCCCTCATCATGGCTCAGACGACCCTCTAAGGGGTCGACCCCTCATCAGGGTCCAGACGATCCTACGAGGGCACGATAGTACGAGGCCCAAACTACGCTAGGCTCGCTACCAGCAGGAACTTTGCCCTCGGCATCAAATCGCAGACCAAGGATGACATCATCACAACGCGTGATTTGGGAGACGCATGGAACAGTGCGCGTGGGACTCACATGGCACGCGTAAGACCGTTATAACAATATCACCCCCTCACGCGAGGGAATATTATGTCATCATTAATAACAGGTGGCACCTACAGGTGTCAGCAGGCGATTGGCTAGATCATCATTCACATGCACCATACATGCTTGGGGGGTACACTACACCCCCAAGACCTATATATACTTGTCACCTACAACCCTGCAAAGGGATCGATAATTGTAACCCTAGATAAAAATCTTCTTATACACACAGTAGAGGGAGAAAGTGAGCTTATATGCATTGTATCCAAGGCCATTAGTGCCTGTACTTAGTGGATCACACACTCACAGTGGATGTAGGCCTAATTGGCTGAACCAGTATACATCATTATCTTATTCCACTAATACTCATCCCCTTCTATACACTTACATATACATCTTTATGGCTTCCATTGTTATTACTTTTTGAGCTCATCATATTTTATCCGGTGGTGCTGAATATTAGCATCATCAGTTTGGCGCCGTCTGTGGGAAGGAGAAGACATCTCTTCCTTTGTACAACTTGACCTCACCGGGCACTCTGGTGGTGAATTGGATCTACCCCTTTGTGGAGCTGTTTCACCATTGAAAGAGACCCATTAAGGTTTTCAAGCTCATCAGTCTTTTGATCTTTCAACTCTCTATAGCTCAAATACATGGCTCCGGAGATGCCACCAGCACCTCTTCCTCCACCGGATAGTGGAGTAGGAACCAGTTCCAGTCAACCACCAACTCAGTCTGAGATGGCTGATGTAGCGGCCGCCTTGAAGTCTCTGGAAGCAAGCCAGCAGATTATGCAGGAACAGTTCACAGCTCTTAGTCAAAATATACTAAGACCACAGGGAGTATCACCAGAGATGATTACTCCAGCGGTAGCTCCAGGGCAACATGAGGCCAGGGGACCACCCCAGGCACCACACAAAGACTTGATGCCTCCTCAGCGACGGAGGGATGTTGCTGACCCCCGGTGTCTACGCCTGGGGAGGTAAGGAAACGCTTGCGCAGAATACAAGTATGATGATCTGGAGGGGGAGGAGGCCCCCATAAAGTGTTGGGATCCGTATGAGGTCTCCAATAATACTGTACGACCTCTCCAGGAGAGCAGAGGGAAGGGTGGAAGGCAAAATCCTGATGACTGCCCGAGAGGCTTTGCTTTCGATCGCTTGAGCAGGGGGTCGGCCTTTGAGAGGCTGGGCCCAGTAAATGACTTACGAGAAAAATTGTCCAGTTCAAGGAGTGCTGTGAGATCCAGAAGGGAGGCAGCAGATGGCCGACCCCATGGAGGCAAACCCAAACGACGGGACGAGGGCTAAGGGGAGGTAAATAGACGACACAGACCTACCGCAGCAGAACCCTCCGTCCGCCTTAAAGAGGCAACATGTGATAACATCGGCCAAGCCGACCCTACGAGGCCCTGGCATGACTCGATCCAGCGACTGGAGGATAAGATTGGTGATATTCTGAAGAGTTGGGCCCTCTTCAGAGAGGATACTCCATAGGTTCACCCTTTATGGTGAAGATAGTCAACTTCCCAATGCCATCCAAGTTTAAGCCACCTGTGGTCACCCCAAGGTATGACGGGAGTACCAATCTCATCCATCACATTGAGATGTATCAATCAGTGGCAGACATATATTCTATTTCAGATGAGATCAGGTGTCGTGCCTTTTCTGGCACTCTGACTGGGGTTGCACATGTCTGGTACATGTCCCTTCCAAAAAACCCCATTGAAAGCTTTAAGAAGTTGGCAGACCGATTTATCCATGACTTTTTCTTTGGGGTGAGGCAACAGAAGAAGACCACACACCTGCTCTATGATAAGCAAGGGAAGAACGAGAGTCTAAGAGAGTACATAGACAGATTCAACAAAGAAAAGTTAGAGGTTGAAGACTATAAGGAGAACATAGCCATGATCGCCCTCATTGGAGGACTCCATAAGGGAAAGCTATTATGGAAGCTTGCTGAAGACCCTCCTAGGAAAATGACTGAATGACTGTCAACAGCAGGAAAGGTTACGAATGCCGAAGAGGCGATGGAAGCAAAATACGAAGACGAAAAAGGAAGTACCAGTGGAGGTAAGTACCATAAGAAGAAAAAAGAGGGGAAGAAGAGGTCTACACACGACAAGTTCGCTGATTACACCCCTATGACGGTCTACTGCGAACATATTCTCAATGATATTAAGAGTGACCGGTCCCTGAAGTGGCCTGAGAAGTTGAGGGCAGCCCCCCACAAGAGGAATAAAAACCTGTGGTGTGAATTTCTCCAAGACCATGGCCACGTGACAGACAAATGATTTTCTCTGATAAACGAGATTGAAAAAATACTAAAAGAAGGGAAGCTTAGGAAGTACGTCGATAAAGATGCCTTCAAGAGGGGTCGAGGGGACGACCCCAAAAAAAAGATAGGTGATGCATGCCGAGAAGATCCTCCAAACAGAAGGGACGACCCTTCTGATGATGAGGACGACCCTGACCTCCCTCCGAGGGACGACCACGGCCCTGTAAAGAGACTTAATATGATCTCTTTCGATGTTGGGATGATCTCTGAGGGACTAATAGGAGGAGGGTCAGAGGTCGCAGACAGGAAGGCCCATGTAGCTGAAGCCAAGGCAGTGACAAAGGTCGTACACTCAACCTCTGTTGAGGCAAAGTCAAAAAAGAGGAAGAAGGTTGATATGGATACTCTGATAGTGGGATTCTCAAGAATGGACTTCAAAGGCCTCTTAGCCCCGCATGATGACCCTCTAGTCATCACTACCAGGGTCCACGGATGTGAGATGCCAAGGATCTTGGTAGATGGGGGTAGTTCTATAGATGTGAGATTTTGGCCGTGCTTCAAAGCCTTAGGCCTTACCCGTGATAGACTCATCCCATACCATCACCTATTGATTGGGTTCAGTGGGGAAAAAGTTCACCTTCTAGGAGTGTGTGAGGCCGATGTCAGGATAGGGGATGAATGGCTGAGATGGATTACTAAGAAGGTCAGCTTCTTCATGATGGATGAACATGTCTTCTCGGCTTACAAAATTATACTAGGGCGAGTAGCTCTTAAGGGGTTTGAGGCTGAGCCGTTTACGATTCATCAGATGATCAAATTCTCGACCCCTTATGGTGTAGGGGAAGTTCAGGGAGACCAGACGACGGTGCGGGAATGTTACTTCAACTCCACTGAAGAAAGAGAGGCGCACAAGAAGGCAACAACCACCTACAACATTGACACCCTTGACCTCAGGGATGAGAAAAAACTCAAGAAAGGAGAAGCCGCGGAAGAGGTAGAATTCGTCATCCTCAATGAGGATGAGCCAGAAAAAATCGTCCAAGTCGGCAAATCTCTGAAGATAAACATAAAAGAAGACCTCATCAAGCTGCTAAGGGGAAGACAAAGTGCCTTTGCATGGAGCTACACAGATATGCTGGGGATCGACCCCGAAATTATGAGCCAGAAGCTCAACGTGGTAGAGGGTGCAAAACCAGTAAAGCAGAAGAGGAAAATTTATTCTCGGGAGAAGTATGAGGTCATCAGGGATAAGGTCAAGCAGCTAGAAGATATAAAGTTTATTAGAGAGGTCATCTACCCAGAATGGTTGTCCAACGTAGTCATTGTCCCAAAAGCCATTGGAAAGTGGAGGATGTGTGTAGACTTCACAAACCTCAACAAATATTGTCCCAAAGATAACTTCCCTCTCCCCCACATTGATCAGATGGTTGACGCTACCACAGGCCATGAGCTTATGAGCTTTATAGATGCCTATTCAGGGTACAACCAGATATTTATGGACCCTAAAGACTCGGAGAAAATAGCCTTCATTACCGACAAGGGGACATACTGTTACAGGGTCATGCCCTTTGGCCTAAAAAATGCGGGGGCAACGTATCAGCGCCTTATGAATAAAATATTTGAAGAGAAAATTAGGAAGTCTATGGAGGTTTATGTAGATGACATGCTGACCAAAAGCTTAAAGGCCGAGGATCATGTGGCCGACCTCGAGAGGACGTTTAATACAATGGACAAGTACCGAATGAAGCTCAACCCGACCAAAAGTGTCTTCGGGGTCGGAGCAGGGAAGTTATTGGGGTTCATTGTCAACGAAAGAGGCATCGAGGCCAATCCTGAAAAGATAAAGGCCCTCATAGAAATAAAGACCCCGAAGACCATCAAAGACGTCCAAAGGTTCAAAGGACGACTGGCTGTTTTGATTAGGTTCGTGTCCAGAGCCACAGACAGGTGCTTACCATTATTTAAAATTCTCATAAAGGATTTTGAGTGGAGCGGAGAGTGTGATTAGGATTTCAAGGAGCTAAAGGCATACTTAGGGTCTCCCTTACTATTGTCACGGCCAGTACAGGGTGAATGACTACATGTGTACCTAGCCATCTCAGACTCAGCCATCAATGCATCCATTGTGAGAGAAGAGGACGGGGTACAAAAGCTCGTATATTTCAACAATAAGGCACTCCAGGGGGCAGAGCAAAGATACTTAAGGATGGAGAAGTTAGCCTATGCCCTGATCCATGCATCAATAAAGATGAACCCGTACTTCCAATCCCATATAATGGTCATCCTCACTGACTCTCCTCTTAGGTAGGTCTTGCACAAGCCAAAAAAATAGGGGAGGCTAATGTCCTGGGCTATAGAGTTGGGAGAGTTTGACATTGTATATCAACCAAGGATGGCCATTAAGGGGTAAGCATTGGAAGATTTCTTGACTGAATTTACTTGGGAAGATGATGCTGCTAAAGATGAGAGCCCTGGGAAGACAGATACCCTACAAGGCAGACTCGCCGACACACCCTCAGATAAGGCTGAACAAGCGACGCTCGAGGAAAAGTGGCCGAAAACGAAGAGGGAAGATATCTCTTTAGATAGGGGTCCCTCACTGAGGGAAATTTCTCAGAAGAACAGACTGTGTGGAGCCTCTTCCATGACGGGTCCTCCTTCGACAGCGGAAGTGGAGCTGGATTGATAGTATCAGCACCCGATGGCACAGACATTGAGTACGCCCTGAGGTTTAACTTCAAAGCCTCCAATAATGAGTCTGAATATGAGGCCTTGATAGCAGGACTCTCCTTGGCCAAGTCTCTTAGTGTTGGCCAGATTTTGGTCCATAGTGATTATAGGCTAGTAGTGAATCAGATACTAGGAGCCTACGAGGCCTCATTCACCCTCGGCTATGATAAGGGTAAATGGTGGGGACGACCCCTCATTCACCCTCAAGAAAGACATGGGGGGACTTGATTTAAAATATCATTATATTAGTGGGAAACCACCCTCTCCTATGATGAGGGTAAATGGTGGGGACGACCCCTCATTCACCCTTAAGAAAGATGAGCGGGGACTTGAAATTTAAAAGCATTAAGTTGGTGGGAAAACACCCTCGGATATGATAGGGGTAAATGGTGGGGACGATCCCTCATTCACCCTCAATAAAGACGAGGGGGGACTTGAAATTTAAAGCCATTAAGTCGGTGGGAAACCACCCTCGGCTATAATGAGGGTAAATGGTGGGGACGACCCCTCATTCACCCTCAAGAAAGATGAGGGGGGACTTGAAATTTAAAACCATTAAGTTGGTAGGAAACCACCCCGGCTATGATGAGGGTAAATGGTGGGGACGACCCCTCATTCACCCTCAAGAAAGACGAGGGGGACTTGATTTAAAACATCATTATATTAGTGGGAAACCACCCTCGGCTATGATGAGGGTAAATGGTGGGGACGACCCTTCAGTCATCCTCAAGAAAAACGAGGGGGACTTGAAATTTAAAACCATTAAGTTGGTGGGAAACCACCCTCGACTATGATAAGGGTAAATTCACCCTCAAGAAAGACGAGGGGGGACTTGAAATTTAAAACCATTAAGTTGGTGGGAAACCACCCTCGGCTATGATGAGGGTAAATGGTGGGGACGACCCCTCATTCACCCTCAAGAAAGACGAGGGGGGACTTGATTTAAAAAATCATTATATTAGTGGGAAACCACCCTCGGCTATGATGAGGGTAAATGGTGGGGACGACTCCTCATTCACCCTCAAGAAAGACGAGGGGCGACTTAAAAATTAAAACATCATTAAGTTGGTGGGAAACCACCCTCGGCTATGATGAGGGTAAATGGTGGGGACGACCCCTCATTCACCCTCAAGAAAGACGAGGGAGGAGTTTGTGAGATGTTCAATTTAGATCATCACAAGATAAATCGTACAAGAGACAAGCATAGGAGACAGAAAGAGGCGTTATATTGCAAAATGTTATAGATGTTTGTTAAACAAAAGTAAAGTATAAAAAGGGGGTACATAAAGAGGGTATTGGCTACAAACAACCACCCTATTGAGAGGCATCAGAGGGAAAGGCCTCAACATCAATGGGAGTTTCTTCTATGACCAAGACAGACCGAGTCTCAGACGTGCCGGTACCTTCGACATGCACTTGGGACTCCACATGGGCCAAGGCCTCGGCAATCTGGGGGTCATCCAGCTGAACCGCCTCAAGAGAGGGGCAGACTGAAGAGACAACATCAGTAAACTTGAGGACGACCCACCGACAGGCCGTCCTGATCCCCCTCTCTAAGTATTCAAGACCGAAGCCTTGAAACTCGTCCGAGAGATTGTAGGCCTCTACTTCATCGACCTCTGCCTTCTTCACTGCCTCGGCTAGCTCACCCTTGAACTGGGCGATTAGGGCTTCTTCCTTCGTCTTGAAGAGGTCATCCCTAGCCTTCAGATCTGCATCATGCTTCTTCGTCAGCTCATCCAGGACCCTTGCATGTTCGGTCCTCACACTCTCTAACTCAGCCCTTGCAGTCTCGAGCTCGATCTGCAGGTCAGCCTCATTTTGAATAGCCCTCTTGGCTTCATGAAATTTTTATTGGTTCTTGGCCATCCACTTAGTAGCTGTTGTAAAGGCACAAACAGACTGCACAGAAGAAGGTACATGTTAAGGGGCCAAGGGAATAGTTAGTGGAAAGCTCAACTGAGGAAATAAAGTAAAAGCAAATACCTGGGCCAGAGTATGAAGACCATAATCATACACCTTTGCCGGGGGCATCTTGGATAGAAAGTCATAGTCGGTAGCCAATGGAGCAGAGAACATAAAAGCCTTGTCCGCCCTCAGATTGGCTATGAGGGAAGACGGTTCAGCCTTCTAAAATGTCAAGTTCTGGGACCAAAAGGCCCCCATGCTGGAGGAGGATCCGATTCCCTCAGAATCTTCCACCCTCTCCCTCGTCCTAGAATTCGATCGAGGGTTAATAGGAACTTTTGGATCCTTTCCTTTGTGGCTGTCGGCGGTTGGTTCAACAGGGGTCGACCCCATAGCCTTTGCCTTGCTCAGAGCCTACTGAGGATCTTTGCCTTTCTTCTTAACCAGACCAGACATCAAACTTGGCGCAGTCATCTCCCAAAGATGATCAGATATGTTTGCAAAATGACCTAAAAAGGAGACGACACATCAGAAAGATACAGAGACAAAGATAAAACACTTGGAAAAAATTAAAAATAGAGCAAAAAACTACTCACATAGCTCTGTCAAGGGGCCGACCCTTAGACCAACTTCTTTGAGTAAGCGAGGGGTCATCAAATCTTCAAATTTTGCAAGTCTTCCCTCTTTCCCTCGCTCTCTCAGATAGTCAACGATGACCCTCTCCTCCAAGATAAGTCCAGGGTCTGAGCGCGCTTTCATTGAGGGATTAGACCATACCCTGGGTACCCTCGGACCATCTTCCACGGGCTCTCCCTCGATGGGGAATTCTCAGTCCCCGGAGATAAAGAAAAACCTCTTCTTCCAGTCATGATTGGAAGTCTGAGCCACGTGGAGAAGATTTTTGTCAGATTTCTTGGCCCCCAAATGGATGTACCCAGGCTGTTTAGACGATGAGGTGATATTGTAACAGGCAAGGAATACATCGGACGAGGGCTCATCAGTAAATGAATTCTTCCAAAGCGAGATAGAGTCAAGGATAGTCCTCCATGAGTTGGGAGGAAGTTGAGAAGAGGAAACCCCAAGGGAAGATAATATATTGACTATATAAGGGTGTAGAGGGAACCTAACACCTACCCTTAACATCTGCTCATAGACAACAATCTCTCCCTCATCACCCTCAAAGACTCTCTCAGATTCAGTGGGGACCCTCATACTTTTGTTAGGTTGTATGCCAAAGAGATGCCTCCATACTAAGAGATCATGGTATTTGACTAATGATACATAAGTCGAAGCAGTTGAAGTGTCAACTTGACTATCATCACCATCAGAAGAACCCTCACTATCGTCCTCATCTCTCTCGTCCCCAGATTCCCTAACCTCTAGGGGACCATCTAGAAAGGCAACTTAAAATTCAAAGGGGGACAACGCTGTTACAGGGACAACCTCAGAAGGGGTTGTGCCCTCGGCTTGTCGGCCTGGGCTGAGAGTGGATGTCTCTCCCCTCCCGAAAGGGCCAGCATCTGTCGGCGACGATGATCTCTGGTCCATTTCCCCTCGTACGATTGACTCTCGGCTGGACGACCCGATGACCCGCAGGACTCAGGGTGTATTATTGTGGCTAATGGAATGGGAAAAATGGGTCGTACCCAATTAGGGTCGGACCTTCATCTTCTCTCCTCCTCCTCCTCCTCCTCCTCTATTCGTCTAATGTCTACGAAGAACTTCTCTCTCAGGGATGGTAATTCCTCGGCTAAATCATAAAGCCTCCTAAGTATTAAGGGGAAGACCCTACACTTGGAAGAATTTGGCCAAGTTAACTACAAACAGGTTCACAGTTGACTAAGTTGGACTTTTGGATTAAAACCAAAGAAATAAAGGGGTTTTGATCAAGAACGCTCAAGAATAGGAAGAACTCAGCTCGCTTGAGAAGACGCCGAAAAATGTAAGAAAACCCTAGAAACACCACAAGGGGGCGCTAAATCGTCACTAAGAGACGGGGGATGAAATTTAAGCATCCTAAAACCTAGGGCTTAACCCAGTAACCCCCATAGTAAGGCGGTGTCACGGTGGAAAAATATAAAGCCAAGAAAAGCTGGGGCAGGAACCCCAATGCAAGAAATGAAACTGAAATTGGAGATTAAAAATGGAATCTAAGGCAAAGAAAGTTACCTGAAGATGAAGACAATGGCTGAAGGAAGCTTGATACAAAAAGGTTGCAGGAATGGCAATGGAGCTGTTGAGAATCTAGAGAGAGAGAGAGCTAAGGTGCGAAGAAGAGGAAGAAGAGGAGGAAGAAGAAGAAAGGAAATAATTTCAAAAAATCATTAAAATACCTTGCTAATGAGTGGGCCTATTAACTAAGGCAAGACACAGCCCACGGGGAGGATATCATTAGGTCACAAAGTCCCAAGAAAAGTGTGTAGCCGCCACACCTGGGAAATTGAAACGATGATGAACATCTGCCGAGGTGTCAAATCAGCTTGACAAGTGTCACTCGTCAAACTGATCATACACTTGTCTCAAAAGCAACACTATCCCTCAGCCACCTCAACAACATCGATGGCTAAGGGCTGGGGGTGATTGATATACCCATATATACCCTCGTCCAGGCCGAGGGTGTCCTCCACCCAGATGAGGCCAGGATGATCTCTCAACCTATATTAGACGACCCTTTAAGGGGCCGACCCCTCATCACGATCCAGACGACCCTTCAGCGGTCCGACCCCTCATCATGGTTCAGACGACCCTCCAAGGGGACGACCCCTCATCAGGGTCCAGATGACCCTCCAAGGGGCCGACCCCTCATCATGGCCCAGACGACCCTCCAAGGGGCTGACCCCTCATCATGGCTCAGATGACCCTCTAAGGGGCCGACCCCTTATCATGGTTCAGACGACCCTTCAGGGGGCCGACCCCTCATCAGGGTCCAGACGACCCTACGAGGGCACGATAGTACGAGGCCCAAACTACGCTAGGCTCGCTACCAGCAGGAACTTTGCCCTCGGCATCACATCGTAGATCGAGGATGACATCATCACAGTGCATAATTTGGGAGACGTGTGGAACAGTGCACGTGGGACTCACATGGCACGCGTAAGACCGTTATAACAATATCACCCCCTCACGTGAGGGAATATTATGTCATCATTAATCACAGGTGGCACCTACAGGTGTCAGCAGAGGATTGGCTAGATCATCATTCACATGCACCATGCATGCTTGGGGGGTACACTACACCCCCCAAGACTTATATATACTTGTCACCTATAACCCTGCAAAGGGATCGATAATTATAACCCTAGCTAAAACTCTGGTTGTAGACACAGTAGAGGGAGAAAGTGAGATTATATGCATTGTATCCAAGGCCCTTAGTGCCCATACTTAGTGGATCACACACTCACAGTGGATGTAGGCCTAATCGGGTGAACCACTATACATCATTATCTTATTCCACTTATACTCATCCCCTTCTATACACTTACATATACATCTCTATGGCTGCCATTGTTATTACTATTTGCGCTCATCATCACTTATCTGGTGGTGCTGAATCTTAGCATCATCACATATATATTGTATTATTATAGGTGTTCCTCCGTAATGACATCCTTGATGTTATCCATCCAGTGTATTCGTGAAGTTGTGGCAGTAGCGGACTGTTGTGGCATATTGTTATAGTCGATTCCCATATTTTGTGTATCTAGATTAGGATTCAGTTTGTATATCGGGTTTATACTCAAGTGTTGTAGAGTATCACTTTTATACTTTCTTTCTCAGATTATTGTACTGTCTGTAAACCGACAGCATATTCGAGTATTTTACTTCATACATTGTGTTGTATTCTTTTATATATTATTTTGATCATGTACGTGTCTCTTATAATATTTAGAGTTATGTAGTTGGTTAGTTGTTGCATGTTTGGTTTTAATTAAAGTGTTTTAAAAAAAATTTGACGCCCTCTTTTTGTAGTAATGGGTTGTTAACCGTGTTTATTTTAGAATCGTCAACAGATGCTGAGAATGATCCACTTGCGATTCCTGATTGTTTTAGTATAGGGCTGGCCACCTGTTATTATTTTTGAACGGGGTGTCACAGGTGGTATCAGAGCATCAGGTTCTAGTTTCTTTAGGATCTGTGTGGGTTACTACGATCTTCCGTAAGCGTTCTTAATATAGAGTCTTATTATTAGGACTGTTGTGTTCATACGTCCATATTTCTTCTATGATGAGAAAACAATTAAAAGGCGTTCTGATACAATTGTTCTTGTTTCAGATTCCACCGAAGAGAAGTCGTTCAGGCAGGGCAAATGAAGGGGCTGAAAGTGTGGAACCCCAAATGCCTCAAAGGACCATGACTACGGATGAAATAGCTAATATTGTGGCACAAGTAGTAATCGTTGCCATTTCTACGATGGTGCAGCAACCTGCAATTCAAGTAGCCCAAACCCATTCTGGATCATTTTTGTGGGAAAGAGTGCGGGAAGATTTTAGTAAGGGGCATCCTCCAAAGCTCTCAGGGGGAGTTGATGCGATGGCTGCAAGTCGATGGAAGAATAATATGCAAAGGCACCTTCGTATGGTTGAGTGTAGTGAGGTGTAGAAGTAATTTTTAGCCACATTTAAGTTAACGGGAGCAACTCTCCAATGGTGGGAGCCTATCACCACGCCAGAACAAAGAGATACTTTTCCTATAACATATTTTTGGGAACTCTTTGATCGAAGGTATTTTCCTTCCCCGATTCAGAAGGAAATGAGGAGGAAACTGATGGATGTTTTTCAAGGTAATAGAACGATGGCAGAATATGAAGAAGAATTTACTCGATGGGAGAAATTAGTACCTGATGATATAAATACGAAAGAGGAGCGTATATCGAAGTTCATGCGAGAGTTAGATTGGAAAATTTGACAGCATTTGTTAGAGAACCCAGCGTTAGTGACTTTCATTGAGGTAGTGAATGCGGCACTGTTGCAGTGTCATGAATATCGCCTTCGTTCGTAGGGGGTAAGAACTTTGGAGATTCGGGTTCATCAAGTAGGTTTGGTAATGAGAATACCAGTAATGCCAGAGAGTATAATCCAGAATATAGAGGGTCGCAACAACGCTATGTTCCTCAAGATGGGCATAGAGAATTTGTGGGTAGATGTTTCTTTTGTAAAGAATTTGGTCATAGGAAGAGAGATTGTCCTAAAAAAGGTAAAGGACCACATTTTCAAGAAGTTTTGGAGGTGCAACCCTTACAACAGATTAGAGGTCATTTTAGGCCAGGGGACTTTGTGTGGTAACCCAATGATAAAGAGATGAAATCAGACTAGAGATGGATGATGTAAGTTATTTTCCTTTGTGAATAGGATTATACTATATGAAGCTTTGGGAATATCGTATGGGAGATAGTTATTAGAGGGTAGTGATATAACCCTATTATGTGTGGAATGACCCTAAAGGGGAATATTGAGCAAGTGAGGCTCTTATGTTTTTTTTTGAGAGGATAGATCATTTTGTGATGTGCTAGATAGAGAGCTATAACTTTGTTATGAATGTAAGAATTGTTGTTATGTATTGAGTAGTAATGATAAAGCTACTTATTTTTATAGTCATGTTAGACTTATAAAATTATTGTATTCCAGCTATGGAAGATCCTTGTGTATGGCAATATATTAATATGATGTGAGAGATTATTTCTGAAAAGAGATTCAGAATTTAGTGGATTGTTGTTGAGCGAGAGAATTTTAGCTCCTAATTATGTTAATTTTGAGAACTATGTATTATTATTGGTATGAGAATTGTTAAAACCTTGTGTCAAGGGCATGAGGTATTTTATTTAAATGTCGAAAGACATAAACTATTTTAAAATAAACTATTTTCAAAATAAAACTTTTTATAGGCCTTTGGGCCATATAAAAAATGATTTACACAAAAATATTTTTTTTTACTCTAGCCCGGATCTAAAAAACTCTCAATCCCCGACGTCGCTACATATTAGTGTATTGGGAGGGTTCCTTGTTTGGATTTCGCTTGCGAGACCTCCCACGCATGAAAGTAGAGAATGTCAGGAATTGAGAGGAGTTAAATCCTTGGACCTTTCAAGATTGTTATATTATTAATATGTTAGTGTAATTTATTATATTTTGAATGGTGGAACTTTTGAGGGAAGTGAAGCCTAATTGTGTTTTTACGAGTAGGGCTCGAATAGAGGGTGTATGGATGCCCTAGTAATTTTAATTGATTTTATAAAACTAAAATAATTCGTCGTGGGAAGTTAGAGGTTTGGGTATATTGTTAGTGAGGATAAGTGTAGTAGAGACTAGCGGAGCTTTGGGGTACTAGGCTTAGCTTAATTTCAAGAACGAAATTCTCGTAAGTGGGGAAGTCGGTAACAACCCGAGATTTTTGGGACAATAATTAATTTATTTTGGGAGAAATAAATATTATTTTATTTGGAGAATTATTAAATTGGTATCGAGGTCAAAATTTAAAGATGTTAGAAAGTGTTTCGAATGGAAATTCTGAGGGTGCAGTTATTTCCGGAAGGGTCGAGATAGTCAAAATGACTGTACTTGGGGTCTATTTAGGTTCCAAAATATTTTAAGTTCGTTTGGCTCGAATTAAAGTTACCGAGTCATTTAAAGTGTGTATTATCATTTAAAGATGTGTATTTTGGGATATAAGGCTTATTAAGCTTACGGGATATAGAATTCTCCTTATAGAGAAAGAGAAATAGAAAGAAAGAAAGAGAGAAGAAGAAAAGAAGAAGAGAAAGAGAGAAAAAGTGGGATTTTCGACCATTACACGATCTCGAGGAGGATTCAGACCCTACGAACTTGAGGCAAGTGATTAAACTTGCAAAATAATTATTGTGTATCATTTATTTCATGACTTGTGGATTAAAGTTGTGAATTTTGGGTTGAATATGTAAAACCTAGATTTTTGGAAAAATCTTAGATTTGTGGTGTATATATGGATTTGAGGATAGAAATTAGTTGGGTTGAGTTATATTATGTATTTGGGTGTTATATATATGTTTGGGTTGAAGATAAATGGATAGAAGATGAGATAAATGATTTTTGGCTTTTGAGAAAAATAGCCATTCTCGTGACTTCTGATGGGCTGAATCGATTCGGCCCCTTACCGAATCGATTCAGAAAGTTGCAGGTGCCCAGGTCTGAGTGATCGAATCGATTCAGCCCTAACCCAAATCAATTCAGCCTGAGACAGAAACCCAGGTCTTATGACCCGAATCGATTTGCCTTGGAGGCCGAATCGATTCGGATTTAGCCCGAATCAATTCGGAAACAGGGCAGTTTTGGGGATGTTTCTCTAGGGTGAGTTTCATCCCATTTTATTTCAGGTTATCGATTGGGAAGCTCTATATGGGTTATGAGAAGTGTGTTTTGGAGACTATTAGGGAGTTTCCCTTATAAGAAATTATTGGAGTCATATTGATTTAGTTCGAGAGAATACCGACTAGAGAGTATTGTCCCGACTAGTGGGGAGGCCCACTACCATCGAGTTTTCTATTTGGAGATAATTATGGAATTATATGAAAGAGTGAGAATGCGCTTAGTGATATTGGATTTTAGAATCAAATCCCAAAGGGGATAACTTTAAAGGTTCATATGATCAATTGAACCGTATTTTGGATTGAAAATTATAAATGCTGATTGATGTGCACACGAATATAGAAAATAACCTTAACGTTAATTAACTTGGGAGATGTTTCACGTAAATGAGAAATGATGATCGAGGTGCATTAGGATATAGAGAATATCCTCAACGTAAATAGAATTGAAAGACAATTCATATTAATAGAAGTGTAGTGTGAACTTCAAATGAGAAATAGTATAGTGTATACTAAGTGGGGAAGTTATGTGAGTTATTGACGAATAGTATATCGAGAGTAAAATATACGAAATATGATATTATTTCAAGTACGCATTAGAGGGTACTATGAGTATGAAAATAGTGTGATCTATATACCTTGTGTGATGGTATACATTGATATGATGTGATGATGTATATATATATATATATATATATATAAGTGAAGCATACGCTTGGGAAGTTGCGCGATGAGGGTGAGCACCCTGGCTCGATGAGCAGAGTGTGGATATTCCCCAGGCCGTAGCATCCATTTATTATTGTATGATTTTTTATTAGGGGTGAAATGTGGTGGGTATGTTTCGTCTCATTGCCGGGGAGGAACTATGGCCGCTTCCAGTACGTTTTGATTGGTTATTTTACCATGGCGGTGTGATAATAGTCCGATATATGGTAACCTGGGGTGAAATGAGTAATTCTTCGAAGATGATAGCATTGAGAACCTGCGTCCTCGAGTTATAGCTCGTTGGGATGGTTATTATTATGCTGGTGTGCTTAGTACTTTGGATATTGAGGGATTAACGGACCTCAACGACCAACATTACCAAGGAGTAGTGTATCGGGGGGGTTCCTTGTTTCGATTTCGCTTGCTAGACGTCCCACGCACGAAACAAAGTATATTGTTGGGAGTGAGGAGAAGTTAGTCCTTAGTGCTCATATTTATATAAATAGTATCTATCTCTATGATCGACAGTGCCAAGCAGTAGTGTATCGTGGGGTTTTCTTATTTGGATTTTGCTTGCGAGATGTCCAACGCACGAAACGCCGTGCACTGTTGAGAATTGGGAATAATAAATTAATTAATTGGGTAATAAGAATTTTGGGTTATACGCGTCATGCATTGAGGGCATAATGAATCTTGATAATCAACACTGCCAGGAGTAGTGTATCGGGGGGTTCCTTGTTTGGATTTGGCTTGCGAGACGTCCCACGCACGAAACGCAGTGTAGTATTGAGAATTGGGAGTAGTTTAGTCCTTAGAACTTGGATGCTAATAACTCATATATATGTTTATATATATATATATATATATATATATATTGGCGGAATAACTAGAATATGAGAAATTCTAGTAAGAAAATGTTTATGTAAATTTTATATGTTAAGTAAGTGAACAAATAAATGAGATCAATAATATTAGTTATGGAAGGATTTTGTGTTAGATGGAACTTAGAAGAGTATCTATTGGGTTTAAGTTAGATTACCTTGCCTAGATAAATTCGGGTATTTATTAGGAGATCATGTGCATACGTTTAGTTGCGTGCTTTAGTTGAGAGGTGAGTTGGATTTTGTGGAGAGTGCGACTCCACCTTAATCATGTCATAATGCATTTATAATTATTATGCATTTTAATGCACTTGCTATAAAATGTTTTCATACCTCGGGCTCTGACCCGTTTGTATTTTCTCTTGTTGTGCATATATATTGTATTATTATAGGTGTTCCTCCGTAAGGACGCCATTGATGTAATCCATCTAGTGTATTCGTGAAGCTGTGGCAGTAGCAGACTGTTGCGGCATATTGTTATAGTCGATTCCCGTCTTTTGTGTATCTAGATTAGGATTCAGTTTGTATATCGGGTTTATACCCAAGTGATGTAGAGTAGAACTTTTATACTTTCTTTCTCAGATTATTGTACTGTCTATGACACGACAGCATATTCGGATATTTTACTTCATACATTGTGTTGTATTGTTTTATATATTATTTCGAGCATGTGTGTGTCTCTTATAATATTTAGAGTTATGTAGTTGGTTAGTTTTTGCATGTTTGGTTTTAATTAATGTGTTTTAAAAAAAATTTGACGCCCTCTTTTTGTAGTAATGGGTTGTTAACCGTGTTTATTTTAGAATCGTCAACAGATGCTGAGAATGATCCACTTGAGATTCCTGATTATTTTAGTATAGGGCTGGCCACCCATTATTATTTTGAGCGGGGTGTCATAGATTGGTCATGTCTTGAGTTGTTTCTTCAAACCCATAAGCGAAATTAAGATTAAAGATAAATAAATATAAATAATATACATTCGGATCATTATGTTTACCATTTCGAAGTTCTCGTATATATTTTTCACCTTATCCTTCTAAAACCTTTGGCAATATTAATGCCATATTGACTGGAACTTTATCAGCCAATATTCTAAACTATGCATATTGTTGATGATTTGCATCTTCTAAAGGACTGATGGTATCTACAACAATTAAGTTTTTATTTGTCTCCTCCCCTTCGATAAATTTCATTTCAATAGATTTATTATCCTCATCGAAACTCGTGGATTTATCCAATTATTCAATCTTTTCATTCAACATTTTTATGAGGTTTTCCCTTTTCCCTTTTGCACATACAAAATCTTGGATTTGGTTTTAAAGATGAGGAAGTATGCTCCTCTTACCTATTTGGGTGGAACACTTAATATGCTTTATGTTATGCTTTTTACTTCCCTTGGATTTACCTTCATTGAGTCCTGGTTATCTCAACACAGGTTTCCTTTTTATTGGTATTTGTTCCTTAAAAACATGCCACATCCAAGGATAAAACTATAGTGGCATCAATATTTTTGTTTTATGTTGGAGAAATCATTTATCTGGTATATAATTTTTGGATCTTACATAATTAACCAGTATGGTACACCTTGATCCAAATATATTTATTTGGGGATATTCACAAGTATTGTGTTGAAAGTCTGTTAAGGAAAGGCATTTACTTCATAACGTGGCCTTACGTATTTAAAATTCTTTGTGGCTTGAACATCTATATTGAACTCATAACCCTTAAGATAAAAATTCTTGTATATTGGATGGAATATTGGCTAAACTCCCTATATTAGTTGTGGAGACATAAAATTGGGATACCATCTTTAGTTACTATTTTTCACTAAAACCCTCTTTGGCTGGCCTTTAAACACTGTTAAGTGGCATATATATGTTTGATTCAATAATTCTTCTTGTTGTTTTTATTTTCCCTTCAAAGCCATGATTTTTCACATTTAGTGTATTCTTGTCCATGTCTATGCATAGGTTCTTCATTATCGTGGGATATGGGTCGAAAACAGAGGTTTCATACTTTTGAATAATTTCTTCAACATTAGTTTTGACCACCACTTCTTGGTATTTGGATTGACTACATGTTGGTTCAAACTTCCTTGATTTAAAAATATGGGTTTTCATCAATCCCTGAGATCTTGCTTACTTTTTTTTAGGAATTGGATCTTTCCCTTATTGATCAGATTTTGAATCATGTCCTAAAAAATATAAAATTCATTAGTTGAATGAGACTACATATTATGCCATTTGTAATTTATTTCCATCTCAATTCACTAACAGTTGAAAATTGTACATTAACATGCAATTTCAACATTTTAGACATAAAATGATGATACAAATTTCATCATAGTTATTTATGTTAAAGGAGTATTTTTCAATCACCATAGCATAGGATTTTAAAGAGGTTTCCTTTTGAAAAAGCAATTCACAAACTATTGGATATGTTCCTATGATTTCTACAATATCTACTTTATGTTTGGTCTTATAATGGGTTTTAAAAAAAGTTATTTTTCTCTCGATCTTCTTTAAAGAGAGCCTTATATCTTGACACTTTAGTAGTTAAATCTACCAAATTCTTAAATTTGGTCATCAAACTTATTTCAAAGTCTAAATTTCAAGCCATTTTGAGGTAAACAAATTAGGACTCCATAAGTACTATTTTACACGTGTTCCTAGCCCTTTTAAACTTATTTCTAAAATCAATGGCCTTTTTATTTAGCCTTTGACATGGTGTAAATTAAATAAATATTTAAAACATCTCTCTCACATTAAAAGAATTGTGCGTGAAACATATCTTCCATTTTCTTCGAGAGTTTGGTGGCAAGATTATGAACCAAGTAAATGTTGCATCAATCAAAAAAATTTATAATAGCCTCAATTTTAAAAACTCATTAGGGAATGTCTCATCCCATTGACTTTTAAACATGACTATATGATCAATAGTTGAATGACTACCTTCTCCTAAGAATAATCAAAATGGTTAGAAGCTTAAATCCTCTAGGGAGTTCAATTCTATCAATCCATTCAGGATATGGCTTTCGATACAATGGAGTTTGACCCCCTGAGCCATAGGACCATAAATTTTATGGACGAGATTGACTATTTTATTTCTTCTCACTATTTCTAGTAGTTGCTAACTCATTGTGTCACAATTTTATTTGCAACTGCTACTTATTATACTATTAATGGCGGGGTTTGTTATGGTATGTGTCGTTGAGTTTGTGGATGCAATGATAATGGTTCCTGTTTTGTTAGGTTTTTAATCCTACTAAGTGGGTCATTTCCCAACTTCTTGGCATTTTCATCCTCCCTGAGATCTTTCTCAAAGAAAGGGTTGCCATCACTATTTGGTTCTAAGTAACATCAAACCCAGTATTAGTATCATACATGAATTAAGGTCTAGGTTTATTCATTTTCTGGGATGACCAACCTTCATAATGGATCTCTGAATATCATTTGCTCCTACCCCCAAATCTTTAAATTATTCCTATAGGAGTGAATGAGGTTTTTATATTAACATTTAGAAAGGTTGATATGCCTTACACTAGAGATATGATTGATTTCCCTTGCATTTGGTGTAATGTTGATAGGGAACTAACCACCAAATTGCTCATGTGGACACTAGTTTATGGTGTTGCAATGTGAACAATTTATAGAGTTACAATATGAGTCATGATCTATTTTTAATATTCGTCACCATTGAATTAATATTTTTAATTACATTGATAAGGTGGTCAAACATAGGTTTCAATTGATCAATCAAATGATTTTTCATGTTTGTGCCAATTATAGGCACAACATTTAGATTTTTAACCCTTAAACTTCGTCCTTCATCCACTATAAGAGTTTGGTTTTATGGCCATACGTCTTGACCAGGAATTTGCAAGGTTCTACCCAACTGGTGATTGTTTATGATCCTCCTTAAAGTGAAGCATATAAACATTGGATGATAAACGCGTGAATGTATATGGTAATATTTGGGGTCATCTTGTACGTTTGTTGCGGGAGCATAATTTGGAGCGTTCATTGGTGGAAAAACTAGACAATCTATCCCCATGGTATTATAAAAATTTATTGCCTCTTCAACAGTACAAGGCAATGGGGGTGGATCCTCATGATAAAACTTTCTCTTGTAATTATTTTTCTTTGCTTCTTTGTCAACTTAAGTTTATTCGCCACCTTCTATATAATGTTGGGAAAAAAATTGGGATTGACTTTTAAAATGTGGAAAAATTTCATGCCTAAAGATCTTTGATTAATCATGCATTGAAAAGAAAACAAGAACTAGGTTTACAGATTAAAGCTAGGGTTTAAGAATATAATACCATAATGAATCATGTTATGATTTGTATGAGGAGACAAAGGTAGAAGATGATGAAATACTTGCTGCCCTCCAAGGTCTTCGAAAACTTTATGAAATCTTCATTGAATATTAGATCTTCTATTGTATGATACTCTCCAAAGCTAGGTAGGTGTATGGTAACCTTTTGAGACGAAAACCTTTCCTTATGAGTGAGATATGGTGATATCTCTAGGCCATTTCACAAAAACATGAATAGTATTTTATCTCACCCCTCTAAAACCTTTATAATGAGTTATATTTATTAAAACCCTTTAGCAAACATTTATATACAAGTACAAAAAGTGGGATTAGACCAAACTTGGTTAATTGAGAGTTTTGGCCAATAACTTGGGTATATAGACTACACCTGGGACCCAAGACAAATAATTCAATTCTTTATATAATCATAATTAAATCCACTAAATAATTATAATTGCACTCCAAATTAATTATCTCAGAAATCACTCACATATAAAAGGTCTTATTTTCAAAGTTGATTATGGTACATAATATGTTTTCTCACGTTAAGTGTCCTATACTCACTTGGTCAAATCAATTTACTGTTAATTGACTTTAACTAACATCTAATCAATTCCTTGATTATAAGACTTAACTTATTTTCCACTCAACCAGGATTATAAATTAATCCATCGACCATGTTTTAATTAGTGGAAACAAAACATATAAGTCTATCGAAGGAGTATCACAATCAACAGTATTCCTTAGACGCGGATTCCTTTGAATTAAAATCTGAGACCAACTCACATAACTGTCACTTTATTTGTGGGGATCATTTGAACTTATTTAAAATATGATCGCACCTATTGAAATCAAAGTGACATTTGTACAGGCATTTCAATCCTCATAATTCTCGAGATTAATAATCTATGCACCCTTTTCCAATAATGTGGGACTGACCTGACTAATTTTAATAAAGATAACTCTTAAACTCAAATCTCACATGTGGCCCTATTCAATACATTCCTGGGATGTATCAACCACAATCCTTTGTCGAACTATTGAATAAGTTTTCAAACCATCAAACAAGTTCCCATAGCTCGAGATATTATTTTTATGGAATTTCAACTCGCTATCTAGGTTATGAACGTTTTAATAGTGCTAGAATCAAAATTTTGATCTCCAAGTGATCAACCCGAAGACGACTCACTGAAATTCCTACTAAGCTCTATTGCTTGACATGTTTACAATATATTTAAACTTGCCATAATGAATTTTTGTAATCATGATTCTTATTTGAAAATTGTTTGGCAGTCCTTTAATCAAAAGTAAACGCCATTTATAGTTTTAAGAATAAAATTCCAAGAATCTCCCACTTAATCTTAAAGCCATATATCTTACTCCCTAACCCGTCTACACAGAATTTTTCTTCGTATTGTTATAAGGATTTATTGGTTGTTATCTAATAAAACTTTATGATAAACTTATCACCCATTCCATTCAATCTCTCGAACTAGGTGAAACCTACACTAAATGTGTTTAACCCTCTTATGGGTCATCGGTTCTCTTGAAATTTCAATCGTAATGCTATGAATACTAAAAGTGATATAGCTAATCGCACTTGAAACCTCGTCCAAGTTACTTTGGAATTAATCAAGCTATTTAGCCTATTTAGTTGTCTCTGATATGACATCAACTTTTACCTCCCCAGTGGATTCAGCAATCCAATATTTCTTTACATTCCTCCGATTAATAGGTCAACCTCCGTGGGTATATACATATTTCGAGGTAGAAAACTTTGAATACTTATTTGACTAAAAATCTAGCCTTTGTGCCTAAAAGCTACAAGACTATTAGATTAAAATCTATTGACCATGCCGAAGGCATAATTAATTTTGATCTTTGCACACAATATATAGAATTCATAAGGTTGCCCACCACCATAGAATTATGTATATTTCTCATTCTTTCCATCTAATTAAGTGTCCAAAGACATTGATTATTTGAAGAGCAATTCCATAGTTGAAAATGACCTATGTTCATGAAATTTCAATGCTAATATTGTGTATAAAGCACCGACATAATCAACTCGGGATAAGCCCAACATCCTTTGTAACCAATCTAGCGAAAGCTTGATAATAAAGATGTTCCTAGCTTATCCTAATTACTTTATATCGAATGTACGAACAACCACACTCTTATGTGAGACAATACACACACTTCGTTCCTAATTAGGCAAATATTATTCACAAATTGTACTTAGAAATACCATCACATTTTCTTCACGCAACTTATAGAAATAAGTACTTTTAGATCCTTGATCAAAATCAAAACTTGATTACTTGATAATAATGAAAGTCTTAATACCTTAATGTTAGCTTAAATCCATAAATGGATTTCACAAACTCACATCGCTTTGCTTTCCTGACGTCTGAATATGGACTTAAATCCATAAATGCAGTCTTAGCGTTAAAAAAATCCCAACAACTTTAGCATGGCTATCGCTAGAAGATTTGCTCATAGTTAATACCTTTCTTTCTAAGTAAACCCTTTTTTGTAAGACATGATTTGAAGGTTTTCACCTTCACATCCATCTATCGTTTAACTTCTTGTAGGTCCACTTGCGCGCGACGGGTTTTACCTAATCGGGAAGTCTACAGGTCCCAAAACTTTATTCGAATACATCGAATCCCTTTTCGTATCCATAGTCACAAGTAAAAGAAAAGTCCTTACCTTGGAACGCTTTATTATATTTCTTGGGACCCGTTTCGTGTTTTGGTCGGATCATATCTAAATGATTACCCAAAACACTAACCATTCATGATACTCTTGATGCTCCCACTACGACATGACACCACTTGTTATCAAGGATAAGTGACATGCACCCTGATTATCGATAAAAGATCTCATCACGATAAGATACACTATTAATAAAATATCTTAGCTATCTATTATTATACATCAAGTTGTCAATTAGACTTTGAATGTTCCAATTCCCATACCCACCATTATCCTAAGTAAACCAAGGACTCTTAGATGCAAATTCATCAAGGCAACTACTATTAATACAATCATTAAATTCATTTGCCTCATCCCAGTCAATACCAATACCACATCTCTTTTTTATATCATTGCAGACAACATTGAAACCGCCTAACACTAACCATGTTTGTACATTAATTTTAGGGAACAATATGCTTAAAATACCTCCAAATACCACTTCCAAGTATTCTATCATTAGCACCATAAACTGCAGTTATAAATACAAACTTATTTCTTCCCTTGATATCCACCTTGGTCGTCATAACTTGATAAAAACTATTTAACTCAACTACATAAATAATATTATTATTCCATAAAATCCATATTCTGCCTGGACCATCGATTATCACATAATAAATTAATTACGAGTCATTAAACACTTTTCCCTAACATTATCAACATTCCCCTCCTAACTTTAACGTCTACTAAACACATTACATCAATTTCATTATTAATAACAAATTTTCTAACCTCCTTTTGTTTACGAGGGCCATTAAATCCCCTTATATTCCATGTGGAGATCTTCAACATCATCATCTTTTATTCCTCCCTTTCATTCCACCCCTCCCCGACTACTTCCCCGAATGCACCTCTTTAATCTTGATATCCATATTTTTCGATATTACCCATTCTTCAAAATGACTGATTGTCTCCTCCTCCTCCATATCTGCTGACCCATTCCTTATTTCACCTTCGTTATCCTCAATCCTTAAAAAATTAAATCCATTATTAATAATTGGGATAGAGACCCCAATATTCTTCATTATATTCTCTATATCATGCACTATTGTTGAAAATTCACCCTCTAGGTTGGTTTTCACCTCTTGGATTTGCTTAACAACTTCGAGACAGCTTCTATCTTAGTAACTTTCTCTTTAAATTTCATAATATTCATAGTTTTGATTGTAACAACTTAGCCATCTGGCCTTCAATGATTTTAATGGCTCTTTCTTTACTCCTCTTTATAAGAGCCCATATTTGCTCCTTCTTGGAGTTGAAATTTATTTATTTATTTTATCCCCATCCAAACACTTGATAGTTTTCACACTTTATAGGTAGCCAGTCACATTCCAATTCATGTTTCACAATCTCCCCAAATGGACTATAAATTGGGATTTCTTTAAGCAACTCTGTTTCTAGGTCGATCTCAAGACACACCCTAGCATAAGTGGGTCTTTCTTTATTTGCTGTCATTTTATCCATAAACAAATGATTTGTAATCATAGTAGAAAAATTAATCAGCACCAAGTTAGACCATATGTGAAGCTTTAGCCTTGGTAATCTCATCCAAATTGGAACCTTACTCATCCCTTCTTTTTTCCAAATTAACTTATGGGCACCACGACTTTACTATTAGTGGGTTGTTGTGAAAAGAACAAGTCCCTAAATCCAATACCTTATTTAAAATTTTCTTTATTATCAAAGGATATTATAAGTACACTAGATTTCAATAAATATACTTCATTTTCCCCAAATGCCCCAATTTCCTCTTAACATAACCTGTCATTTCCTCAGAAGAAACTTTTGTCCACAAAATGTAGGCAATTAGGAAAATTTTTCATCTCATAATTTTTCTTTGAAGTTACTCCATTTCAAATCTCGCATATGCTTTCCGATTTACATCGTTTTGAATAGGCTTTGAGTTTAATTTTTGAACAACATTACTACCTCAATTATGTATAACAACATAAACCCACGTTCTTGCCATAATAGTGATTTGTTTACCCAAGTGTTTACCTTTTTCTCATTGAGCACGCATATCTCCCTCAACCTCATTGACCATAATGGAAAGGATGATTTAGGTTCTGAACCCTATCTTGTGCAGATGGTCCACCATTTTGAACTTTCTCAACTGCCTTACTGAGATTCCCTTCTATCAATGGATAAACCATATTTTCATATACCATATTAATCATCGTGGAATAGTAATTTTTCTTACTAGATATAGAGTTTTGAACCCATTCCTATGTACCCATTCCACTATTAGCATCAGTCTCTGCCTCCCTCCTATGTAACTTCTCACTCTTTTTATTCTGAATAGTAGTTGTACCAATAGTTTTGCCCAGAATCATCACTTCTTCCACCACCAGTCTTCTCACTATTTCCTTACTAATAGTGTTGCCTCCTCCCTCTTTCCCCTTCACCTATTTTTTCAACATGCTGGGCAATAATCGATATTAAGAATTTCTTCGATTCAAGATTTGTCTCCCTCTCAACCTATTCGACATCCATTTCGGATCGTACTTCCTATTCCTCTAATTTCGCTATGCTGATGGTTGAAACCTGAGTGAAATGATAAAAAAGAGGACCTCTAAAGTGATGAGATTATGGAATTTTAACCCATGAAAATATATTTTTCTAAGAAAAAAACCCAAGATCCAAAAGGATTGAGATATATATCCTTTAGTGACAAATCAGTGACTTCTTCCTTTATACTGGTCATTTAAGCATTTACTTTGGATATATTTTATTCCACCTCTCTCCTCTTTGTGAAGACTATTACTTATAGATCCTTTTTAGATTAGAAAGCATAAAGTTTAATAGAACGTTCAAACTTATGAAAAGGAAATTGATCATGGTCTACTGCCAAAAGGGGTTCTTCCTCCTCAACTCGGGCTCTCAAAGACAGATGAAATGTTAACCTCAAAGCAAAAATCATGTTGGTTTGTGATGGAGATTGATACTATATAATTCCCTAAGAGCTTCGATTGGTTATGATTCAAAAATTAGGAAAAAAAGAACTAGATTTAAATAATTAATTTCATGTTTGGATTAAGATACTTTTGCGGATCTTATAGGCGATTTGAGTAATGAGAAATTTTTGATGAAGATGATGATGGGACTTCTTTTCTTCTTCCTCCAAGTCCTTACTATAATGATTTTAATTCCTTTAATATTATACTATATTATTCTCCTCAAAGTAATCCTTGTGTGTGGGCAATCCCAGAGATAGAAACTTTCTTACCACTTTCTCTCTCCTCACCTCTTCACAAAAAAGTGAATATTGTTTTTCATCTCCCTATGTAACCCTATATAATTTCTTATTTCACTTAAATCCATTTATTTGACCTATATGAATAGGGACATGATATGGTATTAGGTATATTAGGGTTTTTGAAGATTTTGGGTCTACTACTTGGATAATGGACTATATTAGCAGACCAAGACAAATAATTAAATTGGCTTTAAATTGATAATTTAAAAAGTCCATGTTAAACTCTGCAATATATTTTCTTTTCCATTTAATTATAATTAATTCCACTAAATAATTTTAATTCCATCCCAATCTAATTATCTCATAATTACACGAACAATGAGGCCTTGTTTGAAAAGTTAGATAGTGCATAATATGATTCCCCGCATAAAGCCTATAATACCCACTTGGTGAAATTTAGTTTATCGCTTATTGATTTTATCTAACGTCTTATGTATTCCTTGATATCAAACCTAACATATTTGATACTTTACCACATTATAAAATCCATCAGTCGAGTTTACTGGTAGAATCATATCTTACAAGTTTATGAAGGGGTACCACAATCTAGGATAACCCAAGATACGGATTCTTTTGGAATATGATCTCAAATATATCCACACAATGATTTACCAACTTGTGAAGATTTAGACTCAATAAATGGAATTAAACCCATAACAATCAAATAAATAATAATACAGATACCCCAATATTTATAATCCTCGGGATTGATAGTCTACGGCCTTTTTGCAAATGATGCGAGATTGTGCAAGTCTAATCTAGTCAACACCCAGACTTGAATCTTATGCTTGTCTCATTTATACATTCCTAATCTACCAATACGGTCCTCTTTGAAATATGAGAAAATTTCCATAGCCAATATAAAATACAAAGATTGCACTCGCAAATTTATCGATGGGATGTCAACCTCCCATCCAGGTTGTGAAATGTTCAATTGAACTAGAACTATAATTCCATTCTTCTGTGATCAGGACGAACCCAACTCACCAGAATTCCTACTAAGTTCATTTAAATGATATATAATTAAAATATATTTAAGATATATATAAGGCATTCTCACAAACATGATTATTATTTTAATAAACGTGACACACCTTTACTAAAAAATAAACGTCATACACGGTTTTCAGAATAAAACCCAAAAATATTTAACTTAGTCCTAAATCCATATGCTAATGCATCCAAGTGCCAATCCGTCTACTCGAAAGTCTAAAGACCTAGTTGTATAATGATTAAACGGTTGTTATCTGATGTAATCTTGGTCACAAACTTATCACCTCCTTTGTTCTATCTCATAAACTCGATGAAACTTACGATCAATGTGCTTAACCCTTTTATGAGTTATGGGATCTCTCGAACTTGCAATCTTTTTTTTATAAACATAATACAATGGAATAACCAAGTGCATTCAATATTACTCACCTGAGTCACAGGAAGTTCCCGATACATGTAGCCTCTTTAGTTGCTTCTGAAGTGGAAATAACGTTGGCCTCTATGATGGAGTCAACAAAACAAGATTGATTCACACTCCTCAAACTCACAGCTCCACCTCATAGGACAAACTCATATCTTGAGGTAGAAAACAGGGAATCCATATCTGACTAAAATGTAATACCCCGTATTTTTATGTATTTGAGATTTAATTAATTCAAAAATTAATTAAGAAAAAATACGTCTTATTTAAATTACGCGGGTGAAGTAATTTAACGTAATTTAATAATAACGATGATTATTGAATATTAATCGAGGGATGGATATTGATTAATATTATGAAATGAATTTTACTAAGTTAAATAGTAAATAGTTAATTATTATCAAATTACGTCGTAGCGAGCGATATGGGCATAATAGAGTTATCTCACCGGGAGTCGCGTATAGACTATTTAGAGGTGAGAAATGAGAAATATATTTTAAGTAACTCAAATGATAATTTATAGGCCATGAATGAGTCCGAAAGGGTCAAATTAGTCAAAATAGTATACCCAGAGATGTCAATTGAGTCATGGGGCAATGTTAGACTAAAACGGGACCATAGGAGGGGGTTAGGGGACCTACAAATTTACAAACTCTATGGAAGCCTATAAGGGTTAGAGCCTATGGCTTAGAGGTTGGAAAACTCAGAAAAGCCATTAGATAAGGAAATGAGAGAGTTCTTGAATATTCTTGGGAGAATTCTTAGAGCTTTCATTATATTCTTGCACACAAACAACCTAGGAAGGAGGATTAATAGAGAAATCAATCAACCCAACACCTAAGCCAAGAAATTAGACCCTACCAACCAACAAGCAAGTTGTTTATTGCAATTTTCATGAAGCTATAATACCCATGTGTGGGGTTTTAAGATTTATTTTTGTTAAATCAATGTTCTTAGGAGAAAAAGAATGATTTTTATACATGTTGGGATAGGATCTGCATGTAAAACGATTTAACATTTGTAGAGGATCAATAATCAAAGGAGACTTGATCATTAATACGGATTAAATCTGGGTTTTGATGAATATTAGAGGAAGGACATGAAAACCTAGGATTTTTTTAGGATTAGAGGTTTAAATCCATTCTTGAATAATTTGTAATGTTTTGACCTAAAAGTTACATTAGAAATCATCCTTATACATGTATGAAGGGTTTTGAACAATTATTTTAGTGCTTGGTGGGAGAACATGGAAGATTAAGGCTCGTTAATGGTGGAAAACGCACCGGCTATAACTGCAAAAATGAGTTATAAAAAAATGAATCGGTCTGATCCAGATTGATAGGTTCGATTCGGTCTTTACAGAACAGTGGACCAATTCGGTGTTAGGAAGTCGGATCGGTTCGGTTCCCTAATTTAAATATGAAATTTCTTTTTTGGGCCTAGTGTTCATAAATCGATGTTATGAAAATCTTTAGGAATTTGTAAAAATAATAATAGGAGATTTATTATATTATGGTAGGCCTATTATAGAGGTATGAAGTACTCTTATTGAGAGGTTTAAGACGACATTGAATTTGAGATAAATGACATCGTAATTAATCTGAGAGACGGATAAGGAATTACGAGAATCGAATAAATTGATGTATCGACCAGTAGGGTAAGTTAGATTTATCTACCGAATTTAGAAAAGGGGTAACTAGGACCCTTACAGTTGTGTGAATACTCATACAAATATGATAGCGAGATAAATCATAAAATAAAATGTACGGTAAGTATTAGACAGAAATATACTACATACTAATGTGAATTATTAGGTTGTGTGAATACCTAAAGTATAAGTACTTAGGTTTTGTGAATACCTAAAGTATATTAATAGTATTGGGGTCGATGGCTATCCGAACCAATACATGAAAGTTCGAATTTGGGGTCGATGATTATCCGGACCAAATCAAAAATAAATAATATTGGGGTCGATGGAAAATGCGGACCAATATACATATGCATAACATTTACATTGGGGTCGAGGGATATCTGGACCAATGTAAATGATAGGATAATTGGGGTCGATGGTTATTCAGACCAATAATTGTTATAGTATATATTGTGTGCAAAATATATATACCTTATGATGTCCTACCGGGTGCAATAGTAGACTTGTAGATGATACACACACATATATATATATATACACACACACACACACATATAAAAGATAAATTAAGAAGAGCAACTTAATCAAAATGATTAAAAGATTGATAGTGATATCTACTAGAATAAATTAAGTAGCAAGACTTAATTATATGATTTTAATCGTAACATATGTAAGTGTTGCATGAGAAATAAATTATATATGGGATGTTAATGAAAATAATGTACTGTATGGGCTGTACGTTTAACTTAGGCGAATAGATAAGTTCAGATAATACTATAGTCTAGTTAGCTTGGGCAGTATAGCTAGGTGGGCTAAGTATACAGCGTTAGGCGTGCACAATAGACGAGAGGTGAGAAAACTCAAGAGAGTGTACGATAACCTAACATGTGTAATAAATAACCGATTTGAAAATTTTGATAAACGCTTGCTATATATTTTCAAAATGTTTTGAGTACTAACTCTTACTATAAAATATTTTCAAAACCTTTTAGGTGTCCAACCACAGGGGCACCTGACTTGATTATTCATTCAAGGGACGTGTAGCTGGAGCGTTGTGGAGGCTTGTAGGAGTTGAGTAGACGCATCCATATTTCATTCAGATATAATGTATGATCTTTTATTAGTTTTTCTATGTATGGACATGTTTTCTGTTGACATTATTTCGGTTATTTCAATTTCAGACTAGTGTTGGTAAATTTCACTGGCTTTGGATTTTTAGCCAATGGTTTATTTCGAAAAGACCTGATTCATTCTTATACTGTGATGGTTTGGATTCTAGTATATTGTGAATGTTTAGTTTAGTTTTTTGCATTCTTCTATTATTTGTTTAATTAAAGTTAAAATTTGGCACCGGTTTAATTGACTATTAGGTGGATAGTAATTACTTTGGTTTTCGAAAGTGATTCTAAGAATGAACCATATGAGAAACCTATTTTAATTTAATAAAGGCATGATCACCCGATATTTAATTAGGCGGGGTGTCACAGATGGTATCAAAGCATCAGGTTCTAGTGCCTTAGGATCTGTACGTCTTACTATGTTTTTAGTGCATCATTATTTGATATAGAGCCCTATTATTAGGACTGTTGTTTTATCTTTGCATGATTTGAGATATTGTGCCTATGTTATTAGATTTTGTATAAACTGTGTACTTATACAATTCGATCTATTTCAGTATGCCACGGAGGAGAGAGTGAGCCGAGAGGGCTATAGCCAGAGACGAGGTTAGGGAGGACCCTCAGGAGCAGTAGGGACCACCACCACCACCAGAGATGATTTCTATTACTCAGGTGGTAGTGATAGTGGCAGAGGCCGTGGAGATAACTATGATGGTCATGACAACTCATTTCCCTCAGCCTCAGGCACAGTAGCCTGCAACACTAGCTATTCAAGCCCAACCAGGGCAACCCACTTGGCATAACATCAGGGAGACATTCCAAAAGGGACTTGCTCGAGTTCCAGGGCGGTACGAATGTAGTGGCAACATGTCAATGGAACAAGAACATTCAGTATTATCTGCGTATTTTAGACTGCAGCGAGGTACAAATATAGATGTTAGCCACCTTCAGACTAACAGGGGCAACCCTAAATTGGTGGGAGTCAGTGACCACCGCTGAGGAGGGGGACTTGATGATGATTTTGGAGTTTTGGGTACGGTCTAGTCGCAACTACTTCCCGCCTGCAGCGGAGTCAGGGATGAGGAAGAAATTTAGGGAGGTATGCCAGGGTGACCGCTCAGTTTTCGATTATGAGGAAGAGTTCACCCGTCTGGAGAACTTTGTGCTAGACGAGGAGAGAAATAAAGAAAGAAAAAAGTCAAAGTTCATGGATGGTTTAGCCTGGAGGATCAAGCAACATTTTTCTGGTAACCTTGCGTTGATGATTTATACGGATGTCGTTAATGCTGCCCTAGTACACTGTCAGGATTATCGCTTCCATGGGATGGGAAGTAAGAGGGGAGCAGAACCTAAACAGTAGGGTAAGGCCGGGAGGATAAGTATTAGTGGGGCACCACCCCAAAAGTAACATACAATGGGTACGTAGCGGCAGAACTCCTACAGGGGAATTCTGCCAAGAGGTTCAGATTTGGTGGGCACCTATCAGATAGGCAAGGCCAATAGGGTTCATAGCAATAGTAGGTTCCTCAGGGCTGTCAGGGCCAAGGGAACCAAGGGTGTCTAACACGGTCAGGGCCAGGGGAAGAGACAGTTCCAGGGTCAGTTAAATAAACTATTTTTATTACCTTTAGGATAACCATCGAAGAGACATATGTGCATCATTGATTCCAACCTCCTTAGATCCTTCTATAGCACTAATGTAAGGCACCCCTAGATCAGAACATGTCATAGAGTGAACTTGCACCCGCTCCATAGTTCCATGGGAATTGAAGAGACTGATTTTTATGGAACAAAGTTCAAAATGTATATATTTGCCTCTTAATGAAAAATCCCAATAAAAATATGGCAATCCTGAATAACTAACCATAGGCCTTATCATCGCTAAAAAATTCGTATTCTTTCTTTCCATTTTCATCATTTCGTAGTGGAATACCATTTTTAGACAAACACGAACCTTTGATAATTGATCATAGGGTTTGGATTAGTTTACCTCACCCATGCTTGAAATTAGTCTTATACACTTTAAACTAACAAAGGATTTAGACTTATGCACATAGTAAACATATCCATACATTGCGTAATCATCAATGAAATTGATGAAGTACTCATAACTTCATGATTGGATAGTCATAGGATAACATCAATCAAAATGAACCATTTCCAACACATCTTTGGATCTATAGCTTTTGGTCATAAAGTGCCCCTTGGTTATTTAACCTTCTAATTAGGATTCACATATTATAATTTCATCCATTTTCAATAAACTCAATTGTCCATTTTAAACCAGTCTTTGAATTCATTTTAGAACAAAATGACCAAAGCTTAAGTGCTAAAATTATGTTTAGTTCAACTAAGGAAACTTCATCTTTAAGGATTTTCCATTAATGTTATTCATTTATACATTTAGTAGTGTAGGAGAGGATTAAAGATAAGGCTCCTCACTTAGAGATAAACCTCCTCATTAAGTCATTAATGAAAGATCAAGACATAATGGATCTTAATTAGAGAATAATGAAGCCTTCTAGAATAAGCTAGGTAATCCATCATATATTTTTCTATTTTTATATAATTATGATCTATATTGTAATATTTGTAAGGTTACTCAATACCCATGATGGACCAGGTTTGACAGGACCTCAGAGAGATTTCATGCTCTATAGAGGTAACTCACTTGGAGAACCTTTGAGGTAATTGGTTGAGAGGATAGAAAGCAAGGCATCATTAAGGCATTGAACTTAACCATTTTAGATACGCCTAGTGAAACACTCAGCATAACCTAAATGAGTATTATTCAACAAACCATGGTTAAACTTAATCTTAGCCACAGAGTTTTAGCACCCAAAATGGTATATTTCCATAAAAGATCTATGTGATTTCATACCATACCTAACCCATGTAAAATCTAACTTACCTCGAAATAATGACGGTTTAGTGAGAAATTGGTTGTAAAGGTACTGACACTCTCCTGCACCCCTTGACACAGCAGTTGGTCACTCGAGAATTTTAGTAAGCATTTAATAATAATGACATGTTAGGTATGGTAGTCTGACCCAATATTTAATGGCCCTCAAGTTCATCGATACTAATCACCATTGCGATGGGTTACATTGCTATTATCTATAAACACCCAGAATACACTAATCTTTTATATTTGGCAACTCTGCTAGGGCGGTGTTCTCTTTAAAATGGTGAACAAAAACATAAAATGCACTATTTTTTATGATAATCAGTATGTAGGATAACATAAAACTCCCCCTGCTGAGCTTCCTTAAAACACTAAAGTCACAGGAGCTTGCGGGACAAGCTTCCACGAGCATTGTGATGCAGCCGAACCAGATGACCTATATCATGGATAAGTCAATTGAGTTTTTACAAACTCATCCAGGAATGATGGGTTTTGGTTCCATGATGGATTTTAGTTCATTTGCTACTCCAATAGCACCACCCTCAACCTTTTTAGCAGGGATGCCCGTTTAACCTGTACATCTTACTGGTCTTTTAGCAGCCAATCCTACCACCACTACTATAACACCAACCATTGAGGGAAATTATTTTTGTCCCCTGAGGTTTGTCCTTCGAAAGCGAAGGAAGTTGAGATAGTTGCCTCACTAACTTTGACCATTGAGGAGTTTAAGAAGGAGATGATGAAGATGATGGCCTTGTTCCCATAATTTCCTAGTGAGGCAGTGTCCATTTATGATGATTTTTGGACTCCTTATCTAGATGAGTACAATGATGAGTCATATCCCGAGGGGTATGCCCCCCAATATTTAAGAAGTTCAATTGGAAATGAGGAAGTCCTAAGGAGCACATTAGATGATTCATCAAACACTTGGGAGACCATTGGAATAACAAGAGGCTGAGACTAAGGGATTTATCTAAATCTTTGACCGAAAGATCATATACTTTGTATTCTCACCTATATCCAAGGAGCGTGGATACATGGGAAGACATGAAAGTCCACTTGTTGTTAAAAAAATATGGCAGAGGACGAGTTCACCTTAGCCTAAGTTCCTCATGAAAGGCAACGGCCAGGTGAAGAATTCATGACGTACATCTGCAGATTTAGAAAAAAGTTATCTTGGTGTTAAAGGAGATATGATGGAAATAAGCTCCTTCAAATATGTGCTGAAGAGTTGCAATCGCAGTACATTTTTCTTCTCATAAATGATACTATAGAGGGGACATTCAAAGATTACACTAGGGTTGCTTGAAATATCTATATGGTTGTTCATCTTAAGCCCATTGTTCTTAGTATTACGTAGAAACATCAAATAAGCCAGGAAAATAAAGGTGTCTAGGCACCAGGAGTTAACTACACGAGAGAGCGAGAGAGGGGGGGGGGGGGGGCAAAGCATAAACTGATGGAGAAGGAAATAAAGTTTGATCATGAAGATCTACCATCGTTGCTTTGAACTATCGAAGAAGCAATGAGTTGTTCCTCTATTATGATGAAAGACGGCCTTATTTTTTCACCAAAGAACTTTCTCCCTTAAGAAGAAACCACAAATTTTAAGGGGTGAAGAAGCCTTACCCAATCAAAGTAGGTACATGAGAGGAAACTTCTCTTCATTAGTCATACATAGATAACGTACTAAATTCATCTTTTGTCTTCTCCTTGAGGTTGCCCTCAAGTATTCTCTTGGCATGGGAAAAAGGTTTTTCAAAAGACTTTATAACTTAGGCACTTTCTTCAATCTTGTGGGAAAGATCCCCCAAATTTCCTTCTAGTATCTTCAAGTCCTCCACATTCTGCAAATATTGAGAACGATAAGTCATTATGTGATGATCCTTTAGATACTTCAAGCTATTAATGAGCCATGAGAAAATAAATCCATCCTTTTGCATATCTTTCAAATAGTTCAAGTGACCAATTATTTTTTTAGGATGGTACCCCTGCAGATTTATTGAATATAGAGGAAGAGCCTATCTACGGTGGAAATTACAAGCTCAAAATTAAAGAAAAGAAGAAGACTTTGGGGAGCCAATGACCAAATACCTTAAACATAAATTAAATATGGGAATTATAATATCCCCATTATAATTAAAAGATGAATTTAAAAATCACAGGATTTCCTAATCCTATAAAGACCTTTTTTATTCAATTTTCATTCTCCCTTCCCTAATCTAGGAAAACCTTAAAAATCTTCATAAATCCTCTCCTTGTTGCTTGACACTGCTTCACTTGACAAAATATTAGCTACAAAATTTTCTTCTCTAAAATGATGCATCGATTTCCACTATAGATTGCTCAAATCATCTAGATTATTTGTAATAATATTGATCAACTTCCATGGGGGATTCCATATTTGATTAATAAAATTGACCACGAACATTGAATCAGATTCAATATATATAAACTTTATATTATATTGAATAAAAATTTTAACACCTCTATTTAAATCCAAGAACTCTGCAAGAGACTTTTTCGATTCCCCCAAGTTTTGAGAAAAGTCAAGAACTACATTTCCATCATGATCTCTAATCACACTACCACATCAACTAGGGTCGGGATTGCCCTTTGAGGCACCGTTAATATCAATTGATTTTTTTGGAATTTGGTGTTGGGAGTTCTGAAATTGATACCAAACAACTTTGAAATATGAACATCCGAATCTGTCAAGGGACTTTTGAATTAATGGGAGCTATAAATTTGGTGAATCAAAACAACATTTTGGTTGATGATAAGGGAGGAACTGGCATGATTATTTTTTAAATTAGCTTTATTTATAACTAACCAAATTTCCCAACACATCATTGTAGAAATTAGAATTGCAAGAAATTTTTGGTAATCTTTAGATCCAAGTCTACACCACCAATTAATCAACGTTGTTTGTATTGAAGAGTAAATTAGTTAAACTCCCATCAACTTGGACCAAAAAAACCACACCTATTTAGCATTCTTACTATCTAAGAACACGTGATTTGTATTCTTAGAATGATTCATGCAACATCTACATCTGGATGATAATCTGATGTCAATACTTTGAATATTTTCTTTTAATCAAATACAATTCTCCATATTTCTCCACATGTTAATTGACATCCTAAGAGGAATTTGATAATTCCGAATAATCTCCATCAATTTATTGAAAGTTCTATGAGTTCTCATAATATAAGGAGCATATACGAGTTTAAATTAACCATTATATGAAGGTTTCCAAAAATATTGAGACAAAGTCTCATGAATAAGCCGAACACTGATATCTTTCACTTTCTTAATTTTCCTCCAATTCACTGATGCATTAATACATGAACCACTTTTATATATATATTTCTTCTTGAATTTTTTTTCCACAACGTGTTTTAACTTGAGTTTCCAGAAAAGTTTGATGTTATATGCTTTAATAAAATTTGAAAAATCAATAAACCCCATACCCCTTTTTTTCTTTTCAAAACACAACTAATTCAATTACTTCCACTGATATTTACACCCACCCTTCTCATTACCTCCCCAAAAATATTTATTAAGCATCTTATGAATACTTGAAACAATTGTTTTTGGAGGTTGAATTGAAGAAAATAGCTACATAGGCATATATGATGAAATATGTTGAATTAAAATACTCCTGCCACCACTTTAGAGAAATCTCGATTGCCACCCACTTATTCTATTTGTGATCTTTCATAGTAACAAATTTTGTTTCTACCTTTAAAAATTGGGTAGCCTGAGTATTTAAAAGGGGGATTTCGAATAGACAGACCCGTGGCTTCTTTGATCCTCCTCCTCATTGTCATATGTAATTTCTTATCTAAATAACATATGTTCTTACCAATATTTATCTTTTGACTAGAGGTATGCTCATAAGTTTTGAATAATGACATTATATTCTGTAAACTCCTTTTATCATGTCTTGAAAAAAATAACAATGCCATCTGCAAAAACTCAAGTGGCTTACAAACTTACAACATTTAGGATGGAAAAAATGGCCTTACCGATCCTGTATGCATAAAAGACTTAATTCATCTACTTAAAACCTTTGCTGGAATGATGAAAAGACTTATGGAAATAGTTTCCATTTGTCTAAGTCCTCTAGATGATTTAAAATAACCATTCATTCTACCATTTGTGGACATTAAGAACCAATTATTGGGCAAGCATCTCCAAATTTGATCAATGAATTTTTCATCAAAACCAAATCGTTTCAAGACTTTAATGAGAAAATCCCACTATACTTTATCATATGCTTTTTCCATATTCAATTTTATGACGATATTCCCTCACTGAATCTTTTTCCCCAGACTATTGCAAGGATAAATTTCCGAATCGAGTCAATTTATGAGAATTGGCTTTATTCCTATTTTGGACAAAACTTATTTGTGTCATAGGTTTGGACTTAAGTTGTGTTCCCTTCAAGCTTATGATGTGTAATTAAAGACTATGCAACAAAGCTAAATCAACATCGTGGTTATATTGGATTGTGTGCTGAGTTTTCATCTTTAACATTTGAGGGATCTCAATAAAGGTATAAATGCGTAATAGTGTTTGACCCCTAAATACATTTTGGGTGTTGTTTTATAAATATAGTTTGATGCCTTTTTATAAAAAAAATTTGAAAAGAAAAATATTTTTTGGTTCATTCGAACGAGATGTGGAGTTTTTTAGAATGACGTTCCAACGAACATCAAATGACGCCCTTCTATTAATCAGATGTATATTCCTTCGAAACTCATTTGTAATTGGTTCGTACGAGGTATAAGTTAGTTTAAACGAGATTAGATTTTTTTCGAAAGAACCTTATGTTTTCATTTGAACGAGTTGCCTTGAAAAATGTGCTGCCTCAAAATTTGTGTGTTCTGTAAATAATTAGGTTTGACATCAATTTTTCTTAGGGAAATTTTATGAAAATGATTTTTCAAGATTTATCTTGTGCCTCCAAACCCTAGTTTTCAACCGATTTTGAGATCCAAGAATCCTACACACTTTTGTGTGTTTGATATCTCTTTCGCGTTGAACTGAATTTGCTTGCTCTTCATACTGTAAGCATTTCGAGTAGTGAAGACCATGTTATATCGAGTGGTGGCTAGACTAGTCTCGGGACAAGTAAGATCGATGGGATAATGAGACGTGGGAATGCGCCTGAATTGTGTGTCTGTTGGAAGGCATTCAATAGTGAGTGTGAAGAAGATTACAAGGATCAAGGAAGCAAATCAAGTCTTATATGCATCGAGTCTGTGAGTAATTCTGAAATGGTCTCAAAAACTTCCTATATCGTAGTGGACTTTATGCAACTAGGCCATCCAAGGTTTTTCCCATTGTGGATTTTCCTCATACATCGTCATGTTGTGGTTTGATTATTTTATTTGTGCTTATACTCACCTAGATGCGTGCTTAGGTCAAGACTAAAATTGGTAAAACTCTTTTATATAACACTTGTGGTTTTAAAAGGTGCAAACTTTATTAAAATTGTGAAAAATTAAAAATTAGTGGTATATTATACAAACCCTAGGGTAGACATAGGTGTTGCAAATTGGTATCAGGACGGGTTACACTAGTTTGCTATGTCAGATCCATGTCTAGTGCTTGTTTAGGGTTTATATGGATTTTAATCGAAAGGGTAGTTCTATTGGTCAACCTCCATTTTTTGATGGGAGAAACATCCCTATTGGAAGGCTCAGATGCAATTTTTCTTAAAATTGATAGATGAGAATGTTTGGTACTCGATTGAGTTTGGGTGGACTCCTCTCATTGAAGGTTGTGCTCCTAAAACATATGCCTCTTGAGCAATGGCTGAAAAGAATTACTAGACTTTTAATTCTAGGGGTGCGAATGGCATTTTTACTTTATGACCACAGAAGAGTTTAAACACATTATGTATTTCGAGAGCACTGAGTCTACTTGGGATATTTTGCGATCCAAACACGAGTAACATATATTGTCAGGGTTTCCAAGTTATAAAATCTAACAATTAAGTTTGAGATGATTAAGATGTTAGAGAATATGTCTTTTGATGAGTTTTATGCTAAGTTGTCGGATATTTTCAACTCCTCGTTTAACTTAGGTGAGCTAATCCCCAATTTTAGAGTTGTGAAAAAAATCTTAAGGTCATTTCCTAAAATATTTAATTCCAGAGTTACGATCCTAGATTCTATAGGTGGTGTTGACACTATAAGAGTATAAAAACTTGTAGGTGATCTTCAAACCTATTAGATGAACATGTGTCCCCTAAAGAAAAATGAAAAAAGTCATTGCTTTGAAATCCCAAAAACATGACGTGTCAGATTTCGATAGTGACGGTGAGCTTGGTGCTGGAGAGATATGTAGGTTTTTTAGGAAGTTCAAGAAGTTTCTTAAGCTTAGAGATGAAAAAAGATTTGAGAATAGTTTAGAGAAGAAATCCAATAACTTTTTCGATCGTAATAGGAAGCATAAGGATAGTCCTAAGAATATGGATGGTCGGTATAAGTGTTTGGAATGCCAAGATTTTGGGCATTATTCTCATGAGTGTCCCACTAGACTAACGAAGGAGGTTAAGAAACCGAAGATATGCAATACCATCTTTAGTGGTAGTGAATCGAAAGAGGAATTTAATTCCCACATCGAGCACAACTACACCCCATTCATGGCCAGCCATGTAGACTTAAATGAAGTATCTTCTCCCAATGAAGATAATCATGTGCATGATGGTTCCAAGGACCGATCTTAGGTTCCCAAGAGAGTGAGGAGAGGAGAAATGTAGAAGTAAAAGATGAAGAGAATAGTGAGATTTAAGTGGACTTTTGGGAGTTATACACCGACTAGTTGAAGGTTAAAAAGGACAACTTCCATTTAAAACCAAGGTTAAGGAACGTCACATAGGAGATGATAATGGAAAATTAATTGATGATATTAGGAAATGTGAGAGGACTATTAAGGAAAAGCAAGAGTATGTTAAGGGAGAGAGATAGTCTTCTTGGTTTGATGGAGGTTTTGATGAAGGAGCTTCTCAAGTTTGAAGAGTTTAGGGCATTTATTCGAGTTGGGGATTGTGGAGTTGGAGGCAATGTTGAGAGTTTGAAGTAATGTCAAATTTGATTTTGAGTATAAGCCAGAGAGGTTAGATAAAATATTAGGCACTTTCCGAATCAAAGATAATAAGTGTGGAATTGGCTATAATGATATAGATACTTTCACTGTTAAAGCTAAGACCATGAGTTTTAGAGAGCCAAATAATTCTAGGGACATTAGAAAAGGTCAAACTAAGGGTAACATTCGTCTTCGCTTTCACACACTATGGTAGGGAAGGTCACCTTAGGAGGTTATGTTACGATCTTAGAAAAAGTCCTAGGAAGAATAAGGTTAGTGTCACCAAGGTTCCCCAAGCCTGAGTTTGTCACATTACTCCTATGTGGGTTAGGAGATCCGATTTGGAGGCACAAAATGGTAGGCATGTTGACTCTCGTTTACTTTCAATATGATTCATCCCATGCTATATTATAAGTGATTATGATTGCATGTTTGTTATCCACTAGTTTTGTTCTTTATGCTATATATTTTCTACTGTTATGACGTGTTTATCTTTTGTATTTTGATTTTCCATTTGTTTAGGTCATTATGAAGAAAATACGAAAATATTTTATTTAATTTGAGATTTTTTGGTTTAAATTGGCATCATTTCGAAAAATGTTTTAAAAAATCAAAAAATATTTTTGGTTTTGTGTATTTTAATTTTACACATATTGTATGGCTCATTGGTGTATTTGAATCCCATTCATTCCATGTATCCATGTGACAAGGACATTTTATTTTATTTTGATTGCCAATTGTTAGATTGTTCTTAATCATGTTTACATGAAGTAGTTTGAAATTAATTTGCATGATGGATTTACTTTGAATTGTGACACTCCGCCTAATAAAATACCGGGTGATCAGTCCTATACTAAATTAAAATAGGAATCCAAGTTGGTTCATCCTATCCACCTAGTATTCCAAAAATCTGGTGCCAAATTTTATCTTATTAATTAAACCAAACAGTACATGCGGAAATAAATATAATCCATTCACACAACTGAATTAAATCAACTGAATAAATAATAACTACATGCCGAATAAACTATCGGTAACTAAAGTAAATAATCCAATACAAATTTTCAACACAGGAATAAATAAATTTGGAAACTACAACTGAAAAGTCTGGGCGACATGCCCTAAGTAAAACTGAAACTGATAGATGATTCCTACTCTAGGAAAGAATGAATGAGATGTCTAATCCAAGATCCTGCTAGCATCCACATATGCCACACCTCCGTGTCCCTAGAATAGAATATCAATCCTGGCGTCCCTGTGGCTGGACACCTAAAAGGTTTTGAAAATAGTTTTATAGCAAGGATTAGAACCCAAAACTTTAAAAATATTTATCAAGTGAATTAACTGTAGTAATTTAAAATATATGAATGCGCTCCATATTTAAGTTAGTGTCGCACTCTCTTGAGGACATTCTCACCCCTCCACTAAAGTGCACAGCTAACGATTACCTTATCCCCACCTAGTTGTACTACCCCATTGAACTAGTCCTTGTAATCCTCCCTTGCCTTTCCACTCTAAACCGAGTATTATTATCCATGGGTTATAAGTTATCTCACCAATTAACTTAATTAATTTCCTTTAAATAATATCATATAATTGTGACACAAGTTATATAAAACAATTACATCACACACTGTATTATTACCCGCATATAATATTTACTACCATTATATACGTACCTCTACCATAACATCCACACATATATCATATGTATATCCATCCCTTCGAGTATACCCTCTTCGGATGATTCTCTCTAAAGTGCTATCATACTAGGTGTGCTCACATAACCTAGATACCTGAGTTGGATCGCTCACCAACTTGGCCCAAAATATAAACGTAGTGGAGGCGGTCATATTCCTTCCCTCAAAGTGAGATAAATCCCTCACCCATATACCGGACTCTATGACCTGGGGGTATACTCATCCTACTCCTCATGCTAGGGGATTCACCCACATCGCGCAACATCCCTTGATAGCACTAGAGTATATAAATTAAATAAATATCTAGTCACTAATGTTTAATAGCACACACAATACACACACACACACACACACACACACACACACACACACACACACACACACACACACATATATATATATATATATATATATATATATATACTATCACTACACCGTATATATAATATAAATCCCGGTTTTACCGTGTACTCAAAAACCCGTAACACTAGCCTGTAATTTCCCGAGTCTGTGGCCCGACTCAACTTAATTAATTTTCTCACTTAGTAATTTATCATCTCCCCGAGTCTATGGTCCGACTCTAATATAATTAATTTACACAATAATTAATTACCAATTCGAGTCTATGGTCTGACTCTAAATTAATTAATTTACCTATTAATTAATTACCAATCCGAGTCTATGGTCTGAATCTAAATTAATTAATTTACCTACTAATTAATTACCAATCCGAGTCTGTGGTGTGACTCTAAATTAATTAATTTATCCCTTAATTAATTTATTACTCTGGTGTCACTCAACCTGTATATCCGCTTACTTGGTTCGTAACCTAATATTTCCCGAGTCAACATTCCCACTCCAAATTAATCTACTCCTCTTAGTAACTAATTTAACACCTCGGTGTCACTCAACTAATATACCTGAACTCGTTCACTTAGCCCGTATCTAAAATCTCAGAATTTAATTCCCAATATTCTCCCATAATATGTCACGCGTTCATCTCTCCCAAATTTCCCAATTATATTTACCTATAATTACCAAGAGTCATGCCCCTAATTAATTTTCATCATTTAAATCAACCCAAGAATGTTCTCCAATGAAAATCTCCCATACAATTAAAAACTGGTGTCACTGCCAAAAATCCTGTATCATCGATAGATCGATCCCCCTTGGTCGATCGATCGATCGAGACGATCATCGTCTTATACAGCCTCCTGTTCAGACATGAATGAACTCCCATGATTTTATTTTCATTCCAAACCCTTACCCAATCACAATCAATATTACCCCCACAAAATAAAAGGGTCTAAACATCCTAAAGACCTTAATTCATCCTCAAATTCATACATAACTCTAAGTATATCCGATTTGGGTTTTTCACCGGGGTCTCGTTCTACCGAATTTGACCTAACCATTTTCAGTTCATTTAATCACTAATACATAATGTAATCCACTCTATAATTCAATCTTAATAGTCCCAAATCATAACTTAACCTCCATTGAGTAATTAAATCTGTCCATTACACTAAATTCAGAAAAACCAATTTTAATTATGGTTACACACCTAAAACGAATTTTCATATACACATACTGTAATATGAATTGGTTATCACCTATTTTAAGAATCAAAACAATTAACCACTTGCCTGGAATGATTCGTAGAGTCTGATCTATTGTAGGGAATAGTCTGATGACGAACCCTCACTTTTGGCTCCAAAAGATCCCCAATTCGCTTCTAGATTTGTTTCCTCTGTGTCTCTCTCAAACCCTAGGTTTAGAGTTGTATTGACTGCCGTTCACACTTCCCCAATTAGGATTAAAACTTCAAATCCCGTTTTTGGCCACATGGGCCTAATTAAAATGGCCCAAATTACCCCGTGTGGGCCAGACTATGTCCCAAAATGCTCCGAGACTCGATTATTACTCCCGAGTACTCTTTTCTAACTATCTCGACCCATCCAGACTCAACCGCGCACTCAGAATCATCATCCGAAATACTTTATAACATTCTCCAATTTTGATCTCGAAAATGCGACACACATTAATTCAGACAATTTACTTAAAGTTGATCAATAATAAATAATTCTTCTCACTCAAATAAATTCTCCAAATCATAAATTTAAGTTCCTCCAATTTAAATATTTCTGTTTCTCCCAAAAATAATTAAATTTTAAATCCTCAAAATTACGGGGTGTTAAATATGCCTCCACAAACACTTTGCACAAGCTCTTTTGGATTTTAACTTCATATGTCACATGATCTAAGTGAGGCGTTCTCCCAATAATCTTATCATATACATAAATTTTTTTAATAAGGAGGAGTTGTTCATGTAAAAATCATTTCTCGTGAGTTAGTTAATTTTTTTTTTTTGAAAAATGTGAGTGTGCATGGGATAGGGAGGAAAGGAGAATCTCCTTTGCATGAAAGGACACCGTTGAAAAGAGCCTAAAAATATTGATATGAAATAAAATTAGATATCTTCAAAGGAAAAGGAGAGAGAAGAATGATATGTTTTTTGAGGGTGTTTAGTTGAAGATCAATGTGTTTGCACAATGAGTCCTACTTGAGCTTAATTATTTTGATGCTATTGATTCAAGAATCATCAATATTTCTAGGCAAGTGTGCATTGTGGAGTTCTTTATATAACACGTGAGGTGAAATCAAATGTTGATAAATTATTTCAATAAAATAGATCTACTTGGACATGCTTGAGTAATTGGATCATTTTCTCTTGTTTCTAGTATTCGCCCCTTCACTTTATTCCCCATGTTTAGACACATTGATACTATGTGATTGTGTAAATCTTATGTTTTTATGTATTTTGCGGTTGTTTATACCTATGTATAGTTGTGCTTTATTGTTCATGTGTGGTTATATATATATATATATATATATATATATATATGTGTGTGTGTGTGTGTGTGTGTGTGTGTGTGTGGAATGCTTTGTGTTTTGAACCTTCGTGTTTTCATTTTTATCCATGTTTGACATATGCTTAATACTTGATTTATATTGGCATGTGTTATGATGATCTTGATATCATATACTTAAATGCTTGCATCTTAGTTGATATCATATGTTCGTAGTTTGGATTATTTGTGCATCTGTTATTGATTTGATTATCATTGCATGAATCGCTTCACAACATTGCATGATATATTTATTTTTTCTTATGGTTACCCGTGCTTTACTTAGGGGGCGATTTCATTTTATTGGAGAGAAATCTTTTATTACTGTGCACCTTATTCATTGTCTATTCTTGAACAAAAGATGGAGATAAATGGTATCTAAATCTTTTAGTGTGGGAGTTCTTTAACTTAGGAAAAGACGTCATTTCTTAGGTAGAGATGTTTAGACAAAGGCGGAGGATTTTTCATATGTCGTTTATTTATTGTTATATTCTCTTTATATTTGTCAGTGTGTTTAACTGTGAAGGCTAGTAGCGATACTACTAAGGTTTCAATAAGAGTAAAGCTACAAAAGTTTGTGTCGATCAAGCAACTGTAACCTTTTTTCTTTTGGGATTGGAAATTGAGTCTTAGTGAGCTTGATGACCCAGTAGTTTTTTTCATGTTGAATTTTGTCCCGGAATAGCTAAACGGGGACATTTGTAAGGAATTTTTTTTGAATTGAGTCAATTTGTAAGTATTGGCATTATTTTATGTTTCAAACAAAACTTGTTTGAGTCATAGGTTAGGACTTGAGTTGTATGTCCTTCAAGCTTACGATGTGTGATTGAAGACTATGCAACAAAGCTAAAGTGACATAGAGGTTAGATTGAATTGTCTAACGAGTTTTTGTCTTTGACATCTGAGGGATCACAATAATGGTATGAATGCATAATAGTGTTTAATCTCTGGATACGTTTTTGGTGTTGTTTTATAAAACTCGTTTGATGCCTTTTCGTAAAATATTTTTTGAAAATAATACTATTTTTTGGTTCATTCGAATTGGAATAGTGTTCGTTCGAACGAGATGTAGATTTCATTAAAATGAACGAACGTCAAATGACGTACTTATGTTAATCAAAGGTATATTCATTCAAAGCTCATTCAAACAATGAGATTTAAGTTCAAACGAACCCTATGTTTCGTTCGAATGAGTTCCCTAAAAAAACGTGCCACTTCAAAATTTGTATTTTCTATAAATACTTGGGTCTGGCATTAATTTTATTAGGTGTTTTTTATGAAAATGATTTTCAAGGTTTATCATGTGCCTGCAAAACCCTATTTTCACCCAAGTTCGAGATCCAAGACTCCTACACACTTTTGTTCATTTGAGATCTCTTTTGTGTTGCACCATATATATTTCTCTTCATATTGTGAGTATTTTAAGCGGTGGAGACTATGTTTATTTTGAGCCGCGGCTAGACTGGTCACATGACAAGTAAGATCGGTGGGATACCGAGACGTGGGAACGCGCTTGCATTGTGTGGCTATTGGAAGGCGTCCAATAGTGACTGCGAAGAATGTTACAAGGATCAAAGAAGCGCATCAAGTCGTGAAGTCGTCGAGTCTATGAGTAAGTCTAAACTGGTTTTGTAAAATGCCTATATTGTAGTGCTCTTGTGTGTCTAGGCCATATAAGGTTTTTCCCGTTGTGGGGTTTCCTTGAAAATCACTGAGTTGTGTTTTTTTTTTATTTCATTCATGCTTATACTCACCTAAATGTCAATACTAAAATTGGTAAAATTGTTTCACACAAAACTTGTGATTTTAAAAGGTACAAAGTTTTTTAAAATTGTGAAAACTAAAAAATTAGTGATTTTTCTTACAAACCCTAGGGTGCACATAGCTTTCTCAACTATGAACCATTTTTTTAGCCAAAAGAACATTATCAACAATACTTCTATTCTGCATAAAACCACTTTAATTCGCTGAAGTGATGAGATGCAAAACTTTAGCAATCTTAATGAGAGTATTTTGGAAATGACTTTATAAGAAAAATCGCGTAGGCATATAGGCCTAATATCCACACAATTAATGGGATTCTTCTTTTTACGAGTGGTTAAAATCTTCCACTATATTATGGTCTGCTAGATTACCCCGTGCCTTTTCTTCCTAGAAAAAGACTACATTAAAATACCTAATCATAATAAAAGTGTTATTCTCACATTGGATAGATAAATCATCCATTGGGTTTCATCAATTAACTCTCTCATGTCTGCTGGACTTGTATAAACTAAAGTGATAAACACGTATTCCTTTAAAATTTGATGAGAAACTTTAATAGTTAGAGCCTACTCCACATCTCTTATAATGATAAAATATGCCCCATATCTCCACAACAACCAGATTTTCCTTGAAAAATTATAAACACATCCTTCGAAACCCCTCTCCACTTTGAATTTTTTTAATTTTATGAGATACTAGTTTGGGATCCATTAGAACTAAAACAAACATTTGTGATTCCTAAAAAAAATTATCCTTCTTAATGAGGGGTTATTTGCCTCCCAACTAATATTCCACATTAGAAAAGAAATCATTTGGAGGTTTTTGGATATGATTTTGAGTGTAATTTCAAACTTTGCATTGTTAATATTTTAAAGAGAGAGTCAAGAAGTGACCATTGATAATGGACCTCTCAAATAAGGAAGAAGGAGTGTTTACAATCTCAGCTACTATGGCCCCTTTACCTTGAAGGTTATAAGCCATCAATAAGTCGTTCGTCCTTAGGCATTTATACGTAAATGTCTCGGGATGAGAATCAAAGAGAAAACTAAGAACAAATCGAAGAAGGTCTGGAATATAGGCATTATATTGAACACGTTGATGACATTACTCTATCGGTGCCATATCTGGAAGTGGGACACTATATTCTGACTCACTCTCCTCCATGTTTACACTGGTCATTAATCCATGATCACTCGGACTATATGATTCAACTTCATCTCGCTCAGTAGATTATTTATCAGCCTCCATTGCTTGAATAGGCACATCAACAACATGATGTGCCACTTCTTGTGCATCGGGAGGGTTGTTTTCTCTCAAAGGCTACAAAATAGAGAGAGCAAAAGATGTAGTCAAAAGTTCAAAATATTTTTTTTACCAAATAGGTAAATCCACAAAATCTTGGAAAATGTTAATCTAAGTCACCAAGCATGTGTATTTTGTAGATAAACCATAACCAAGCAAGTTACGTCACCAAAAACGTGAAAAACAATAATTTGTTTATTAACATTACTCAACTAAAGAGAGTAAATCACCATGCATGTGAGGTTTTTCTCCAAGGTATAACCAAGTAGGGTATAACACCAAGAGAACCCTTCATACATAAAAAATCATTATGAGAAATAATAAGTTGCACAAAAAAGATCAGTGTATAATGATATTTGAACAAAGTATGAAAACATGGCCAAAGGTAGAGGAATCACCATGTTTTCATATGCTAAGGCAATGGACTCCACTAAAGGATGATAAACCTCCAATGAAGAAGGATCAACTTTAGTCGAAGAAGATATGAGTTCCCTCTCCTTACTAACTGTAGGGTGAAACACCAGAAAAAAGGAAATTATTAATAAAGGTGCATATGAGAAACTAATGTAAAAATATAGAAAAAAATTACAAGGCAAATAACTCAACATTGTTTGGATGAACGTGAGCAAAGATATCTAGAGACATCATTGAAGCTCGCATCACAACTAGAAAGTCTAAAGATATTACTGGCCTCACAAGGCTGTGAGGAAGGATTTCCTCTTTTATAGACCTTATGGTGCTCATCAACGATGGGAGCGATATGAAGAATGTCACTAGTTCCCTACATATACAAAACAAAAACAAAAACAAAAGTCTTGAGAATCACAAATGCAGAAAATAAACAAGTGATTAAGTAAAATTTAAAGAAGAAGTACATAAGAAGATGGTATAATAGTTAATGGTGACTCTGGAGAAATAGGGGGAATAGCTGGATTTTTTTATTTTTGGAGTTTCACGTGACTTACCAATAGCCTCTTCAACCATTGACAATTTTCTTGCCACTAATGAAGTAAGACTTGAAAGAGCATATCTAGAAGAAGCTCACCTAGGTATTAAAGATGGCGGTAAAGAATGTTTCGAAGTACTATCTTCTTCACCAACTGGACTCAAAGACCTTACTTAGGAGGAGTGTTGTCAAGAATAAACATTTCCACAATTTGGGGGATAAGCTCCCTAAAGAAATATCAATAATATTAGAGCGAAAAGGAGAAGAAACTCAACACTTCAAAAATTTTAAGAGAAGATGAAACAAAATTGTTACCTGCTGTGTCTTAGGAAAAGGCACAGATGGCCTAATTGAGGCGAAAACATTCGCAACGTCATCATTTAGATTGCCTTCCAGAGTTTGTTCTGAGGAAGCTGATGGTGTGGGAATTGGAATCACATGGCTTCCAGTATGCCTTTTCACCGTATTCTTTTTACGCTAATGAGAAACATCAACTAGATGCACCTGATCTACCTTCACTAACCTTCTTCTTAGCAGCCAAGAATTCATTAGTGGGGTGAAGTTTCTAATACCCTGCTAAGGCATCATCTATAGTGATAATTCTGATTTCCATTCTAAAATGAATATCCATCACAAAATCTGCTACCTTGTCCCCTAAAATTTGATTCGATGGAGGAATAGACTCTGGAGGAACACCATCAAGGTTGGAGAAAACATTTTTGGCCTTATACTTCTTAGGGGATTTAGAGGCAACTTACCACTTTCCATCTTTCTCTTCGTCCGACTTCCCACCTTTTTTTTGTACCTTTTTAGGCTTCTGAGGAACCCTTAGAGTTGAGTCTTAAGGAGGGAACCGTTTTGGAAGAGGCTTATTTATTGTAATTAAATAGAACTCCAGTCAAAAAGTAGATTTATTTTTTATACCAAGTTCCAAAGTGCCATGTTGCTCCATAACAGGATACATGGGTGTGACAACCCTTCTTTTTATATCTACTTCGGTTAGTTACGCCCAATTAAATTAAAGCGTAGCGTCAATATGTTGGCATTAGAAACAGAATTTAAATAAATGCAGTAAAGTAAACATGTACACTCTCATACGTGTAAACAAATAATATAATAACAACTATAACAAGTGAAACCAACTCATAACTATTAACTGCAATAATCCATCAGTATTCTCAAACTGAAAATATAAAATGCCAATACATGCGGCCCAACACAATACGGGAAAGAGTAATACAACAATTCTCTCAAATCCCAAGTATAATCAAAGTGATATTAATCTCTGATACCACCCTCAAGAAAAGGGAAACAAACTACATAAATTAAAATAATAACTCCACGTTTACAGGAATTCTAAGATTGATATGATCTCATCAAGCTCCATACTCTATTATCCATCGAGACGAGGACTTGTCATATGTTATATATATATATAGGAGAGGAGAAAGAAGAAAGATAGACGAACGTCAAAGCAAGAAAACAATATATAAGATTATAAGATGTACTTATAATGAAAGCACACTAGTCGTTACTCGTCTCCAGTAATTAAGTTGTTTAATTATCCAACCAATGCTCCTATGTCGTGACTACCCAACCCAAACTCGAGTAATGTGTAGTCTCATATCATATCATGATTAATCATTATTAATATCATTTTAGTATTTAATGTATCAAAATATTTCCTTCAAGTATAAAATCAAATGCATCGATTCGGAATATTAGTTTAAGATACAAGCATAATGTCTCACACAACAAGTCATATCAGGTCACTATCGTTATCCGGGGGAACAAGTCATAACACTAGGCCGACACATGAATATTCTCCAATATTACGTGGCAAGGGCAATCATACTAAGTCCTAAATCACATGGCGTTCCAAGGACTTTCTATCCGACCCGCATTACAACTATGTGTCCGGTTCCGGTGGTTTATCTCCGACACGGCACTCGAGCGGAACCTAACTGGATCAATCACAAAAAACACTACGTGCTAATGTCGACCGAAGGACTAGTCTAGTGTATACTCGACAATATACATGTAAAATAATTTCACTCTTATGTATATATATAATCGTGTCAAGTCTCTGACTCTAGTTATACAATAGTCATTATTTATAATATAACATAATTTACATCGTTAATTTTCTAATTCAACATCAAATCATTTCAAGGTTATATATCCCTAATAACCATAATTATGTGATCAAGTTAGGATATTAGGCACAACACCACAATTATCTTTCTAAAAACATGAACACCCTTAGCGTTCTTATTTCAACAACATGCTGCCCAGAATTTAAAATGCAGATTCGAGGCTCTTCCTATCCGTTTTTGGGAAAACTTAAAACTACAAAGTTGTTCGAAACGTGATTTTCTACAAGAATGTGCGAGCACGTTACCATAGCCGACCTAAAGCAGACCCGAAACTAACATATAATATTCGTCCCTGTTTTCGATAACTTTCTGTCCAGAATTGTAAAACGCCGGTTTGAGGCTTTTTCGATCCGTTTTTGAGAAAACGTAAAAGTACAAAGTTGTTCAGAACATGATTTTATACAAGGACACGGGAGCACGCTATTATAGCCTGCATAAAACAGACCCAAAACTAACATATACAGTTCGGACCTGTTCACGACAACTTTCTGCGTAGAACTGTAAAACGCATATTCGAGGATTTTCTGATCCATTTTTGAAAAAACTTAAAACTACAAAGTTGTCCGAAATATGATATTCTATCGAGAAAGGCAGACGAAACATCCATTTTCAGAACCAAAACAACTCAAAACAATTTTTAATATGACGATTTACTCAACTTCATAGATTTCTCAAATTCAAGAGGTTGTTCTGCAACTCAATCCCTATAATGATGTTATTGCATTTGAATCTACATGGAGGATGATCCTAATACACTGCATATCATTTTTAACATCAATTTCATATTAATTTAGGGATCCAAATACATGTTCATGTGAAATTTCATTATAGATACATAATTACACATATAGGCTATAAACTTGCCTTGGATTGTATGGAGAAGTTGAATCCTCTTGAAATCCTCTTAGCTTTCTTCTCTTATTACTCTCTCTCTCTCTACCAAACCCTAGCCCCCTCTTGTGAAATGATAAAATGAAGACTTCTTCTCTTCTTTTCTATTTATACACAGGGTTAGTTTATTTACAAAAATACTATTGCCCCAAATTTAACCCTCTCGATCCTTTTACGCGTTAATTCTCTTCTAATATTTAAGTCGCTCATTCGTATCTCAATGAATTCATTTTAACTTTTCATTTCCAAACATTTCGAATATATATACTGACATAGTTTCATTTCCAAACATTTTGAATATATTTACTGGCATAGGTTTTTTCCTTTCTTTTCAATTTTAATTCAATAAAAAATGCAGGGTATTACAAGGGGCTCTGATTAAACAAACTCCTTAAAGATTTTGAGTTGCATGGTCTAACAATGGCAAATCCATCCCAAAAACACATCACCGATCCTATTTTCTTCAGGGATGACCAAACGATCATGATTATCTACATATACAAGTACCACATTGCGAAGAGTAAAATGAAGAGAGATAGATCAAAAGGCCTCATTAACTCAGTGGTTACTCGAGGTTGGTTTGGGAATGCCTCGGCCATGCCCAAATTTCCTAGCACATCATTGAAGGTTATATGCCTACTATTGACACACCATTATGTATGGGTGGGAAGATGGATGGGTGTGATTAGTAGGACCACAACTAAAGATAAATCATCTTCAACATCATCCCCCCACCAAAGAAGTTGTACTGTTGAAGCTTCTGATTTAAAGAAATACCAGGTTTGAGAGTTAGTCTCTCCAACATAGGGATGATTATCAAAATAGTTATTATAATCAATTAATGGAAAACATTCCTTATTGCTTTTTTTTTTATTCGAGTACATTATGCTTGGACATCTCTAAGGAAATAAGCTAATCGATTGAGATTTGGGGGAAAAATAGGAGAACCTGACATAGAGGAACACCATCAAAAGGATGGTATTGGAAAATCTAATGATATCATGATGATCGACGGAGCGCTGCATTTAAAAATGAGTTACGTTTAGCCAAGCGTATAAATTCCCAAGTGTGATCACAACAAGTGGAATGTTGACTCTAATAGATAGTCTGAAAGAAATTTTCACCAAGTCATGACATGGTGGATCGTTTGGTTTTCTAGGAATAAAATAACGAGAAAGCAAGCCTAAGATATAGGTTGTTTACTCTCAAGGTTTGTCATGGCTAGGGACAAGAGGTGCATCTGGTGTAATGCCCTTTTCCTTTTGGTCCTTAGTGGGCTTCACACAGGTTTTGTATAAATACTTGATGAATTGGCCAAAAATGCTCTTGGTAGAATCACTAACTGACTCACAAACCATGTTAACCAACTCCATTCTATTATTAGTCTTTTCCTTATCCATAGGATTGTCGTTATGTGGAAGAGCACCAAAAGGCTCTAGATACCGTACTACATTCAGAAATTAGTAGTTGAAGTGGGATATTATTCTTTAACGAAGAAAAATCCCAAAACTATAGGGTAGCATGTGCCATACCAACCTTGATATAGCTCGACCATGCTGCAAAGACATCAAGGGCTACTTGCTACCCTAGATTCAAAATTGGAGCATGGAAAGTACTCACGACCCAACCTAAATCACAAAATACCAAAAGAAGAAAGGTAACCCCTTTGAGTGTTGTCAAGGTGTACCTCAAACATCAACAAAGGCTTAACCTTTCCTTGCACAGTCATGGAAGACACTTTGTCCATCTTTCGAAATTCATCACTTTCTTCAAAGAATGGAACATGGCGGTAAAAATCAGACAATGCCTCATGCTCCTCTAGTTCCATCATTAGAGCCTTAGTGCAAATCTTTCTAATTTTACTTAAAGAGGCAAACATATGAATTAGGGATATTTTAACGATGGAAAAGTTGTAAGCTACGTAGCAAGGACGTTCACAAAAAATGGCCGGTAGATTTGAGATCAAAAGAGAATTTTAATCAGGTTTGAACAATAATGGGAACTTTCTCTCTCTAAATAGTAAAGAAATCTTAAATATCAAATGGAAAAACTTATAATAAGGTTTGAAATGAAAAGACAATGTGTTATTTAAAGTGTTGAGAAAAAAAATCATTAAGGTTTTTTGGTGGTTCATTACTCAAAGAATAATCTAAAAACTAAGAGCAAAATGATTACTGCATGAATTAAGAATGCCCAAAGTTAACCCCAAGGTTCCACATGTCCATAGGGAATAAAGTTGGAAGATGATGGGATTTAGTATTAAATGTAAGATGCTTATAAAATTTTGGTTAACACGCATGGGAACATGGTGTTTAGATGTATGATGCGTCGAACACAGGGTAATTAGTCTCATTATGTTTCGGTTGAACCTGTTTCATGTAAAAACTTCTAATTTACAAAATAACTTTCTCTACGAAGGGGGAATTATAGGATGGGGATTAAAGATAATCCCCCTCACTTGATTAATGAAAAATCAAGATAAATTGGAGCATAAGTTTATCCCCCATATATTTTGTCTATGTTGTGTAATTATGATCTATAGTGTAGTATTTATGAGGTTACTCTGTACCAGCGATGGACTAGCTCTGGTAAGACCTAACAGAGATCTCATGCTATATCTAAGAAACTCATTTGGGGAACCTTTGAGGGAATTGGTTTGGAGGATCTATATAAAGTCATCATTAAGGCATTGAACCTAACCATTTTAGATGAATCGGGTAAAACACTTAATATAGACCAAATGAGCATTACTCAAGAAATTATGGTTAAACTTCTTTTCAGTCACATGGTTTTGGCACAAAAAATAGGATCTTTCCACAAACGATTTTCATGACATCATACTATATCTAACACATGTCAAATCTAACTTACCTCAAAATAGTGACGGTTTGGTGAGCATTTGGCCATAGAGGTACTGACACCTTGTTGCTCCACCTGACACAATGGATAGTCACTTGAGAATTTCAATCATCATTTAATGCTAATAACATGTTACGTATAGTAGGCTGACCCAACATTTAATGGACCTCAGGTTCATCGATACCAACCTCATCCTATAAATACCCCACTTATCCTTCGATAAGCCATCAGATCTTTGATCCATAAGATCATTTGGGATATAAAGTTATCAAAACCTTAAAACCATAGAATATAGTTTCCATCATTAATACACTTATTCAACTCTCATTAAGAACTCAAGAATTTATTGATATCCAAACACTATTCTATTAAACATTTTGATGGTTACATACCTGCAAGTTCAAATCTTTCTCCCTCCAACTCACATCCATCAAAGGCTCATTTATTTTGTAAATATTTTGTATTTATTTCTTATCATTATGATATATACTACAGTTTATTCCTCATCATTTGGGGTGTATTTATTGTTATTTCATCACCATTAAGACGAGTTATGCCTCTGCTATTTATAAACACCATATAACACATTACTCTCTTATAATAAGTAATGGTGAGACAAACTTTATAATTTTCAAATTATATTATAGTGTACTAGAGCAGATAAAATATACACCAATTTTGATAAAATAATTTTTCATAAAATTAATCAAATATATGTTAAAAACAAAATTAGAAATTGAAAGCAACTTTTCTTCTAAAACTGAAGACATTAAATAGTTTACCAACAATAACTTTTGTCTCCACTAAAATCTAAAATAAATGGCCTAGTGCTAATATTGTTCCCTTATTCTTATTGCCCATTATTAGGAACATATTTCTTTTAAGTAGTTTCTCAGTTTCCTGGAACCTCTGCAACTATTTGAAGTTCTGATTTGTAGCTCTCAAATGTACATAGAATTTCTATAGATCGGACCATAAATCATGCTTTTACTTTAATGAGAAATATCCATTACCTTGCCCTTTTTCCTTATAGTTCCAGAAAAACTGGACACATTGCTAAAAATGCTCTAACAAATTAGAGTGAATACATTTTCCTTACAGATTTTTCGCTACTTACTAAGGAATATCAAGTTTCTTAACCCTATACCATCGCACCTAAGGGTTATCATTCTCCTTATACCTCCCTTTTAGGAAAATGTTCAAGATTTTCTTAACAACTAACACCATGCTTTGACTTTCGATAATGTTCATCACTAGATTACAAAATGGATCCAAGTTTTCCCATCTATATCTAATCCAAAGAATCTTTTATTCACCCAATAATGAAAATCATTTTATTAACATGATTCTCACTTGAGCGTCATGAGACAACATCGAGGTTTATAATTTCCCATCGGTATATTCTTTAAAATTACACATGTACACATAGAAATTCCCCGTTGGGGGGCTAAACATACATAACACTTCATTAAAAAGAATTATCATAATTTTAAAAAACAATGATACAATGATTAAGTCCATCTATTGGGAAAGAAAGGCAAAGCTCGCATGAGGAATAAATTACTTCACAATTTTAATATATTGATGGTACTTGTGGGTTAAAGAAGTTTATTATCCCCTGTAGTTATAAAAATGTCCAATTATATTTTTAGTCCTTGAAATTTATTCTAATTGTAACTTTTGCTTTTCAGACTAAAACCAACAGGTGAAAATTGGGCTAAATTTTAAAATCTTAGAATCGTCATTGAAAAACTTAATTTCCAATTAAATTTGTAAAAAATAACTTCTGACTTAATTTTAATTTGGCATCCATTTACAACCAATTAGAACTAATCCCTTCGAGCATCCTAATTCCTTTGTGAAGTGAGATTTCTCGTTGAAATCATGAATCACCTCACTCTGAACAACATAGACTTTTCATCTTTCAGTTATGTTATTCGAATAATCCAAGATACTTATATCAAACATAATTTAATATTCACAATCTTTTGGTTCCATAGTTAATTACAGTGACTTCATTATGGAGGATATCATTAATTATGTTTAAATGTAAAGCATTGTTCCATTCCTCGAATTTTAATCCTCCTGAGTAGAACTTCCCTTTGGGGGAATCAAATTCACTCACATTTCAATTCTAATAACTATTACTTAAGAGTTTTAAGAATACCAAATGCCATGATTAACTCCATTCATTGGGGGACAGACAAAGCTGACATGAGCAATTAATTGCATCGCATTCTTAAAATACCGATGGAGACTATGGGGTGTATGTAGAAGCCCTTCTTCCAGTTAATATTTTGAACCTTAGGGTATATTTCAAAACATGTTTATTCTATTCTAAACACTCAAATTAAATCATCGATAATTTTTCAATTACTTATACAAATTAAATTATCCGGTCTCGCTATTTTGATTTTTCAAAATAAAAATATTTTGTTAGAATCAAATCTGGATACCATAATTTAATTTATACCTTAATTCCCTGATTAAATTCAATTTTAGAAAAAATAAACAAAATTTTATTTTTTGGCCAAAATCGTGATTTAGCTCGGTCACATAAATAATTCATGTTGTCCATAATAACTTGGGATTCTAGCACACGATAATTATCAACATGTGTGAGATGGTAAAATCATAATAAAACACAATCATATGAAATTATAATTTAAATAGAAAAAAATATATTTTCCATCATGGACTAGAGTTCCTCTTGATGTATAACTCTTTAATATCAAAATGAGTGAAATAGTAGAATCAAATTAAAACACAATCCTATGAAATTATAATTTCAATAGAAAAAATTCCTTTACCATTATGGCCTAGAGTTTCTCTTGAAATGGAACTCCTCAAGACCAAGAATCCCATTTAAAGTTGACATTCGCTTGAAAAATAGTCCTTGTCAAGTATACTTCTTTATCAACTCGAGTTCTTTATGTGTACAACCTCTACAAATACTCCAGCATGATTTGGAAAAGATCAGGACGACGATCCAAAGAAAAATCGGTGAAAAACCAAATATGGGTGTACGTCCAAGGACAAATCGATCCCCTACAAGGCCATATTGATTTGATTCATGACTGGATTGAAGCACTTTAGGTCCATATCGATTATGGTCTATAACTTGACAACTTCATCCCGAGTTCGCAAGAGCCATGCAAAAACCTTCCAAATTTGATCAAAACTTCACAAAACTCCATGGTACTTTATCCTTGAGCAACCCCATATAAATACATGATTCTAACTTGTAAAAACTATTACATCCACTCATAAACTCCCCCATATACACCAATTAATGAAATAATTAAGAGCACCCTGATTGTGACAACTGGATCAAATCTATGAAGAAATTAACTATGGATAAACCACCGTAGGATCCATTCATATAAAATAACATTTATGTGACCATGATGAAAGACATATAAACATTAGAACCCTTAAAACCATGTTTTTATGACATAACATACAAATACGCATATTCGAAAAACTAAGGTTTCATAGTGGATAAGATGGACTTTTCTAAACCAAGATTAATATATAACTGGGAATCTGACGCCAATTAATGGGAATTGACATATTAAAAAAAATTATTCCCTAAAAAATTCGATTGATCACATTTCAAAAACTAAAGAAAATGAACTAGACTCGAAGAATGAATCTACGATTTGAATCACGATACATTTTTGGATCTTATAGGTGATCTAGATGAGGAAATATATTTGATGAAGAATATGATGAGGATGATTTCCTTCCTCATCTAAATCCTTGATAGAATGATCTGAATACCTTGAATCTTATAGTATATGATCCCTTAAAGCAATACTTGCATGTGGTGCTCCCAGAGAAGAAAATTTGATGAAATATGAGAAAAGTCACTTTCTCTTTCGTTACCCCTTAATAAAAATGGGAATAGTATTTTTATTCTCCCTCTTTAGCCCTAGAAAATGTCTTATTTCACTTAAACCCCTTCAAATGACCTATATAAATAGGTATATGAAGTGGTCTTGGTCCAGTTAGGATTTGTAGAGAGTTTGGGCCTACTACTTGTCTAATGGAATATATTAGGAACCTAAGACTAATAATTAAAGTGTCTCTTAAACTAAAATACAAAAATCTCATATTACACTCTGTAAAATATTTTATTTTCCATTTAATTATAATCAATTCCACTAAATAAATGTAATTTCACTTGAACTTAATTATCTCAGAATAACATGAATAATGAGATCCTGTTTGCAAAGTTTGAAAGTGCATAATATGATTCCCCGTATTAAGAATATGATACCCACTTAGTGAAATTCAATTAGCTGATAATTGATTTTAACCAACGTCTTATGTATTCTTTGATCTCAAACTTACCTATTTGAGACTCTACCGAATTATAAAATCCATCGATCAAGTTTACTTGTAGAATCACATCTTATAAGTTTTTCAAGTGGGCAACATAATCCAGGTTCTCTCCCAGACGTGAATTCTTCTGGAATATGATCTCAAACCTATCCACTTAATGATTTCCCAACTTGTAGAGATTTTGACTTAATAAATTGAATCTCATCCATAATATTCAAAGAAATAACTATGTTGATACTCCAATCATAATAATCTTTGGTATTGAGATATGAACCCTTTGAAAATGATGTGAGATTATGTAAGTCTAATTTGGTCATATCCTACACTTGAATCTCACCCTTGTGCAAGTCTAATCTAGTTATCTTATAGACTTGAGTCTCAGCTAAGCCTAATTTGATACATTCCTGATGTACCCATACGATCATATATGAATTACCATACAAGTTCTTGAACCATCAGAAAGGTTTTAGTAGTCAAGATAAACTGCTAAGATTGTACTCGCAGCTTTACCGATAGGATATTAACTACCCATATAAGTTGTGAACTATTCAATTGAACTAGAACTGGAATTTCGATCTTCTATGACCAGAATGAATCAAACTCATCATAATTCCTACTGAGTTTAATTAATGGACATATATATATAATATATTTAAGACAAATATATGGCATTCTTTGAAACAAAATTCTTATTTCAAAATGAACCTGAACACATTTATTAAAAAATAAACGTCATACATGGTTTTAAGAATACAACCCCAATAGACTGACCATCTATAAAGACAACTCTAAAAATTTTCTCATAAGTTGTCTGAAGCCCAGAAGAGAAAGTAAAATCATCCAATACATCAAAAGTAACTCTTGTAAAGCTTCGAAGCACATCCAAGGCTTAATGGAGATCCAAATATAATATTGGTTTGGAAGGGTTAGCCCTAAGCAGTCCATTCACATGTTAAGACAATTCGACTCCGCATAAGAGGAATGACATTGAGAGAGAATGTGGTGCAGTTTATCTTGAAAACTAAATAATTCCTCATAACACATAAATATCTACGGTAGCATTTACATTAGTTTCCCTTTGATGAGGTGAGTCACCTAGATGACTAGAAGACTCTAAAAAAATTATTTTAGTAGGAACAAAATTATCTGAAACCATCTCCTCAATAGTTAAACTGGAGTGGTTGGGAATATGTTCTTGATCACCAATATAAAGTAATAAAACCTCATCAGGATCTACGCCATGCAAATGAGGGTAGGAGGTAAGTAATCCCCCGTAATTGTAGAATCTTTAACAAGAGTGGATTTACAACCTAAAAAAGGCATGATTTGTGGTCCATTAAAATCACTGCAAAAGATAATAATAGTGTGATAAAATGCATAATAGGATGAATACCTTAAACTACATCCAGATCATGCGAAATAGAAGTTTCCCAGACCCCCAAATGGATCCTTTTACCTCTACTTTTCTTTCATAGAAGCTCCCCAAACAAGTGGTTTAACGGGGGATCAATAATAGGAGTAGAGAGGTCTGGAGGTTTGGATCGACTTGAAGAATTCAGAGGCCTTTTGGGTATGTTCCTTAAAAGTTCTCCCTCTTGTTCAATTTCCCGTTCTCTCATCTTTCAAACTATTGCCTTTACTAGATTAGTATTTTCCCCTTAACATGTATCCAACACTTCCACCTCATTATTATAATCTAATGGGAAAAGTTTTCTCTTCTTTAAAGATGAAGATTTGGCTAGCTTTAGCACCATAGGGCAAACTCTCTCCGATTGAGATATGAGATGTCTTGAAAGTCTATTGTACCCATGATGCATCAAAAAATCAATTGAATCATTCATTAAATGACCTAAATCTAAAATTGAAAAGGAAAATTTTGGTGGTCTTAGATATTATTCTGACCATAAGTAGAGTAAAGATCCTTTATAAACTTGGAGGAATGTTGTATGCGAACATCCACATGCATAGCGACCAATAATTAAATCAAAGGTGGTCCCAACAGAAAGGTGGAGATTCTCAAAATAAAAGTTTGAAGTACCTCTTGATAGCTCAACAAGATCCCCAAAAGAACCTCTTTGGACACACAAGAAGACCTAGTAAGAAAGCAAATATAACTCGCTATAGACTTATATTTCATTTGTTCGGGGATCTTATTTCCACAAAACAGATCTCTAGTAACAAAAAACCTTCCCCAATTTTCACAAATTGTCTTGCCAGTCCCAGACCACTCTAAAATGGAGAAAATCCGATTAGGTATTAGCCTAAGGTAAATCTCGATCATGGGCTTGAGTAGTTTGGTTGCTCATATTTTGTGCAGTATTTAAAAATGGTTGGATGCACTTCGAAGGTTTTATTGGTATGTAAAAATCTATACTATGTTCTTTAGTGACTATGAAACTTTATGCTTAATACTAGGTGGCCAAACCACATTTTTAGGGACCACAGAGGTCCACCTTTGTTGCTATTGAAAAGTTCCCTATAATACCCCATTATTCTTTAGGATTTATTAATTAATATTGATTTAATTAATTGGAAAGTAACCTAGATAATCTTTAGAACTAAATTGGAGAACTTTATAATACATAAAGAGAAAAATAAGTTAAATGAAGTTAACTTTTTATTTTATAGTTCAATTGGTTAATAAAAAAAAGTATTGGGCAAAGGATTAATTTAATAAAATTATAAGGTTAATTCGATAATTTTAAGAACGTCACAGTGGATTTAGAATCTTGAGTAATTTCTATGAAGAGTTTAGACCATTGGTGTAAATGTGCATGATTTGGGAAGTATGTAGGGTTCTTAGGGTTTTATCATCAGCTGTCGCAATGGGGCTTGACTCTCGTGAGTTGTGTCCATGACCAAAGGTAGCACGTTCGCTGAAGTCAGGTCAATGATCGCAAAATTCAATGTCGTGTCCACTATAAGGTGAAAAATGCAGTCAGGCCACAGCCCAACTGTGGGGTGCGCTAGGTCCATTTTATTACTGGCTTGTTTTAAAACCCTACAAGTTTTTATCTTTTTTATTAAGCCTCAAACCCTTATTTTAACTTGTATTATTCCCCAAGCAACCTAAAACACTCCAGTTTTCTCTCAAGAAAACCCATATCTCCAAAATCAAGCTCTTAATATTTTTAAAGATTCACTCAAGCTTTTAAATGGATTTTCACTGTCTAATCAAATCAATCAACAAAGCATTTAAATCAATCTTTCAATGAGATTTTCAAGACAAGTTTCGTGTGGTTTTTTGGGTCGATTTCAAATCAATCTTTTCAAAGGGATTTCCATCCAAATCAAATCAAGTTTATTTATCTACTGAGCGGAGTTGTTTTCCATTCTTCTATTTTCAATTTGTATATTGTATTATATATAAGTTGACTTAATTTCATGTCAAAGCATTGAGTCATTCATTAAATTGAGTTGCACACGCTTGAATTGTAGAGTGTGGAACAGTAATTTAAACTACATGTACTTTTGGACTTGAAGATCATGAAAGATTCTCTACAACACAAGACTTGCGCTGCCACATACTTTGAAAACATATCCTTAGATAGTTTTGCTATTGAACATTTTGCAAAACACAATGCAAGTTTTTCTAATAATGTGTTTTTGAAAGGTTGAACAAATGAAATGTCTCTAAAATATGTTGTGCTATCCAAGTGGGCAATTACTCAGACTTTTATGTGCTTATGTTTGAGGATTATCTTCATTTTAGCCTCAAATGGTTCACATGGTCCATTTTGAACCCGTGCGCACAGCTCCATAAACACGGTCAGGATTTGACCCGTGCACACGACTCCATAAGCACGGTTAGGATTTGACCCTTGCGCATAATGAAGTAGATTTTTAAAAAATTTCTAATAAATACGTTCATTTTTATCTCATTTTAACCAATCTAAAAAACCTCACAACTCAAACAAACTTATAAGATTATTTTCGATGTATATATATTTTATATTGCCTTTCTATTTCTAATTTCATTCGCTCCCTTTAAATTTTACAAAACTTAGATATATACTTGACGTATACTTTTAAGAGAGAATTGAGAGTGTCTTGGTTTAGATCCACAATATATTTGTTCAATTCAAACTACTTCATCTCTTGAATTGGAGATCAATAACTCCTAGATCTAAAATTGGAGGTACTTCAGTTTATTGGAGAAATTAGAGCATGGAGTGATTCCAAGGAAATGAATGGACATTATCATTCACTTTGTGGAGATCAAGGTGGATTTATACTTTCAATGGGAAAAATTCCAAAGTTCATACGTAACTACCCATGGGGGAATGAGTGGGAATCAACTTTTTTCTTTGTATAAAAGTTATTTTCAAGTTGAAATAAAAATTGGAGTGATTCAAGGGTTTTTACCCATAGGTGAAATTTTTTCCTCACTAACATGTCTTAGGAATTTCTTATATGTGTTGATTGTTGTTTTTCACACTTTGATCAAACAATAAACATAAATCTCACTTAGATCTAGAAAAATTCATTAAAATTGACTTTAGGTTTTTGATTCCAGCGAATTGTCCTAGATTTTCCTAAACTCAATCATTGATTTGTTAATTCGTGATACTCATCACTTCACCTAGTTATAACTTGTTATATGTCATTCAAATTGGAAGAAAAATTTTATTTCCCAAAGAATTGGTCATAACTTACGACCAAACCTATTCCCCCCACTCTTCTATGTTTGTTTAGAGTTAAACACTTATTGAATAAATATACATCTTCAAAATCAATTAGAAAGTACAAAGCTATAGATTCTTCTTTTATAGAAGTTATTGGTAAAGATCTAGATGAGACCATGAATAACAAAATTATAGAATTTCCCTCTGAAGATGAATTTTTTAAAGCTATATCCAATATGGATCATTCTAGTTCTCCTCGTTCTGATGGTTTTGGAGGGATATTCTACTTAAAGTTTTGGCTTATTACAAAACATGACCTGACTCAAGCAATTCATTCTTTCTTTGCTGGTTCCGAGCTTCTTAAAAGTTGGAAGGCTACATCTATTGCTCTTATCCCTAAAATTTCAAATCCTTTAATATGTTCCCAATTTAGACCCATAAGTTTATGCAATTTCTCTAACAAAATCATCTCTAAAATTTTAAATGATAGATTGTCTATTATTCTCCCTTCTATCATTTCTCAAAACCAAAGTGGTTTTGTTAAAAATTGAAGTATTCAAGAAAATATCCTTTTAGCTCAAGAAATGGTGCAACACATTAGCAAAAAATCTTTTGGTAATAATGTGATAATTAAATTAGACATTGAAAAGTCATATGATAGAGTATACTGGCCTTACCTTTGTGAAGTCCTTAGAAAAATTGGATTTTGTGAAGTCTTTATAGATTTGATTTGGAGGCTTATATCTAACAACTAGTTTCTTTAATTTTAAATGGAAAAAATATAGGTTTCTTTCATTCTTCTAGGGGTTTAAGACAAGGAGATCCTTTGTCTCCTAGTCTCTTCATAATAGCAGCTGAAGCTTTAAGTAGAAACATAAACAAATTATTTGTTCTTAGAAAAGCTATTCCGCATTCTCACCCCTCTAAAAGTCAACTTATATCTCATCTAGGGTATGCCGATGACTTGATTATTTTTATAAATGGAGGAAAAAATAGCATAAAGTCCCTTATAGAACTATTAAAAAAGTATGAAGCCACTTCTGGTTAAAAAGTGAATTTCTCTAAGAGTTCATTTTACACGGATAAAAAGCTATCTCATCATAGAAGGAACACTATAGAATCTACTTCTGGATTGACTCATAAACAATTTCCTATGAAATATTTAGCATGTCCTTTGTTTAAAGGGAAACATAAGGCAATTTATTTTTCTGATCTCATCTCTAAAATTATGGATAATCTTCACAATTGGTCCTCTAAAATAATTTCTCAAGCTGGCAGAGCCACCCTTATTGGACATGTCTTTCAATCTATTCTTGTTTATACGGTTGCTGTTTTAAACCCTCCTAAAGTCATTATAAAAATATTACATAACTTATTTAGTAAATTTTATTGGGGTGGCTCCTCTAAGGAGAATCCATATCAATGGTCAAAATGGAATGAGTTATGTTATCCATTTGATGAGGGTGGCCTAAATTTTAGGAAAATAGAAGACATTGTTTCAGCCTTTAGCATGAAATGATATTGGAAATATAAATTTGAAAATAGCATTTGGTCTAGTTTTATAAGAAATAAATACAAAAATGGCCTTAGAGTTAATCAAGTCTCTTCTTCTATTAAAAGGATAGCAACTATTAAAGCCCTAGCCGATTCATATATTAATAAAGAAAAAAAATATGGAAACCTTCTATTACTGGTGATTTTACTATTAAATCTTCTTATAATATCTATAGACAAAGTAGGCCTTTATCTATATCTTGGAAAATAAATTGGATTAAGGAATGCCCCGCGAAATTATCCAACTATACTTGGAAATTATTAAACCATTCAGTCCCTTTTGAATTAGAGATTCAAAAAATAGGTGTGAGACTTGCGTCTATATGTAGATTTTGTAGAAGTGATGAGGATAGTTCTTATCATGTCCTTATTGAATGTCCTATTGCTGCTGAGGTGTGGAATTTCTTTGCATCTAAGTTTGGTTTGTCCCTAGACTTTTCTTCTTGCAGGTCTACCCTTCTCTCTTGGTGGTTACATTGCCTTAAACGTGATTATAAAGCTCTTCTATTAAAGGTGATTCCTAAAGTGATATTTTGGGAAATTTGGAAAGTTAGGAACAACAATTTATTTGAAAATTGTCATACATCATCAAATCAAATTATTAAAAATGTAATCTTCTTGTCTTCCAATATTATAGAATATTGTAAGTTTTACGACAAAATATCCCCTAAAGATGATATTTTAACTAAAACTTTCAATATTAAAATTTTTCCGAAGAAAATTCTTTTAATTAAGTGTCAATGGAGCAAACCTCCAATAGGTTCTTTCAAACTTAACATTAATGGTGCTTCTAAGAACAATCCAGGCCCAAGTGGTATTGGAGGTATCATTAGGGACTCTCAAGGTAAATTTATCGCTGCATTTTCAAAATCAACAGGCATTCAAAATTCATTTAATGCTGAAGCTATGGCCTTACAAGTAGGGACCCAATTGATCTCTAAATTAAATATATCTAATGTTTACATTGAATCGGATTGTAAAGCCTTAGTGGACACAATTTTAAAGATAGCAAAACCTCCTTGGTCATCACAAGATTGTAACACCCTGTAATTCTGGTTAATTCTAAATTACGTGAGTAGAGTAATTTAATGAGATTAAATATGTTTGATTTAAATTACGTGAGTAGAGTAATTTAAATAGATATTATGTTAATAAAGATGAGTAGAGTAATTTAATGGGATTAAATACGCTTTAATTAAATTACGTGAGTAGAGTAATTTAATGTGATTAAATATGTCTGATTTAAATTACGTGAGTAGAATAATTTAAATTGATGTTATGTTAATAAAGATGAATATGTGTTATAGAAAATTTACTAAGGTGAATATAAATTTTCAATGTTAATATGTACGGTCTAGTGACTATATGGACGTACCGGATGTAGCTCGGAAAAATTAAGGATGAGAGTAGAAAAATATTTACGAGACTCAAATGATAATTTAGAGTCCACGGTTGATTTCGAAAGGGTCGAATTAGTCAAAATAGTGTACCCGGGGGTACTAGTTGAGTGCCGGGTCATTTTCGGGCTAAACCGGGACCATTCGGGGGCATTTTGGTCTCTTTACAATTATGGGAAAGAAGACCTACGAATTTTTTTAACCCTAAATCTGATTATAAGAGTGGTGGCTAGGGTTAGACAATGAGAGTTACACCATAGCCATTAGAGAGCGAGAGAGAGAGGCAAATTCCTTAGGCAAGAAGGAAGGAGGGATCATCTTAGGAGGATTTCACCACAAGGATTGTTGGGAAGGAGGATTGGAGTATCAATATCATCAAGCATCATCAACAACCACGAAATCATGACCTACAAATCTTAAGGCAAGTGGTTAATTGCAAAATAATTGAGTTATAATACCCATGTTTAAGCTTGAGGAAGAACATGATTTTTATGATATTCTTGGGAACAAACAATTGATAATAATCCACGATTGATTAGGATTTGCATGTAGGACGTTTTTTGAATTACCAAGTATGTTTATATCATAGAAAATCTGATGAGAAATTCGTAAGAAAATATGGAATTTTGATGAAAAATATAAAGAATGCAGTTTTAGGGTTCTTGAATATTAGAAAGATTTTCAGTGAATTTGGCCAAGATTTATAATGATTTTGATGTTTTAAATCGTTAGTAATCATCCCAGAATATGTAGGAATGATTAGAAATTGTTGGTTGTGAATATGATGGCCTATCATGAAAGTTAGAGGTGTAAAAATGGTGAAACCCGTAGGAAGAAGATGAACTGGGTTTGTCACTGCTCGATCGATCGATCGACCCTTGAATGTCGATCGATAGAAGCATTCGATCGATCGACCGTCTTCCTTCGATCGATCGACCCTGTCTGGACTATAGAAAATTTGTGTAGAAATTTCTTTAATTACCGTTACTTAATGGGAACCTTAGAATTGATATTTTTCCTATGAAGGGACTTGGAAATTACCAGTAGGTGTACCATTAGGTTCCTCCACTAATGATTGAGTAGGAATGTTGGAGAAATGGGATGACGATAGAACGATTGACTTAGCCGTGAGTTGAAATGGTTAATTTAATTACGGAAAGAGTGAGACTGAATTCCGGAAAGAAAATACCAGTAGGATAAAATTAACTTAACTACTGAATTAAGGAAGGGGTAACTAGGACCCTTAGAGTTACGCGAATACTCGAATAAATACAATAGTGAGAGAAATTGTAATTAATAAGTACGGAGAATATAAGTAAAATATATTACGTACGGGTATGATTTATTAGGTCGAGTGTGTACCTACTATATCTATATAAATAGGTTTGGGTTAAGAGAATATTACCTAAACTAATTATGTTAGGGTCGATGTGACATTCCGAACTAACATAAAGTTATTATATATTTAGGATAGATGTTAATGCCGAACCAAACTTTGAACTGGTGCCGCGATGAAAGAGTCCCGAACTAGAATATGTGTATATATTTATATTTGTATATAGTTGGGGTCGATGGATCATTCCGAACCAACTTTCACTTGGAGTCGATGAATTATTCCTAGCCAAGGGTCCTTTGTGTGAAATAAAAGGATATATTAGAAGCAAATAATATTAAATACATTGTTGTGGGACAAAATGTTTCTATGTGCATAATCTACAAATTGAGAATAGTAGTCAATGAAACGAGATGTAAATGTCTTAGTAATAATTTATAACGTGATGAAATTATTACATGAATAAGGACAACGAACAGTAAATGAGTTAACTACGGTTATGGAAAATATAATTAGGTAGACTTAGTATCCTCGATAGTACGTGCTACGTAAGAGAGGTGAGGAGGATCTAGGGAGTGTGCGAAACCTTAATATGTGTAATCAATAACTTAATTGTGTTAACCGCTTTTGAGTACTAACTCTTGCTATGTAACATTTTAAAAACCTTTTAGGTTCCCAGCCACAAGGACACCCAGCTTGATTCATGTCAGAGATTTGGGAGCTGTAGCCAGTGTGGAGGTTGCAGGGATTGTTTAGACGTTTCCTCTTTTTCATTTCTAGTGCAGGATCTCAGTTTTCTTATTTCTAGTTGGAACATGTCGTTCCACCTTTACTATTATAGTTTATTCTAGTTATGGATTTGTAGTTGTCTTTTTGGGCCGTGGTTTACGGCAAGACTTTATTTGCTTTCAGATTTTTATGTACTGAGCATTCATATCTAGTTTTGGTAATGTGTGGTTTGGATTATTTGTTGTTTAAGAAAGATAAAATTTGGCACCTGTTTTAATTACATTTAGGTGGTTAGTAATTTTTCAAAGGCGTTCGACAGTGATGCTAAGAATGAACCATTTAAGAAACCTGTTTATATTAAAATAAGGTTTGATCACCCAAGGATTAATTAGGCGGGGTGTCACAGATGGTATCAGAGCATCAGGTTCTAGTATCCATAGGATCTGTACGGCTTACTACGATTCAACATTACGTTTGTTGTATTAGAGCCCTACTATTAGGATTATTGATAAAAATTTCCAACTGTTGCGTTATCGTACTTCTGCTCTTAAATTTTGTATAAACTGTGTACTTATACAATTTGAACTTATTTCAGATGCCGCCAAGGAGACTGAGAGCAGAGAGGGCTGAAGCCAGAGAGGAGGTGAGGGAGGCTCATCAGGAGCCACAAGTACCGATACCACCACCCCCACCCGAGCTAATCTCCACTACTCAGGTTGCAGTGATAGTGGCTCAGGCAGTTGAGACAGCGATGAGGGCAATGGCATCCCACTTTCCACAGCCCCAATCTCCCCCTCTGGCACCGGCAGTGCAAGTTCCAGCAGGACCATCTACTTGGCAACGAGTCAGGGAGACATTTCAGAAGGGACACCCACCCGAGTTTCAGGGCAGTACTGATATAGTGGAAGCGTGAAACTGGAAGAAGAATATCCAGCGCCACTTGCACATGCTAGAGTGCACCGGAGTGCAGGAAGAGATGCTAGCCACTTTCCGTCTGTCAGGAGCGGCCCTACAGTGGTGGGAGTCAGTTACCACCACCGAGGAGAAAGATACTTTGACTATTTCTGAGTTTTGGGTGCGGTTTGACCACAAGTATTTCCCTCCAGCAGTAGAGTGTGAGATGAGAAAGAAGTTCAGCGAAGTGATTCAGGGTGATCGTTCAGTTGCTGACTACGAGGAGGAGTTTACCCGCTTGGCCAATTTTGTGCCAAACGAGGTGAGCAATGAGGAGAGGAAGAAGTCCAAATTTATGGAGGGCCTAACCTGGAGAATCAGGCAGCACTTAATTGGTAATTCGACATTGGTAACCTACACAGATGTCATCAATGCCGCTCTACTACACTGTCAGGATCACCTTTTTCATACTAAGGGAAGTAAGATGGGTGAGCTTAGCCAACTGGGCAAGGTGGATGGAGGTAGTGGCAGCAGCGCAACACAGCAGCAGGCAGCGGGTCAGTTGGGGCAGGATTCCCGACAGGGGAACCCTGCCAAGAAGTTTAAGCACGGGAAGTATCGCTTCGACCGGCAGGGCCAGCAGGGTCCTCAGCAACCAGTCCCTCAGGGTCGACAGGGCCAGGGTAATCAAAATGGGGGACAACAAGGCCAAGGGCGACAGGGCCAACGTCAGGGCCAACAGGGCCAAGGACAAAGACAGTTTCAGGGACAGTGCTTCACTTGTGGTCAGCAGGGTCACAAGAGCATAAATTGTCCACAGCAAAATCGGGCACAACAGCAAGGGTCCCAACAGGGGCAACAGGCACCGTTAGCCCCAGCAGCAGTACAGGCCCCACAGCTAGGGCAGATGCAGTACGGACGTGTGTTTAACATCCGTGACATTCCATTTCAGCTGGCACCGCCGGCAGTTGCGGGTATGTTTCCTATTCATGGGCTTGAGGGCAATATTTTGTTTGACACAAGGGCAACGAATTCATTTATTTCCACTAGATTTGCACGGGCAGCCGGCTTATTAGCGACAGCAGACACTCATCCTATGTGTGTGGAGTCACCGATGGGTAGTGGTTCCCTCATACACTCGATTTGTAAGGCTGTGGACATTATGGTCGGGAGATTGAGTCTAGCGGCGGACCTTCTAGTGCTGGATATGGAGGGATATGACGTCATCCTAGGCATGGACTGGTTGGCACATAATAGGGAAATGGTAGATTGTTATAAGAGGACCATCGTGTTCTCTATCCCGGGGAAGGAGATGTTCCTTGTGGCTATGCCACTTCCCGAGGGAGGATCGCGAACTCACTTATATTATATTGAGGAGGAGACCTCACATGGGGTGGTCGTTTCTCTGGACTCAATCCCAGTTGTGAGGGACTTTGAGGACGTCTTTCAGGAGATACCAGGGTTACCACCTAGCAGAGAGATAGAGTTCGTAATTGATCTAACACCGGGGACGAGACCGATTGCCAGAGCACCATATCGCATGGCTCCTTCAGAGATGCGGGAAATGAGAGAGCAAACCCAGCAACTGTTAGGATAGGGTTTTATTCGACGGAGTACATCGCCATGGGGTGCGCCAGTACTGTTTGTGAAGAAAAGGGACGGTTCACTTCGTCTGTGTGTAGATTACAGAGAGCTGAACAAAGTAACGATACGTAATAAGTATCCATGACCGAGGATTGACGACTTATTTGATCAATTGAGAGGGGCTGCATACTTCTCAAAGATCGATTTGAGATCGGGTTACCACCAATTGCGCATTCGTGAAGAGGATGTACCTAAGACCGCTTTCCTGTCACGGTACGGATCATATGAGTTCAGGGTGATTCCTTTTGGGCTAACTAATGCACCGGCGGTATTCATGGATCTCATGAACAGGGTATTCAGGGAGTTTTTGGATCAGTTTGTGATTGTATTCATAGACGACATTCTGATTTACTCCCGTACGGAGGAGGAGCATTCAGAACACTTATGATTGGTCCTACAGACATTGCGGAACCATCAGTTATACGCCAAATTTGAGAAGTGTGGATTTTGGCTTCGGGAGGTGCAGTTCCTAGGCCACGTCGTATCTAGCAGAGGCATTGTTGTTGACCCGAGTAAGGTATCGGCGGTGAGGGAGTGGGGACAGCCCACGACACCGACAGAAATCCGCAGTTTCTTGGGTTTGGCTGGGTATTATCGTTGCTTCATCAAGGGATTCTCAAAAATTTCCAAACCGTTGACGGATCTGACTCGGAAGGGAATTCCCTTTGTATGGAGTGATAGTTGCCAGTTAGAATTTGATGAATTGAAAGACAAGTTGACATCAGACCCCATTCTTACCTTGCCTAAGAGCGGAGTGGAATACCGAGTCTATACTGATGCGTCCTTACAAGGACTTGGGGGTGTGTTACAACAGGAGGAGAAGGCTATAGCTTATGCGTCACGAAAGCTTAATCCACATGAGAAGAACTACCCCACCCACGTCCTCGAGTTGACAGCGGTTGTTTTTGCTTTGAGGATTTGGAGACACTATCTTCTGGGCGAGCAGTTTACGCTATTCACGGATCATAAGTCATTGCAATATCTGTTCACTCAGAAGGACCTGAACATGAGGCAGAGAAGGTGGCTTGAATTCGTGAAGGACTACCAATTTGATATACAGTATCATCCTGGTAAGGCTAACGTGGTGGCAGACGCGTTAAGCAGAAGACCTATCGGAGAGTTAGCAGAAGTTTGGAAGGCAAAGTGGAGTGAGCTCCGACACGAGGATGATATGACAAGAGCATGTATGGCAGTTCTACCTATCACTTTCGAGAACGTTATGCGGGTAGTGAGGGCACAAGCAGAAGACCCATTTTGTCAGGATAAAGTACGGAAGTTACTGGCCAAGGGGGCAGAGTTCTACTCCATCAGTTCAGAGGGTGGACTACGTTTCTACGGTAGACTGATAGTACCCGAAGATGATGATTTGAGACATGCCGTTATGACAGAGTCGAACGGGTCAAAATTCTCGGTACATCCAGGTGGGGACAAAATGTACCAGGATATGCGACGAGTATATTGGTGGTCAGGTATGAAACGAGATATTACAGAATTTGTCTCAAAGTGTGTTACATGCCAACTCATAAAAGTCGACCATCAGAGACCTTCAGGGATGCTACAACCACTAGAGATTCTCGTGTCGAAGTGGGAGAGTATCTCAATGGATTTTATTACCGGGTTACCAACCTCGCAGAAGGGACATGATTCCATTTGGGTGATAGTGGATCGTTTGACTAAGGTCGCACATTTCTTACCGGTTCGTACGGATTATGATACTATGCGGTACGCGCAGCTTTTTATTTCAGAGATTGTTAAGCTGCATGGAGTTCCTATTAATATCGTATCGGACCGAGATTGTGTCGCACTTTTGGCAGAGTTTTCAGGAGGCCATGGGCACCGACTTGCGGTTGAGTACGGCATATCACCCACAGATGGACGGCCAGACGGAAAGAGTAAACCAGATGCTAGAGGACATGCTGCGAATGTGTATTCTAGATTTTGGGGGAAATTGGGAGCCATATCTTCCTTTGGTGGAGTTTGCGTAAAACAACTCTTACCAATTCACTATTGGCATGGCTCCATTCGAGGCGCTTTACGGGAGACCTTTTCGTTCACCCGCTTGTTGGTTAGAAGTGGGGGATAATAGGCTTTTAGGGCCAGAGATGATACAGGAGACTTCCTCCAAAATAGAGTTGATTCGAGGACGTATTCGAATAGCCCAGGATAGGCAGAAGAGTTATGTTGACGCCGGCAGAAGGCATGTGGAATTAGATGTGGGAGACCAGGTGTTAATTCGAGTATCTCCTATGAAAGGGGTTACGAGGTTTGGCAAAAAGGGGAAGTTAGCACCGAGATATGTGGGGTCGTTTCCTATCATTGAGAGAGTGGGACCGGTAGCTTACAGATTGGGACTCCCTGAGCATCTTCAGCGAATACACGATGTGTTCCATGTAGCATCGCTGAAGAAATACAAGAGGGGCGAGAGAGCCTTCTGGCACATTCCACTGGAGGAGATCGATTTGCAGCCAGATATCTCGTATGAAGAAAGACCCGTGGCTATCCTGGATTATAGTGAGCGCAAACTAAGATCCAAGGTGGTACCCTTAGTACGAGTACAGTGGGGACACCACAATATGGATGAGTCCACTTGGGAACGGGAAGAGGATATGCGAGAACAATATCCAGAATTATTCATAGCAGGTATTTTTCCTAATTTTGAGGACGAAATTCCTTTTGTAAGGGGGGAAGTATGTAACACCCCGTAATTCTGCTTAATTCTAAATTACGTGAGTAGAGTAATTTAATGTGATTAAATATGTTTGATTTAAATTACGTGAGTAGAGTAATTTAAATAGATATTATGTTAATAAAGATGAGTAGAGTAATTTAATGGGATTAAATACGCTTTAATTAAATTACGTGAGTAGAGTAATTTAATGTGATTAAATATGTTTGATTTAAATTACGTGAGTAGAGTAATTTAAATAGATATTATGTTAATAAAGATGAATATGTGTTATAGAAAATTTACTAAGGTGAATATAAATTTTCAATGTTAATATGTACGGTCTAGTGACTATATGGACGTACCGGATGTAGCTCGGCAAAATTAAGGATGAGAGTAGAAAAATATTTACGAGACTCAAATGATAATTTATAGTCCACGGTTGATTCCGAAAGGGTCGAATTAGTCAAAATAGTGTACCCGGAGGTACTAGTTGAGTGCCGGGTCATTTTCGAGCTAAACCGGGACCATTCGGGGGCATTTTGGTCTCTTTACAATTATGGGAAAGAAGACCTACGAATTTTTATAACACTAAATCTGATTATAAGAGTGGTGGCTAGGGTTAGACAATGAGTTATACCATAGCCATTAGAGAGAGAGAGAGAGAGAGAGAGGCAAATTCCTTAGGCAAGAAGGAAGGAGGGATCATCTTAGGAGGATTTCACCACAAGGATTGTTGGGAAGGAGGATTGGAGTATCAATATCATCAAGCATCATCAACAACCACGAAATCAGACCCTACAAATCTTAAGGCAAGTGGTTAATTGCAAAATAATTGAGTTATAATACCCATGTTTAAGCTTGAGGAAGAACATGATTTTTATGATATTCTTGGGAACAAACAATTGATAATAATCCATGATTGATTAGGATTTGCATGTAGGACGTTTTTTGAATTACCAAGTATGTTTATATCATAGAAAATCTGATGAGAAATTCGTAAGAAAATATGGAATTTTGATGAAAAATATAAAGAATGCAGTTTTAGGGTTCTTGAATATTAGAAAGATTTTCAGTGAATTTGGCCAAGATTTATAATGATTTTGATGTTTTAAATCGTTAGTAATCATCCCAGAATATGTAGGAATGATTAGAAATTGTTGGTTGTGAATATGATGGCCTATCATGAAAGTTAGAGGTGTAAAAATGGCGAAACCCGTTGGAAGAAGATGAACTGGGTCTGTCACTTCTCGATCGATCGATCGACCCTTGAATGTCGATCGATAGAAGCAGTCGATCGATCGACCATCTTCCTTCGATCGATCGACCCTGTCTGGACTATAGAAAATTTGTATAGAAATTTCTTTAATTACCGTTACTTAATGGGAACCTTAGAATTGATATTTTTCCTATGAAGGGACTTGGAAATTACCAGTAGGTGTACCATTAGGTTCCTCCACTAATGATTGAGTAGGAATGTTGGAGAAATGGGATGACGATAGAACGATTGACTTAGCCGTGAGTTGAAATGGTTAATTTAATTACGGAAAGAGTAAGACTTAATTCCGGAAAGAAAATACCAGTAGGATAAAATTAACTTAACTACTGAATTAAGGAAGGGGTAACTAGGACCCTTTGAGTTACGCGAATACTCGAATAAATACAATAGTGAGAGAAATTGTAATTAATAAGTACGGAGAATATAAGTAAAATATATTACGTACGGGTATGATTTATTAGGTCGAGTGTGTACCTACTATATCTATATAAATAGGTTTGGGTTAAGAGAATATTACCTAAACTAATTATGTTAGGGTCGATGTGACATTCCGAACTAACATAAAGTTATTATATATTTGGGATAGATGTTAATGCCGAACCAAACTTTGAACTGGTGCCGCGATGAAAGAGTCCCGAACCAGAATATGTGTATATATTTATATTTGTATATAGTTGGGGTCGACGGATCATTCCGAACCAACTTTCACTTGGAGTCGATGAATTATTCCGAGCCAAGGGTCCTTTGTGTGAAATAAAAGGATATATTAGAAGTAACTAATATTAAATACATTGTTGTGGGACAAAATGTTTTTATGTGCATAATCTACAAATTGAGAATAGTAGTCAATGAAACGAGATGTAAATGTCTTAGTAATAATTTATAACGTGATGAAATTATTACATGAATAAGGACAACGAACAGTAAATGAGTTAACTACGATTATGGAAAATATAATTAGGTAGACTAAGTATCCTCGATAGTACGTGCTACGTAAGAGAGGTGAGGAGGATCTAGGGAGTGTGCGAAACCTTAATATGTGTAATCAATAACTTAATTGTGTTAACCGCTTTTGAGTACTAACTCTTGCTATGTAACATTTTAAAAACCTTTTAGGTTCCCAGCCACAAGGACACCCAGCTTGATTCATGTCAGAGATTTGGGAGCTGTAGCCAGTGTGGAGGTTGCAGGGATTGTTTAGACGCTTCCTCTTTTTCATTTCTAGTGCATGATCTCAGTTTTATTATTTCTAGTTGGAACATGTCGTTCCACCTTTACTATTACATTTTATTCTAGTTATGGATTTGTAGTTGTCTTTTTGGGCCGTGGTTTACGGCAAGACTTTATTTGCTTTCAGATTTTTATGTACTGAGCATTCATATCTAGTTTTGGTAATGTGTGGTTTGGATTATTTGTTGTTTAAGAAAGATAAAATTTGGCACCCGTTTTAATTACATTTAGGTGGTTAGTAATTTTTAAAAGGCGTTCGACAGTGATGATAAGAATGAACCATTTAAGAAACCTGTTTATATTAAAATAAGGCTTGATCACCCAAGGATTAATTAGGCAGGGTGTCACAAAGATATTTTTAAGAATATCACATATCCTACAAACTTCAAATCAACCATACATGGAGGGAAAACAATGAAGTAGCCAATTACTTAGCTTCAATAGCTTCAATTTCTCAACTCGATGAATATTTTTGGAGTTTCAACTCTCTTCCAACATTGGCCAAAGGACATCTCAATATGCATAGGAAAAATCTTCCTAGTATTAGAACGATTATAAAGAAAATGTAATGGGGATATATTATAAATCCCCGTGTTTCTTGTTTATAAGTTTTCAAGCCTTGTAATGCGGATTCTATATAAATCCCCAAGTTTATATGCTTTCTTTATAGAGTAATGGACCCATCCTCTAGAATTAAGTTTAGTCTTTGGGTTTGTAAGCTTCGGAGAGGCTTTTTCTCCTACATTATATAAATAAAATGGGTGGGGGTTCCGTCCCTCTTTGAAAAAAAAATCAATTAGAAACCCATAGAAAAATGTGAATTCCTAGTATATTGTTGTAATTAGGTGAAATCCATTATACTAATATGATTGAGGTTAAGTTTTAAGCCTTAATAAATATAGAAACTTAATATTGGCCCTCAAATTATGAATTTGACATTTTTGGGTTTGTGACTTCATATTTTTAGAATTGATTATTTGAGTCTAGAAGGTGGATAATATGGACTTAATTTAGAATTTGTAGATTTTAAAATTTATACATGCTTATTAGGGTTGTCCTATTTGCTTTAATGGTAGTACCCTTAGTAATAATCACCCAAAATGATTAAATTTAGTATGTGAACTTTATTCACGATGTAGGAACTTGTGCTAACTCATCTTAGATTACTTTGAAACACTTGAATCATAAATGAGACCCTTGTGTTAAATGATTCCCTTGGAATATTAATTACATTTTCTTTTTTATGCGAGAATTGATTACAACCCTTTACTTAAAATACCATTGTTGTTGATAACGAGTTAATCAGGTAGATGAGATAGAAGGAGTAAGGGATAAACTTGTTTTAGTTGTTGGATTTGTGGTTTTGTGGTTGTGTTGGATGAGTTAGTTTGGTAAGGGACTTTGGATATTTAGACATTACTTCTCTTACTTTAACCTCTCATAATAAACTCATAATTTAATTCTTTTAACAACTATCTTATCTAAACGGAAGTGTATCGGGGAAATCCTTATTTGGACTTTACTTCGGTAAGACATCCCATGCATGGGCTTTAGATACGGATCGGCGCGATGAATCAAAATCATTAATCAAACCAATATACCTTTACTTTGATGTTTTGTATTACAAGTAATTACATGTATAACAGTTTACGCGACTCAGAAAGTGTCTCTAATGTGCGTTCACTCTAGGCTCAAGTGCAAGCCTTTCGCGTTAGTAATAAACCCGGTAAGTCGGGATCGTATCCACAGGGAACTAGGACAACGAAGTTGTAATGACGAGAAAGACGAATGAATCCTAACTCTGACTCTAAAAAGAAAGGAAAAATGATTTGGTTTTGAGAATGATTATACTAGATACAAATATGAAATTATAAAAAGATGCAATTATACTAAATTACCTAAAATACTGATGAAGAATGATTTAAAACTTTAAACTATGTGATGAGAAAACAGGACGGGAATACAATCCCCCAACCCTAGTGTATTGCAGTTATAATAATAATCGTAAATTTAAATGATTAATTTGACCCATAATTTAGTACTCCCAAGCATTACGTATATGAGGTTCAAGCCCGCATCATACTTAATCTGAGGACGAGTAAATAGGTATCGTGATAGTTACACTCGAATTGTATTCTAAAGCATCCCAGTTACTCAGAAGCAAACGAGATCTAAAGATCTACAATTGTTATGTTCCTACGCAATAAGGTCGTAATCAATCACTAAATTAAGAGGATTAATGTTATACACACGCAACTAACACATCAGGTTGGGTTCATGTATCCCGACCTTAGAAAATCTAGCCTAGCATGCTGAAAGTAATGAAAACGATCTTTGAATTGCCGAAAACCATGATTAAACTAAGGAAAATTTGTAGAATGATGTAAAAAGGAATTGAAGAGAGGAAATAACTCACTAATCTTACCAAAGCAGTAACAACAGCAATAAAGAACACAGAATTCTGAAGAACCTTCAATCTTTTGAATTAAAATTGTAAACTGTATCGAAACTAGGGTTTCTGAAAAAGAATGGAAAATTAACTAAAATTCTCCATACAAATAATGCTAATAAAAAGGGTTTTTATACCCTACAAAAATTCAGGAGTTTTAGTTACACCAGGACTCTTCATAGGAGAAGGATAAGATTACAAAATCTCGACAGCCGGACCGGTCCGGGGCTTAGGAGGATTGATCTGCCTTCCATGCCAATCACTTCTTTTAATTTTCCGGCGGACTGGTTCGGGGCGGACCGGTTCTTTTATTTTTCTACCCTCTTCGGTTTTCTTTAGATCCGGGGTTCTCTGGATTGTTGCACAGCGAATCGGTCCGGACTGGGGGCGGACCGGTCTGCCTATTTGACTTTTTTCTTCGACTTTGACTACTCATAAATTTTTTTTCGGGACTCCAATTGAGGTTACATTTCTTCCTATGTGCTCATGAGCTTGATATCTTCAACTTCTCTTCAGGTGCCTCATCCGAATTCTGAGTAGAATTTACACTTTTTCCCTTTTTACTTTCCTTCTTTTCGTTTCTCGATTCTTCCGATTTCTTTCTTTCGTCATTGACATTAAATACCTGAAAAATTCATACGAAATACCATAAACTCGGTGTACTCGTTAGGATAAGTCAGTAGCAAGATTATGAGATAAAGTCAAATCGTTTACGTTGTTCAAGGTGCTAAAAGTAACTAAATTAAGGGATAAATTTAGAAGAATTTATGCCTAATCAAACCCCCCTAACTTAGAACTTTGCGCGTCCCGAGCAATGTAAAAGAATCCTGACACGACTTAACTCTTGAAAATCATTTTATTGGGATAGAATACCTTTTTCACGGGCAAGTGATTGCATTTAGCATATGCAACAAGCCTTTAAACCCCTAAGTCACCCTAGTAAGACGAGTTGTGTCTCGTGAGGGTTTGCAGTGAATATACCCACAAAATTGGACTCAAGGAAAAATCAAAATACGTAAAATTGTACAATTCAAACTTTTCCAGAAAATAGTCATCATCAAGTCATATTTACAAGTCTCAAATCATAGTGCGTGTGTGCAAAGCTGGAAATATAACCGCCAATTTCCACCAATTGATCATTACGTTACTTATCCGAAAATTCGTTTTGATTTCTAATTCTCACGGAATTCTCTCACAAACGAATCTCTCGGATTATGACTATTCTCTCGGTATGCGTGATATAAAGAGTAAGTGTAATGGACGCAAAGTCACGCATACAAGAGGAAAGACGAAAATTTTATAGTGATAGGATCTCATCAATGGATTACGATTTTAAAAATGGGAACATTGCCTCTTTTTCGTGCATTCAATCTCTTTTATTATCTTTTGGTGTATTAGCTCTCCACGCGGTAACTAATTTCGTAATTTAGACTCGGTCAAGACTTTTCGGGTTTTAAGGTATTTTGGGTAAAGTGGAAGAGGTAGGAAGGATTGGAATTAGAAAAGTCATTTATGATGTCCATTTGTGCTTTTTCCAGGCTATTGCTCATTTTTTTCTTCTTTTTCTATTTTTCACTTATTTTCTTTTCTTGCTATTTTTGTTGAGCATATCTATTTTTTTCTTGACCCATTTTTATGCACCTTCCGGACTTAAATTCTGAATTTTTCCATTTTTTCACAATTTCGGTCTATTTGTGTTTTTCGGGTTGTCAAACGAAAGGAAAAATCTATTTGGCTCAATTTGGGTTGCAAAAGGGGGTAATATCACATACGTTTTTCATAACCGATCAAAATGAAAGGGTTGAGATCTTAGACGACTTTTTAGGTGCTGAAAAGAACATTGAGTTAACAATTAACTCGGATTTGATTTAAAAACTCGCAAAAGGTAATAGGCTCGAATCTCACCAGGTTTGTTAATCTCCACACTTATTCGTTAAGTCGTCAATTTTCGTTCAATTTCCATCTTTGGTCAATTTTGGCTTTGTGTATGTTGAATTTTTACAACTTGAGAGTTCAATCCGACTTTTAATGATATTTTTGAAAATTTGAATTCCAATTTTTATTTATTTTGAACAAAAATATTTTTGGTTTTTTCAAATTTTTATGATTTTTTTAGAAATTTTTGGGCATTTTTAAAAATTTGTGAAGCTTTAGAAATACGCACTGGGGCTTTTTCTAAAAATGATTAAAATCTAAACAAGGCAAAATAATAAGTGCGATAAATAAAACAAAAAAATGGAGAAAATGCAGATTTTATAGCAAACAAGACTGTGGTACAATTACAAGGAAAATTATTCAAACATGTAAATAGGAAAAACAAGTAAAACTGCCATAACAACCTAAAGCTTCACTGGGGCGGGGGTTGGGAGGAACCGGGCGCGTCGGGGCCATGGGGGTCGTAGAAATAGGATGGCAGTGACTCATTAGGATCCCCTTGGCATTGGTATATGTTCGCTTGGAAGCGAAGCATCAAGCTTGTATCCCGACGGTAATCGATCAAGAAGTTGCCGAATCACGTCTCGAGCGTCGCCATATGGTTCGTGAGGTCGCTACCCGCCTATTCAAAATCAGGATCGTCCTCTTCGTTCTCCGACTCTTCATTCGGACCGACATCCCCCATTTTGACATCCACACCGGCTGCCTCTTCTTCCTCTTCGTCGCTCTCGCTCAAGGTATCCTCCTCTTCGCTATCACTTCCCCTCCTTGCCCTAAGGACAACTAGATCTTTGGCGCTCTTAGTGTGGGTCCCCTGTACAAAAGGATCGGGGAGGTGAATTCGGTCGAGTGGCGCCGCAATGCCACCGTACTTGAGGATGGAAGTGATCAAACGGGCATAGGGAAGTGAGGCAGCAACTTTCTCATCCTGGGCTGCAACCACGATGTCGCCATATAAGGTGCGGGCCAAGTTGATGGAAGAGTGTGGGTCAAAGAGGTGGTAGGTCAAGGTGGCTTGGCGGGGCCGCATCGCTGAGCCGTTTGATGTTTGCAAGATGTTCACACACACGATTTAGAAGGTGAGGCGTGCCTTCTCATTGAGGCGGCCCATCGCGACAGTTTGCCCCGTCCATGCCACATCGGGGGCAATGCGGGCCATGATTACTTCCTTGGCGACCGAGGCGATGTTCCAAGGGTAAGTGAATTCTTGGACGTCAGGAACATCGTATTCAGCCAATTTGGCCATGAGAAGGGCCAATGAAAAGGCGACGATGGTCCCATCCACGTAAGCTTGAGCCTCGAATTCGCCCATCTTAACAAGGGTGCCATAAAAGGAGCGCACCTAGACCGCCCAAGCTGCTTCATATGGTTCGTTGAGGAATCGGCACTAACCCATAGCCATGAAAAGGGCGGTGATGGATTGGGGCAGACCGGTCCATTCGACGGCGTGCTCCAAATGGAGTTTGTGATCCCGACCGAAAAAATGATGGCACCACCGTTCCTCTTGGCGGGACGGAATTCGCCATGACCGGAGTGGAGGATGTCGGTGGAGTCATACTTGGTGGGGGAAGCTCTTTGGGCCATGAGAATAGGGAGAGGGTTTGTTGGAAATTTAGGGAGAGAGAAGAGAGGAGTGATGGTTGAAGGTGTGGAGAGAAAGGGAGGGGATGGGTGGTTATTTATAGGTGAAACGGTGGGGGTAGGGTTTGGATTTGGAGGGAAAAGGGGGTGAATTTGGGAGGGAAAGGTTAGGCTTGGGAGTGGTGTGGAAGAGTTTGGAGGGAATTAATGGGATTGGGGAGAGGTGAACCTTGGAAAGAGGGGAAAAATTCTGCAGACAGCGGACCGATTCGCCTGGGGATCGGACCAGTCCGGTCCTTTAATATGCAGGCAAATTCGACTATCGAATCGGTCCGGCTCAAAATTAAAGGAACCGATCCGGGGCGGATCGGTCCGGCCCTAAAATAAAGGAACCGATCTGGCTCTTCTATTTTAGATGATTTTTCCCTAACTTCATTTCGATCGCTCTTCTCCGAAACCTTTCATTTTCACAACATACTCCCTATCACTTTGGATTAAAAACCTCTCGATGCCAACGACCAACGTAACTAAATTCAATATTGCCGAAACATGTGAATGTTCTTTCAAATGTACCCTAATCCTATCGACTCTCACTACACACACGACTCTCACCCCATACGCATCGGGGGTGCGACGACCTCGCTGTAATAACTCACTCTACCCCGTAAATGGGGTCCGACAACCAAACGGTGTCGACTTCTTCCACACACGCCTCTAGATATGGCTTTAGGCATTGTCCATTTACCTTAAATGTATTTCCTCCTTTCAAATCGTCTAATTCAACAGCTCCATGAGGGAAAACATTCTTCACAATGAACGGGCCAGACCATCTTGACCGTAACTTGCCCAGAAATAGATGAAGCCGCGAGTTATAGAGAAGAACTTTTTGCCCGGGAAGAAACTCTTTGCATTGAATGATGTTATCGTGAGCGAGTTTCATCCTTTCTTTGGAAATTTTAGGATTCTTATACGCATCATTGCACATTTCTTCTAACTCATTCAATTAAATCTTGCGGGCTTCATCGGCCTTATCCATGGCATAATTCAATTGCTTAATCTCCCAATACGCCTTGTGCTCTAATTCAACGGGAAGATGGCAAGGTTTTCCATACACAAAGAGGAAAGGGAACATGCCGAGTTGATTTTTATATGCGGTACGATAGGCCCATAGCGAATCGTTCAATCTAAGTGACCAATCTTTCCGAGTAGGATTGACGGTCTTTTTAAGAATGTTCTTGATTTCTCGATTTACTGGTGGACCGGTTCGGGGTGGATCGGTTCTTTTATTTTTCTACCCTCTTCAATTTTCTTTCGATCCGGGGTTCTGTGGATTCCGGACTGGGGCGGACCGGTCTGCCTATTTGACTTTTTTCTCCGACTTTGACTGCTCATAACTTTTGTTCCGAGATCCGATTGAGGTGTCGTTTCTTCCTATATGCTCATGAGCTTGATATCTTCAACTTCTCTTTAGGTGCCTCATCCGAATTTCGAGTAGAATTTACACTTTTTCCCTTTTAGCTTTCCTTCTTTTCATTTCTCGATTCTTCCGGTTTCTTTCTTTCGTCGTTGACATTAAATACTTGCAATATTCATACGAAATACCAGAAACACGGTGTAATCATTAAGATAAATTAGTAGCAAGATTATGAGATAAAGTCAAATCGATTACGTTGTTCGAGGTACTAAAAGTAACCAAATTAAGGGATAAATTGGAAAGAATTTATGCCTAATCAACTGTTATCCCTTAAATCCTTGTAAAATGTCTTAAAACGTATCTAAAGTCTCTAATTTGTAATTGCTCGAGGGTGGGGTAATTGGGTAATGACGATATAATGAGGAGTGATAAAATATCGTGAATTTGAGAATGTCATTGATAAATAAACATGAGAAGTGATAATTAATGGGTTGGTGCCAAAGCGGAAGGCCCTTATGTTGAGAGACTTGATGAGCATGACTTATTATGGAATTGTGGGGTTTTGGCATTGCGTAGTAGGTTGGGTATGGGTATTCCATCACTATGAAGCAGGAGGCTATGGATTGTGTGACAGTTTGATATGGAATATTGCATGTTCTACAGATGGCTGGGAGAATGGGCGGATATCATTTACATGTTAATTAATCAATAGGAATAATTAGCTAATGAAATGAATTAAGATGATTAGGTCATGACAGCTCCTATAAAGACAAACCAAAAGGGAAGGAGTTATAGCAATTGTTCGGCCAACAACCAGAGCATTAACAATGAAAGAAAATTTTAATATTACACGTTAGAATTTGGCACAAAAGACATGCCTAGATTACCAAAAGAGGGGGAAAGTAGTACTCCTGGTTGTTTACTCGGTCGAAAAATTTATGATATTTATTCTTAAAAGTATTAAAAGAGATCTAAAAGTTGTTTGATTTGTGGTGAACATATTCTCCACTAGCAAACAAACCCAATAATTAGCAGATGTTAAGAATTGTGGGCTTAGTCATACCAAACTTGGACTCAAAGTAGTTGAAATTTGGGTTCCAAATGAGATGGAGGTAGACATAACATAAGGGTCATTGGTGATATCTTTTTTTATCAAATACGTGGCTTGAAAAATGCCCACTGACTCCATATCTCTACTTATTTTAGGGCACATCCTATCCACCCATTTTCTATAATGGGCATCATGATTTTTGTCCCAAAGACTAAACTTAAATGGAAAAATAGCCTCAATAGGGTATTGGGAAAGGAGTGTTTAATCACCAAACCTCGGATAATAGTCCTAATATTTCAAACAAATGCCTTTACCAAAGATAGGACCAACACAGACACGAATGACCTCCACCAAAAAATCGATGGTCAATAACAACACACCAAGGATGGAAGATTGCTTCCCTGTAGAACAAGAATCTATAACCTCAGTTACCATTTGATCAAACTCTTCAAAAATTGAAGTATAGGATTCAGAAGTGGAAGCCATGGAAACTCAAAGGTTTGGAAAGAGAAAAATTCTTGAAGAGGTTTAGAAAATTAACGTTAAAGGAAGATGAAAGCAAAGTGGTTTATGATCGAATTAAAAAATTACTTATATCTTGGGGGATAAGTAAGCATGGCCATCTGTTTAAAATTTCCTACCAAATTCAGAGTGATAAATTAGTGGTACGAATGCACAATACTTTTTAGGGGGATTTTTTTTTAAAACTATAACCAACTAGATTTTACAATGAAATAATAAATAAGATTACATTTTAGCTAGGGAGATCCTAATTTTACCCATCTTTGTGTTCCTTTCTTCAGATTTCAAAAAAGTTTTATATGTTTTTAGGCCTCGAATGATGAAGTGACCATTATTTGAAAAAATTATCGAGAATGTCACTAAGCAAGTTCAAAAAATGCCAATTTATTGATGTAACAAAGGAACAAAGATTAAGCAGAGATATTGGTTTTTATCATAACGAAAGATTAACATCCGAGCTTTAAAAAATGTATTAAAAACATCTAACAAAAATATTAATGAAATCCATATTGACATGATAAAAACAAAAAAATACAATCATGAGAGTTCCAAGTCTTTGAGGCGGAGGATGAGTTAAATCGTAATAGTGCGCAATGTGTAGGTTAAAAATTTATGATACATATACTAATAAAAAGCCTTAATCTCTTATGAAGGCATGTTTACGAATTCTCATAGCAAAGGCCTGGTTCGTTCTATTAGATTATTGAACTAAAATGTTATTGAACCAGGATGTTCCTTCTTTTTAGGAAGTCTCACAGCAATGGCCTCTTGGTTCAACAACCAATGAAGGGCTTAGTTGGATTATTTCTCCAATTCAACATACCGCGAAGAAATTTCAATAACATTAAAAAGGATTTGAGCATTGGTAGGGTCAAGATATATCTTCATAAAATCTTCATCATCAGATAGGAAGACTTAAATCTCTTTTCGAAGATCCTAGTAAGTGTCTCTAAGAGCTTTAAAAGAAGCCTTTCAAGAAGAAAATTCCTCCACCAACTTCATGAATGTAGGGAGGACAATCAAGAAGAAGTTTATTTGAGCCCTAACTACCGACAAACTCCCTTAAAATGCCTTATATCCTCACTAGATCATTTGAAACTATTAAGGTTAGTGTTTAAAAGAAAATCTGTAAAAGAGAGGTGAGAAATCCATGCAATAACTTTAGATGCTGAGTCATATCAACATGAGGATAGGGGTAGGAGAACCACGTAATATTGGTTTTAGGTTCATCTTCCAAGTATGAATTTAAGTCCTAAAAAGAATTTCCCATAAGTTGAGGGGGAACTGCAATAGTAGTATTACCACCTGGAAAAATAAAGTTATGGTGATTATCCATATCCCCCAAAGTATCCAAACTGAAATTACTCCCAACTACGATGTCAGCGAGGTAAAGATCATATATCAAAGAAGGAAGAGACGAAAGAGTGAAGTAATAAACAAGGGGATTTTTGTGTCAAATACTATAAAGGTAAGAATATCTAAAAGAAGAAGATCTTAAAAATATCCAAGTATTTAGAAGATTCACCTCCACACTCTTGGAGGCATAAAAAGGATATCAAGGGGGAGCCTTGCTCGTCTAAATAATTTCACCTACAGGAACTGGATATGTTGAAAGATAAACCATATAAGGCTCATAGGTAATGGAGATAAATGAATTTGATGATGAGAATTAATATGTCCAGAAAATTGAGCTAGAAAATCCAAATGCCAAACAGAGGGGGAGATCAAACGGGGAGGTTTAGCCTCAATAGTGGGTTCCATTATGGGAATTTTTCTTCGACCATCATTTTAAGGGTTTTCCACATGCTAAAGATTATCTTGCACAACAAGTGGTGGATAAGGAGTAATAATAGATACCTATCCAAGGAAGTTTTTAACACTAGAGGGAATGGACTTGAAGAATATTATTATTAGACAATTTAGCATTGGGACTTGAAGAATATGCCTCGTCTAAAGGAGACAATGGAATGGATTTAAAATCATTCAATCTCCTCTTAAAGAAATTCATGACATGGAATATGATGGTATGAAGAAGAAGAATGTGGAATTCCTATGGGAGAAGAAGGAGGGTATTAAGGTGAAAAAATATATTCATCTTCTTGACTGAAAAACTTTGTTATTGTATGGAAATACCTCAATCGGCATGAGAAGCAATTAGACAATTAGAAAATTCATCAAAATTTAAAAAGCTCTATAAAGGGGCCACGAGCAACCCTTAGTTACTTGAATGACATGTGAGAAACATCAAAGAATTAGGTTAGTTGATGAGCCACCCCTTAGCCAAAAAAAGAGCATTTCCTTAACAATAAAGAGAAGCAAGTGCATGAGCAATCAGTTCCAAAAAAAATGAGGAAAATGCAAGTAGTTCCTCAGTAATAAAAAAGCAAGTGAACGAGCACTTACCTCATAAGTACATATTATTATTAGACAATTTAACTGAGCAAGAGGCATCAGCGAGAAAGTAGGGTTCAACCAATTGGCCAGTTTGGAAACTTTTAAGAATTTTGGTTTAGAGGCTGAGAAGTAAGTCTTGTTGATAAATATAGGTCCCAACCACTTAAATATATAGAGAAAGTGATAATACTGGTGCGAGTGACCCAAAGTAGCGAGCAACCATAAGAAGTGATCGCATATAATTTTTAAAGTCATAAGTGGCGAGTGGCCCTTAAGGTTACTCGCAAGTTTTCAAAACTTATGCAACAAGTATTTTCAATAAAAGAAAAAATAATATTTTTTCCCTACTTTCCGACAATATCACCCTTTTTCCACTATCACACTAGGTGTCACACCACAAAAGGACAAATCGTCGTAGACAATGACAGACAAAGAAAAAGAAAAAATATATTTAGATATTTACCACAAAGTAATAATCTTAGGTGTGTAATATCCACGTCATCCCTAATTTTTCTACTATAAATAGAGAACTAGGTAAATATTATTAACAATGACATGATAAGAACTCTTATGTTGCATAAACTTTCGCAACAAAAAAGCAAAAGATATTCTCTCCCTACTCTCTCTCAATTATTTAAGTTCATACTTCTTCTCTATCAAAGAATCATTACTCTCAAGAGTGTTCCATTCCTCGTTTAATATAAAAAACTTTCTTTGTGTAATAGAAAAGATTTGTATCCAATCATTAGTTGACTATTATTGTGACCAAAATTTATTATAAAAGAAATATTTTTTGATCTATGTTCTAGATCATGAATATTTTTATCTTAGAAAAGTCTTCCATTGGTGTGGGTCTCGCCTCACCCTTTCAAAAAAAAAAATAGACCCCATTACCACTACCTTCCTACACTTGGTGACTTCGCTGGGGAGGTATCCTCACGGCCATGGATATATAAGTTCATTATATTTCCAAGCAGCTCACTTTTGAAGATACTCCAGTGGGTAATAAAGGTCCAAGTGAAAAACTTCTAACGAAGATGTCGTAGTTACTGGAGCTCAAGGTCATGGTTCATTAATGGGTCATATGAGTAACTCCGATAGAAATCCATAGCGTACATGCATGAACCTCATGATCTTATTCTTTAATTTTTTGAAGCATCATAATGTAGATATAGAGATTTGGGGGTTAGTCTATGCCACGCTAGTGGTGTCTCCAATTGGAGGAGCAGTTGCACAAAATATGGCACTGATAAAGAAAGTGGCGGTCGAGCAACATGCAACTCCTATTACATCTTCAGTGGTAAAGAAAGCAGAGGTGGAGGAGTCACCTTCAAAATCAGTCACCTTAGAGGAAGTGAAGAAACTCATCTCACTCATACAATGAAAAAACTCATCTCACTCATACAGACCGAGTCTACTCTCTTATACGAAGAGTTAAAGAATCATTTTTGTGATAGTATCAATGATGTAACCTACCTAGAGGGTTATATTCCACCAAAGTTTATCAAGTTCAATGGCAAAGGAGAGAATTGTAAAGAGCATTTCAAAAGGTATGTGGAGTACCTCAATGTGCATTTCCATGAAAATAACCTAAGACTGAGAGAATTCTCGATGACCCAGGGAAGGCCTACTCGTAGTATTCTCATTTGGCACCACATAACATTCCTTCAAAGTTCTTTGTAGTTGAAGGAGGGTTTACTTTGAGAATTTATCCCAAAAGGTAAAGAAGACGAGTGAGGAGATGATGAAGTGCATCAAGAGTTTAGATAAAGATCTCAAGATGTTCACGAGGATGATTTATGTAGATGATTTCAAAAGTTCCAAAAGTCGACGCTATTTCAAATTCGTGTGGATGATTTACTAGAAGAATAAAAGATTCATTTGAGCAATGAAACTTGAGAAGTACATTCGGGGAGTTTAACAGAGCAACAAGGAACATCGCGATGATTCTAAAACTAAAGGAATGGAATTGGAGGGCCAAAAGTTCCTTAGCAAGAAAGGTTTCAAGTTGCTCGTAGATAAGATGTAAACTATGTTGATAATAAAAAAAGGTGGCCAAGGTACATTAAAGAACAGTGGGGCAGGGAAAAGAAAATTTTTAGGCGATGTACCTCCTACCTTTCCATGCATCGTGAAAGAGGCTATGGATTGTTACTTCACACTCGTGAAATAATGAGTAGTAGGTCCACTAAACGTGCTCGATAAAGCACCACGATAACAGATAGAGCTGATGCAAAAAAATTAAGATACGCCAAAGAGTCCAGCACTCAACGAAAGATTGTTATTATTCGCGTAAGATAATAAATGAGCAAGTTGCTAATGGTAACCTTCAAATTTACCCTCTGGATGTAAATGATAATCCAAATCTAACCCACTAACATGACTGTAGAAACACGGTTGTAGCCCATAACCTTGAAGATATGGTGAAGTCTGAAGAATGGGAAGAAAATGACCAACATGTAGTGATTAGTTTCTTAGTTTGGACAATACAAACTGTATATGCGATTAAGTTAAGGAGTTGGACATTGAAGAAGGAAATGTGAGTTTAGTGCCTATACTCTATGAAGGAAGAACTTCAATGGCAGAATATGTATATAACGTGCAAACTTCTAAGGTGGAGATAGACTTAGAATGCACGACAATCGCAGAAATCCCAAAGTTCAAATGGTTTTTTGATAATCGGAGTTAATTTTGAGACAAGGTTGGTGATTACCAAGAATATTCTTGAAGATGTGAAAAATAGAGGTGATCCCTCAATCAACTGACATGGTCGATTGGGAGGCTCATAAAAAGATACTCATCATAGTGGTATTCTCATATCTGACATGAAGGTGCCATTATTTCACAATATGCCTTTATATGGGAATGCTTTGGTAAATAAGATTAATTTCCCACGAGCATTGTTATATGGAATAGAGTCAATAAATATTATGCTCATTAGTATGCTCTGTGAAATGATAATATATAAGAAAAAGATTGTGACAATCCCTTAAGTGATATCAGGCTTTGATAGTGCAGGAATGCATTCGATAGGGATATGTGAATGTTGGGATAAAGTTGGGAAACTTTACTTCCCACATCAAAGTTCATATCATTAATGTCAGCACAAGCTACTAGTTGTTGATAGGAAGGGTCTGGATGCATACCCATGACATTATGCCTTTTATATTACATCAATGTGAAAAGGAAAACATTCATAAAACAAAAGTAATCATCAAAGAAACTGAAAGGCCTTTCTAAGTAGAAGAAGGCCACTTAGTTGATGCAATATTTTATGCCTAACTTGATGAAAGAGAAATGCCCATTTTATCAAAGGAGTTACAAAGCCACGAGTAGTCCATAAAGGAGGCCAAATAAAGAAATATCCTTATGACAGTTTGGGTCCATGCGTAGATACCCCTGAGATAGAAGATATAGGTAATAAGAAAAAAAAAAGGCTACACATGCTCGAACTTATAAGAAATAATTTTCCCCATAACAATGTGAGAGGGAAGTGTTCTGGGTTGAGAGTGTCAACCCATTGCTAGAAGGTTTTGTAGTTGATGGTTCTAGTATCATAAAGCATGTTAAAGAACCAGATGAGGCCCTAGAATGTACACAAGACGGGATAAGAGAGAAGTCAAAAGTTAAAAAACTTAGGTAAGAGGGTGGTGATGAGAGATCCATCTTCATACCCAAAGGTTTATATCCAAAGAAAATAGAATAAATTATCAAATTGCTCAAAGAGCTCACAAATGTGTTTGCATGGTAATATACAAATATGTCGGGGATAGATGCTGAGATAAGCTCTCATAAGTTGAATATTTTTCCTAATATGTCGGGGAAAACTTCCAAGTGTTCCTTTAAACTTACAGTGAGAAAGCTTTTAGGGTTCTTGGTTAACATAAAAGGTGATAAGCAGCTTTTTTGCGTATGTGTATATGTCGTTGTCGTGCAAAAGCCACTCTCAAAATTCCCTTGAGTACCTACAAAACTTGTCTAAAAATAACTCGTATTGCGGTAAGTACGGGTATCAATCTTACTTTCAAGGTGAAACAATTAATGTGAAGACGTGTAATTCCAAATTTTTTTATTAAAATATTTTTTATTTTTATTTTTATTTTTTTTTAAAAAACAAATTTCAAGGGAAAAATTAACTAACAAATGCTAAAAATTATAAAATTGACTAAATGATGAAAAAAATGTGCAACCGAGTGTGAAATATGTGAGAAGGTCAAGTGATGGAATTACATTGCATTTTCAATTATTTTAATTTCTCAATTTATTAATTTTGAAATATTTTGAGATAATATTAAATCGATAATCAAACTCTCGTTAAAATTATAAATTTAATAAAATCTTTTTCAGAAAATTAATTTTAAATTGTCACACGATGAAAAATTAGGACTACATTATTTTCAAAAAATTACCCGCTAGGATCAATTTAACGAAAATAATTTCAACCCTTAAATTTCAACACCGAATTAATGTTCAAATATAGGAAAAACCTATCTCTAGTTCGATTCCTAAATTCAAATATTAATTTGTTCAATTAATTTACTAACTCTCGTTACATAAATTAATTGGTGACAGTTAAAGATTAATTTACCTAGAAATATAAAATTAATGAATCAACTAATTAAAGTAACATCATTCGCAGTGCACCCCACCCCTTGAACAGGGTGTTTAGCCAAACATTCTCATGTGTGCATAAACAACATTCAATAACATATCAAAAGATGACATAAATGAATAGAGAAATAGAATACAATACGCAAGTCTCCTTGTCGAATCGCGTTCATAAAATGCGTCTCAATCTTCTCACTAATCCAGCACTTGATTACACCAAAAATAATAAAAAACAAACCTAAAAATTATTCTAACACTAAACTAATTTTTTTAGAATTTTTTGGAATTTTTTTAAGATCCTAAGCTGTACATAATATACAGTCTATTTTTCTCTCTCTACGTTCCCTTTTTTTTTCTTTGCTGCTGAGAGACCTGCCTTATAATGAGCTTCCTTCCTTTCTTTTAAAAAAGCCACGAAGTTGATTTTGTGGGATCTCTTTTGGAGATAATCTTTGTTCCATTAAAATAGGATTTGGATTGGCTTTTAAATTTGTTTTGTTCCTACTTTTGTGGGAGAGATAAGGTTAATGGGTATGGGATTTTTTTTTGGTTTGAACGTAGGTTGAAATCGAATTTGGGTTTGGAGGTCAATCGGGTAGGATCCGGGCTGTTCGCGGGTTAGGTGGAGTGGGCTCGGGTTCGTGCGTGTGGGCCGGAGAGAGGTCGGGACAGGCGGCGGTCGGACTGGGTTCGCCGGTCGGATATGGGGGTAAGGCTGGTTGGTTACGACACGGGTTTGGGGCTGAAGGATGGCGCCGGATTTGGTTCGAAAGAGGGTCGGGTTGTGGTTGGCCACGATCAGGGTTATGGTGAGATGAGAGAGGAAAAGGGGGTAGTGTTTTTTTTTTTTGTTAATGGTGGTGAGAGAGTGTTTGGTTATGGTGGGTTTTGGAAGAGAGAGAGAATTGGTGAAGATGATGATGAATAGTAGATGTAGGGGTGTGTTTGGGTGTGGTGTAGAGTATTGGGTGAGGGTGTGTTTGTCTTTTAGTGTTTAATGTGGGTGTGTGTTTAATTTAGACCCCTAAAAAAATTGATAAAAATAACTAAAATCCTAAAAAATAAAAATTAGTAAAACCTAAAATTAAAAATTTTGATCTATAAAGTAAAACTAAAATAAAAGAAATAAAAAAAGTAAAACTAAAAACCTAATAAACATATAAAAACAAAAGATCTAAAAAGTAATATAAAAATAAACTCTTAAAAAGAAAATGTAAAATCTAATAAAGCGAATAAATAAATATAAACCTAAAAATTCCAATCCTAATAAAATAAGTTAATATAAAATGAAAACTAAAATTAAAAACTTAATAAAATCAAAATAAAATAAAATTATATTAATGAAAATAAAATAGAAAAATAGAAAATAAAACCTAAAAATTCTAAAATAATCCTAAAATTAAAATGACTCAACTAAAAATCTAAAAAAAATAATAAAAGAGGCACAAACTAACACACACCGGCTCGGGGTATGGTTTGGGCTCGGTCTAGGCTTAAATTTGGTTTGGGACTGGTTCGGGATATTCGGAATACATCGGGGCAAGCTCAGAATGGATTTCAGACTTCGCGATCTCCTTGATTTCTTCGATACATGCTTTTGACCGCTATTGAGTTGCAATTGTACTGATTTAGCATTATTTGTACCGCAACTGCGTATTGACCTGCAAAATGATAAAATACGCACATAAGGCCAATTTTAATTAAAACGAGCGACTAAAATGTATCTATTCGGGGTATAAAATAGACACTTTTGGGTGCTTATCACACCACCCCCAAACAGAACATTGCTAGTCCTCGAGCAAAAATTAGAGAGAAAATATAGATAAGTAACCAAAAGTGTGCCACTTTCGCGGGCACTGTCGATTGCACTTAGCATGTGCAACAAGCCGTTAAACCTGTAGGTTGCCCTAGAGGACGAGTGGTGTCTCGTGAGGGTTTGCAGTGAATATACCCACAAAATTCAAAACTTATTTAAATGCAGTTTCTTAGTAGATGATGAGACGCTATATAACCCAACTTTAAAAGAACATCAAGGAACACCGTATTCAACTATCAAAATAAGATATGAAATTACTTAATACCAAAAGCGTAATCCTTACTAAAACTCAGCGTGTGTAGTGTGAAACAATCTTAAGTATCATTAGGGTAATTCCTAAGTTGCCTTTATAGAATCGACGTTTTGACTTCAATTCTCACTGGATATATCTCTCTGAATCGAACTCTCTGAGAATTGGGTAAGTGTATCTCTCTAGTGTGTGAGGATGTGAGTAAATGTAAGCAATGTCAAACGTCTCACACACTTTATATAAAAAAGAACGGATACATGAAAAAAATTTGATCTCATGAAGGGATGCTAACCACTATGTCAAGAATGTTGAGTTATTCACCATATAATCTTCTCGTTTGCCCGAACACTTTACCAAGGGTGACAATGTGGTTTATGAATGGTATGAGGGAAAAATGAAGAAGATGAATGATGGGGTATTTTGAGAAGAGTGTGACACATATTAACTGACTATTGTCTTCATCATTTGAACTTATGATCGCATCTTCCTTTTTCCTTTTTTTTTTTTTTTTTTCTTTCTTCGCTTTTTTCGCTTTTTTTTCTTTTTCTTTTTTTTTTTTACGATGCGTTTTTTCTTTTCATAGCACAAATGAAGACAATTTACACGGGAAATTTCAACACTCTTTTTCTCAAAAACGATGGCAATGATGGATGGTATTTGGGACATATGGATAAGGGTAATATGAAAAAAATGATAATGGGTGAATAATAATGTGATAGGAAAAATGGTAAGTGTATGGCAAAATCGGTTTAGTGCTCGGGACAAACTACAAGACACATGTTTCTTACAACTCGAAAGTAATGTCATTCTCAGTGATTAAGCCAAAAGTGAAAAATAATGAGACCATGCAACGACTAAGTGTGGTACCCAAAGAAAGTTGAGTCAACTTGTGACTCTGAGATACGTAAAAACCCTCAAAAAGGTGAAAAGCTCAAATCTCATCGGTTTTAAGTCTCCACTAGTGATCTTTTAAGGCTTTCTTGAGAATATAGTTACTCTTCAACTTTTGATTGTAAAGTGACTGTGCAAATTGTCGAGTTTAGGAATTCATGGTGCAAGTACGCTTTAAGAGGTATTAATTAATTTAAGGTTAAAAGCGTAATTTTTGGGTTAAGCACAGGTATTCCGAGATTTCTAAAAGAGGGATGATAGACAATTCATGTCATAAAAATTTATTTTTAACTGCACAAAAAGTTTAAAATCACTTGTTTCTGAAAATTTTCAAAAGAGGTACAATTTTGATAAATTTCCCACCCCCAAACAAAAGAGAACATCGTCCTCGATGTTTAAAACCATATATAAAAATGAAAAGAACAAGGGAGGAAAGAGATTACCATAGTGAACCGCTAATGAAAATGTACCGCATTTTGGAACATAGATGAAACCTGAAGATATAAAGCATGTGAAAATCATTGGGTGGTGTGAAACACCACCCCCAAACAGGGTAAGACTCATACTCAGAAACAATGAACGACGGGCTGCCTCCCGGTAGCGCTAAGTTTAACGTCTTCAGCCAGACCGAACCAATCTCACCCTAAGGATAGAAACTGTGAAAGTACGGGGCGACAGAAAAATTGGGTGATGAGAATCACCCCCAAACAAGACTGAAGCGTCAGTCTTGTTAGATATGGGAGAAAATAGGTCAATGCACTTGTATAGCAAAGTGCATCACTCGATGCAAAGCATCGGTGGACCATGGGTGGGTGGGTAGGAGGGTAAGGATGAAGAGGCACCGATCACGGGCCTTATTGAGCGTAAATGTGAGGGCAACAAGGGCCCTATAAGAATGGTGCTCAAGTTGGTGGGGGAGGCAAAATGGTTTGGAAAAAATAATGGGGTGGGCCTCAGAGAAAGTGCACGACCTTTCTATAAATGGACAGTGATAATGGTCGTGCCGTGACACACCAGGGAGCGGTAGATGGAAAAAATCAACACCATAAGGAAGGGGTGTGCATAGAATAACAAGCTCGGTGTCACGGAAGTGAAGAGTATCAAGAATACTCACATGGATGGTGGGGTCAATGAAAAGTGCACAAATGGGCTCGTGGAGCACTACGGTGGAGGGTGGGGAGAGGTGAGGACCTAAATACGTAGATGGGAACAGGTGAGGTGCAATACCAAGGTCCAAACTAGGCGGTGGGGTGGAAGGGACAATGGGTGGATCGGGTGGGACAAAGGGTGTGGGAATATGATCTAACTCACTAGTGGGAGAGACACACTCCTCACGAGGCACAGAGTGATCCTCAAGGGTACTCGCAGGAGGAGGTAGGAAAGTGAACGAGGGAGGGATCAACTTATCCACCATTAAGTCGCCATCCGAGGTCGTGAAAGGGTCTAACGAGGCTTTAAGATCTGAGATAGATGAATCTACATCAATATTCGGCTCAAAGGGAGCTAGGCATGGTGGGTCAGGATCCATATCCAGAGAGGTAGAAACCATCTCAGATGCAATCTCAGGACAGTGGGTAGCACTCGCAGCTGGAGTTAACCTAGGATGAAGTGGTTCCTCAGGAACACACACAGTGGGCTCAATAGGTGTAGGCTCGGGCATAAGTAAGGATTCTATGGAAGGGGAAAGGCGGACCGCAATGGTGGGTTCGATAAGGTAAGGCGGTGTAGGAGCAGTCTCACAATCAATGGATACGTCAACACAATTGTCAACTTGGGTTCCGGACCACGGAGTGGTCTCAATGTCGAGATTCTTAGGAAGTGAGGGTTGGTCACACTCAAAATCAGTTGCACAAGGCGACGCATCATCGGTCCACGTGGGAGCAATAACGGGTTGACTTGGGGTGGAATCCGTCTCGTTCACACACTCAAAATCATATAATCGTTGTTCAAGGCTTTGAAGTGATTCAGTTTGAGATTGAAGTGTGTGGACGAACTGGTGCAAGAGGCTCTCGAGAGCGGATGTGCAAGGTGGTGGGTGAGGTGGACACAACTCGCTAAAAACACTAGGATGGGGAGAATACTCATAGGAAGTGGGTGGAGCAAGGTCAAGTGTAGCATTCACGGGAGAAGCATCTCCGTGAGGGACAAAAGTGTGATCAACATGAGGAGCATATGAAAGGGACTGATAGGTATGAGGTGCACGAGGTGGCGATGACGACTGTTGGAAACCATAAGGATCCACAACATGGTGTTGGGATTCATATTGCATGGAAGGATGATCAGGCCTCCATGAATAGCGTGGGTACTTATACCCCTCGACATTAGATATGTCGTGATAATACATCGAGGGCGGGTCCAAAACAGTGTCATACGGATACACATGTTCCAAGGTGGATTCAGATGGAGAGAATATAAAGGGACACTCATGGGACAAGTGATTGCTAAGAAAGCAGTGTGTGCACGACGAAGCAGGTGATGGGTTGACACTCGTCACCGGAGGAGGTGAAATATGAGATGTGTGCATGGACGACATATGAGTATCAATAGTGGGTGTTTTTTTTAGGTTTGTTTTTTTTTATTGTTTTTGGTGTAATCAAGTGCTGGATTTGTGAACACATTGGGACAGACGTGCATGAACGCGATTCAAGGAATCAATAGTGGGCGTTTGAGAGTGAAAGCCATCAATTAATGAATGAAGGTTCGATTCAGGCTTATCATCAAACAAACTTCGAGAGAAGGTGAAATGGCCAAAGTATTCCCGTAAAGGACGTTCTTCGGCCATGACAATAGGAATATTTGTTTGGTTTTTTAAATATTTTTCAAAAGAAAAGAAAATCTTTTTGTGATTTTTGAAAATAAGAAAAGGAAAATCTTTTTGGTATTTTAAATATGAAAAAAAAAGGAAAATCTTTTTGGGATTTTTAAATATGAAAAAAAAAGGAAAATCTTTTTGGGATTTTTGAAAATATTTTAAAAAAGAAAGGAAAATATTTTTGGGATTTTTTTTTTCCGAAAAAGGGGAGAGAATGGACTCTGGATATGAGCGAACTAACTAAAACGGACTACCGAAAGAATCGAATTGGACACACACGAGTCAAGAAAAAATCCTAACGAGCACGTAGCCAATTATTATCTTCAAAATTAGTGAAAGGGGTAGTCAAATTATAATTAAGTCCGCGGGCGATAAAATGCACGGAATTTATCTTTGTGATCGCCTGTTGCAAAAATGTGTTCCTACGGGGCTAGCTAGTTGATTGATTTTGAATTTAATGACAGCTAGGGTAGCACACAATGGATAAGCGAGTGAGTCGGGTGATGAAATCCCTTCTCGTTGCAATGACCGGGTCTAGGTCTTAGGTAAATTAATTCATCAAACCATTCAATTAAAGTGCGATGCAAAAATTAAAAGCACATAGGAGCACGTAATCACATAAAAATTGACTCGCTTGCAGGAGATTCGCGAGAGATAAAAAATGTACCTCCCACGGTTTTTACACACGTGGGGTGAAGATCGAGTTGAGTCGACCGGGGGGAGATCTCGCCTATCTCAGTTGTCCCCGGGAGTCCTACCGACCCAAAGTAGAGAGGCTTCAAAAATCCTAGCCTTGGACGCCCTCTCTCTACCTTGTCCGGTTTCCCTTTTCGCTTTTTTTTTTGTTTTTTGAAGAATAATTATTACAAAAATCGGTGTCAAAAGGCACCAAATAAATACCAAACTTTAAAAATCCTATACAACCAGTCTAATGAGGAGGGAGGAGGAAGAGCTACACTAAAAAAGAAAAGATAAATAAAATTACAAGTCTTCAATCATGTCTCCACGTCAAGAAAGCGGCAACGGCGCCATTTGATAAGAAGCTTTTTTATATCCCCGGCAACGGCGCCATTTGATAAGCAGCTTTTTTGCGTATGTGTATATGTCGTTGTCGTGCAAAAGCCACTCTCAAAATTCCCTTGAGTACCTACAAAACTTGTCTAAAAATAACTCGTATTGCGGTAAGTACGGGTATCAATCCTACTTTCAAGGTGAAACAATTAATGTGAAAACGTGTAATTCCAATTTTTTTTATTAAAATATTTTTTATTTTTATTTTTATTTTTTTTAAAAAACAAATTTCAAGGGAAAAATTAACTAACAAATGCTAAAAATTATAAAATTGACTAAATGATGAAAAAAATGTGCAACCGAGTGTGAAATATGTGAGAAGGTCAAGTGATGGGATTACATTGCATTTTCAATTATTTTAATTTCTCAATTTATTAATTTTGAAATATTTTGAGATAATATTAAATCGATAATCAAACTCTCGTTAAAATTATAAATTTAATAAAAAAAATTTCAGAAATTAATTTTAAATTGTCACACGATGAAAAATTAGGACTACATTATTTTCAAAAAATTACCCGCTAGGATCAATTTAACGAAAATAATTTCAACCCTTAAATTTCAACACCGAATTAATGTTCAAATATAGGAAAAACCTATCTCTAGTTCGATTCCTAAATTCAAATATTAATTTGTTCAATTAATTTACTAACTCTCGTTACATAAATTAATTGGTGACAGTTAAAGATTAATTTACCTAGAAATATAAAATTAATGAATCAACTAATTAAAGTAACATCATTCGCAGTGCACCCCACCCCTTGAACAGGGTGTTTAGCCAAACATTCTCATGTGTGCATAAACAACATTCAATAACATATCAAAAGATGACATAAATGAATAGAGAAATAGAATACAATACGCAAGTCTCCTTGTCGAATCGCGTTCATAAAATGCGTCTCAATCTTCTCACTAATCCAACACTTGATTACACCAAAAATAATAAAAAACAAACCTAAAAATTATTCTAACACTAAACTAATTTTTTTAGAATTTTTTGGAATTTTTTTAAGATCCTAAGCTGTACATAATATACAGTCTATTTTTCTCTCTATACGTTCCCTTTTTTTTTTCTTTGCTGCTGAGAGACCTGCCTTATAATGAGCTTCCTTCCTTTCTTTTAAAAAAGCCACGAAGTTGATTTTGTGGGATCTCTTTTGGAGATAATCTTTGTTCCATTAAAATAGGATTTGGATTGGCTTTTAAATTTGGTTTGTTCCTACTTTTGTGGGAGAGATAAGGTTAATGGGTATGGGATTTTTTTTTGGTTTGAACGTAGGTTGAAATCGAATTTGGGTTTGGAGGTCCATCGGGTAGGATCCGGGCTGTTCGCGGGTTAGGTGGAGTGGGCTCGGGTTCGTGCGTGTGGGCCGGAGAGAGGTCGGGACAGGCGGCGGTCGGACTGGGTTCGCCGATCGGATATGGGGGTAAGGCTGGTTGGTTACGACACGGGTTTGGGGCTGAAGGATGGCGCCGGATTTGGTTTGAAAGAGGGTCGGGTTGTGGTTGGCCACGATCAGGGTTATGGTGAGATGAGAGAGGAAAAGGGGGTAGTGTTTTTTTTTTTTTTGTTAATGGTGGTGAGAGAGTGTTTGGTTATGGTGGGTTTTGGAAGAGAGAGAGAATTGGTGAAGATGATGATGAATAGTAGATGTAGGGGTGTGTTTGGGTGTGGTGTAGAGTATTGGGTGAGGGTGTGTTTGTCTTTTAGTGTTTAATGTGGGTGTGTGTTTAATTTAGACCCCTAAAAAAATTGATAAAAATAACTAAAATCCTAAAAAATAAAAATTAGTAAAACCTAAAATTAAAACTTTTGATCTATAAAGTAAAACTAAAATAAAAGAAATAAAAAAAGTAAAACTAAAAACCTAATAAACATATAAAAACAAAAGATCTAAAAAGTAATATAAAAATAAACTCTTAAAAAGAAAATGTAAAATCTAATAAAGCGAATAAATAAATATAAACCTAAAAATTCCAATCCTAATAAAATAAGTTAAAATAAAATGAAAACTAAAATTAAAAACTTAATAAAATCAAAATAAAATAAAATTATATTAATGAAAATAAAATAGAAAAATAGAAAATAAAACCTAAAAATTCTAAAATAATCCTAAAATTAAAATGACTCAACTAAAAATCTAAAAAAAATAATAAAAGAGGCACAAACTAACACACACCGGCTCGGGGTATGGTTTGGGCTCGGTCTAGGCTTAAATTTGGTTTGGGACTGGTTCGGGGTATTCGGAACACATCGGGGCAAGCTTAGATTGGATTCCAGACTTCGCGATCTCCTTGATTTCTTCGATACATGCTTTTGACCGCTATTGAGTTGCAATTGTACTGATTTAGCATTATTTGTACCCCAACTGCGTATTGACCTGCAAAATGATAAAATACGCACATAAGGCCAATTTTAATTAAAACGAGCGACTAAAATGTATCTATTCGGGGTATAAAATAGACACTTTTGGGTGCTTATCAAAAGGCATGAAAATGGGTGCAAAGAGGCAGAAAAATTTATGATGATGCCACTGCCAAGAGGCCAGCGGATTTTCTAGGAAAAGTTTCTTACTTTAGGAGATTTATACCTACTTTAGCATAAATTACTCATCTATTCTTGACACTTATGAAAGTAAAAGTGAAATGGTTTTGGGGGAAAGAGTAACAAAAAGTATTCGAGGGGATTAAATAGAACTTAACATCTCTCCCTCTATGGTAATTCCCATAGGATAAGGTAAATCATGTTTTTTGTATTTTCCTTCTATAGAGTGGTCTGTTGGGGCCTTGCTCATGAATAAAAAGGAAGGACAAGAAAATACAGTGTACTACTTATCTAGAGTGATATCTAGGGATGAGTTTAGATGCATAAATATGGAAAGACACTGCTTGGCTTTAATGTTTGTGGTATAGAATTTAAGGCACTACTTGCTCCTATTCATGGTGCACATCATTACCAAATGTGATGTTATCAAGCATTTATTGTCAAGGACTATTTTGGTCAGGTGAGAGGCCAGGCGGTTCCTTATCCTCTCAGAGTATGATTTTAAATGCCTCCCAAGCTTTGGCTAATCTTCTAGACAACTTCCCAAGCTAATTTTTCGAACCTCCTAGCGAGGACTTACCAGGGAATAACTTTCAAGCTTGTTTATATGAAGAAATGGAAAAGTGTAAGATGGAGTTTGATGTCTCATCTACATAAGGAATTGGATGATCTAGAATCATACTCTCTAGTACCAAAGAGAAGATCATCTTAGTCAAAAACTTAATTTCAAATTTTCAAATAATAATTTTAAGTACGAAGAATATATACTGGGATTGTTAGAATCTTTACGAAGAAGTGTGAGAGTTCCTTGCATAAGAGGGTATTCTAACCTCATAGTCCAGCAAGTCAATGGGGAATTTTCTCTCGAGCATGATAACCTTTCTCTTTACTGATGGTGATGTCTAAAAATGGACCAACTCTAATTTTATAATCACGGATAAAAATAATAGAAATAACTCAAACCATACACATAAGAGACAAAGATTTTAGAGTTGTTCAGCTGTAAAATAGCCTACGTTCACTGTTGTTATTATTCAATAGGGTTTACAATAACTTAGTATGGTGTGCGTATTAGTGATTTGAGTTGTCCTTTGAGATCGGGTATTAGTTTGTATTTAAAGGGGTGAAAAATCCTAAATATGGAACCCTTTATATTGCCAGGCGTTTATGTCTGTGTACAATAAGTAAAACTCTTAAAATTCAGAGTTGATTGGCGTCACATCTGAGTAACTGTTGATGTTCATGTTGGTTGGCCTTCTAGCATTGGTCGGCCTTCCAACCGACTAAGTGTCTCTGAAGCCGATCAAGTAGGCTAGTTGGCCATGTTGGATGATATGTGTGTATTCATCATTGGTCCATGTGGGAGTATAATTTTTACACACAACAAAAGCACCCAATTCTCCTTGCTTGATGCTTGCATGAAAGTAAGGAGTATTTATTCCAGAAAGTAGCTCGGCGTATTGTTTTACTGTTTGGTCGGCATCCGACCTCCCATACTTGTAAAAATTTCTACTGGCACTGTTTAATGAAGGCATTTCTGTGAATAATTTGAATTTTTTTGAACCACCAAAGGACACAGTCGTCTTTTGATGCTTTAAAAAGCGTGCAGCCGACGATAGCCATACGGTTCATTCAGTTAATCATTTTTATCCTATTTCTTTTGGTAACCTATAAATAGGTACGAAGTTTCCCTCTTTCTTTTTTACCTTAAATCTTTTGAACTTTAGTTTTCTTTTCGCTTTCGATTTTTTCTCTGTGCGATCCTTTGCTTCCATTTTTCTTCATTTCTTGTTGAATCCTTAGATCCCTATAAGCTTTCCTTCCTTTTTCTCTATTTTATCATATTTTCTTCTGTTTCACCATGATTCACAACGTTGATGAGAACTCTTTAGATGAATTTAGAATAAAAAGGAAAATCCCCTCTTGGGTGGACTTAGAGATACCCAGGGGTCCCATTGACGTTTATTCCCTTTCTAGGGTCACTGGATCCTAACTTTGTTTATAACAGACTGTGGTACCACCTTTCCACTAAATCCTCTTTTTCTATAATTTTGCTAATATTTTAATTTAGTTCATGCTAGAGTAGCCCCCAACACTTGTAGGGTAGTGAATGGGGTACATAGGTTAAATGAACTACATAGGACCCATATTGGGGTTTAGGAGTCAAAGTTTTGTTACAAGAAGCTCACTGTTGGAGAGAGCACTTACTACCTAAAGACTAGGCAAGCAAATAGGGCTTTAATAGTTAATCTACCTAATTTCAATAAGGATTATTAGGATTATACTCTTATTGTCAAGAACTAGAAATATGTTCCCCTTCCCACCGGGGTATCTTATATTGGTCTCAGGAGTCCCTAATCTGGGCGTGGAATAGGTTTTGACTTCATTAATTATTTTTCCTCTTTTGATTTGCATTTTTGATTATACGATCTAACATTTTTGTTTCTTTTTTATATAGAGGAAAGTAAGAGAAGGTAACATAAAGAAGGGGAAATCAATCTCAATTATTTCAAGTTTTGCTGGGCTTGAACCAGAAATTTGTAGAAGAACATCCCAAGGTTGCATCAATGTTGCTGGAATATAGAAGTTCCATCACATCTTTTGTTGCCCGACCTATAGTTGCCCTGCCCTCACTTGCTATTAACCTTGAGGAGTCTGCAGGTGCTGAAGTTATTCCATGATGAACTTATTACTGATTTGAGTCCTTGGACATTTCTGAAATTACTCTTTTTCCTTCTATAGATATGACTAAGAGGAAGATGCCCAACTTAATGGGTGGTCCCTTATCTCCTTCTATCAAAGCTGGTGATGGTTGCAAGAATAAGTCTAAGGTGAGTGCCAAGAGGCCTGTTGGTGTTGATGATACTCAGATCGAGGAGCATCAATTGAAAAGAATAAAGAGAGGTATGCCCGATCCTTCAAAATAGGTCCAAAAAATACAAGCCGAGGAGCCGATATTAACTGCTAAAATATTTGATGACCAATAGGAATTTGTCAAAAAATCTAGATTGACATTTATATTGGGTCAGCCTTTGTTGCTATTAACCCAAGACTAGATAGGGGTTTGACTAAATTTGGAACATTCCCTACTGATAGAGTTGCATCAGCCCCTATGTCTACGTCTAAGCTGACTGAGAGAGCTTGCCACAACTTGACACTAGTAAATTTCTTCTTCTTATTTTTCCTTTTCTTTATAATGATGAATTCATCTAACCCATTACCTTTATTTTTAGTTCCTGGTTAATTTTAACCAGATGAGGGAGAAGGGTGACCAACTACGTTTTTTTCCAAGAGAATTTAAAGAGACCTTTGAAGGTCTGAAGAATTTTTTGGCAGAGTCCTAACGAGCTTTGGATTCAAAACAAAAGTCTTGGAAAGAAGAGACAAGGAAGTCCAATGATAGGTCCAACACTACTAAAGGCAAAATAAAAGAAGTTGAGGAGAAAGAGAAAGCTACTGAAGGCAAAGCTAAAACTACTGAGAAGAAACTTACAGAGGTGATCACTCAGGCCAAAAATATTGAAGACAAAGTAACCGGTTTAACTTCTGAGGTTATTTTTTTAAAGGCCAAAGGCAAAGTTGCCTTTGATAAAGGCTGGGAAAAGGTCATTTCTGCTTCCTCTGCTCAAATTGAGTATGCTAAAATGTTGTCCTTTAAGGAAGGGCTGACTGAGACCTTGAAGTTGATCGGGACCGAAGAAAGCTCTCAACTTTTTGCAAGGCATGATCCTGGTACTCCACCCAATCTGGATGAGGAATTTAATGATGAAAAGGGATAAGGGGAATCTTTTGCTATGCCTGCTGAGTCTTCAGTGATTCCTATCACTAGTGCCAACCTATCAGCTGCTGGTCAGGACTAGGCCAAGGATAAGGAAAAGATCTAGCCAGTTTACTTTTTTGTTTTTCTTTATTTTTTTTTAATTTTGAAAATGTATCCCCTTATGTACTCCATTTATCAATGAATGAAAGAATAAGTTTTCATCTTCAATTATTGTCTATGCTTTATGACTTGTAGATTGTGTTTATATTATTTTATTTTCTTGGCATTCACAAACTCATGTATTTTTAAGTTTCTAGTTTGTTACTAGGAAAAAGCTATAATTTAAACTGAATCCAACCTGCTCAGACAAAGTAAAAATTTCCTGGAGGCTGGTCATGTACCCATGTCCAAAAAAGACTTATACAGGTTTCTCGGCCCAGATATATCCAACTAAGTCAAGGAGTCATATATCCACCACAGAGCAGTTGACATGAGTGCTGCATACTATGAAATGATCGAGCAACTGCAAAAAGATCAAAAGTTGTCTGTTGCTTTAATTCACTTTGATTACGAAGCCAAGTATAAAACATTAAGTGAAGGTTGGGGTTTTGATAAGAATTTGAGTGATATAACTTCTGCTCTGAATAAGAAAGATCTTTCCTTAAAGAAAGATTTGGAGAGTGCTAGGTCCATTGCTGCCATGCTGGAAAAAAAAATAATGCCCTGAGGGATGAACTAGACAACTTAAAGAGATCATCTATTATTGGTCCTGATAAAGGCACCTCCTTTTTAGAGAATGAAAATGCAAGACTCTTAGAATAATTGGAGTCACTTCAAAAGAAAAAAATTGAATCCGGATGGACATTTAGGCAGAGAATAGGTTGTTAGCCAAATACTGATAAAGAAAGAACTAAGAAAACCCTTACCGACCAAGCTGCCCAGTTACAAATCAAAGACAATGTTCTCAAAAAAATCACAATCAAGTGAGTAGGTTGACCTTTTATTTCCACAAATATCCCGGGGAGGTTTTGATAGAGGGTTACAATGAGGCATTAGCCCACATGGATGAACACCTTGCACAAATAATTATGAACACTACAAATAGGGATGGACCAACTTGCTTACTTTGCTGAAGTATGATCAGAATAATACCTTATGGCATTGGAACGACCCATGTTTCTCGAACTATGATAAGACTCCATTCAATTTAAACACGACATGGACTCTTTCTGATGCCATTCCTCAATTCCTGATAACTAAGTATTTAAGGGATTATGGTCTCCATAATGTGCATGAGATAGTCCGACCTTTCCATATGTTTCAAACAAATTCCAAGTGGCACATTATGGAAAGTAGAATTTATGACATCAAATAATACTAGTTGGACCAACAACATCATCACACTTATTGACACCTTATCATTTCATCAGCACTTGGTAGCAACGAACCTAATTGGTCGGCACACAGATCGATCAACTCGAGAAGGTAAACCGTCAAGAAGTAGAAGGGTCATACGTATGGGAACTATCAATAGAAACTCCACACATGTTTGAGAAGGCCAAAAATATCATTCATTATGTAAGGAGGCCGAGAAACTTTTCAGAATAAATACTCCATTCTTTCACTAAATTGTCAAGCATTGAGCATTGGGGGCTTTTATTGATTCCAAAAATTATCCACCTACGTTGATCAATGAGAAAGGGACACCCATTCTCTTATATGGCAATCTTCATAGTAATTACTTATGTGGTCGACTCTCGAGATTGTTGATCAGCTAACTAGCCGACCAACCTACAGAATATGAACCATCAAGGATATCAAAAGCCCTTTGTGTGGGTCACCAACAGTCATTGCACCCCTGAATATTAACGGTCATATTTATTGTATATAGATATAAATAACTGAATATATAAAGGCATTCAATCTCTTGAACTCCCAACCACTATAAATACATGATCTCCCAATTGTGCTATTGTAATCACCAAAAATAAAACAAATAATGGACGTAGGATTTCTTCATAGACACACAAGTTTAAAAATCTTTGTCTCTTGCGTGTTTGCATAAATTGTTTATCTTTATTTTATTTGTTGACGTATCTAAATGATGGACCATTTTTAGACATCAATAACTGAGAAATCATTCAGTGTTTGTTGAAGTAATTTATGTCCGTTAATGTAGTGAAGCACCCCGAATAATGGACAGGCATTTGGGCATGTTGTAAACAATCACTCAGAAATAAAAAAAAGGATGAGCCAGTAGCTACAAATACTATTAGGAGTAGAACGGAGCCTATAAGAATGAAATATTTGTTTCTAAGCGAGGATCCCAAATAATGGAGAGCTTCAATAGTCAAGAAAATGGAAATGATGAAGGAAATATGAAGTTTTCTGAGTTATGAACTTCTACCTACTGCAAGGCATTATCTACTTTAAGAGTCATGGGGGATATTTGGCAAGGTACATGGGAGAAGAAGAGGCCCACGATAAATTATGAGAGATGAAGAATACGCATTGCCAGTGGGAATACAATTATTCCCTTTTACATGTGTTTGAAAGAGGGGGTTGCTACTGGCCCAATATGAGAAAAGATGTTACTCGATTGCAACAAAGTTGCTTGAAATAACAAATCTAGTTTGATCATCCAGTAAGGACTCACTTCGTGGAAGACTTAGACGATTAGATAAATCCGTACATAGCTTACTTAAAAGATAGAGAGTTACCAGTTAAAAAAGCAGAAGGGATATACCTGAAGAAGATAGTAGATCCTTTTTAAATAGTCAAAGGAGAGTTGTTAAGGTAAGGATATAACGAGAAGGATTTGAGGTGTGTTGCTAAATAAGAAATGGAAAAAATGTTAAAAGAGGATCATGAACCCTTCCTTATGGGTGGAAATAAGTTGTTGATCAATTGATGACTTTGGGATATTATTAGCCCACAATGGAAGGTAACTCCATTAACTTTTTAAAAAGGTGCAAAGCATGCCACCTGCATTACAGTATGGCACATGCCCCATTAGTGATCTTGTAGAGTTTAGTTGCCCACTATAATTTTCAAACCTAGGTATTTGACATAATGGGAAAGATCGCACTGTAATACCCTGTATTTTTATATCTTTTAAATTTGAGGATTTATTAAATTTAATTTCAGATATTAACTTAAAATTGATCCGAAAATTATTTTAATATTTACTAGCGTGACGTGAGTTAGTAATTATTGGGAATTTGTTGAATATTACTAGATGAGTAAAGTAATATATATGATTAATTTTTTTAAAATTTTCACGAGTGAATAAAATGGCAATTATGGAAATTTAAGTCAGGACGCGCTTTGTTGTGTCAGGATTAAATTTTTAGTGTAAAAGTGAATAAGTTATAAGTTGCATGTATGGTCATTTAGAGTGCGCCAAAATATCCAAAAGGGTCGATATTGTCATAAAAGTGTACTCGGGGGTTTAGTTTGGGTCTCGAGGAATTTTTAGGCCTAATTGACATCCCAGGAGTGTATTATAGACATTTTTTATTTTTGGGTTATTAAACCCACGAATTTTCTTAGGATATATCAGCCATATGGAGTTGTCTTCTAGGGTTATCAAACACCGATCATGAGAACAACCATTAGAGAAGAATGTGAAGAGTTTTCTAAGCAATCCAGGGCCTAGAACTCACTCGATTGCACCGCCACCACCACCAAAACGTAGATCGCATGATGAGGAATACAACCATACCTTTTTCATCAACAAATCAGACCCTTGAATCCCAGGCAACTATCTATTTTGATGATTTCATGTTAGTCTAGGAATGAAAATCATAAGTTTTCATTGAAGAATCATATGTTTTGGAAGAGATTTTATATGTGTTGTAGGGAGAATCCATGTAGTCTGAAATCTTGATCATAAATAGAGGATTATCGATGAATTTATTATCATAATTGGGAAGAAAATATGGATTTAAATAGAGGTTTGTAATTATTCATGCAAAATTTGTTTTTATAAAGAAATTTGAGATTAAACCCATTTTTAATTGATTCGTTGAGGATTTATTGATGTCGTCACGTTAGAACTTGTTTATATACATTACTTATACATTTGGATAATTTCGATGGGAGTTTGGGATGAACTTATAGAGGTTTGGAGGGGGTAGAATGATTGAACCCATAGGTTGAAAATTGTAAAAAACTGGGCAAGAACTGCTTAATCGATCGATAGACCAAGAGCATCGATCGATCGATGATCCATCGATCGACCCCATTCCACGATCGATCGATCCCTTCTGGAAAAGTGCATATTTCCCCCCTTTTTGTTTAATCTGGATAAAATACATGGTAACCCTTTAATATCTTTTAAATAGTATAATGGATTATGAAGAGGACCAGTAGGGCTTAAGTAGACTTCGTTGAGTGAAATTGAATATGGGATGAAATTGTGGGTTAACGGGGAGTTATTCATACATTGAAAATTGTGCGTACATTTACTAAAGATTTGAGACTCAAGAAAGATTTAGACCAAAAGGCTAGAGAGGGTATACCTACTGAAATTATACTTAGTAAGAGAATACTTCGAGAGATGAGAAGTAATTAAGAAATAAATTTATGAATGAGAATAAAAGAGGTGAATCCGTTATGCTAGATAATTGAGAAATTTGTGTTAAGAACGGATAATTATAATTATGGGTCGTGGCCGCACCTAATTTGTCAAAAATGTGAATATTTGTATATATGACTGTGTGACTGTGCATATATTATGTATCTGTGTAAAAATCATACCCGAGCTACTTGCTATCACGGAGGTTTTCGCGCAGGGACAGTCTTATCTCGATTGGACCTTTATAGGGGATATTGACCCGTACCCTAGGAGATAGTATCCACGAATACAGGCTATCCGAAAATGATGGTCAGATGGTCCTAAGAGACGTGAGGGTATGTACTGAACTCTTAGGACTTGGAACTATGCTTCGCCTCCATTTGTGTGTGTATTGTGTTAATACAGTTCGAGAGTGATTTCGAATTAGTATTTCCCTTAGAACGAGTGATACGGGGACTTGATAGCAGAGTATGCTAGCACCATAGATTTATGTGGGGTACCGATAGTATATATATATATATATATATATATATATATATATATATATATACACACACACACACACACACACACTAGGGTATGCCCATGCATGAAGGCACGCTGATAATTTTTAAAAGCATAAAGTCGTGCCTTAGTGCGATGGCAAGTGCCCTCGCCAAAGCTACAATTAGTTTGGGGTTCGAGATGCGGGAGCAGCCTCTTTATATATGGGAATAAGAAAACCGACATCTTTCTTCTCAATATCCCGCAGTTAAGCATATTGCCCTTTGACTTAAGGCACGATTATAATTTTCAAAAATATACGTCGTTGATAGAACCATACGTCATATTTAGTTCACAAAAGATAAATAAAATTTTAAATAACTTGTGATACGAACCTATTAATTTAAAAAAAAAATTGGCCCGTATTTCCTTCATTATGAGACAATCCATCATGTTTAAAAATAAAAATACCAACTATAACATTATTAATCATAAATCTAATAATTTATAATTGTATTCGATGAGTAAGGTGGTGTATAATGACGATTACATATTTTAAATCCAAATAGGTCAATAACCCATGAAAACGCACCAGAAATGAGTCTTAATTTTGTATAATGGTGAACATCATAGCAAAGATAGAAAGTAACTTTGATTCTAAAATGATTTATATCAAGTATAATATAAAGAAATCTCATCCCATCAGAAGATAAAACTCTAAGACTTAATTTTTAATAGACTAAAGAGAGAAATTCAAAACCAACCACGTGTTGATTTCATACCATTTCCTACCACAATGGTGACTTTTTAAATCTAACTCAAAACCAACCACAATGTTGCCCATGAACATGAAAAATCTGACTCGAACACAATAAAGATGACAAATAAGCTAACAAAAAAACATCCCGTAGAAGCATCTCGTCAACGGAGACGACTCGGCCTCTTGGTGGAGCATCGCGACTAATAGTACTGGCATGATAATTATATTGGTGGTGTAGAAATACCCTGAACCTTAGGGCTAGACGTTACGCTTCACACTACAAATAGTATTGGCATGATAATTATATTGGTGGTGTAGCAATACCCTGAACCTTAGGGCCAACAGTTATGCTTCACACTATACTTGCGATATGCATTCCCAACCTTCAACATAGGCTACTATGTTCTCCCTCTTCCAACAACCTGCCCAATATTAAAAGGTTAAACACTGTTTATATAATTGTATTTTTAGGATTTATTGTGTATTCCCCACACAACCCTCCAAAGAAGTGCTATGATATTAGAAATAAAGGCATTGTCAACAAAATCACGTACCTCACCTTCAAGCTAAGCAAGTATCTGAAGAACTCCCTGATGGTAGCCACGTTTTGATTCAACCTTTAGTAGTGAAGAAAAAAGACAAAATTTTAATTATTAATTCTTATTTATGTGCAAAAATGAATTTGATTATAAGTGGGCATATTTTACCATTGCAATAAGTCGTTGGAGTGTCAACCTCTGTTGTTGATTTTCAACAGCAGACATTGTTGCTGCAGCTTCCTTCCCCAATATTGCCACGTTTGATTTCAGGTCTTGTAAGCTTTGCCTCTGCTGCTTCAAATTTCAAAACAATGTCAGAATTGCCTGTTCCTTCCCTCGTTTTTCTTGGCATTTGGAAACTTCAATAGCCTATCTAGGTCCAAGGGAGTTGGGGAAGTAATAGTCTGTGGGGACTTGTCATAAAAATGTGAGGAAATTATACATAATTGAAATTTAAGAAAACTGAACGCATCGAGTATCATCGTAATCCCCAGTGTCGACCACCGAGTATTGATCATCATGTGCAAACGTACTCGATCACCAAACAGATAATGTAAATGAAATTCAAACTAATCTGCAATATTAAGACAAAAAAAAGTAGATGATGAGACTAATATGTCAAAAAAAAGGTTTTATATGAAAGCTTCGGTTCGACAATCACAATATGAGGGATTTCAGAAAAGTTAATCAAATTGATTACAATAAATAAAAGTTAAGCTCTTAACATGTAGGTGATTAATTCAATAAGAAAATGAAGTACTTTGAGAAATTACAATGTTTAAATAATATCAAAGTAGAATAAGAATAGTACCCGGTACACTTAAAGAAGATCTGTACATGAATTGGCATATTGAATTTTTGTTTCGCATTACTTGAATGAATAGAAAACTAAGAAGTTTGTCCACCAGCCTGGCAGGTGCGGATTTACCTCCATCTAAACCATGTAATGTGATGCAAGAAACCAAATAGAAAACACAAACTAAAATTATCTATAGGAACCTGTCAAAAATACTAATATTACCACAACTTTCTCCTCGGGCTATTGGTCAAGTGGGCCTGAAATAGTTGCAACCAAATCAACATAAGGATCGTCAATTGTCTTAAGCATGATTCTTATGCTAAAATCTCTAACTTGTTGAAAGTTAACCATGTATGCTCCAACAACCATTATTGCTGCTAATGCAACCATAAATAGACATATCTGAAGTTTAAATATCAAACAAAATAAATGACAGTAATATTTGTAAATAGGCTAAACTGATGCTTAACCAATGAGGATTGCAAGATTGATGCGTTTTTTCTTTTCATTTCTTTTTTGTACCTTAAACCTAACTTTGTAAGAAAAAGAACTGTGTATAGCCAATTATCTCTTAAAGGGGATTATATAGGTTTACACAGAGGCATAAATAAGGAATGATCATAATTTACAAAACGAAAATATGTAAAATCTTTGAATATATGATAAACATAGAAATACAAAAATATGGGTTCAGAACTTCAGAACAATACGAAAATATGTAAAATCTTTGAATAGAGATTCAGTACACTCTACTTCCCTGGCCTCGGGGTCCAAGAGAGTAGAATAAACATTATTAATCTTCATGCAATCGCCTCCGTTCGATCCCATTTCACACAAATCCGGATGGTAAACCTTGGCTAAGCTTCGGCAGGCCGTTTTGATTTCCACTTGGGACACATTTTAGTTGACTCAGAGAACGTCGTACATGCTAACTGGCACTCTAATACCTGTATCTGTACAGTTATAACAAGAGGTTCGGCAGTACAGTTATAATAGGAGATAAACGTCAATATTTCTTACATATGAAAGGCATTATAATGCCTGTATCTGTACAGTCTAAATCTCCATTTGACGCATTTTTTCTCCTTGATTTACGGTAAATAAAAAATAAAAATAAAAAAGATTATAAAATTACATAATGTGACGATGAAAAATAGATTAGGAGAAAACAGAGGTCATACACTTCTTTTAGTTGCCCAGAGAAGGACCTCGCCGCTAATGGTACCCCGTGGTTGATCACTTGGAAAAAAAACATTTTCACTTGTTTGAAGCTGAGAGATCGATGAGTGGGACGCCTTCAGTTTCGATGACCTACACAATACAACATATCGACCTCAATAAAAGCAACTAATTAACATTACAATTAAGATTTTGGGGATTAACTGAAATATTAACTCAAGAACGATTAATGAACAAACCAAGTTCTGGAAATGATTCTTGCAGAGGTTTTCGTCAACAAAGATGCACCGAACAGAGAACTAAACCCACATATGTTTTCTATTCCATTCAATACCACTCAAAACTCCAAAATCGAAACTATGAACTAATGAGTATATCACCTTTCTGCTTTTTTCTCAAAGTTTTCAAATTCTTGGTTATGTTCAATATGAGTGAAGACCTTTAGATCTTATCTTTGTGATATATGTCATACAATATGTCAAATCTCAATTGGTTGATTTATGCCATGTTTGTTTAGGGATCCAAATCGTGATAAGGGCACAAAGCAGACATTCTTTGGACCCTTTATCTGTTGCTAAGATCTCAGTGGCTATTTCCAACTGTTAAGATGAATAATATATATTTTTCTTTTATTATGGCAATTTATTTTCATAGTGTAATCCTATTATTACCTTAATACATCTATATTTTCATTTGCTAAGTTAAGTTTGTGTATGACATCCCGAATATGTCGTGTCTAAATATTGTATTTATTATAAATGCACTGAGATGATTACTTGGTCTTTTAATATCCATTCTATGAACTTCTAATTAAACACCAATTCTTTAGTTTGTAGAGTGGTATTCTTTTGCTTGATTTTCTCTCTTTCCAAATTCTCTTGGCGGTTCTCTCTCTCTTTATCTTTCATATATATTTCTCTATCCTAATTGCACTCAAGACCGAATTGTTTGCTTCCGCTATGCGACTGAAGTGAAATATTTTATCTTGCAAGCCCCCTAAATTGAATAAAGGTTCTGTTCCATTGTCATCTTGGCACCTTGGTTTTCATATCCTAGCCGTACAACCATCGCCGAAAGTTCAACCTAGACAGGAGCTGCAAGGCACTTACCAGATCATGTGGATGTTGTGGAAGCATAACGAAGGATTAGGTGCAGTGTGAGTAAGCTTGTGATTTTTCCACCCATATATTCTGCCATATATGTCCCCTTTGTCAGGAAGGTCGTGAGTTCCATCGTATGATTCCTCACCCTGGGTTTAATGACAACCTAGTGCTGGTTATGATCCCTCCTGGGGAGTAGACAATGGGCCGTGCTGGGGCATCAGTATTCATTATAATCCCTGCCATCTCCCCCTACTTTATTTTTATTCTAACACTTATGTCCAAATATATAACTGCTTAATGAACAATGCTTAATGAACAATGATGGAAGAGTATTGCACCAATTAAAGAACAATTCTATTATGAAGGAAAAAGGTAAAGGTCAAAGAGGGTAACCAAGGACATCTAGAAAATCTCAAAGTAAGCTCATATCATGACAAAGAAGTTCATATGTAATAGTTGCCTGATCACCAACAAATGCACAAAGCAGTTAAGGTTGTAAAATTAGAATTAAATAAAAAGAGGGTAACCAAGGACATCTAGAAAATCTCAATCACCAAATAATGAAAACATAAATCAATTTATAGGGGAACAAATCATGTTGCAAGACATGTCAAAAATATGAATCTAAAACTTCCAGATATGGCTGTAAACAGGTCAGACTCAAGAACAGAGAAAATCAGTAGACTCAAATCCGGATGTCACTTATAGATATCAAATCCAAGTATACAGACTGATCCGATTTAGATTTATTTCTAGCCAATTTTTTCTTCATATCCATAAAAACTTCATTATCCCATCATCAGCAATGGGAAAGAGAGAAATAGCCTAGAATTAGAGAATGGAAGAGTAGTAAAGACTGATAGAAGAGAACAAAGTACTTGAGGTCGAATGCATAACTTTGTCGTGTATAGCTTATTAATGAAAACTACAACAATCAAGCATAAGAATTGGAGAAACTCAATGGCAGGTGCTCGGATTGTTAATGTGAGCTCACAATTAGGGAGACCCAATGGTCGGTGAAATAGAATTGGAGATGTCACCTTGCAGCTGCGACATGTATGATATCAAGGAAACAAAATGCTGACTAAAATTGATAAAAAACATATTTTATCTACGTATGCCTCGCATCTCTTTTTCCTGGTCCAGAAGCTAGCTTATATAATAAATCTTTCACTTCTTATAGCTAAAGACCTAGAGGATAGGACTGATTTAGTCATAACAGTTCATGCTGATGTTATTTTTGTTCTAGAAGAAGATAGAACAAATATTCGTACCGCATACTTGGCCAGGCATCCCGATGCATTTTGGGTTAATTTTGGAGACTTCCAATTTAAACGCATTGAATCCAAAGTTGTATGCTTTGTGTGGGGGGTTGCTACAGCTTTGTTGGGATCGGGAGAGTTCACCATAGGGGAGTTTGCAGTAGCAATGGTGGATTCAATATACCAGTTTTATAAGCCTGTCTTGTCCCACAATTCTACCTTTTCTTTCTCAGCCTTTAGCCTCTGATTTTTCATCACGTAACTGAGTAACCATTGTAGAGCTTATGGTTATCCACTTGCGTATCTTCCAGTGGTAACAACAATCTACACATAAGAAAAAAAGGGAAAACAGAGTTGTACCTAGTACATGTACTCGTCAAATAAAGAAACTTTTGAATGTGAACAACAATAGGCGATGAGAGAGAAAGGTACATAAATAAGCGATAACAATAGTGTTGATACCAAAATTAATGTGCTGATGTGGACGAATAAGATGAAGACACCTGTCAATCTACATGGCACAATAGCAACGAGGAAGATCATTTCCCGACCAACCGTGCTTCTTTCCGAACAACGAGAATACACCGAGGAACTCTATCACACCGAGGAACTCTATCATACCGAGGAATTCTATCATTCTGAGGAACTCTATCATCCCGAGATACACTAAGTATTCCGAGGAACTCTTGATCAACAAGCAACTAAGGCAGTCCGAACTGCATCTCGGCCGTATCATTAATTACCAGACAGACAACTGTTCAACTATTCATTATATTCTTGACGCACACGCTGCATTAAATGTATTACCCTTTCATATGTATATCATTTAATGTATTGGACCTTTCATGTACAGCCTAAAGGCTATAAATACCTTGTATCATCCTCAATAGAAGGGGACCGGAATTTCTTGAGAGAACTTGTAATCAAGAATTCCACAAACACTCAGCAATAACATAACAGTGGACGTAGGCTTTATTCCTAGCCGAACCACTTTAAAAATCTTTGTCTTATTTATTTATCTGTGATTGAAAAATTAGAGCGATCTAGTTTTTTACATCAACAGATTGGCGCCGTCTGTGGGAAACGACTGTTATTATCGTTTTTCATAAAAATCATTTGTCACCAATGGCAGATAATCCAGAATCCAGTAATCGAAATGTTGGAAATACTGGAAATCATCCAAATCCATCTGCATCCCCAGATCTGGCTGGAATTATGACGAATCTGGCTCAAGGACAAACCGCCATGCAAGAATCTATGAGGCAACTCATTCAAACTCTTCAGGGCGGTGCACCTACCTATTCAGGGCAAAGGAGTGATCATAGGCAATCGCAATCTAGACGTACTGGGTCATATCGCAATGAGGAGTCTAATGATTTTTCTTATCAACCTGGGCGAACTTCATCGGTACGGTCTTCGAATACAGATCAACGTATCACTCTCTCTCCGGAGAGAACTAGCGCTTTGGAAAGGTTAAGTAGAGTGTCTCCTTTCAGTCGGTTAGGACCAAGGAGGAACATGAGTCCACCTAGGGCTCCATCAAGAAGTTTTCGACCACCACCAGGTTTGAGAGAAGGATCTGCACAATCGCGACCAACCACTCGTCGAGATAAATCTCAGGAAGCTACGTCAGAGCAATCAGTTGCTCGGACTAAGCGGCCCGAGGAAGGGAATGAAGCATGGAAAGGTTCCATTCAACGGTTGGAGGATAGACTGGGAGAAATGGCTAAGGCGAGAAACCCCTTACAGAGAACTTTTGTTCAAGGAACACCTTTTGTGCAAGCCATTGTGGATTTCCCTACACCGTCGAAATTCAAAGCACCCGTAGTGACTCCCAAGTACGATGGAAAGACAGATCCCGTACTTCATATAGAACAGTACCAAGCTGCTGCAGATATCTACGCTGTCCCCGACGAGATGAGGTGTAGAGCATTCTCGGGAACTCTTACCGGATCTGCACAGATATGGTACAATAATCTTCCTCGGGGTAAGATTTCAACTTTTGTTCAGTTAGCCGAGCTGTTTATTGGCAATTTTTGTTTTGGAGCAAAGCCGGTAAAGCGAGTAGCACACTTGCTAAGTGTTAGACAAAAATCAGGTGAAAGTACTAGAGATTACATAACTCGTTTCAATAACGAAAAGTTGGAGGTCATAGATTATGAAGAAAAGACAACAATCACTGCTCTGATGAGTGGTTTGCTGCCTAACAAGCTGTATTACACTTTGGCCAAAGATCCACCTAAAAACATGTCGGAGTTGATGGCAAAGGCGGCCAAAATCATGAATGCCGAGGAGGCTATGGCTGCGAAGAAGAATATGGATAAAGAAGTTAAAGTGGAGGTCGACAATTCTAAGAAGAAAGATCAGAAAAGTAATGGTGGTGACAAATATTCCAAGAATAACAGGATGAAGTTGGAAGCCCTAAAGAAGTATGATAATTATACTCCATTGAAAGTGGGTATTAATCATGTTTTGGAAGAAATCAGGAATAACGAGGAAATCAAATGGCCAGAGAAACTGAAGACAGATCCCGACCTGAGGAATAAGACCAAATATTGCGAGTTTCACAAAGATCATGGCCATATGACCAAAAATTGTATAGCCCTTCAGAACGAGATTGAAACACTCATCCGAAGAGGAAAATTGTCAAAGTACGTAGATCGCAGGAGTGAGAGGAAGAATGATGATAGAACTAGAGAGAGATCTAGATCTCCTCGTCGTGCAGAGGAGAAAAAGAGGAGGGACCATGAAGAGGATCCAGATGATGACCCCGATCTTCCCAAAAAGCCAAGGAAACCTGAACGAGAGGTATTTTCCATACGTTTTGGGTCATTTGATTGTAATGTTATTACAGGAGGAGATGCAGGAGGAGAAGACCTTACTGCAGAAAGAAAAGCTTATCTCGGAGAGGCTCCAGCTTGTTCATACATTCAGCGAATAAACCTGGCCGAGGATGATCGTCCGAGGAAGGTAAACAAAGAGAAGCTAGTGATTGGTTTTTCAAAAAACGACCTGGCAGGTGTTCTCTACCCTCATGATGATCCTCTGGTGATCAAAATGAGGATGAAGGATGTGGTCATTTCAAGGGTGTTAGTAGACAATGGTAGTTCAGCAGACATCATGTATTATTCATGCTTTGATAGCTTGAATTTAAAATTATCTCAATTAGAACCTTATCACAGACCCCTTCTGGGTTTTGCTGGCGAGAAAGTTTTTCCACTTGGGACGATCAAGTTGGATATACTCATTGGAACTTGGCCTGCTTGTCGAACAGAAAGAATACGCTTTTTTGTAATGGATAAAAATGTGCAGTCCGCCTACAACATCATCATGGGAAGAGTTGGATTGAAGAAGTTCGAAGCAGTTCCATCTACAGTTCATCAGTGTTTGAAATTCCCAACGAATTTTGGAGTAGGAATTATGAAAGGTGATCAAAAAGTAGCTCGGGAATGCTATTATTCGTCTGCCGAGCAAGAGGAACTTGAAGAATTACAGAAAAAGACTACTACTTACCAAGTGGAGGAAGGCACAGAAATTGAAACTCTTGACCCTAGGGATGAATCTCAACTCGTAAAAGGACAGGTTGTGGAATCTACAGAAATTGTTATCTTGGACGACGAGCATCCTGAACGAATAACTCAGATAGGGTCGTCGTTGGATTTTTCAATAAAACAGGAGTTGATAACTTTCTTGAGAAACAGGAAGAATACTTTTGCTTGGAGTCATGAAGACATGCCAGGAATAGATCCAAACTTCTTATGTCATGAACTCAATGTGAATAAGGAGATCAAACCTGTGAAGCAAAGAAGAAGAGTGTTTAGTCCCGAGAAGAACCAGGCCATACAAGAGGAGGTCGAGAAACTCCAGAAAGCCCAATTCATTGAAGACGTGAAATATCCAAATTGGTTGGCGAATGTGGTGATGGTAAAGAAGAAGAACAACAAATGGAGAATGTGTGTTGATTTTACTGATCTCAACAAGGCATGTCCAAAAGATCATTTTCCATTGCCCAGAATTGATCAACTAGTGGATGCTACTTCGGGACACGAGCTACTCAGCTTCATGGATGCTTATTCTGGCTACAACCAAATCAAAATGAAACCTGAAGACAGGGAAAGTACTTCTTTTATTACCCCAAGGGGAACTTATTGTTATAATGTTATGCCTTTTGGTTTAAAAAATACAGGTGCAACATATCAGCGGTTGATGAACGAGGTATTCACCGAACAAATCAGCCGCAATATGGAGGTCTATGTCGACGACATGCTCACCAAAAGCAAGAGAGCTGCAGATCATTTGGTTGACTTGAGTCAAACTTTTGATCAACTGGATAAATACCAGATGAAGCTTAACCCGACGAAATGTACCTTTGGAGTACGAGAAGGAATGTTCCTCGGATACATCGTCAACCAACGAGGTATTGAGGCAAATCCAGAAAAGATCAAAGCTCTTTTAGGGCTGCGATCCCCGACGACGAAGAAAGAAGTGCAAAGTCTTACCGGACGAGTTGCAGCACTCAACAGATTTGTATCCCGAGCAACTGATAAATGCCTCCCATTCTTCAAAACACTACGAAAAAGTTTTGAGTGGACTGATGAATGTGAGAAAGCCTTTCAAGATCTGAAGAAGTATTTGGGAGCCCCACCATTGTTATCTAGGCCAATAACGGGAGAGAAGCTGTACTTGTATTTGGCAGTATCAGAAAATGCAGTTAGCTCAGCGTTGATCAGATTGGAGAATGGAGTCCAGAAGCCAATTTATTACACAAGCAAGGCCTTCCGAGGTGCGGAAATCAGATACCCAAAGCTGGAAAAATTGGCACTGGCATTAATTGAAGCAAGTAGAAGAATGAGACCATACTTCCAGGCCCATACCATCATTGTGTATACCGACATGCCGTTAAGACAAGCCCTTCACAAGCCAGAAAAATCAGGAAGATTGATGTACTGGGCAATAGAGCTCGGTGAATATGATATTGTGTATGAACCCAGATCATCGTTGAAAGGGCAAGCCGTGGCAGATTTTATAGCAGAGTTCACATACCCTGATACCCCCGAGGAGCAAAAGATGCTTGTTGACCTACCTGTGGACGATACAGGATCAACAGACACAGATCCAAACCAACCAAGGTTGGTAAAAGGACTTGTGGATGTAGAAAAATCATCATATTCAAACCCTGACCAACTCCGGTTGGTAGAGGGGCGCGAACAAATGACCGACGAGGAACGAAGGATACCCGGGGATGATGAAAGAAAACAGATGATATTTCACCGAGGAACTCTAACAGATAAGAAATTTGAAGACGAGTTACATACATGGAGATTATATGTAGATGGATCATCTTGCACGGCTGGTTGTGGAGCAGGGATTGTTTTAAATTCTCCAGATGATATTGACATGGAGTACGCCTTGAGATTCCAATTCAAAGCTTCCAATAATGAGGCTGAATATGAGGCTATGATAGCAGGTTTTCATTTGGCGAAAGTTATGGAGGCACGTCAAGTAATTGTTTTCAGTGATTCTCAGTTAATTGTGAATCAAATGATGGGAATATATGCAGTGAAGGGAGAGTTAATGGTGAAGTACCATGCAAAAGTGATGGAGTTATTGAAAGAATTTGATGCTATTCAATTGGTGAGGATACCGAGAATGGAGAATGCTAGAGCAGACGCATTGGCCCGACTAGCGTCAGCTACGCGCACCGAACTGCGAAGAACAATACCAATTGAAGTACTAGAAAGTCGGAGCATAGAAGAAGATCTGACGGTGAAGATTATTACCCTTGATTTAGGACCATCTTGGATGGATCCTATCAGAGCATACATTGAAGAAGGAGTACTACCGGAGGACAAACTAGCTGCCAAGAAATTGAAGTATAAAGTTGCTCGGTATGTGTTAACTAATGGTGTTTTGTATAGACGAGGAATTATGGAAGGTTTGCAGAGATGTGTGCATCCATCAGAAGTCAAAGAATTGATTGAAGAAATCCATGAAGGATCTTGTGGAGCTCATGTAGCAGGTCGGACTCTACTGCAAAGGGTGATGACACAGGGATACTACTGGCCGACGATGAGAGCTGATTGTATAGCCTATGCTAAGAAGTGTGACAAGTGCCAACGTTTTTCTTCCATCCGAAGAACTCCACAGGCATTTTTGACACCCATAACATCACCTTGGCCATTTTCCATGTGGGGGATTGATCTGGTTGGACCACTGCCGACGACCCGAGGAAGGTTCAAGTATCTCGTCGTGGCAGTAGACTATTTTACTAAGTGGGTGGAAGCTGAACCACTAATTGATATGACGTACGAGAAGGTGTATCAGTTCATATGGAAGAATATCATTTGTCGGTATGGTCTCCCCCACGCTTTCATCACAGACCATGGAACGCAATTTGATAATGAAGAATTTGCTGCCTATTGTCATCAGTCAAACGTCTTGAAGTTTCATTCAGCACCAGGCCATCCCCAAAGCAATGGGCAGACTGAAGTGACGAACAGAACATTACTAAATGGGTTGAAGAAGAGGTTAAGTGAGGCTAAAGCAAATTGGATTAATGAGCTACAGTCAGTTTTGTGGGCTTACCGAACAACTCCCCGAGCAGCAACAGGAGAATCACCATATATGCTAGCATTTGGAAGTGAGGCTGTGATACCTGCCGAGTTGGGCCTACCAACACATAGGGTGTTAAATTTCAATTCTCCGATCAGTGATCTGATGAGAAGGATGGATTTGGATATGCTCGAGGAAGTCAGAGAAGAGGCAGCCATTAGGAATGCTGCTTATCAACAACGAACAACTCTGTTTTACAATAAAAGGGTAAAGAAATGTGATTTAAAAGAAGGGGATTATGTGCTAAAGAAGGTCATTCAGAAGCAGAATAAACTGGAAGCAAACTGGCATGGACCTTACCGAGTTACAGAAGTTGTTCGACCAGGAACTTACAGAATAGCAACTCTAGAAGGAGAGGAATTTAAAAATGCATGGAATGCTGAACACCTGCGCAAGTATTATCAATGATGTCAAATGTAAAGCATTTCTTTCATTATGAATAAAACGAAGATGTTTCACCATTTTTCTTTCTGGATGAAAGTTTTTCGAGGAATACTAGTGTAATACACTACACAACAAAAGTGCTCTAAGGAGCCAACCTCCTTGTTAGGAGGACAGCTCTACGGAGCAAAAGTGCTATAAGTAGCCAACCTCCTTTGGTTAGGAGGACATGCTCTAAGGAGCCAAAAAATGCAGCTCTACGGAGCAAAAGTGCTCTAAGGAGCCAACCTCCTTTGGTTAGGAGGACAGCTCTACGGAGCAAAAGTGCTCTAAGGAGCCAACCTCCTTTGGTTAGGAGGACAGCTCTATGGAGCAAAAAGTGCTATAAGTAGCCAACCTCCTTTGGTTAGGAGGACATGCTCTACGGAGCCAAAAAATGCTCTAAGGAGCCAAAAGCTTTAAGGAGCCAGAAAGTGTACACCAGCAGGATCAACCACGGTTGGTAAGATAAAAATATACTCTTATATTACAACTTATGTTGGTCGGGAGGTAATATTATTACAATGAGTTTTTTGAAAAACAAAATGTTCAAAAAATACACCAAGTATAGTTGGTCGGGCAAAAAAACCAATAACTGTAGTTGGTCGACGAGGACAACTTATTGATCTTAGTTGGTCGGACGCAATTTTATAATCAAACCAAGTATAGTTCGTCGGAGCTGTAATTAGTCGACAAACATTATTCACCCACCTTGGTTGGTTGGAAACAGTTTGAACATTTTTACTCATTACTTTATTATTAAGTGATCGAGAAACATTACTAATACTTGTAACTTTTTATTAAGTTGCTTATTGAACAATAATATTGTTATCTTTTTAACAGATACATAGATACATATGTACAAATATAAATGTGCTTGATAAACACAAGACTAACGAAATTGGCAAACAGAAAATGAAAATCTTTTCATTAATCTAGAATAAATTACAAATTACAAGAAGGTACTAAATTGTTACATGGATATTACTATTCTATTGGTTTTTTGCCCTGTGCTTTAGAAACAGGTTCCTCGCCGGCAGGAGGGTCTTCTAGGCAAAGGGGAGAATTGATGAAATTAACATCTCTGAGCATTCTGACGTTCATAACAGAAGGTGTATCCAAAAGATGCTCAGGACGAGATAATTCAGCTTGGGAGTGAAGGCTATAATCACCAAGATATTTTGAAATTAGACTGCGAGGAATGGAACGAGCTGGAATCCATGCCATATCCAATTTGAAAGGTGGTACAGGCAGGTCTAATAATGATGGAACATGATAGTCCCATAAAAAATGCCCTTGCTCCAACTTTAATACACCCAATGCATTTAACCATCCTTTCTTGTAACCTTCATTATTAGCATGTTCAATGCGAGCATCCAGATGAACGAGAGCTTCATTGTATCCTGCCATCCAGAATTCTCTTGGCTGTTTATGGAATTGGAAGGTTAATCTATCCAATTGTTCATGAAGGCTTTTGGTAAAGAGATCTTTGTTATGCAAGGCAGATTTCGTTGATGCCAGCTGATCTTCCAGAGACAGATTTTTATTGGACATTTCAGTCAAAGCACGGTCTTTTACTTTTAACTGGAATGCTTGAGTTTCCAGAGTAGACTGAGTGCGAGCCTCTTCAACATTTTGGCTGACTCTTCCTCGCCCCCGAGAACCTCTTCCTCGTCCCCGAGCAGTTCCAGAAATGGCAGATCTTCTTAAGTCCTCCAGCTCTTGCCTCAGTTTGGCATTTTCGACCTCTAAGAACGAGAAGCCTTCATCAGTAACTGGTATTAATGCAGTAGAGGATGAAGCAGCAGATTCATATTGAGCTAATTTCTTCTGCAAATTATTATTTTCTCGCTCCAGGATCTCGGCGATTTGTCTACAGGCTTCAATTTCACCTTTTAGGGTCCTCTCCCTGACGTCATACCCAGCAATGATCTTCTTGTGGCCTGTTTCTGAAGAGAGCTGCTGGTATCTGTTTTCATAATCTTTATGTAACAAAGCCATTGATTCGTTGTGTTGATTTTGAAGATCCTCTAAGGAACCATGAAGCTCTTCAATCAACTCATAGTAAGCGACATTGTTGGCCACTGCTCGGTCGAGTAAAGCTTTCAAGTACTGATAAGCTTCAATAGCCTGCTCTGAAGCACCGTGACCAAGGATATCAGCAATTTCCGATGTACTAAGATCTGTATGACCAGCCTTATAGTATTGATGACATTGCTGCATCAGCTCAGTATCATGAGAAGAGATCAATTCCATTCTAGCAACAAACTAATGACAAGAAAAAGACAACAATCAACAAAAACAAGTTATCAACAACAGAGATAAGCAAAGATATATTTTATTAGATCATCAAAAAGTTACATCGTTCGATTACAAGGAAATACAGAAAGGCTACCGAACAACTTCACACCTTTTCCTTGTCTCCCAAGACTTTCTCGGGAGGCTGGGACGAGGAGCTCGGTTACTCGGTGATAACTACAGCTTGATCAGTAGGAATCTTCTCGGGAGGAGGAGGCATGGAGGAAACGTCCTCGGTGGCAGAGGGTTGAGAGGCAGAAACTTGATCGCCCATAGCCATGGAAGACTCATCTGAAGCAGGTTCATCTTCTTCTTCTTCCACAATTGGTGGAGGAGGACCAGGGAGATGCCGTTGGAATAGCTCAGAATCGTCTTGGACTTTTAGCTCTTGCAGAGCAGTTACCCAACCATCATGGAAGTATTTCAACTCCCCATATTGGACTTGGGACGTCATTGCAGCTATCCCTCTCTCCCATCCTTTCTCCCAACCAACGCTGAAATGTTTCTTGATTGCAACTTTTCTCCTCGACTTCTCCGAGGAGAGCTTCACCTCCAGTTCCTCTTTCTTAACCTTAATATCTCGCAGAGTAGATAATTCTTCTTCTGCCTTCTTCAATTTATCATCAGATTCCTGATGTTTAACCTCCAAATCTTTAATTTTCTCCTCCAAATTCTTGGAGGTTTCAGCCATCTTCATCTTATCAGCCTCAGCCACAGCCAATTTTTTCTCCCAAACAGTTTTCTCCTCGATGTACTGTTGGCGAGATTCCTTCACAGATTGGGTTAAACCCAACAAAGCATCGTCAACATCGGACGAGGAAGTGGAAGCTTTAATAACTTGATCTTTCTTCACGATGGTATTGAAGCAGTTCACCAGCTGAAAGATAAGAAAAACAATAGAGTCAACACAAATACAAGAATTCAAGAAAAAGAAAGAAAGACCAAAGGTATGAGAAATTTACTGAAGAAAGATGGCGAGCAGCTAGGGATGTCAGTGTATCCCTAGGAATTTTTTCATCAACCCCGAGAACCTCGGGTATAACTGAGCTCGTTGAAGAACTCGGAAGAATTATTTTTGAGACACTACTACCACCAGCGGGTAGAGAAGATGTAGTTCCAGCAAGATTAACTGAGGATGATTTCCTAAATCTCTTCAAAGGACGGTCAGCAGCATCAACCAAGGAAGAAGTCTTGGTCGGAGAGATGGCAATTACATCAGCAGGAGCATCTTTCTTGCTCGGGGCCACTGGGGGCTTATCGGCAACTTTGGAGGAACCAGCATCTACTTTTTTAGTCCCCTCTGGGACATCAATTTTGCCTTTCTGGGCTCCAACAGCAGAAGAAGTGTCACCAAATAGAGCAGGAGGAGCTCTTTTCTTGCCCATTCTCTGAGATAGGGGGATATGAGAATCTGAAGATGAACTTTCTGGTGTTGAAGCTGGTTCAACAGGGCGAGCAGTATAAGAGGTTGTGTAACTCTTATACTGTAGTAAATATGAAGCAGATCTAATATGCTCGTCAGCAATGGTCTTATGCAAATTCCAGATAAGTTTCAAATGCTTGATATTCACTTCTGACTCTTTTGGAGTTTTTCTTTTGCTATCAACTGCAAATAAATACATAATGGAATATCAGTCATACATTTTGTCAAACATGATGAAAGTGTAATTTCATAAGTAAAATAAAATGAAAAATAAACCTATCCCATTGCCGTATGGGGGGCATCTGGGACCGTTGTATACTTCATTCCCAGATAAAGGCGCGTGTTACCAATTTTTTATGACCAACCCATGCTCAAAATAATCCCTATTCGAGTCAGGGAGATTAACTACAAGAGCCCTATTCAAATACCTAGTTTTTAAATAATAAATATTATCTAGAACAACCCATTTATAACAAAACATAATTTCAGGGATCCCAATACGAGTCCCATGAGTTAGATTTAACTTGTGCACCCCGTTAATTATTCTCCATGAATTGGGGGCTATTTTTGCAGGAACAAGATCAAAATATTGACAAAACTCAAGACATAATGGGTTTGGTGGAAAAGAAAAACCGCATTCAGCAACAAAAAGACTGGGGAACCAATGTCCCTCAGCCAATCGAAAGTAATCTAAAGGCTCAGAAAGAACCTCTAGAGTTACCCACGAAGGAATGGAAAAATCAGAACGGAATTTCTCAACAGACTCCACAATATAAACCATATTGAATAAAAGAGATACAGAAGAAAGAAAGAAGATCTTACAGAAAGAAAGAAGATGTGTTGACAACGAACGGAAACAAGGATGAACGCACAAGAGAAGAAGAGAAGAGAAAGCTTGAATGCAGAGAATGAAAAACGAAGATGACGGTATGGTTACCAAAGAAGTTTAAATACTTTGCATTGGGAAGCGGCGAAAGAAATGATTATCAAAAAGAAACTACTAAACTTCCGGCGGCTAAAAGGATAAAATTTGCACGAATATCAAAGCGCTTTATCAAAAAGGCGGAAACTGCGAAATAAGAAGGAAATTTGAATACAATGTTCCTGAAACCCGGGAAGTACATTTAATATTGCCATATACCGAGAAAGAATGTTCCATACTCTTCAAAGCTCAAAATATGAAACATTGGGGGCTTCTGTTGATACCAAAATTAATGTGCTGATGTGGACGAATAAGATGAAGACACCTGTCAATCTACATGGCACAATAGCAACGAGGAAGATCATTTCCCGACCAACCGTGCTTCTTTCCGAACAACGAGAATACACCGAGGAACTCTATCACACCGAGGAACTCTATCATACCGAGGAATTCTATCATTCCGAGGAACTCTATCATCCCGAGATACACTAAGTATTCCGAGGAACTCTTGATCAATAAGCAACTAAGGCGGTCCGAACTGCATCTCGGCCGTATCATTAATTACCAGACGGACAACTGTTCAACTATTCATTATATTCTTGACGCACACGCTGCATTAAATGTATTACCCTTTCATATGTATATCATTTAATGTATTGGACCTTTCATGTACAGCCTAAAGGCTATAAATACCTTGTATCATCCTCAATAGAAGGGGACCGGAATTTCTTGAGAGAACTTGTAATCAAGAATTCCACAAACACTCAGCAATAACATAACAGTGGACGTAGGCTTTATTCCTAGTCGAACCACTTTAAAAATCTTTGTCTTTTTTATTTATCTGTGATTGAAAAATTAGAGCGATCTAGTTTTTTACATCAACAAATAGAATGTGAACACTACTGGGATGGAGGATTACAATAGATTAAGACCTTTGAGTTATCGTGGTGCAGATTATTCAATTTGGCATTTTCTCTCTGTGGCAAGGCTACGTGTGAAAATATTTCCAATAAGCGATTACCGAATTGAAGCATTATGACCCTAGCATTCCAATAGTTCATGTTGGAAATTGATCTTCGGGATGATAAACAATTCGTCATAAACCATCCTGGTGCGGTCACCATTACCACAGCACAGGGAGAGGAGCTAAAGCAGTTGATATGAGCTCCTCCTTACATTAAATGCAGTTCATAAATAAAGTAAAATGTGAATCCCGTGTATTAGGGGCCAGTAATACAACAGTTCATAAATAAATAAACACAAAACACAAATCCCGTGTATTAGGGGCCAGTAATACAATAGTTATCTTTGTTAGATTCAAAACAGTAGCAAGGCACGTAAATAAATGATAGCTAAGCATATCAACACAATGCATTTGAGTCATAAATGATACTTGGCAACACAACGCCTTTGAGTCATATATGATACTTGGCAACACAACACACTCGCATTAAAAATATAAATACATTATATGATTTTGTCTTTCTTAACAAAGCTTATATGATTTCTTCTCAAATCATAAGTAAATACATCGAAGTCTTCAGCAATATGACAGTAAAATTAAGGTATACACCCGGGGATTGGAACTTAGACCGAGATATATTGTTATTATTTTATTGATACCATTCAAATATATATTCCCATAATTAGTTAGTGGAATTATAATAGATAGCAAGGGGATTGTCTAGATATAATAGTGCACTTTGTAATAAGAATGCTCTAGACTATGTAATCTCATAGGGGATGATCCTTTAGTGATACGACTTATGACATCACACAGATGCTAAAATATTCTCAATATGGATAAGGTAGTTATCTCTAGATCACCTCCTCTTCCCCTCCCCAATATATTGGTGTACACCTCCATTGGAGAAATCATTCAATTACCACATAATTTAGGGAAATGAGAATGAGATTTAATTAATTCTTCATATTATTAGTTGAGCATGAATTTGAAGGGGTACGATGGGGAGTCGGGTTGGGATCCCTGTCACTTTCCCTATACCACTACCGCCTCCACGACGACCACCTACACAGCTTCCCAACCCCTAGTTGTAGAAATTATTTATAAAAAGTTAGATACCAAAATATCCCTAGGGTATGGTCGTGCCAATGGCACGCTGTTATACTTGTTACTGATGCAATCACACCTATGGCATCCAACCTCTAATTCTTACAACTCCAAAAAGTACATCATAGCATCCACCCTCTAATTACGCAACCCATCATAGTAGATATACCCACCATGAATTCACCCAAAACAAATCCCCCACTCGAAATGTCATCAACATACTTATGAACCAGAGAACAAAAAAACAATATATCCCAAAAATTAATGAACCGTCAAATAATGATCTTCCAGTGGTAGCCAACTACAAAAAAAAAAAAAAAAATTGAGGACAAACACTTGAAAATAAACCACATAACATATTTAAATGTGAAAAACTAACTTTAGACAACAACTGATAAGACTAAAGAAATATTGGTCCAATATTTGTAGGTCTCTCCCCATCCATTAATCATTTTAGTATACTGCTAATCACAATCCGACCCCTATAAACCAATAAAACAAATTAGGTAAAAAAAACTGACCTAGGAGTTGTGTCAAACACCTGAGAGTCATAGGCATAAGGATGAATACTTCAATGATCAACTATGCAGACGATATTGAGTTCACGGATAAAATGAAAAACAAAATCATAGTAGAACTATATTTGAATAACCTCATTTACCCAACACAAATACTAAGCATGCAAAATTTATACATATAATATCTTTCCAAAATACATTACAAAATGCAATCGTGAACTACAAACCCTAAAAAAATAAATAAAAATGAAAAGGAGTATACCTGTTTTTGGGATGTTCAGGTATAATCAGGTCACCTGCAAAATAAAAAATAAATGACAAATCACAAAAAATGATTAGATCCCAAAACATTACCATACATGTAAACAAATCTAAAACAAAATGAACAAACTCGAAATATATAATAACCGAACAAACTTGAAAATTAGCGTCTTGCCATTTGCAATATTTATATATCTAGGCTTGAAACAGATTGCATTTTGACAACATCCTTGAAACCAAAAAATCAACTCCAAAACAAATGAAAATAACTTGAAAAATGCAGGCATGGTGAGAACAAAAAAATTAAAGTAATGTGGTATACCTAAGAGTGAGAGATATGAGGAGTGAGTACCTACATCATACATGAGTACCTGTAACATAAAAGAAATTAAAATGGCTCAGATTTTAAAAAATTGAAATACATGAGAACCTGCAACCTAAAAGAAATATTAAAAGATCCTCACAAAGATTCATATAAAATGATTCAGACCTCAAAAACAACTCAAAATGGATGAAGCATCATATGGGTGCTTCAAACCCAGATAAATAAGGTTTGAAACTATAAATACAGCTCATCCAAGATATAAAAAACTAATATAAAAAATAATACCTAAATCGCCATAGAAGTAACATTAAATTTAAAACAAACCAAGAAACTAAACATTACAATGCAACCATCATGAATTTATCTTCTATTTGAGAACTAAAATCGAAAACATATGAAACTTACCTGAGTGGAGCGACGGCGTAAAGAGGAGTGGGGGCATGGAGTCAGGTGCGGCAGCGGCTGAAGCAATGGGGAGAAGGGTTTGAGGTAGGTTTTTTTGGGGCTTGATGAGATACGGGAGATTCAGAGGCTTGTATGACAAATGAGAGAGAGTGGGAACAAATTGATGATCTCAACTTGACCAAAGTAACCCCAAATTTGAATTGAAGTCCAAATTTGGTAAGTGAAAAAGAGGGGGGAAATCAAATATTCGAAGGGTAAAATTGGTAGTGCAAGAAAAACTTATGTAGATGACATCATCTATAAAACTTGTGACATACATAACTTTCATACTTTATTATATATATATATATATATATATATATATATATATATATATATATATATATATATATATATATAAGCAAACTTTCTATTGTGTGTAAAAGTAATTAAGTAATGAATAAATGCCTCTACTTTATAACAAGTGTTTCTGAATTTTGTAACGATACTGAGTGATTATAAGTAACGTAAGAAAATGGAAGTGATTAATTTTCTAAAACTAAATATCATGGCCTTAGTATTCCTCGAGGTAAGACTTTACGGAAAATAAGTTAGATAGATTTATGAGATCAGTAGTATGGTAGGAATGCACGCTAGATGAGAGGTGAGAATTCTCAAGAGAGTGTCGCATATTAACATGGTGGTTATATTAGCCAGTAAGCATTGTAAATACTTGCAAAACTATTTTTAAAACTGTTTTACACTCGGGCTCTTACCCGTTTTCTGTCATTTCTCTCTCTTGTATATATATGTATGTATTACAGGTGCCCAGCCACAGGGGCGTAATGCATAGGTTCTTTGGAGTTGACATGCTGCAACTTATGTGGGAGTTGCTGGCCCTCGCTTTAGACAACCCCTTCATTGAATCAGTTCTTACTTTAGTTCTTTATAGTTTGGGCATGTGTCGCCCGATTTCCTATTCCGATTGGATTTGTTTGAGATTTATGTTCATTTATATTTCCAGTATTCAGTACTCTTCGAGAGTTAACTCTTGTCAGGTTGATTTCATTTATAGTTCCTTAAGCTCGGTTTGGTTTATCTTGATGGTTTAATTCTTGTGGATTAATTGCCATCTTTAGTATGTATGTGATTCTTAAACTGTTGGGTATTAAAAAGGTTTTCATATTGGAATTTAATAAAATTAAAAATAAGACTTTAAATTGTTTTGACACTTAGCTTAATTATTTAGGGTGTTTAAATTGGAAATAATTATTTTGCGACAGTGATGCTGGGAATGAACCAACCGTTCACCTTGATTTTAATTTAATAAAGGACTGATCACCTGGTATTTAATTAGGCGGGGTGTTACAGTTGGTATCAGAGCATCAAGTTCTAGTATCCTTTAGGATTTGTGTGGCTTATTATGCTTCCAGCGTAGCTTTCTTTAATATAGATCCCTATGTTTAGGATTGTTGATTTCTTTGGTGTAATCTCATTCTCCTGCTATCACGTATATCTTAGTGAATCTTATTTGTGTTCGGACGTGTTCAAACAGGAAGTATGGCGGACGAGGGCCTTTGGGCGAGTAGCGGGAGGCAGGGATTAGTGAGTACGTGAAGTATATTCGAGGATGATGACCGTAGTCGAGGTCACCCCTATTATGCCACGAGAGGCCAGGACTGTAAAGACGGCTAGGACGCAACCTATAAATTCCAAGTGCTGCTATAGTCGAAAGTGATGCCAAATTAGACTCATCCAACGTAGTACGCTTGAAAGAGGGTCAAATAGAAAATTGAGGGGAGTCATCAGTAGAAGTTTTAGAAATGCGGGAATTATCTGTATTACCCAGCGAAGAGAATATATTCAAAGACTTTGGCATATGGAGAAGTGTGGTTAACTATAAGTCCAAGTTTAGGGTAAAATTTTTCTTGACTCATCGGAGCAAAGTTATAATAGTGGGAGGATACCACCAAATTTAATAGTGAAATGTTGCATCAATGGAAGGACCTTAGGTACAGTTTAACCGCACGTTTCTTCATCAGTTGTTCAGATTAAGATGTGAACGTTATTTAGAACCCACCACAAAAGGGCCGGACAGGGATCCATTTGTAAATGAATTTAGACTTTTAGCCAATCTTGTATCCGCGGAAGTGGATACCAATGGTAGAGAAGATTTCAAGTGGGAGATCAACTCGTGAGGATAGTTGACAACACTTACAGAGAATTATGTTGGACAGTCGATTCATATGGTGATAGTGTCACGCATTATCCGTAGAAATGTTAACGCTCTTATGTGAAAGGAGCTAAAGTAATCGAAAGATTTATTGGACAGTGAGACTTAATAAAATGAAATTAGCAACGCGCCAAAGGGGAACCCATCAGGGGGGTCATTTAAATGATTCGAATAATTGAATTCTTACCAAGCGATGATGAATTCAATAAGAGTTATTGAAGCCAGTAGCACGTTCCTTAGGGCCAACAAAGCTAAGGGAGCGATGAGGGTAGCCATCAGGATCGAGACTATTTAAGTACGAGAGAAGGACAACCCTAATAGGGTAAGTATGATAGGAGATAAGTGGGTTATAAGTTGGGGTGTTTTGTGGAGAGTAAAACCACACGAGTTAAGAAATTTCAGAAGTGAGAAAAAGGGCAAGGGTATGGTGCTTGCAAGGGAAATGGTTAATGCCATTTTTTATTTGGTTCAGACAGACACGTTATGTCCGGAAGACCATTAAGTAGCCAAGGCGATTGTCAAATTAGAAGTATGATTTTTATCCTCGAATGATAAGGCATGTTTTATGTGACGCGAGCGAGTCACTACATTTTTTGTTTATTACTAGGTTCGCATGTGAGAAGAATTTCGTGCATATATCTATAGCATCATTATTATGTTTATGTTTTCCCTGGTAAAGAGGGGTTGTCTTCAGTGTTATCCGCGGAGAATAAATGGGTGCATTGTCTGTGTTATATACTTATTTGAGATTACTCATTTTAGTGATGTGATATGCGAGTATATTATTATACTGATTATGGTTTTAGATAAATGGTTAAAAATATAGTGGGCAGTGATTGCAAGACTTGGGGTTGCTGCCCTAGTGCGGCATGTTTTGTTCTGGAAAAAACTCACATGCGAGAGGGTCAGGATCGCACTTATATTATATATTATAGAGACTTCGAAGGGTATAGTGGTACGAAAATGTATAATTCTGAGGTGTTTAGGGACTTTGTTATATGATTCAGTGTGTATTGGGTTTATCGTTGGGCGGGAAGATTTCACTCATTATTATATGTAATGCTTAGGACTTAGTGGTAGGAGGAGCGTATTGTTATATTTATCCATTGGGAATGTGAAAGTTAAGACTTATATTCATATGTTTGGGAATGGGAGTTTGAGAGTCCCGATTGTATAGAGGTTTGTGGGATGTGATTACCACTAATACTAAGTAATAATGAACTTAGTAAAAAGTTCTTTGTTTCAGTAAAATTTCTAGAGGAAATGTAGATTTTCTGTCAAGAGACGGAATAGAAGAGTATAGGTTATGGACAGAGGACCCAGCGGATTTTGATAACCGATTATGCTAGGAATTAGTGTATTGGGGGGGTTCCTTATTTGGATTTCGCTTTGCGAGACATCCCACGCATGAAACTTAGCGTAAGGTTAGAAGTAGAGAGATTTTGGTCATTAGTCCACAAGTTTAGTACCTCAGTCATCATAGGAGTCGGTAATTATGACTGTAAGTTGGAGTTAAGTGACGATTTAAGTCCAGTGGAGCCAATTGTGTGGTAAGGAAACAATGGAAGTTTTGTTTTATCACCACAAGTTGAAGTGCATAATGATGAGAAGGAGGACTTAAATTTTTTATTTTTAGGTTGATTGAGAGTACCCAAGTGCTGTAAACACACTGTGAGCACAAGGGAAATAAAGAATTGGGTGTTATGTGTGAAGTGTAGGTGATGCTTACACCAGTATGCACGATTTATAGTGTGTGTGGGCATCTTGGTTAGTTGTTGCTTGAATCGTTCAAGTTGAAGAGATATGGGAATAGACGTGTGGAATATATGTTTGTGAGAATGACATAACCAAGTGGAACTGGCAGATTGGACTAAGCGTGGTGCGAAGGACGATAATCCATATATACAGGTACGATCAGAGTGTCAAACACGAATTTAGTTGGAAGGCTATGGGAAGTCATTTAGGGGTATTCCTTGAGAGGAACTATTTTGGAAAACACTCTGAGCGAAGTTTTACCTAGTTAAGTTAGAAAGCAACTTGCGTGTAAGTTGAATGCCGATGTCAGTAAGGTATAAAGGTTCAATAGTGCACATCGTGGAGAAAGTTCACGGGTCGAAACTTTAGATATACGCTAAGGAAAGAAGGGGAGTATTAAGTGTCACTTAATGTGAGTCATTACAAGTAGAAGTCAATGTTGAGTGGGACATAGTGAGTAGTCTCCGCGGGCACCACTCATAGATTGAAATCGGTTGGCATGAGAGGATCAACCAGAGAATTTTGTAGCAAACCTACGATTCCTAAAATAGAAGAGAGAAATTTTGTGAAATTTCTTGGATGGGGTGCCAACTTTAAGGTAAGGTCACGAGTTACTTAGAATGTGTGGAACAAGTTTACCTAAAACAAAGTGATTATTATTCTTTTGGGTGGTATACACTATTAGACAGTGTGCCTCAACCTTTCTTTGAATATAATAATCACCTCGGTAAGAGGTTCTTCCCGGTATAATTTTGAATTAGAATGGGATCATTGAGCCCCACTTTCAAACCAGGATTTCAGAAAGCAGTGGGGATAACATTTTGTTGTGAGTAGGTTGTATCATCCTTAGCCGGGTACTAGGCGAGGTGATTAAAGATTAGGGGAACCACGTGAAACTAATTTTGAATTCATGGTGATCATTCCATTTCCACAACAGATGTATCTAGCAAGTGACGTTTAGTACAGTAGAGTTCCGTGGAAGCACTCGTACGTATTTATTATGGACAAACTGCGTATTGAAATTTTGTGTGGAAAAACCTTAACTATTCTCCCTCTAGTTGTTTGAAGGTGAGTGGATAATCAGGATGTTTGATGGGATGAGTTAGAGTCTGATGACTGTGGTGGAATTACCATGGATGATTTAGGTGATTTTTGAATGTCGTAAGGGTTACGTCACCGAAAATCGAGATTCAAAGAACTGACAAGAGTGGTCAAATGTTGCTTGGTTTCTCACAAAATAAGGAGTTTTGTGTTTAGATAAATACGCGTAATTGTTACGTAGTGAGGTGCAGCCTCCCTGATAATATTAAGAAAATAGGGGCCAGTGATGTGTAGGCTCGTCTTATGCAAATAGTAACGGATTGGAGCACAATGTGAAGTGCCGTTATTAAGGTGTGACTCTACAACTGATGGTATTGAGAGTGTTAAGTAAGCGTATTATGAGGCGGAGAGGACTATAGAAATTCGTCTTACCCGAAAGTCCGTTTTGAGTATAGATAAAGTATTCAGATATATTTTTACCAGGCATACCTTATTTTTTGCATTTCGGGACGAAATTCCGTTATTTGGGGGGGGGGGGGGAGTATGTAATACCCCGTATTTTTATGGCTTTTAAATTTGAGGATTTATTCAATTTAATTTGAGATATTATTATTTTAATATTTACTAGCGTGATGTGAGTTATTAATTATTGGGTATTTGTTGAATATTACTAGATGAGTAAAGTAATATATAAGATTGATTTTATTAAAATTGTCATGAGTGAATAAAATGGCAATTATGGAAATTTAAGTCGGGACGTGCATGTGTCGTGTCAGGACTAAATTATCAGCATAAAAGTGAATAAATTATAAGTCACCCATATTGTCATTTTGAGTGTGCCGAAGTGTCCAGAAGGGTCGAGATAGTCAGAAAAGTGTACTCGGAGGTTTGGTTTGGGTCTCGGGGCATTTTTAGGCCTAATTGACATCCCGGGAGGGTATTATAGACATTTTGTATTTTTGGGTAATTAAACCCATGATTTTTCTTAGGATATATCAGCCATTAGGAGTTGTCTTCTAGGGTTATCAAACACAGAACATGAGAAAAGTCATTAACGAATAGGGTGAAGAGTTTTCCAAGCAATCCAAGGCCTAGAACTCACTCGATTACACCGCCACCACCACCAAAATGTAGATCGCACGACGAGGAATACAACCATATCTTTTTCATCAACAAATCAGACCCTTGAATCCTACGCAAGTATCTATCTTGCTGATTTCTAGTTGGTATTTCTCCCATGTTAGTCTAGGAATGAAAATCATAAGTTTTAATTGAAGAATTATATGTTTTAAAAGAGAATTTATACGTGTTGTAGGGAGAATCCATGTAGTCTGAAATCTTGATCATATATAAAGGATTATCCACGAATTTACTATGATAATTGGGAAGAAAATATGGATTTAAATTGAGTTTTGTAATTATTCATGGAAATTTTGGTTTTATATCTGATATTAAACCCCGTTTTGATTGATTTGTTGAGGATTTATTGATGTCGTCATGTTAGAACTTGTTTATATAAATTGCTTATCAATTTGGATAATTTTGATGGGAGTTTGGGATGAACTTATAGAGATTTGGAGGGGTTAGAATGATTGAACCCGTAGGTTAAAAATTGCAGAAAACTGGGCAAGAACTGCTTGATCAATCGATCGACCCAATCCCTCTTAGAAAAATGCATATTTTCCCCTTTTTGTTTAATCCGGATAAAATACGTGGGAAACCTTGAATATATTTTGAATAGTATAATCGGTTATGAAGAGGACCGGTAGGGCCTAAGTAGACTTAGTTGAGTGAAATTGAATATGGGATGAAATTGTGGGTTAACGGGGAGTTTTTCATACACTGGAAATTGTGCATACGTTTACTAAAGATTTGAGACTCGTGAAAGATTTAGACCAGAAGGTTAGAGAGGGTATACCTAATGAAATTATACTTAGTAAGAGAATACTTCGAGAGATGAGAAGTAATTAAGAAATAAATTTATGAATGAGAATAAAAAAGGCGAATCCGTTATGCGAGATAATTGAGAAATTTGTGCTAAGAACGGATAATTATAATTATGGCTCGTGGCCGCACCTAATTTGTTGAAAATGTGAATATTTATATATATGACTGTGTGACTTTGCATATATTATGTATCTGTGTAAAAAGCATACACGAGTTACTTGCTATCACGGAGGTTTTCGCGCTGGGACAGTCTTATCTCGATTGGACCTTTATTGGGGATATTGACCCGTACCCTAGAAGATAGTATCCACGAATACAGGCTATTCGAAAATGATGGTTAGATGGTCCTAAGAGATGTGAGGGTATGTGCTGACCTCTTAGGATTTGGAACTATGCTTCGCCTCCATTTGTGTGTGTATTGTGTTAATACAGTTTGAGAGTGATTTCGAATTAGTATTTCCCTTAGTATGAGTGATACGGGGACTTGATAGTAGAGTATGCCAGCACCATAGATTTATGTGGGGTGTCGATAGTATATATATTACATGAGTGACAAATATATATATATATATATACTTATATATATGGAAACTTTCTACTGTGTGTAAAAGTAATTAAGTAATGAATAAATGCCTCAACTTTATAACAAGTGTTTGTGAATTTGGTAACGGTACTGAGTGATTTCAAGTAAGAAAATGGAAGAGATTAATTTTCTAAAACTAAATATCATGGCCTTAGTATTCCTCAAGTTAAAACTTTATGGAAAATAAGTTAGATAGATTTATGAGATCAATAGTATGATAGGCATGCATACTAGATGAGAGGTGAGAATTCTCAAGAGAGTGTCGCATACTAACATGGTGGTTATATTAGCTGGTAAGAATTTTAAATAATTACTATACTATTTTTAAAACTGTTTTACACTCGGGCTCTGACCCATTTTCTGTCGTCATTTTTCTCTCTTGTATATATTTGTATGTATTACAGTTGCCTAGCCACAAGGGCGTCATGCATATGTTCTTTGGAGTTGACGTGCTACAGCTTATGTGAGAGTTGCAGGCCCTCGCTTTAGACGACCTCTTCATTGATTCAGTTCTTACTTTAGTTCATTATAATTAGGGCATGTGTCGTTCGATTTCCTATTCTGATCGAATTTTTCAGAGATTTATGTTCATTTATATTTCCAGTATTCAGTACTCTTTGGGAGTTAACTCTTGTCAGGATGATTTCATTTATAGTTCTTAAGCTTGGTTTGGTTTATCTTGATGGTTTAATTCTTGTGTATTAATTTCCATCCTTAGTATGTATGTGATTCTTAAACTGTTGGGTATTAAAAAGGTTTTCATATTGGAATTTAATAAAATGAAAAATAAGACTTTAAATTGTTATGACACTTAGCTTAATTATTTGGGGTGTTTAATTTGGAAATAATTATTTTGCTACAGTGATGCTAAGAATGAACCAACCGTTCACCTTGATTTTAATTTAATGAAGGACTGATCACCTGGTATTTAATTAGGCAGGGTGTTACGCGCACCGACTTCTTAAAGAAAATATTTCATCTTAGTTGCTACAAAACTTTATACCAAATGGGCAGAATCAATCTATTGGAACACGAGGCCCCCAATTTCAAATTTTTAAATAATAATTTCAATTTCCTTTTTAAAGATGCGGAAGCGAGATGGTTCAATTAAACACACAAACACCAAATTTTAATTTCTTTCAAATTAAAATTAAACTCAAAATCAAATTTGTGTTCAATTTTAACTTTAAGCCCAAAAAATCAATATAATCAAAGTCCTAGAAATTTTCCTAACTAAATAATTAATCCATTTTTGCAATTTTAGGCCAAACCGAATTTTATAAAATTAAAGTAAATGACTTGAACTAAATTAATTAAACATTATCCAAATTAATTTTGCACCAAATTAAGTAAGTATTGATTTAAACCAAATTTTATCTTTTTACCTAAGCATGCATCTAAGGTGAATTTTGCAAAAGATCAAATATACAAATAAATCATTACGCCGCGATGTACGAGGAAAAACCCACAACGGGAAAAAACCTCGGATGGCCCTAGCCTAAAGTCCACTAAGTATGGTTTTACAATTACAAGACATATGACTTACTTCCTCGATTCGACATCTTTCAAGCCTTGACGCGTCTTCTTGTAAACACCTCCGCCTAGTCGACAACCCCGAAACTCCACCTGAACCTTGGAATTCACCAATGAGACTTTAAGAACACCGTCAACCACACATGGTGCCTTTCACCATGTTAGAATGCAGCAGCAAAACAATGAGACTTCTTCTTTGAGGGATGTAGAAGTAAACCCAAACAAACTGTTCAACTTAGTAAAGTAAACCCGGTGCCAAACACTCCATGCAAGATATTTATATGGAAACTTGGAATAAACAATATGGGTGTAAACCAAAGTGTTTTAGGGTGATTTTCTTGGAAAGCAAAACACTTAGACCATGAACCTTTTTATAGAAAAGTTAAACTCTCAAAACTCTCTCTAGGAGATGGAAGAATAAGAAAAAGTTAGTTCAAAAGAGTCGGTTCTCGCACTTATTAAGTCTGTCAAAAGTTAGTGGGGAAAACGTAGTGGGATAGAGGTGAAAAAGTACCAAAAACTGCCAAATAATTTTCTGACAAAAATCTCGTTCGAACTAGTTTTCGTTCGAACGGAGTGTCGTTCGAATGACACTTCTAACGAAGTTCCAGTGTCCCGTTGGGAAAACTCATTGGCAAACTCGTTCGAACGATATTCTCATTCGAACTTGTTCGAACGATAATTTCGAACGAACTTCCAGAAAGCATAAAATTTAATTTTTAGCCCAGAAACTTTATTTTAATGTTTTAAAGAAACCTTCTGAAAATAAACATCAGTTTAAAATAAAAAAATCACCCATTTAAAATTTTTCCAAGCTCCTATATAAATATGTTATGCATTCATACCTTACGAGTAAACGGAACACATGTTGTTGATATAGAAACGAGGCACAACAAACTAGGCATTTGATTAAGCTTTAATCTTGGCCGCTACATCTTCAACTAACACGTCATAGGCTTGAAAGGATAAACTTGAACTCTATCCTATGACTGAAATGTTTTTGTCCGTAATTGAGCCAACACTACAATGAGACTCAATCGGAGACTTGTGTCCTTATAAATCTCCCCCTTTGGCTATTCCGGGACAAAAACCAATAAAAATCCTAAAGGGCCGTCAAGCTCTACTAGACTTAAAAAATATCCCACCCAAAATAAAAAATACATAGCTTGACTAAAATACCCGAGGATCAATATCTTTTCCGACGATAAAAGTTGCCATATTTAAAAGAATTCCTGCACACTTAAGAAAACTATCAAATGCATAGGGAATATCAAAATATTAGATGCATATAAATTAAATACTCCCCCTAAATTAATTCTCCCCTTTATCAACTATGATCAACCTAAGAAGATAGCACTCTCCCCCTAAGTTAAATATCCTAAACTTAGATAAGATGACAATAGGATTATATACCATTTCACCCCCTATCATTCTCCCCCATTTTGTTCAGGAATAGACAAAGGATAAAAGAATTTAAAAAAATGGTGCATAAGGTGATAAGAACATGAAAGCATATAGGCAACAAAAGAATAACTACTCCATATAAATAATAAAGGATACCAGCAAAATACAATATGCAATAAATATCAAAATGATACATAAAGTATTAAGCATGTGATATCAACAAAATATGCAACTAGATAGATACCAATCATGAAGTAGAAGCATAGATGGACTAGAAAGCAAGGCAAAGACAATAAAATACCTCGTATATGAGTACATAATAAATATCATTAACGCACACGCACATATACTAGGTATAAACACCACATATGACAAAAAATAAAATAAGCTTTTCACACTCGTATGGCAAAAATGTGTCATATAGAAACGGAAGTGTTGGGGTGTGAACTAGCAACAATTAAATTTAGACCTAATCACTTAAAATATGTTCACGAAGATCTCATTTGATTGCAAAATTCATCCCATTTGAATATAACCTCACGTGACAATATAGATTGAACTCAATGAACAAACATACACAATGCATACAAGCCTAGACTTTTGATGATTCTACAAACCAAGAGAGTCATGATATTGAAATTACAACTAGGATAAATGGACATTGTGCAAACCGTTGATATACCATCCAAACTCCCTCAATTTAAGCATATTATTTTAATCTTTTGAATGAATAAATCAACTAAACAAAATAGGCCTTGGCAAATATTTTCTTTTAATGCCATTATTCTTTTAGGCCTTTGGACCACGTATTTCTTTTAGGTCCAAACAAACGGTGGCTTACTCGCAAAGGATGATTTTTCCTTTCGGAGCCCTTCCCCGTGCACATTCATATATCATTTTTATATCTCACACAAATTTCACGTGCAACGGATTTTGACATGCACTAGTCCTCCTAGATCATATAATCTGTAGATGACTAGATTGGTAGGAGAACACCTCAGAAAGCTCAAATATACACATTAAGTTTAAAATTCAAGTGAGCTCGTGAATGTGTGAATTGAGGCATATAAAAATAGAATCCATTTAAGCAACACAAAATCCAACTACTTCATGTAAGCATGGTAAAGAATATTTTAAGGATTGACAATCTAAACCAAAAGTTCTAGCCACATGGAAGCGAAAAAAGTAGGGATTCAAACACAAGTATATGCCACATAGAGTGTGTCAAACTAAAATACAGAAAAAAGAAAAATCTTTTTGAGTTTTTGACAATTTTTAAGCCAAACAACAAAAATATTTACTCAAAAGACACACAAAAATCATTTGTATATTTCATTAAGCCTAAATTATAAAGAATGAAACACAAATGATAGACAAAAATCTTTTTGTATTTTTCATTTAATGCTAACTAAAATGAAAGAACTATAATTCAAAAGATAAACAAAGATCATAATTCTAACATGTGATTAAGCATAGAGCATAGACCAGAAAGTGATTAAGAAGCATACAATTTGCATGATAATATAATATGTAGTACAAAAGCTAAAGTATGCAAATAAAACTAACACATTCAACCTTTAGATTTTGCAAGGGAGGAATGATGTGAAAGTAAATGAGAATCAAATACCCTATCTTGTAAAGCTACCAAGTCGGATCTCCTAACCCAAATTAATGATGAATGACGATCTCGCGAAGTAGGAATCTTGGCTACCTTGGTTGCCTTATGTAAGGATTTTCTGGGACCTATTTTAAGATCAAAATAGAACTTCTTAAGATGACCTTTTCGACCACAATGTGAGCACCTAAAGACTCAGTGAAGAGAATGAACTCTAAAGTCTTTCCTAGGAGATTCTCCTAAAATATTGGTTTTGGCTTTATGAGTTGATTCATTACAAGTATCGAAGCCTAAACCAAACGTGTCATTTTTTATTTGGACCGTTCCTAAGATTTTATCTAGTTTTTGGGAACGACACTCCAAATCAAATTTGACTTTACTAGAGTCTTTTAATTTATTTTCTAATTCTAAAATTCTAGACTCTAACAAAACATTTCTCTCTTCAAACTTGAGAAGCTCCTTTTTCATTGATTCCATTAAACCTCTAAGGCTATCTCTCTCGCCTTCTATATATTCAAGCTTCTCTCGAAGAGTCCTCTCACGTGTCCTAAGGTCTTCAACCAACATACTTCATCAACGACCTTGACACGCTCTCTTAAACTCGCTTCTATCTTCAAATTAGCTCTTTTTAATTTCATAGATTCTTCATATAATTCTTGAAAAGCATTTTGAAGTTCACTTACATCAACCTCTTCTTCATTTTCAATCTCTCTTTCTTCTCCACTCTCACTGCCATCCTCTTTCATAGCTTCACAAACAAGGGCCTCAGAAGTGTTATGAATTAAGATGTCATCATTGGATGATTCCTCACTATCACTAACATAGCTAGCAATGAACGCGGTAAAGTTGTGCTCAATGGGGGAATCGGGCTCCTCTTCCTTATCACTATCACTAAGGGTTGCATTGTAGGAAATTGGCTTCTTACCCTCTCTCCTTAGTTTAGTGGGGCACTCAAAAGCCCTATGGCCATATCCTTCACAACCAAAACACTTATCTGACTCATCCCTATTTACATCTTCATTAGAAATTCTAGGTATCTTCTCGGCTTTGTCATTCTTAGATTTTTCAAATTTCTTAAAATCATTTTTAAATTTATCTTTCTTAAATTTAAGAATTTTTTGAAACTTTATAGCAAACATAGCCATATTCTCTATGTTACTATCACTTTCACTCTCTACTACTTGTTTTTCCTCCTTTCGGGCTTTCAAAGAAACGGCCTTCTAAAATTTCTTTTCGGTTTTGGAGGGAAACATATCTAGTTCATAGGTTTGTAAATCACCTACGAGCTCTTCTAATTTTGTAGAGGCTAAAGTGGTTAAAGAATTTAACACGGTCACCTTAGGAATAAATCTATCGGGTAGGGAACTTAAAATTTTCTTTACTACTCAGTTGTCGGGTATTTTCTCTACTAAATTAAAAGATGAATTAACAATATCGGAAAGTCTAGCATAAAATTCATCAAAAGTTTCTTTTTCATTCATTTTGATGGTTTCAAATTGAGTGGTGAGGTTTTGGAGTTTCGAAGCTTTTACGACACAAGTTCCTTCATGAGTGAGTTGTAAAACATCCCAAGATTCTTTAGTGGTTTCGCACGTCATAATGAGACGGAATTCATCCGATGTGACCGCGCTAAACAAGGCATTTAAACCTCGGGAATTAAAATTAGATTATTTAAATTCATTCTCACTCCATCTATCGGCGGGTTTGGGAACACGCTCATTATCTACAAAATGTGTAGGTGGGGACCACCAGTTAACAACATATAACCAAACCTTCTCGTCGATAGACTTTAGTGCTAATTTTATCTGGGCTTTCCAATACACATAGTTAGAACCATCAAAAATAAGAAATTTTGAAAATGGGGAAAATTCTATTTTAGACAAAAATATTTAAAAGGATCTTAAACACAATAATTTTACGATCCCACTCTGATACCAATTGTTAGAACACGAGGCCCCCAATTTTAAATTTTTTAAATAATAATTTCAATTTCCTTTTTAAAGATGCAGAAGCGAGATGGTTCAATTAAACACACAAACACCAAATTTTAATTTCTTTCAAATTAAAATTAAACTCAAAATCAAATTTGTGAATTTTAACTTTAAGCCCAAAAAATCAATATAATCAAAGTCCTAGAAATTTTCCTAACTAAATAATTAATCCATTTTTGCAATTTTAGGCCAAACCAAATTTTAGCAAATTAAAGTAAATGAGTTGAACTAAATTAATTAAACATTACCCTAATTAATTTTGCACCAAATTAAGTAAGTAGTGATTTAAACCAAATTTTATCTTTTTACCTAAGCATGCATCTAAGGTGAATTTTGCAAAAGATAAAATAAACAAATATATCATTACTCCACGATGTACGAGGAAAAATCCACAACGGGAAAAAACCTTGGACGACCCTAGCCTTAAGTCCACTAAGTACGGTTTTACAATTGCAAGAGAGATGACTTACTTCCTCGACTCAACTCCTTTCAAGCCTTGACACGTCTTCTTGTAAACACCTCCGCCTAGTCGACAACCTCGGAACTCCACCGGAACCTTGGAATTTACCAATGAGACTTTAGGAACACTGTCAACCACACATGGTGCCTCTCACCATGTTAGAATGCCGCAGAAAAATAATGAGACTTCTTCTTTGAGGGATGTAGAAGTAAACCCAAACAAACTATTCAAATTGGCAGAGTAAACCCGGTGCCAAACACTCCAAGCAAGATATTTATATGGAAACTTAGAATAAACAATATGGATGTAAACCAAAAGTGTTTTAGGGTGATTTTCTTGGAAAGCAAAACACTTAAACCATGAACCTTTTCATAGAAAAGTTAAACTCTCAAAACTCTCTCTAGGAGATGGAAGAATATGAAAAAGTTAGTTTAAAAGAGTTGGTTCCCGCACTTATTAAGTCTGTCAAAAGTTAGTGGGGAAAAAGTAGTGGGATAGAGGTGAAAAACTGCCAAATAATTTTCCCGCCGGAAATCTCGTTCGAACGAGATTTTCATTCGAATGAAGTCTCGTTCGAAGGACACTTCTAGCAAAGTTCTAGTGGAATGTTGGGAAAACTTGTTGGCAAACTCGTTCGAACGATATTCTCGTTCGAACGAAAAACTCATTCGAACGACAATTTCGAACGAACTTCCAGAAGGCATAAAATTTAATTTTTAGCCCTGAAACTTTATTTTAAAGTTTTAAAGAAACCTTCTGAGAATAAACATCAGTTTAAAACAAAAAATCACCCAATTAAAATTATTCCAAGCTCCTATATAAATATGTAATACATTCGTACCTCATGAGTAAACGGAACACATGTTGTTGACGTAGAAATGAGGCACAACAAACTCGACATTTGATGAAGCTTTAATCTTGGTCGCTATGTCTTCAACTAACACGTCATAGGCTTGAAAGTATAAACTTGAACTCTATCCTATGACTCAAATGTTTTTATCCTAAATTGATCCAACACTACATTGAGACTCAATCGGAGAGTTGTGTTCTTACACAATCCCTTTAAGTTGGAAAACTGTGTAAGTGGGAACTCAATTCATTCATGGGTCATCATTTTCAAGTTTGGCATCCCTGAGGTAATTCTCACAGATAATGAAAAACAGTTTGTGTCAAAATAGATGGGATTGTTGACAGACAAATACAAGATCATCCATAATAGCTCTACTATTTTCTATCCAAAAGGTAATGGGCAAGCTAAGCAAGCAACAAAACCTTGATCAATACTCTAAAAAAAATGTCAAAATATCTCCCTAGTACTTGGGATGATAAGTTATTGATGGTTCATAGAACTTGGAAGAGGAAACCAATCGGGTTCAGTCCTTCCTCTTTCGTCTATAGAATAGAATTATTCGTACTTGTAGAGCTAGAAATACGTTCTGAAAAAATGGCTTTGAATAATGATATGCTCCGAGACCCATGGCAGGTACAATTGGAAGCTTTGGACGAGCATAGGGACAAGGCCAGAACATCTCAAAAGGGCAGTTATAATTTCCAGAGTGATAATTTCACTAAATCCAAAATATGGGAAGATCAACCAACCGTCAGTTTTTGAAACCAGGGATACATGGTAGTTTAATGTGGGAAGGCCAACAGTCCATTGGTTAACCTTTTCCAAAAAAATTAACTATGCAGGGGGTATGTTTACACTATATTTATATGGAAAATATAGTGATGACATGTGGAAAATAAATAAGAGAAAAATTGTGATCAGAATGGCCTAAAAATCAATAATTTTCGCATTCGTGTAATGACACACGGGTGCCTCAAGAGGATATATGTGAAAATAGGCCCGTGTGGGTTGTTATAAAAAATAAAGTGGCCACACGTGTTAATATACACGTTTCTTGGGATTCAAAAAGAAAATTTCCAATAGTTAATCGATTAAAGCAGCTATAATTTTAAGGACAACTGTAAATAATTGGAGGAAATAATTACAGGAAGACTCTCCACAAACAACTCGTTTTATAGTAATTATATTTTACCAGTTTATTTCTTCTTTTACAAGTCTATTTATTTTTCGAATTAGTTTGAAAGGTTAAATTTAGATCCTGTTTCAATCTCCCTATAAAAAAATTCATTTAATTTACAATTTATCTTTAAGTTCTCGATATTTTTATTTGGCTATTCTATTGTCAAATCATTTTTATCGTTCTTCACTTTTGAAAATTACTTTTGCCTTCTTGTTTAATCGCATTTAATGTACCTTTATGTCTCAACTTTTTAGTTCACTTTACTCTGTAAAAAAATCACCAATTCACAAAAAGTATTTTTAATTGAATCATTCCAATGTAGCATAATCTCCTGGTTATTGGTTGGCTAAATATAATTTTGGTTGGCAAGACCCATAATCATTTCCTAGCACGCTCACAAAATTCTTATATTTGAAGCCACCAAAGTATCTTTCCAAACCAATTTGTCCTACATAGCCTCTTTATTCGAGGATGTTTTTCTTGGTCATGCCATAATCCACGGTGATTTCTCTTTCCCTATTCTCGAATGATCCTTATGCGGCTTGTAATACTCTATTGAGTCTTGATTGAAATCTATACATGATGCAAGCCCAAAATTAGACAAGATACAAAGCAGAGGGTACTTTTGAGATAACTTGTCAACCCTCTTCCTCTAGCCTTAATCACTAAAAAATATCCAAAATGCATGCCCATTATGCCACAACCCAAAAAATCCAATGCAGTGACCACAATACCTTAAAAGTACAAATGAGTACACAAAAGAAACATTAAATCACTAAACCTTAATAGTAATCTCAATAACATTACGAATACCACAAGAACCCCAAATATCAAAAATCTTTAAATATTCCCAAAGGAATGAGAAATCAATATTAATTCATTACTTAAACCATATGGTATTACATCAACTAAATGAACAGTAGAAGGTCATAGTCTAAACCCAAAGTTAGAGTAAATTCATTATATTCATAAGATCTCATTTAAATAAATGAAAACCTAAGACATGGGGTTTTAATTGAAAAAAAAAGATGAGGATGAAGATCCCTTACCTTATAGGACTAGGTCTGGAGCCTCACTCCTCTAAGAAGGATTTTGCTACTGCTGGTCATTTCTGACTACCTAACTTCGCCTCCACTTTTCCTTTGAACATTACGTATCTTCGCCTCCCTACCAAATTAGTGACTACCTCCTCTCAAACTCCCATTTTCTCTCTATATAACTCCCTATAAAAGTTTCTAGAAGCTTTGGAAAGTGTGACAAATGTTTTCGTTTATAGTGACTTTTAAAAGGACAAAGGCTTTATCTCTTATGTAATATTATGATTAGTCAATGTCATTATTTCGGTGGTGTGTTTATAAGAAAACATTTGAACATAATATACATCTTGAAGAGGAATCTCTAATGCCTCCCGATTTTCTAAACTACCCCCTCAATGTCCACTATTATAGTAATAGGCTTTCATGTAGTACTTTCCCATAAGAATACTTGGTCATGGCATAAGACTATGCCTAAGGTTTTCTTAAAAGACAAGTACTTGGTTATTACAAAAGGTTATATGAGGTTCACTAAGGTCTTTATCATGAGTGGGGCCTATAATTGATATGAATTATAATATAAATTATACGTAGGACTCAATGTGAGTAGTTATACAAACAAAATCGACCACATGATTCTCTCTCCTTGGTTGTGTGTAATGTTACTTGTAGAATTATTTGATCCTTCCATTGAATTCCTTCGATAAGAATTTTTTTCTAGGATTATTCATAGCATAGTTTTAAACTAGTTTGGCGTATCCCGCTAGGAATCATCACACACTGCCAAGACGAACCGAACTCATGCATCTGCAAGTTTGAAGACTTCCCGATATTCCGTAAAGGTATAAAGCAAATTAGAGTTTAAATTAATTTAAAATATTTATTTTGGGGATGTGTATTTTTATGAAAAATGAACATGAATTTTTTATTTCCAGAAGAAAAATCATTTTTGTTTTAAATCTCGTTCAAACGAGATTACATGTCATTTGAAGGTTGTCCGAACTATTTTTCAAACAAGATTCAATTGAGGGCTTACAGTCTCAGTTTTTTAGAGGTCGTTAGAAGCGAAGTGAACTTCGTTTGAATAAGATCATCATCACGTTAGAACGACATTACAATATCGTTCGAATGGTGCCACCGCCTCAAAATTCTACATATAAATACATGTTTCCTATTCAGTTTCATTTAGACTTTTGCCAGATTCGTTCCTGCATAAATTTTTCAAAAACACGATTTAATTCAAACACTATTTTATTTTTTATTGTAAATCACTATTTAATTCACAAACAAACATCCTGAATATTTAGTTTTATCAATTCGTTTAAACCCTAATAAGTTTTGTACACTTTTATACACCTTTGTGGAGAAGGTATCTCTATGGATGACTAGTGATACTTGAGGGAACTCACTGCTGAAGACAAAGGCTAAGGTGAAAAGAGGACAGCGGTCTTGTGATTATTGAAAGGATCATAAAATTTGATGAAGGTAACTTGTGGGACATTCTTCTACTGTGGATTCTTTATAAAGTTTGTAAGTTGCTATCTGTAAGTTTTATGAAGTGAATAAAAGGTTTTATCCTGAGAGGATTTTTCTTGATACTTTGACTTTGTTGAGTGATTGATGTTATTTATATTTTGGATCACATAGTTTCATGTTCTAGGGATAAAGGATTAAAATTGGTTTGGATTGCCATTTGAATTGAATAAGTTAACACCATTAGATAATTGCGCACTCTCAAATTGGAATCTTTATTGAGGACATTTATTTTTGAATTCTCATAGTGGTCTAAGTGCCTTCCAATCTCTCTAAGTGGTGTTAGAGCATTCGTATATCGCATTTTTCAAATTGATATCAGAGGAGGTTACACCAAGATATTGTGTGATCCTGATTTTTTTCAAAGAGTTTTTCCCACTGATACCTTTTTTCTCAAATTGGTATCAGTGTAAGTTGCACTAAGTTATTGTGTTAGACCCTTCTTTATTGAGTTTTGGGTGATTTATTTCGCTATGGATCTTTTGCAAACTGTTCAAAATCAAAGAGATTTCTTTAGTGAGAAACTTATCGATATGGACCATTATTTTAGAAAATTAAAATTTTCTAAGAAAGGGAGTGATGATAGAGTATGGTTTATAGAAAAAGAATTAGATAACTTTAAAAATTATAGGGTTCATGTTTGTGCCATTGAGGATAGTGTTTTGATTAATGATTTTAAGGTGCGTGAGAAAACTCTTAGGGATAAGTTTTCTTTCATTGAGGTGGAGCGAGATAACCTTCTAGTAATAATTGATAATATGAAGAAAGACTCCTTAAAATTGGAAGAGTCAATTTCTTTTCTAGCGTACACAATTTTAAAGTTAAAACATAAATTAAAAGACTCTAGTAGTGTTGATAGTGATAGTACTGGCTCACATGTTTCTAGTGCCTCCAGTGTCAAAGCCAAGACCATTGTCTGTTTTAGAGGGTCAGCCACATCCAACGATGTTAGAAAAGGTCAAACCATAGGTAACATTCCTCGAGTTTACACATATTCACATTGTGGTAGGAAAGTTCACCTTAGGTGTTTTTGTTATGATCTTGGAAGAGATCCTAGGAAGTTTAAGTCTAGTGCTCCTGTGGTTCCCGAATACCGACGCATTAGTTATACACCTATTTAGATTAGCAAATCCGTTTTTGAGGAGCTAGATGTTAGATAGTTTATTATAACATACTTGCACATGATTCTACTCTTGCTATATCATGTGAATGATTACTTGGAAGATTTTGTTTGTCATACTCTAGTTGTTCTTAGTGATATATGATTGCCAGTGTTATGACATGTGTAGCTTTTGTATTATATTTCTCTTTTACTGAGTCATATTTGAAAAATACAAAATGATTTTTTTTAGATAAAATATTTGAAAAATATAAAAAAAAATTTGGTTTTTGTGTCTTTTAGTTTTACATTTTTGGTATGGAATATTTGTGTGCTTAAATCCAATTCATTCTGTAATTTCAATGTGGCTAGGACACTTGGTTATGACTTTAGATGCTTAGATTGATCTTAAACATATTTATGGAGTTGTCTCAAACTTGATTTGATTTACGGATTCAACTTTGTATATACCTCCGCACACACATGCATGAGTTTTTTGAACATTTACTTCACTATGTATATTTGGTATTTATGAATGTAAGAACCATTGCCCGTGAGATTTTATTTAGCATTAAAAAATATGAGTGTACACGGGAAAGGGCTGTGAAAGACAGGTTGACTTTGCATCAAAACTATCGTTTGAAAAGAGCCCAAAAAAATTAAGGTAATAAAAGAGCAAAATATGCCAAAAGGGGGCCAAAATAGTTTAGTATGTTTGATAATTCAAAAGAAATAACTTCCAAAGAAAAGAAAAGAAAAGAAAGAAATATGATTATGCTTATCTTTTTAGGGAGTTTAGTTGAAGATGTACAGGTGAGGACAATGAATCTTAGTTATGCTTATTTGTCATGACACTATTGATTTATAGAATCATCAATATTTTAGGCTTGTGTGCATTATGCTTTTTTTGTTCGTTAAGTTCACTTTACTTCTCACTTGAGGCTAAAGCTTAGTTTGATAAAGTTTTGCGGTCAATTAGAACTTCTTGAACATATTTGAGTATTTGGGTTGTAATTTATTTGTATCTAGTTCACGTCCATTCACTCCATTCCACATGTTTAGACACATCGATACTATGCAAGTGCGTAAAGCTTATGTATTTTGTGTCATGTTTTGCGGTCGTTTGTACCTATATATGTGTGCCGAATTTTCTTTGATATATTTTCTATATATTATATATGGCATTGTATGTTGTATTTGTGATTTTTTTTTTAAATTGAAAATTTTAGAAAATAGTTAGTTATGTTTGCCTTTGAGATTATTATTATACATGCTTGATTTATATTTTTTTGTTATGATATCTTATCCTCTACGTGATGCTTTGCTTTAATGATTAAGTTTGTACTTCTTTGTCTATTTTGGATAAAAATAAAGGTGGAGAACGAATTAAATGAGTTTGATTTATGGGGGATAATTTTTTTATGAGTTTTACTTAATTTTAAACTCGATGTGTCACGAGGTATACGTTTTGTCTCTCATGTGTGTAGGTACTTAAAGCAAAATTCAAGATACATGGATGAAGACACAGTTTGAGGAAGGGAAGAAGAATTAGTTTGAAGACAAAATGACTTATGCCATTATGTTATAGGGTTAGAAAAGGTGTTAGGATTTTTGTCATAGGATATTTTGATTTTAATTTGGTGTTTGGTTATGTTTGTTTGTTTTGTACCGAAATAGCCAAAGGGGGAGATTTGTACGAACAATTTTTCTAGGATTGTTCATAGCATAGTTTAAACTAGTTTGGCATGTCCCGTTACAAATCGTCACGCACCATCAAGATGAATCGAACTCAAGCATCTCCAAGTTTTATGACTTCCCGACAGCCTATAAAGGTATAAACCAATTTAGAGTTTAATTTAATTTACAAAAAAAAAAATTGGGAAGTTTATTATTATAAAAAAGGAACATGAGTTTTTTTATTTAGAAAAGAAAAATAATTTTATTTTTTACATCTGGTTCAAACGAGATTGCATGTCATTTGAAGGTCGTTCTAAGTGTTTTTCAAATTAGGTTAAATAGAGGACTTATTGCCTCAGTTTTTGAGAGGTCGTTAAAAGAAAACTAAACTTCGTTCGAACGAGATCATCAACACATTAGAACGTTATTACATTATTTTACAAACGACACCAATGCATTGACATTTGTGAATGTCTTATAAATACCTATTTTGCATTATATTTTTTAATATTTTTGCCAGATTTGTTTTTGCATAACTTTTGCAAAAGTTCTTCACTTTTTGTGTCCCAGTAACACTGTTTAATTCACAAACAAACATCTTGTATATTTAGTTTTGTGAATTTATTTAAACACTAAAAAGTGTTGTATACTTTCATACACCTTTACGAAGAAGGCATATCCATGGATGACTTATGATACCTGAGGGAACTCACTGCTGAACACAAAGGTTGAGGCTAAAGGAGGATTTCATTCTTGTGATTCTTGCGAGGATCATAGATGTGGACGAAGGACACCTGTGCGATATTCGTCTACTGTAGATTCCTTTATAAAGTTTATAAGTGGAAATTTGTAAATTTTATAAAGTGAATAAAAGGTTTTACCCCTTGGGGATTTTTCCTAAAACTTTGCCTCTGTTGAATACTTGATTTAATTTACATTCTAAATCATATAGTTGCATGTGCTAGGGCTAAAGGATTAAAATTGGTGTGGATTCTCATTTGAATTTAATAAGTTAACACCGTCAGATAATTGCGCACTCTCAAATAGGAATCTTTGTTGAGCACATTTCCCCAATCTCATAGTATTATATGTGCCTTCCACTTTCTTTAAGTGGTTTTAGAGCATTCGCACCTCACATTTTTCACCTTTAGTCCCTATATATAGGAAGTCGAGGAAGAAGGTAATGATTGACTATAGTTATAAGGTTACCCTTGACCTGAAATTCACCAAGAATTTAGAAGGGCATGAAGTGTTATTGAGGCTCACAAGTGATAAGTGATGATAGGTTTGGTGTATTAAATTGGATTTTATGTATCAAAGGTTAGGTTTTCATAGTCGATAATGTGAAATCATCCACTCCATTATTATATGGGAAGAGCATTGATTATCTTCTTGAGGTTTCCTTGAGAATCTAAGGTCCTCCGAGAGAGATCTGAGCCATGTTCCTCCCTTAGTAATATCTTTTATGTACTTTGGTATCCTTGAAAAGGTAAGGTTTGCCCAAATGAGATGAACGCTCTAAAGGACCTTCATTTGGTTTCTGGATTTTTCCTTTCGCAAGGATAGGTTACTAGGGGTTAAAAATCCTTAATGTGACCCTTTTCCATTATTCATGCTTCAATAGTACCTTATTCGATATGGTTGAGCTTCAAATAACATGTTTAAGTTGTTTACCAAGAGTAATAAGGTACTAAGAATGCATTTGGGGTTCCCAAAAGGGGCAGTGGCTTTTGTTAGGAGTTTAAGGACGCTTTAGTTGAATTATTTCAATAAGTCAAAGTCTCTAAATACCTTGCTAAATTTTATTTATCTTATTTAAGGTATTGGGTATTCTCTTAAAGTAAATGTTTACTCAAGGTACCATTAGTATCCCCTACTCAACTTCGAAAGGATTTTGGGATGGGAATACAATTTAAATATAAAGTTGATGACATTTTTGTAAATGTGTTATTTAAATACCATCTGATCTGTATATTTATGCTCTCGTCTGGATGACCTATTAATGAAGAACATAATTCTTAGACATACCATTGGAATAGGATTATTGTCCAACAAACTCCCCCATCATCAGTCTCGTCCCAAGTAGTCCCGATTGGATGACTTATTAAGGAAATGCCTTCCTCGCATATACCCTTGAAATGGACTACCATTCATCAAAGTCTTTCATCATCGGTTTTCCTGAGTGATCTCGGAGTATACACCACATTTTAGGTGCCCCTGAGTCTCTCATTATGTCCCTAGAACCTCCCCATTTCACTACAAACCCTAGTACATACTCCGAGTACTGATTTAGAGGCCTTCGGGCACCCTCGAGCCCCGTTTGATTTCGGTCAACTTCATCGTCAGAGTGAAAGCTCATTGAATCTTAAAAGGGATCTGCATCACCTTTTCAATGGTCTTCCCTATGCACGAAATGGAAAAACGGTTCGAACGGACCATTTTACCACCAAAAAATGATCTCGAGGCCACCGAGCACTCCCAGACCCCAATTTGACCAAATCAACTTCATTGTCAGGATGAAAAATCTTTGAATCCTCGAAGGAAACTGAAACTCCTTTCTAATGATCCACCCCTGCGTGAAACGGCATAACCGTTCGGATAAATAATTTATTTTCCCTTGAACACTGATCCGGGCGCCACTGGGCGCTTCTGGGATCCATTTTACCAAGGTAAACTCTTAAGATAGAATGAGACTGAATGAATCTTTAAAGGTCACTGAATACCCTTTCCAACAGTCTACCCCATGCGCGAATCAACCATACGGTACGGACGAACGACCTATTTTACTTCAAAAGGTCATCGGGCACTTTCGCGCCCCACCAAAGTAAACTTTCAAAACCGAGCGAAGCTATTTGAAATGTCAAATTACCTTGCATAATATTTCCAACGGTCTACCCCGTGCGTGATTATGACTTCCAGTTTGGATAAACGATCCATTTGTCTGACGATCCCCATCTAAAGGATCGATGAGCGCTTCTGAGCACCATTTGACACAATGTCAACTCCCGGAGATGGGAGTAGCCTAAAGGACTCTTGAAGGTCTCTGAATTACCTTTCTAGAGGTATGCCCCATGTGCGATTTTGGATTTATGGATTGTGTTCTACGAAAGTTTTTCCAAACAAATCTACCTGAGACTCGCGATTGGCAGATCCGTTTCCCTGCCCATCGGTAGTGTGTCTAAGGTTACCTAACGATTAGCAGGGCTAGGGCTATCCCAATCGGAACCCCCTTACCTTATAAATAGAGGGCATGAGCTCACCCTTAAAGCACACCTCATGTCAATCAATATCAGTGATCTCAGTAGCAATCTCTTGCAATCAACAATGTTTCCTTGTGTGAAATTCCTTTCCATTTTTCATTCCCATCATTTTTATACCCAATTTGGCAAAATCTCATTCTCTCTGATCCAACAGTCATCTCACCATTCAAGGGAGCTCATCAAAGTTCAAGATCAAGCCTCAATTCTCCAAAGAAGGTTTAAAAATCCTTCTCTCTCTTTCAATTCTTTATTTTTGCATTAGTTACATAAATTCTTAATCTAGCTTTTATTTTAGTTCGTCCACATTAATATCTCATTCTTTATTAGTTATACTTCACATCCTTTATTTTCTATAAAAAATCCAAAAAAAAAAAGAAAAAGAGGGTTAAACCTATAAATTCCAACGGAATTATCCACCACAATTTTTCAAAACTAAATTTTCTATACACACATATATAACAAATTCTTGTTCAAATCTATGGGATAAACCCCACCTTTATGTCTCATGCGAACTATGTAGACTTTGATGCCTTTATATGCTACCTAGGCATCTCGGTCTAAAATCCAAGACTCGAGTCCAATTTTTCCAATTTTCTCATTTTTGTATTTGCACCCTTTTCATCTATACATTAATTTAATATATGTTATATTTGTGATCCTTATTGGTGTTTTATCCAACATATATTACCGTTTCATCATAACAATCAATATCTCAATAATTGCATACATCGTATTTTCTAGATATTATTTCGAGAACATTCCTATGGATGACCCCACTCTATCTTTTCCATGATATGAGTTGGGCGATTTCGATCTCCATTTATATATACACGCACACACACTTTATAAAGAAATCAAGGAAAATAGTAAGACAATCCCATGAGAGATCGAAAGGGAGGGAATGATGCCTAACACCTTCCTAATCTATAACTTAGAGACAAACCTTCGAACTATTGGTTTCGTAAGCATCAGTTTGTATTTGATGTCATTCTCTCGAGGTGAAAACATGTTCTTTTGCCTGTTCTGTGCAAAATAGGCTGGCGACTCCATCTCTTTACATTCACCCCACACCGACGATGACCAAAGCGCTCCTAAAGAAAGTGAGCGCGAGACCTTTTTCTCCCCCTTCATTTTTTCCCACCACAGTAGGAAAGAGAGAGATCCGGGATGGCCACACTCGGCTTGTGAGACTAATCCAGACATCTAGTCAAGATAGTTATCTCAGTAATCAAAGGAATATTATCTTTGGCTACAATAAGAGTCAGCCTCAGACAGTATAAGAGTCGACCTTAGATGACATAAGAATATCTCCTCAACCATAAAACTTAACTGGGATGCCGAACTCAAGCGGTTGTCTAGTCTCATCTCGACTTAACCAGAATGAGGTTCGATCACAATAATCTCAACTAAATGAGATCTTTAACCTCCGACATCTCATGCATGCCTGGAATTCATAACAGGGGTCATGTAGGCATAGATTATTAAAATCATCATAGAAGATCAAACAACTACGTGGGGAGAATATTCTTCATCATAGATTATGTGCTCATCTCTAAAGCTGTTATACGCTCATTGCCTTCAAATAGGCATTGGGTGGATGTTTAGAGGGTGACATTGCGCACCTCCAAGCCTATAAAAGGGACCTCATGTCCTCCTTCTTCATCATTCGATACTTGTCAACCATACTGTTACTCTCTTAAATTATAGAGAGAGATAGAAAAGCTTATATACACCATCCATTGCTATTTACCCCCATTTATAGTGAAATCACTCCCATACTTTACACAGTGAACGTAGGCTAAGGCCTAACCACTTAAACTCTTGTGTTTATCTATTTTCTCTCATCTCTTCTACTGTTTTAGTTATATTTACTATCTTCTACTTTGTTATATAAGCCCAAAATCGAGTAAAATCCTTAGGATGATATTTAGCAATATCGTTTTCGTGCCGTCTATGGGAAGGGACTATTTTTATTCCTCATCTCAGCTTGAATTCTCTGTTGGTGATCTAAGTCCACCACTATTGAAGGTGAATCACCATTGAAGGATCTTAAGTTGAGAGGTGCAGTAGCTTCTTTTGTTCATCTCGAGTTTGGATTTTTACTTTCTCCTTCACCTTCTTATTGATTGATTGTGTTTTACTAGAAATGGCCATCAATACACCATTAAATGTTGGGGTTAGTTCCAAACAACCACCTGAAAAGTTTGAAATGGTTGATGTGGTGGCGGTGATAAGATCCTTTATGGCCAGCCAAATGAATATGCAATAAAATTTCTTGGCCTTCAGCCAAGATATTATGAGTCAGATCCCAAAGTATACCACCGTTAATCTCATTTCTCAGGTCGCTAAAGATGTTGCACATCCCATAGTTGGGTGACCACCCCCATCTCCTGTTAACAAATTCTGACACAACCTCATGCACGAAGAAATCTCTAACCCACATCATCTATGTTCGACAACGGGGTTCAAAATTACCTAAAGGACTTAACATACAAAGAGGAGGATTACTGGGAGAGATACGAGACGTTAGATACTTTATATTGTCCAGGGTCCACACCATCTCCAACTTAATAGAGCAGGAGTGTTAATCATAACCCTTAAAGTCCTTAGAAAGGTAGTGAATTCGATAGGTTAAGTAGGGGTTAAACCTTTAATCGTCTCAGCCCGGAGTGGAAATGCAGTTGAAATAATATCCCCCATAATGTTGGTGATACACGAGCCACTAAACGTCGCAATAATGTTCGGTTGTGATGAGACCAGGAAAGGGGGAGCATAGAGAACTTAATATCGAATTATGAAATTCGAACATAGAGTTAAATAACGAAATTAATGAGGAGATAGAAGCAGCAGGAGATAACATGATCATAGAGGAGAAACCATGGAACAACTCAATTCAAAGGTTGGAAGATAAGACCGGTTATCTTATTAAAAGTCGAGACATAAGCCACCGAGGATACAAGGAGGGTTATCCTTTTATTCCAAGAATAGTCAGGTATCCAACTCTCGATAAGTTCGGACCTCCAAGTGTGAGTCCTAGGTATGATGGGAGCACTAATCATATTCATAACATAGAGATGTATCGATTAATTACTGACTATATTGCACCCAAGATGAGATTAGGTGTCGGTATTTTTATTCTACACTCACTGGCGTCACTCATATATGGTACATCGGCCTGTCGAAATGATCCATTAAAAATTTTAAGCAGCTGGCGTAGAAGTTTATCCATAATTTTTTTTTGCCAAGAGTCTGACCAAGCTTGTTACTCATTTGTTGAATATTAGATAAGGGGGGATAGATTCTCTATGGGACTATACATCTCGGTTTAATAAAGAAATGATGCAGGTTAAGGATTATAAATAGAGCATTGTAATGACAAATCTCACCAGTGGGATTCAGCCATGCAAACTTAATTGGAATCTCTCCAAGGATCCTCCAAAGTCCATGACAAAACTTATCGGTAAGGTCGGAAGAATCATGAACAGAGAGGAGGCCATGGCGACCAACAGATGAGACCAAAAAAGGTCAGTAGTAACAAGTCTAACCAATGCCGAGTTAAAGTAAAAGATAAATAAGGGAAGAAATAGTCTAATGATGATAAGTTTGCTAAGTACACTCCTCTAACAGCTAGTCCTGATCTTATTCGGAATAAGAAAAAGGATGACAAAGAGCTCAGGTGTCCCAAAAATTTAAGATCTCCCCCTCACAAGAGGGACAAGATAAAACGGTGAGAGTTCCAATGCTTTGCTCTAAAAGATAAGATTAAGAAATTATTAAAATAGAGTAACCTACTAAAGTATGTTGAGTAGAGGGGAGTCCAAGATGAAAGAAGAAAGAGATACTCCTAGTAAAAGGATGATAGGACCAAAAAGAATGAGATACAAGTAAAAAGAAATGATCCGTAGTTTGATGATTATGATGAAGATAACTCAGATATTCCTTCCAAAACTCCAGCAAATAAAGGTAGATTTCATATGATTTCTTTTTATGTAAAGATAATATATGGAGGAATGGCAGGTGGAGAAACTAAGACAGGCGATAGAAAGGCTCGTGTGATTAAGGGCAAGGCAAGGCCTAAGAGAGATGAAGTCAATTTGGCTAAGGCCGAGAGTAAATCAAGAAAATTGAAGAAATTTAATATAGAGAGCCTCATAGTAAGATTTTCCAGGCAGAACTTCAAGGGTATTTTTGCCCCGCATGATGATCCTCTCATCATTAATACACGAGTATAATATGACTCGTTTCTGGTGGATGGGGGAAGTTCGACCAACGTTATGTTCTGGGATTATTTCCAAGAGATAAAACTAAGCAAGAAGATACGCATCCCATATCATCACCCACTTATTGGATTCAGCGGAGAGAAAGTCCACCCACTGGGAGTCCTCAAAATGGATGTTTTCATGGGAACTTGGCTGAAATGCTTGACCAGGAAGATCAACTTTTTTTTACAATGAATAAGAACATCTTCTCGAACAATAACATAATTATTGGGAGGGTAGCACTCAAGAAGTTTGAGTTGTGCCTTCCACTGTACTTCAAATGATGAAATTCCCAAATCCATGTGGAGAAGAGGAAGTAAATGGTGATTATGTGGAATCACATGAGTGCTACTTCACATCAGTCAAAGAAAGAAAGGCCCAAAATAGAAAGTTGACTTCGTATAAAATTAACACTCTTGACCCAAGAGACAAGCATAAACTGAAGAAGGGAGAGCCTACGAAATATTTAGAATCCATCATCCTTAGTGAGGTGAATCGAAAAAAACCATCCAAATAGGCTTGTCCCTCAAACTAGAAATAAAGAAGGAATTGATTGAGTTGTTAAAAAGAAAGAAAAGTGTTCGCATAAAGCCATGGCGATATGCCAGAGATTGTTCCTTAGGTTATTGTCATTGACTTGACTTAGATGAGGTAGTGAAACCGGTGAAGCGGCAAAAATGAACCTTTACCAGAGATATATATGAAGTTATACAGGAGGAAAAAAAATTAGAGACTACAAACTTCATCACGGAAGTATAATACCAAGAATGGCAATCCAATGTTGTCATTTTGCCTAAATAGAAAGGAAAGTGGAGGATGTGTGTAGACTTAACTGACCTTAACAAAGCTTGTCCAAAGGATAGTTTTCCTTTTCCTAAAATCGACCAAATGGTAGATGCTATAGTCGGACATGAACTCGTGAGTTTATGGATGCTTATTCTGGGTGCAACTGGATCTTTGTGTATGAATAAGATGCCGAGAAAATGTTCTTCATCCCAGACAAAGGAACGTACTGGTACAAAGTAATGCCATTCGATTTCAAAATTGTAGGGGCTACCTACCAAAGGTTAGTTAATAAAATGTTCAAGGACTAGATTGGTAAGACAGTGGAGGTCTACGTGGATGACATGCTAACAAAAATTTAGAAGGCCGAGAGATACGGTCAACTAGGAGAGAACATTTGATGTCCTAGATTAGTATATAATGAAGTTAAATCTAGTAAAGTGTGTGTTCGGTGTCAGAGCAAGAAATTTTTTAAGATTTATCATCAATCAAAGGGTCATAGAATCAAATCCTAACAAGATAAAGTTATTTATTGACATAAAGACGCCGAGAAAGATTAAAGACATCCACAGACTCACAGCTCGAGTTGCCGTATTGAACAGGTTTATATCTCCAATAACATACAAATGTTTTCTGCTCTTTAATATATTGAGAAAAATGTTCTTTTAGGATGATTAGTGTGGGAAAGTATTTCAACACTTGAAGTAATATCTCAGCTTATCAATGCTCCTCATTTATCCCATCCAAGGAAAAAAATTGTATTTATATTTGATTGTCTCGAAGTCGCCTATCAGTGTAGCAATAGTCAGAGATGATAATGGGGTTCAAAAACCTATGTATTTCAATAGCAAGGCATTAAAACTGGTTGAGATGAGATACCCTAAGATGTAAAGGCTTGCATATGCTTTGATCTATGCCTACAATAATCAGAGATGAGTCGTTCCATAAAGAACCCTCCAAGCACTCGAAGTTAATTAGGTGGGAGAAACACCAATTGAATGAATAATTTACCTAATAAACGGGTGAAAAGGAAGGCAAAAGATGATCCTGAACATTTTTCATAAATGATAACTTCTTCCTTATTTCTAAGATCGAAGGCACGTTCATCCTCAGCAGGAAGTCTCATGTCGATAGAAGGCTTGATCCCATAAATGTGCCTCCAAACCACTAGATCAGTCTCACGAACATCAATGGGAATGGACGAGGCTACACTTATATCTAAAATGTAAGAATCCTCCTCCTCTTCCTCCTCAATGATATAAGCCTTGCCACGTGGGTTATGTTGTCTGAATTTAGCTGGAATCATAGATGAGATAGGTGTAAGCATATGAGGCATAGAGAGACATTGTGAACAACTTAGATCTCAAACTCATCATCTGAGACATCATAGATTTAGGGATTGTAGTCTCTCGACTGGCAAAATGAAGTAATGGGATGACCCTGTTACTTAAATCTGCCACCTCACCCTCACCATCATGTGCTACAGTGACCCTCATAGCCACCTCAAAAGAGTCGGCCTCAGAGTTGACTCGGTCATTATGAAGATCTAAGCACTCAGAAGGGCTATATCCCTAGGAAAAAGACGAATGCATGGTGTTGCTACAGAGAGAAATGATAACTGGATTGGTCCTAACTTTAGTTTCGGCTTGAGGGGGACAATTCAAGAGTAAAACATGTTTCTCTACCACTAGACGGGTAGGAGTTAATGGTATTTGAGGCCTACAATGGTGTGACTCGGCCTTGGCCTTTCTTATCTCGTCTCACATGTTCGTGCAGATGAGGAAACTCTTCACCAATCTCGTATAATTTACGGTACACAAATAAACGTTCTAGAAACCAAAGTAAAAAGTGATAAGGATCAAACTAAGGTAGTCGGGTAACCTTTGAATGGTTACCCTTAACAACACAAAGAACACGAATATAATAGCTCAAAAACTTTTGCCAAAAAAGCAACCAAAAAATGCAATAGTCAGTCTAAAACTATAGAAATTTTGCTAACTCAACTCAAAATGATCTCCTAGTTTCCTACCCACCCAAACCGCAACAAATTAGAGGCATAAACCACCATAAAGATGTGGCCAGCATAAACAAAGATTACAAAAAAATCATTGGAGTAAATTAAAAGAGCAGAAGAGAGAATAAAAGCAAAGTAAAATGAGAGAGGAAATAGAAGTAATATATGTAAATGAAGAAAAGAGACTGATAACGCAAGAAAAACACTAGGAAAAAGGAATATAGGTGATCGAAAATTTTAGAGAGAAAGGATAGAGTTTTTCTTTGGTTGAAGATTTGGACAGAAATGAATGGTTGAAGTCATTTGTTTCCCCAAGTCACAATCGCACGGTTCCCAAAATTCTCATTATGAGGGCAGGCCTCTTAATGCCTAAACATGATGCTTGATTACGTGCGTTACTTAGGGAGTCACGCTAAAACTAACCAATCCCCTCAATGAATGACAAATGTATTACTTCTCATAAGTGAGAAGTGAAATCTCTGCCAAAGCCCAATACGACCATTGTACCTCCATTTATCATGGGATACCGTCGAATGCTGACTACGAGACACAACACCAGGACGAGACAAGATAGCAAAAATGTTTAAACCTCATCCTCCCATTGACATTGAAGGCTAAGGTCTAGGGGTGATTGATATCCATAAATATGGCCTCGTCTAGGTGACCCACTACGAATGTGCGTCCTTCAAAAACCTACCATTGGAACAAGATCATTGTCCACTAAAGGCCCCCATCATCAATCTCATCCCTAGCAGTATCGGTCTGATGACTCAATGAAGCAAGGCCTTCCTCTGAGATACGCTTGAAGAGGACTACCATTCATCAAAAGCTCTCATCATCGGTCTTATCTTGAGTGATCTCGTCCTCTGGGACCACTCTAGGGATCCCGTAAAAATATTTATCTCTATAAGAAGAGGCATATTAGCTTCGAAAGTTATAAGAGTCTGCCTCAGACAACAAAAGAGTCGACCTCAAATGACATCAGAATATCTCCTTAAGCATCAAGCTTGACTAGTAAGTCGAACTCAGATGGTTATCCAGTTTTATATCAGCTTCCCCAAAATGAAGTTAGATCAGAATACTCTCATCTAGTTGAGATCATTTACCTTCGATATCTCGTGCACGCATGGAAATCATGATAGGGGTATTATAGGCATATCCAACTAAAATCGTTATAAAAGGTCAAGCAATCACATGGGGAGAACATTCTTCATCATATCTTTTGTGCGCATCTCTATAGTTGTCATACGTTCATTGGCCCTGCCTTCAACCAGGCATTAAGTGCATGCTGGGGGGGGGGGGGGGGGGGGGGGGGGGACTGCACACCCCAAAGCGGAAAAAGGGACCTCGTGTCTCCTTCTTCATAATATAATCATTTTCAACCCTACTATTACTCTGTCAAATTATAGAGAGAGATAGAAAATCATGTATACACCATTCACGCCTCTTTGCCCCTAGTTATAATGAAAATCAATTCCATACTTTACATAATGGATGTAGGCCACGGTCGAACCACTTAAACTCTTGTGTTTGTCTTTTTTCTCTCATCTCTTTTACTAATTTACTTATATTTATTATCGTTTCCATTATTATACAAGACCAAAACAAGGTTAAATCCTTTGGATGATATCCAGCAACATCACCATCATTGAGCAGAAATATTGAGTACCCAAATAATCAAGCGTTGCACACGGGCGAACAATGAGTCATTTCATAGTTTATTAGATGAGGTAGTGTTCACCAATGAAATATATGGTCAATTGGATATAATTAGAGGCTTTTACCTTGGATTTTTACCATGAAATGCCCCGACTAGGATTTATGGGTTACCCATAATCAACTCGGTCCGACCCGAGTATTAGGTGTGAAGTGCAATGAAACAATCTATATAATGTTTCAAGACCAATTTTATTTTTAATTAATGATTCTCCTATTTAGCATACAATTCCAATTTCGAGTCAAACCACGTGAGGGACCTATGGAAAGAATCATCCCGGAGTCCCAACATACAGAGTTATTAACGTGAAATGATATAAAATACTTACCTGTATAACAGCTTTAAAATACGAACCCGCACCTAACCTGTCGTAACAAAGGGAGAGTGTGATCCAATGTCCAGTGGGTACCAAATACGGTATAGAAACAAACAACAGAAAGAAGCCTCTAACACATTATACCTATGTGCATATGCAACTACCTTTTGTGTGTGTGTGTGTGTGTGTGTGTGTGTGTGTGTGTATATGCATGAAACTGTTTTACTTTCGAAAATATTACTTATCCCGATTAATTTACATTAATCTAATAAAGGACTCCTTCTCTCTTAACTTGGCATTTATATCTTTATTTAACACCCACAATTAAATGCTTGAAACAACCACACTATATTTAAACGAAAACCATTTCTTTACCGAGATTGCCCTTTTTATTTAAAAAATATAATTTAGTAATTTCAAATCACCTTTTCATCACACACGAACACGGTGTTAGAAAATACTTATTTAACTTTTGAAAACCTTTCACAATATTCCCTTATATCAATTATGGTTAAACCTCCTTAGGTTGCTCAACTCACCTATTTAATAATCATACTTTACTGTTTCATTACTTTATGGACACTAATCAATTGACACATTTCTTGTTTACTTTAACTTTTATCGAAACATTTATTAGTTCATTCAAGTTAGGTTGCCTTAACACAATTTCACAACACAACCCATTTCTTTATATGTTCCTTATTACTTTATCTTTTATCGAAATCTTCCAATAAATTGCATACTCTAACGGGATCCACACTGCCGGTGATGCCACCATATGCTCTAGTCAATAGTTTTGAATCTTTCACCCCATGGCATCGGGACCTCCTTAGTTATCCCGATGTCATCTGAGTTCCTTTTATGTGTTTAACATTTTACAAATATCCATATTATTCCTTCTTTCCCTTTTTACCTGGTCGAAGTCAAACCCAAGGTTTCACGTCAATTCGTGTTACACTTTGAAATTTTCATTTCATGTCCTTTACACTTTAACTTTGATTTTATTCCAAAATCATATTCATTTAGGACCCTTTCCAGCATTTTTATTTCATAAATGTATTCTATTTAAGTAAAATTATTATTTTATCCATTTGTTTCCAAGCATGTAATTTTCCTCCATTTTTCGAGTGTTATTTTCCCCAAACACTCTTTAGTTACTAATACTACTTCTTAAGTTTTTCAACCCATTGATATCTTTTCAACATTTGGAGTATCATCCACCTCAAGTCATAAACCACTATATTTCATTCCTCCCTTTCCAATTTCATAAGTGTTAATCTTTCAAAACATTACTAAGTTACACACACCAACATCTCAATGTTTAACTATTAACACTTATCCAACACCTTTACTAACTATATTTCCAAATTAGACATTTCTTTACTTAAGAAATCTAATTACTCTTAAAGACTACTCTTTTAAGAAAATACCATTTCCCTTTTATTAGTACATGTAGTCTTGCAATCTTATATTCGACATACCTTTAACCCCTTTTTCCCACATTTTGAAGACTAGAATTTCTACTTTTCTTATTTCTTGTTTAAACCCAAAAAAATCTCCTTTAAACTTGTTCACATATTCATTACCAAAATACTACAAGTTTATATACATGAAAAAATGGATCTTAAATCCTAAACCCTATTAAATGGGTTAAACATACATCTCATTCTAGAAATTCATAATACTTTCAAAATGAACTTTCAACTCATAAAAGATATTTTTCATCTTCAAGCTCAACAATGTCCATCTTTTATAAACTTTACATTGCTGCAAGAAATTTTAAAACATTATTTCACCAATATTTTAGCAAAATCAATCATCATTTTCAAACATTTTATTTCACAAAATGTTTAACATAGATTTTCTAGAATATACAACATTTTCAAAAAAATCTCGACCTTCATTTCAAAAAACTTTGAAATATTTACTCATCATTTATTTTTCAACAAAATTACATTTTTGCAAAAATTTTATTCCTAAAAATGTTTATTATTTACTACACATGATTTTCATCCATTAATCAAATGAACCCTACTCATGTAATCTAACAAGAAGACTACAAATGGTGGTAGAGATATGGGTGTAAGAGGAGATCCCCCACCTCCAAAGGTGGCCTCAAGGGGGTCACCAAGTGCATCCTCCATGAGTGTTTTATGTAAGCTTCTAAGAAAATCCCCAACAATACTCTCTTCAAATTTCATGAAATCTCCCATCTCCATCTTCAAGAACCCCCAATAATAACTCCACGAATTCATAGCTCTCCTCATCCATGGTGGAAATGGGTATATATGGTTCAAATATGGTGGAATACATAACAAATGTGGGTATATAAGGTGCATGGGTGGTGGTAGCATAGTGATTTTTGGTGGTGGGAGAGTGTAGGGAGGCTAAAATGGTTGGTGAAGACCACCCTTTCCACAATCTCTCACTTTTTCCAACTCCCACAACCAAATGAGCCTAAATCACCCTTTTAAACCCTTAAAATACCGAAAAATCACATTTTTTGCCCATCTGGGATCATTAGATTTCGGCAACTCAAAGATCCAGGGGCCAGAATCATGACAGTGCATAAGAGCAAGTAAGATTTTACTTTTTCAAAGCACATCATTCGAACGACATGAGCCTCGTTCAAATGACATGATCATCTCGTTCGATATATGACTTTGTGCGACCTTTGCACGACCTGGGACTGTAAAGCAGTGAGATCTCGCTCGAAGGTCGTTTGAACCTCTTCTTTAAGCGGCCTTCGTGCAACACTGGTTCTCTTTTCTAATTACACCTTATGTCATTTAAATGACCCCTTTCTACCATTTCTATTATTTCCTTCAATTTTGACCCACAACCTCCAATAATAATCATCAAACCTCACTTCATAATAATTTATACAAAATGTAAATGAAATATTATAGAGGGGTATTACAAAATTCCCTCCTTGAGGAATTTCGTCCTTAAAATTCTTGATCCGTCAATCCCTAGGCTTATGTGTTTCAGCAACTTCTATTATAAGCCGAAGAAATTTTACAAGATAAAATCATCAAAGTTCCATATACTAAGGTCACACTACGTTCCCCCACATGGGGTTTGTCACCAAATAACCAACATACGACATGTATTAACAGTCACCATCTCACTAATCATAAACGTCGAATAATTGGCTATGAGTCTCCGCTCACATGATAATCATGTCCAAATAATTTCTAGTATACCTATTCTATTACCCAAGGCATGTTGGGCCTCCATGGGACACTCTCTCTAGCGATCAACACTCACCCACTGTGAATCGTATTATAACCAATCACATCACTCATCACCAAAGTTAATATCATCTTAGGAGTGCACATACTGCATCCCACAATTCTTCAGTCTATTCTAACTACACAACTCGCATGATCTTGCCAATAACCATACTATTCTAATTTCTCACTCCAATAAGTAATATTCTTACCAAGTCATCACCATGCATTTGGCTTACACCTTCCTCTATGTCATTCTGAAAACCTTAGTAATACTCTATGTGTCTCGCCTTTGATCACTTGCTAGAGCCTTACTCTAATCCACTCACCGTGGCAAAGTAACACTGTATGAGAAGTTTTCCGTGATTTCTAACTCTATACCATATCCCAAAGTCATCATCTTTCTCTTTTCTGCTATAGATATAGACTGCCATGTCGGCTAGTCAAAAGGCCACTAATCCTAAGAAAATCTAATACTACGAGTAAATTGTGGCCGAATGCGTAGCCATTCGTACAGAAAACTTTATGCAATAGCGAGAATACCTGAGATAGGACGTACCTAGTTACGGACTTGAATTTACCATACCCAGTCCATTGCGCTCTACTAGTCCCAACCATGTCGTACCATAACATAGCACCAATCGTAGTTACCACATACGTGAGAATACCGATCCTCGATTACCAAAACTGAAAGGGACAGACGAGAGTCAAAATGAATAAGCAACCGTCCCGAGAAATTCCTCCCATAAACGTCTAACTATAATTTACGTAAGCGAACCTACACCATATGCTTGAAGTCATGTCACTCATTTTTGGCATTCTCACCGCGTACTAATCCTATCCACATAGCCTAGCTTAGGTCAACAACCGTGTTGAATAGAATCACAACCCTTCTTTCTAGTAAAATAGAAGCAACATACGAACATGTAGTTCTCTATGGAGTCAATGCCCAACTTCCCTCCTCAGGAGTAAGGCCCTACCCTTCACATCCTTATCACTCATGAACTACTCCGATTAGAGAATGTCTAATGTGCTTATTCACACTAACCCAGTCCATTTATCGATGACGACGTCACTAACCTACTACAACTAGGTTTTTATCTGCATTCGCATATCGTGATTAAAATCTCAAATTCCCATAGGCATTACTTGAAGCCCTTATACCTTTGACTCACTTGAGTCTATATTGTATAAGTGCTCATCTAGTTTGGAAATTGTGACAAAATTATATCCATCCTAGAAACCGAAGAGCCTCAGAAGTTGGATTGCCTATTCATCTCTCTTACTTGTAGTGATCAAGAGACTATTGGCAACTCTCACACACAGTAGAATTCAATTCATACATGTCATACTGCATAATAATGTATGTACATATGTTGAGTGTGTTTAAATCCCTAAGTTTGATTTTTAATAATTTTTTGGGATTTTTTAAACAATTTTTAAACCATGTTTTATTAATTAAAACTTGATTTATAAGTTTTTGGGGTCAAACTCTAAATATACTTTGTTGTGTTTTATGGCCTAATGTTACCTTGGGTAGAAACCGAAAGAGTCATAAACATGAGGGTATGGTTTTAATTATTTTAGACGCGCGTTTCAGATCCGTATTTGCCCTACGTTTGTCTACCTCTGATTGGTTGGAAGTGTGTTTCGTTACTGAGATAACAACGCGTGTGTTATCAACCCTTGGATCATTTGTTATCAATGGTCTGCATGTCATCTTGATGAATCCCTGTGTAACCTTCTAAACCAATCAGCTTTCGTTTAACCACCGCCTTGTTTGAGCCCTTAGATTCAAGTCAATTTAAATTGACTTAATCCTGACCCTTGATTTTGAACCAACATCTCGAACCTTCTCCTCTCACTATAAAAGGGACTCTATTCTCAGACTTCGAAAACTTTTGCCATTTCATTATTTCTGAGAGAAGAGAGAGTAGAAAGAGAAGAGAGAAGAGATAAACCAGAGAGAGAAATAAAGTTAGAAACCCTAACTTCATTCGTCTAAATCCTCTTCAAACCTAACCCAAACACCTCTTTAAAACACCATATCCAAAAACACTACCCTGAGTGTTCTTGAGTGTTTGAGAGTTTGAGTTGAGTTATCTTTGTTGCTGTAACCTTGTGTTCGTGAGATCTTGTTTCCAACTTAGACTTTTACTTAGATTTAATTTCTTATTTCATAGAAATCTCATATCTGAGTTATTCATGTTACATTACACTTAGTTTCATTCTTTATTTCTCATGTTGAGAAATATATTGTTGATTATTTTCTCTAAAACGTTTTCTTACTTTGAAATCAACAATAAATGCTTTCTGTTTCTTGTTCTTGTAAAACTAAACCTTTGACCTAGTTTGGAATCTCACTTGGAGGTTTTCAATCTCGAAAATCTTTTCAAAACTGAGATTGATTAAGATCTTGGCTGATTTCTAAGCAAGATATCCGTGGATTCTGGGATTAATTGAAAGGTCAAATAAGGTTCAAAGTTTTGTAAGAAGAAAGAAAAGAAAAGATCACAGCATATAGTGTAACTGTAATTTGTTAGGACTGTTTGTACTTAATAAGTGTGTGTGTGTGTGCATGCATGTGTTAGAAAGCACCTCCACAAACACTTACACCCTACAACACGAAAAGTGTTGGTAATAAGATCTTGTGAACATAAGTCGATGTAAAGTGCTGGAACAAATAAGAAGTTGACAAACTGAGAGAACTACATCTACAATCAGAACTGCAAAGAAGTTATAAGGACACCAGAGGGTACATTCCTAAACTTTTATAAGTCTGAGTTTTTTGCATGTTAGTTATATAGTTTGTAACTCATAAATTTATTTTAGTGGATTTTTCATTTTACTCCGTAGAGGGAGTCGTGGATGTTTCCTCAATTGGTGAGGTTTTACCACGTAAAAAATTGTGAACAGAATCTTTCTACATTTTCTCATCTCATTCTTAGTTGTGCTGTGTTTAAAACTTGTTTAAACTATCTTTTAAACTTGTTGCCCAAATCTTGAATAAGATCTCGTACATACTATTTTATTAAACACTTCTTGTGATTAATCCTTTTTGATTTAAGAAAAGAGTTTCTTCAAAAAACAACTCGGAGTTACTTAAATAGTTTATTTTCAATAAACGGCTTTAGTAACGCATTTTTCATTACTCAGTTCAAGAGATACATTCACCTTACATTATCCTTTGATCATGAGAACTTGCCTCCAAGACTACTTACGGATTCTACCTAAACTAATTTTACGTGGCGACCACACCGGCTGCCATTGGCATTCTAAGGGTAGCAAGTTCCACACAGGGACATGCCTTCTAATTCGTATCAGCTTGGCAGGATGTGCCAATAACTAATCCATACCATGCTAAGACTATCCTAGCATATACAGTCGACACACGCTAAAATTCTACCATGCTTCGATATCACCCCACCTTACTTACCATTTCAAATCTCCACCCGACTTCATTAACCTAAATCATGAATAAATCTCCGAGTACACCTCAAAACTAGCTGAGTGTCACAATACCAATACTAGTTATTTCATGACATCTGAGCATCATGCGTATAACGACACATGCTATCATCTTACTTTAGGGATTATACTCACCCATTTGTGTCGATTCGGGAAGCCACACTCTACACGTACACTATACAACTCTTTTAAACCCTGACAAAAAATCTGAGATCATCTGACCCTCAACACAATCATTACAAGGACATTAATTCTCCTTCATATAGGATTTAACTAGTCTGTTAAGGCACCAAAAAAATTCTATGTAACCATACTTAAGACACGAAAAGATTTCATCATCCATACCTTTATCATTGTAGGTGAGATCTACAAACCTTTTAACTCCTACATCGAGATTACTTCATGCTCGCAAAGAAACTAGTCCACGAGCTTCCACATGTGGCGCACTTTAACCATAGAATAACTCTGGTCATGGCAACAAGTTAACTTCTATTTCCAATGACGCCACACGTAATTAGTCCTATGGGCACCCCAAAATTCCAATAAACTACTCTCACACTAGGACTACCTTTCACCTATGGGTAGATATAACGAGCCTCTGTACATAGACAATGATTTTATCTTTCATCCAAACGATTGTGACCATAAGACATCTACCAAAATGCAACTAATGCTACTTAAGGATTATGGCAGGATACAGGACATCGCTTACAACTTGTAAACCTCTAGGTCTACATCACCGATATCACTAAAGATCCATCTCCTTGAAATCATATTACATTTTCTAAAACCCCATCAGAGAAGACTACCTAGATTTCACTCCTAAGTCTCCTCAACCATCAATATTGCATATGTAATATACTTATTATAATTTTCCCGTGACTCTCATCATACCTTATAAGGTACAACTTCTAATCAAGAATCAATAGGGCGCATACTCATAATGATATTATCTTACCGATTTAAACGGAGTACATATCCCAAATATTGACCAACACGGTTCATCATGCCTACTAAATTACTCACCAAAAAGGTTATCATCTTATCAACTAAGACTGAATGTACCTAACCTCAAAAGCTAACCTATACAAATTTACATTCTCAGCGATTATCCACCGATTACGGTATTACCCAAATGATTTGAAATTGCCTAACTACATTATGGGCATTAACCACCCTTAAGCTCCACACCTAGGGGTTATGTACATTTTTATCATAAATCATCATTTCTTAGTCATGACATCCATTTTCTACACATCAATTGGCTTTTCATATCACTACAGATTGACATACAAGCACCTCACACTAAAATCTGCATTGTCACCACTATGGGCTCGCACGAACACCTGTAACTTACTAGCATATCCAAATAAAAAATGTGTAAGTGATTAGTAATAACAAACTTAGTTGTATGCCTCTTGGCACTAACTTATTTTTCCTGATTACCACTTTGAGTTCACCATTGAGGAAACTAACTAACCATCACTTAAAACTAGAATGACTAGCCCAAACCAACACCAACATCGAAAGATCCACAATCGAACTCACCACGTCGCTCTCAAAAGGAACCTTGAACCTAGAGCTCTGATTCCATTTGTAATGCCTCGGTCCGAACTTATGGGTTACCCGTAATCAAACCGATCAATGAAACAACCTATATAATGTTGCTAGTCTAGTTTTATTTTTAATTCATGTTTCACTTGTTTAGCAAGTGATTCCAATTTTGATTCAAACAACATGAGGGACCCATCGAAAGCACCCTGGAGTCCAAGAACGTAGAGTTACTAACATAAAATTAAATAAAATACTTACCTGTATAACGCTCTAAATATACGAACCTGCACCCAACCTTCCATAACAAAAAAGAGGGTACAAGCCAATGCCTACTGGAAATATACAAAATACAATATAGAAACGAATGGAAGAAAAAAGGGTCTAACATGTTATACATATGTGCATACGCAACTACCTTGTATACACACACACACACACTATATGCACGAAACTATTTTAAAACTGAAAACATTATTTATCCCAAATAATTTGCATTAATCTCATAAAGGACTCCTACTCTCTTAACTTGAAATTTATATATTTATTTAATAGCCGTTGTTAAATGCTTTAAACAACCACATAATATTCAATCAAGAACCATTTATTTACCGAGATTGCCCTTTTTTTAAATAATGTACTTTACTAATTTCATTTGGAAATCACTCTTTCAACACATGCAAACAGCGTGTTAGAAAATACTTATATAACCTTTAAAAACCTTTCACAATACGCCCTTCTGTTAATTATGGTTAAACCTACTTAGGTTGCGCAACTCACCCGTTTAACCATCATAATTTACTGTTTCCTTACTTTATGAACACTAATCAATTTACACATTTCTTGTCAACTATAACTTTTATCGGAACATTTATTAATTCATTCAAGTTAGGTTATCCTAACACAATTTCACTACATGGCCCATTTTTTTACATGTTCCTTATTCCTTTATCTTTTCTCAGAATCTTCTAATAAACTGCGTACTTTAACGGGCTTCATACCGTCGGTGCCACCATATGCTTTGGCCAGTGATTTTGGGTCTTTCACCCTCGGGCTCCAGGCCTTCCTTAATTATCCCAGTGTCATCTGATTTATTTTTATGTGTTTTAATGTTTTACAAATGTCCACATTATTCCTAATTTCCCTTTTTACCGGCTGAAGTCAAACCTGAAGTTTCACCCCAATTCGTATTACACTTTAAAATTTTCATTTCATGTCCTTTACACTTCAACTTTGATTTTGTTCCCAAATCATATTCATTTAGGACCTATTAGTTTAGAACCCTTTCGGACATTTTTATTTCAAAAAAATATTCAAATTCAATATAATTACCGTTTTATCCATTTGTTTCCAAGCTCGTCATTTTTCTACATTTTTCAAGTGTTATTTTCCCAAAACACCCTTTAGTTACTCATACTACTTCTTAAGTGTTTTCAACACTTTAACATCTTTTCAACATTTGGAGTATCATTCATCTTAATTCGAAAATCACTTTATACCATTACTCCCTTTCCAATTTCATAAGTGTTAATCTTTCAAAATATTATTAAGTTACACGTACCAACTTCCCAATATTAACCAGTAACACTTATCCAACACCTTTACTAACTATATTTCCAAATTAGACATTTCTTTACTTTCGTTATACAAGAAATCTAATTAATATTAAATACTAATTTTATAAGAAAATACAATTTCCCTTTTATTAGTGCATGTAGTCTTGCAACCTTATATTCATCACACCTTTAACCCCTTTTTCACACATTTTAAGGACTAGAATCTCTACTTTTCTTATTTCTCGTTTAAACCATAAAAACCCTCCTTTAAACTTGTCCACATATTCATTACTAAAATACTACAAGTTTATATACATGAAAAAATGGATTTTAAATCCTAAAATCCTATTAAATGGGTCAAACATACATCTCATTCTAGAAATTCATAACAAGTCATAAAAGATATTTTACTTCTTCAAGTTCAATAAATTTTCGTCTTGTATAAACTTTATATTTTTGCAATAAATTTTGAAATATTATTTCGCAATGTTTTAGCAAAATCAATCATCATTTTCAGACATCTTAAATCATAAAATGTTTAACATAGATTTTCTAGAAAATATACCATTTTCATAAAGATTCCAACCTTCATTTCAAGAAACTTTAAAATATTTACTCATCATTCATTTTTCAACAAAATAACAATATTCTTCCATAAAAATGTTTATTATTTACTACACATAATTTTCATCATTTTTTGATACTAAAAGTAATATTTTCCTCCTCAAAGACTTGATATGGTGGTAGAGATGTTAGTGTAGAAGGAGCAACCCACAACTCCAAAGGTGGCCTCAAGGGGTCACCAAATGCATCCTCTATGAGTGCTTTATTTAGGCTTCCAAGCAAAGCCCTAATAATACTCTCTTCAAACTCCATGAAAGTTCCCATCTCAATCTTCAAGAACCCCTAACAATAACTCCATAAATTTGTATCTCTCACCATTCATGGTGGAAATAGGTACGTACGTTTCAAATATTATGGAATACTTTGTACTTAAAAAATATTAACCGTCATTAGAATAAAAAATTATCTTCTTACTTAAAATAGTGATTCTAAATATGTAAGAAAGTGAAGCAATCACATTTCACCTGATATACAAGGGAACCCCTACCAATGGGAAAAACTTCCGGCCAAATTGAAAGTAAAATGTACAGAGATAGAGGCTTACAAAATGAAACCACTTTTTACACTACATTATCACAACTTCCACAAATATTCTTTTATTTTTTATCTTCTTTTGAATGAAAGGCGCCAAAATCTGAAGAACTCTACAAAACACCGACGCATTATGGTATAGAACCAATTTTTTAAATTAATACAAATGCAAATCTTCTTTAAAGTTAAAGAGGAATTTGTTCCAAGTAAAGTAATCAAGAATAAATACAATAAAAATCGATTAATATATACTAAAGTTTGAAATGTATAGGTAAAGTGTATGGAAGCTGAAAATCTCACAAAGTTTGACTAAAACTCAAAAGCAGAAAATACCAAATCAAGAACGATAAAAAAATTAAAAATTAAGTCTTGAGTTAAAGAAGAAAAGAAGAATTCAAAAGTTTTTTGTTACAGGGAAACCAAGAGTTTGGATAACACAATGAAAAAAAATATCGCTATAGATCTTATGTTATATTGGCTTGTAAGAAAATAAATCTCTTAGTGATTAAAATGTCCAACACACAACTGAAAAAGACAAAGTATAATCATTTAAGTTGATTTAGCCTGTGTGTACAAAACTATTAATGATCTAGGAACAAATGTCAGTTAAGAATCTCAGAGAAGTTACCTTGGTTAAATTTTCAAAGTTTCCAACCATAAAATATCTATTATCTCTCAAATTGGGTTGTTTTTATTGTTCTTTTGAGAGAAGTTCACGCAGTAAAGCCTTAGCTTCATTGGGGAGAGCTATGGAAAAAAAGGTCGCAAAACCTTAAAAGAATTTTGGGAGGTCATCCACTCAAGGTTTTCTGAACCTCGAAGTCTCACTTCCCTATGTATAAGTTTAACAAAATGTTCTCACAAAGAAGTCTTATTTTCTACATGATTTGCATTAGTGGTTCATAAAGAACAAATCAAGATTCATCGTAGTGTCAAGAAATATAGAGAAGACCGTGTTCCAACCTAAAAAACCATTCTATAAACAAAATATGCATTTTTACAATAATTTCTATAAGGAAATTATACAACATTGTATTTTTGCAATTCTTCAAACCGAAAGGTTAAATTTAAAAAAAAAAATAAGAGTAGATTTAACTTTGGGGTAAAATCTAAGCCCTCTATTCCAATATATCTTTGTCTTAAGTGGCGTAATCAAGGTAATGGCATGAATAATCTATCATGATAATCTTAATCAATAAAGATATTTTTGCACAAATAATCCTTTTTACTTCAAGAACTGATATGGAGGCCATCGAGAACTTTCGAGCCCCGTTTGACTCTGATCAACTCTTTAACAAGAGCAAAGCTCAATGAAACCTCAAAAGGCTTTGAATCCCCTTTCCAAAGGTCCATACCGAGTGCGACTCAGCCTCACAATTCGCATGAATGGTCCTTTTTAATTTGAAAGGACACTGAGTGTTATCGAGCCCTATTTAGCTTGGTCACTCTCCAAATTAAGCCACGTTTGACTATAAAGCCACCCGTCTAGAGACCATTGGGAGCTATAAAGCCACGTTTGACTTTGGTCAACTCCCAAACTCGAGAGTGGATCAATGGATTCTTGAAGGGATATGAATCCCCTTTCTAACAATCCCGGTCGTGGGTGATTCGGACCTACAATTTACATTTTATGCTCATTTTATGAAAAAAAAGCCCATTATGGACTGCCCATAGGCACTCCAGGCCCCCTGCCTCTTGGCAGGGTGTACTTTCGTTGCCCAGTAAGGCAGGAACTGTGTTAATTGGCCGATTAAGGTCCATTCCTATTGGCACCCCCAACCCTAAAATGGCAATATTCAACGAGACCATGACTTCACTCCTAAGGGGCCCTTTTCATCAATCAGGAATATTTCTCGAAATCAGAGAATCGACATTCTCAAAAGACCCTACTTTTCAATAATTTTATTCATTTCTCTTACCTCACTTTCCTACCACCTTTGGTCACTTACCTCACCCAATTTTACACCCTTATACCCTAATAAAATCAGCCTACATACCTTCAAAAATTTAATAGCAAAAAGCCTTCTAAGAGGTTTATTCTTATTATTTTCTAGTTTATTCATTTAATACTATTTACTCACTTTATTTTCATTTTGATATCCTTATTTGTCTCACCTTATTATCTCACATCAACTAATATCCATTTTTATTATTAGTATTCACATAAATTATTTTCATAAAAATCCAAAAAGACAAAAAAATGGTTTACTTGTAAATTCCAAAAGTAAGACTTCCTCACTTTTTCACATTTTTATACTTGAGCACACTTTCTTTAAAAAAAATCAAAGAGGAGTCTTAAATTTTGGCTTATGATTTAAATTCCACCCCTATGATATATCGAACTACGTGGACTTTGATGCCTCGTGGGCTACGTAGGGGTCCAGAGCCAATCCGGGGATTCAAGTCCAATCTCTCCTATTTTATGCCTTTATGCTATATTATATCTATTTTGTGAGTCGTGAACTCCTATATATTTTTGTCTCGTCCGTCATGCACATTCTCTTTTCTATAGCGACTCTTGATTAAACGAACACTCATATTATATGTTTATCTTATTTGTGGGTAAACTCCATAGGATGATTCCGTTGTCTTTTCTATTATGCGAGTCAGATGATTTCCTTCTCCCGTTATTTTCATTTTACACATGTATACGCAAATCATAATTTACAGAAAAGGAAAATATTAACATAGCCCACGAGAGACCGAAAGGGCGAAATGAGTTCCTAACACCTTCTTATTACGTAGCTTAGTCTCCATACCCTCGATTCCATTGGTTTCATACGCATCAGTATAACCTTGATGTTGTTATCTCGAGACGGATATATTTATTTTGCCTATTTTGAGAAAAATAGGTTGGCAAATCCATTCCATTGTGTTATCCCCTTTTGACGATGGTCAATTTTATATTCGAGGTAGCCTGTGAAGATACCAACACAAGTTGCGAAAAAAGGACCCCCTTATCCTTAAATCACCTATATGTACACGGTGGGGAAGAGAGGGACACGATCCTTCTCTAAAGCTTGTTGTTCCCCCTCCCATCCTAATTTTCGACATGAATGGCCACAATGGTGACACAATTCGGGAATTTTTTAGAGGACTAGACTTTATTTTCATATGGTTGTTATTTATTCACTCCCTTACGTTTTATATGTGTACATATGCTCTCACTGTGTGCTCTATTTATTCATATTATTACATCTTATATATATATATATATATATATATATATATATATATATATATATATATATATATATATATATATATATATATATATATCATTCTTATCATGATGTTTATTTCTACGATGCTCTTTTCTTATCACATGTTGATCGGGCATAAATATTGTATATTTATCCCCTTAATTGCGGTACCTTTGTGAACCCGAGTGGTGTAATTGATATGGATTTAACTCGTAATTATGATACTAACCTTCATTGACAACTATTTCATGTTTTGTGTTTCTCTTATGTGTTTTACATGTAAAGTATGCAAGCGGTGCGAAAGAGAAATCGAAATAATGAAAAAAAAGGATAGGAAGGCAAGTTCAAGGGCATTTTCGTAATTCTGTAGCCTGATCCCGGAGGTGGGGCCTGCTGGAAAGTTAAAGAGCTTGGAACAACGATAACACTGGAAAAAATGACACTCAAATCCGATTACGGTTAAGGAGTTATGATCATTAGAAGTTGAGAAAAAATCCAAGAAAGAAAAGAAGAAAGCATGAAAATATTTCTAAGTGTTGAATTTCCAGCAAGTTCCCCAGAACCACAGAATGAGCCGGTTCGGGGAAACGGTTCAGGGTAAAGGCAGAACCGGTTTGGGGCATCTGATGCATGAATTTTCACTTAAATGCTGATTAGTCCAAAGAGTTCTAAGATGTTACAAACTCTTCTAAAACGTATTTGTATCTTTATAATGACTTGAAAATTGAGTTTTGAATAGTTTTTCATAGAGAGGAAGGTAGGAGAGTAGCTTGGAACCATAAAAAATAATTCTCCATCAAGTAGGAACTTTTATTGTTTGAATTATAAGTTTTCTTTATATAAAGTTTTTTCCTTTCTTTCTTAATCTTGTAGTTAATTTATTTATAGGCTTTCTTTATTTTCTGGGTTTCCAATTCGTTTCTACATGCTTAGAGTTAGTTTTCTTATTGATTCAATTACATGCAATGTAGGATTCATGTTTTTAATTAATTTCACCATGTTTGGCTAGATTTCTAAGGGTTGGTGTGCATGAACCCAACCCGATGTAATTTAGCCATGTAGAAACTAGGGTTTGAATTGAAATTTGAATGAATCGTGTTGTGTAGTTGTCACAACCATCATAAATCTTTTTACCTCATTTGACCCTAGGTAACCGTGGTGTTTAAGGATGTGATGCGCGTGTAGCTATTACGACACTGCTTTACTCATCCTTTGATTATGTATGATGCGGTCTTGTACCTCATTTATGTAATGCTTGGGAGTACTAAAGACCGGGTTCAATTAAATTTCTAATTCAAAATTCTAGCATTCTATACGGTGAATTTACTAGGCTTTGGGGGATTGTATTCCCAACCTGTTTTCCCTTCATTCTTATTTAGTTAATTTTACTCAAATAGTTATTGCAATAGTTTAATTTAGTGTGCATTTACTTAATTAGTTATTTCCCATCTCAATCATCTTTTTGTTTCTTTTTAGAATGAAATTAGGGTTAACAGTCTTACCTTCGTCGTCACGTTCACTTGTCCTTTTTCCCTGTGGATTCGATACCCAAACTCGCCACAATACTCCATAAGAGTGTAGTTAAAGTTTAGGTTTTTGTATTGCGGTTGGAAGCCGATAACAAAGATTAGCATATTTACACGGACGCTCGGTTTTCACCTTGATCACATGTACATATCACCTTCTTGCCACATACTTCACCTTTTACTCGCATGTACATGTTTATCATGTTTCACCCCTTGCTCAGTTGTATATATTCTCCATGGCCACTTTACACACTCACATTTATATATATATATATATATATATATATATATATATATATATATATATATATATATGCTCACTTTTACTTACATGCTCCACACACCACTTGTAGATTATCCATCATGCTTAGCTTCACTAGCACACACCCTCATTTTTTTCTCACTTGTATATATCTATGTGCTTACTTACATAATTCGCACACCACTTGTTGATTATCCATGCTTAGTCTCACTAGCACACACTTTCACTCGTACGTATCCACGTGCTTTTTCATTCAAATTATTCTCATGTGACTCTCTCACTTTGCACACATATATATCATCCACTTGTACATTCACATGTTTCACACTCTATCACCATGCTTTGTATAGTCCATATTCTCCATGTATATACTTTCTAGTTTTACTTTCCACGATTATCCCCCTTATCTCATGCTACTTATAAATAATGGTAGTATTCTCTTTATTTAACATACATAAAACTCTCCATAAGATACTAACTAAGACTCATGCATTTTTTCACACTACAGTCACTTCGGGATGGGTGTCGGTCCTACGAGGTTCGGTTAACCTAAGTGATATGATTCCCACCTTTCATTGGCCTCATACCTTCGACGAATATCAAACGGTTCCCCCGTATTGTACGTCTTGACCGAACTCACAACCGGAGTTATATAGCAAGGAACTCGTTGATATACGTCGAGTGTATCGAATTCACTCTCACACGTACCATCCCCATGAGGTATATCGTGAGGAAATTCATGTACACTCAGGTATATTAAATGGTTGTTCACACATACCGGTGGATGATTGCCCTTATAGGCAAGAGGTATGTGTTAGAGAAGTAGACTAAAACCATGCCTTATGTAATATTTTTTAGTTATGAATTAATTGTTAAAATAAAATAACTTTTTTCTGTTTTAATGTGAATCGTGTATGGACATAATTTTTGCATTATTTTATATATTGCCGATGTCTTTTCTTCTTCTCAGTAAGTGTTCTGCTATGTAGAATATGGCTTACACAAAGAGGATCATATCACCAGTTCTTGTAGAATATAAATTGTATCGTTCATAATCTTAGATAGAACTGAACACACCATCAGTAGGGTTATAGCACAATATTTTAGAAGGTATATCTTGATTACGGGAAATTATTTAGTTTCAACTTATTCTGCCAGTACACTTTATGTGTATTAAATGGGACCGCCTCGAGCTCATTGTCTTTATACTGATTTTATAAGACAATGTAAACCTCGTGATTATTAGGTTTACATAAGTCTCTTAATCCGGATATGATTGATGGATACATGCACTAGTTATTTATTACTTTGAACCATCGGGTGAGATTCATTATTGGATCAAATAATCTTGATAGTTTAGGTAATGGTAATTAACGTATAGTGAAAGTCTTTTATGGATGAAATCCACGTCTCGGTATAGAGGCTGGTGATACCCCCCTTGAGATGATGATAAGTTTTGTATGTGTCAGAACCTGCAGGTGTATTATGTTAATCTGATATTACAAACAAGTTAAGTTGGACCTCTCAAGGACTTAAAGAAGTTAATCAAATAAATTATCAGTAATTTACTTTATTAACGGGTATTTATAACCTTAACGTGGAGAGAATTAAGAAATAATGAGGAACTGGAAATATAATTTTGAGTTAAGGAGTGGAGTTGCAATTATAATTATTTAGTGGTATTAATTATAATTAAGGGACTGAGATTAGGATCTGGGAAGGATTAGTTTTTTCAGGCCCATTAGGAGTCACGTCCTTATCTCTCCTAAGGGTCCCTACTATATCCTATATATATGCACCTCATACTCATTTTTCTTATGCCAGCCGTCACTCTTTGATACTCAAAAGATCCGAATTCGAATTTATGAGAAAGAGAGAAAATAGAGAGGAAAAGTGAGAAAAGTATGTGGTCACGGATATAGATCCCACAATCTGCTAGTGACTATCCATATCAAGTATATAGTAGAAGACTGTGAGGTGCATCAGTCCTACATTCTTGATAAACTGTCATCACGGACGGTTTGTGCTAACACGAGATAAAATCAAAGAGATCTCGAAGGGTAAATCCTAATTCCACCTTATAGGATTCCACATATGTGTAATATTTTTGTAGTTCAACTTATACGCGTATTCAAGAGACCCTTGGACTGCTTCTCCAATAGTATATCATGGAAGTCATGCCAAAAGGGAAAACCTTTCCACTAATCCACCAAATGCATTAAACTCATATAGGCTTCTTCCCTAGTACACTTATATTTAGTTTGTCATTTATAATACGAAACTTAGCCAAAATTTTAAGTCACTATGTCGCCTGAACTTTTGTGCTATTTCGCCCATTTTTAAATAGGACCCAATCCACGAGTCTGAAAACCAGTCAAACCTTGTCTTACATTTTATACCCAATCTTTCCCCCAAGCTTGAGTCATGTCCGGCATTTTTCTTGCATTTTAGGAAAAAATAATATAAGTGGAACCTAATAATGATAACCATGCTAAGGATTTTTCTCTTCTCACTATCTTAAAAAAACAAAAACATATCTTCCCTTTATTCAAAATAAAATACCAAAATTCCTCTCTCTATTAAAATAAATCAAAATCATTTTCCTTATCAGGTTGATCGCATACCCAGATTTTAGCCTAGCTCTCTATTGGACCCGGCCTTTCGTCAAACCACCCTAAAGTTTTTCTTCTTCCTCTATTACTTCCACTATGTTTGAGATCTACCTCTGTAAGTTATCCATGAAGAACATGGGCCAGGCTCCGAATGTTCAATTGGGTCTGATGACTATCCTAACCCAGCTCAGTACCAAGATTGATAAACTCCCAGAAGGAAATGCATAATTTGATCGCTCTACCCAAATCATGCCTATTAGAACACCTAACATACCTACAATCTCACCCAAACCCCTCAAGATTTTCCCATACTTTCTCCTACATCCCATAATATTTTTTAATCAAGCTTGTAGCTGGTCACCCGAGTCTGCATTACCATTCATACACGATCAAAGGGGGGAGGTATGAAATTACCCGCAGTTTTGGACCAAGTCCAGAGGTTTGGGCTTGAATTCCCACAAGGATAATTATCGATTGCAAGAGGTTCAGTGGTTTGTTTATGGAAGCTCATAAGTGGGCCTGATAATTAGATGAATGGGTCGTGCCCATGGAAGAATTTTTCCTAGATGACATAGTATAGAGCATATCAGATGTGTTCCTTCAAAAAAGGAAAATATGAAGCATCCCCAAGTTACTCAAAGTCCTAAAGCTCTAAGGGCATCTGGTCCCTTCACTCCTTTATCTCTGAACTGAGTGGGAAGACTTGTATGATGAAAATATAAAAGTCTTTGAATGAATTGACTACTCTTGGTAGCATGATATCATCACCATGGGCTGGGGTGACTATTTCAAGAGTTTAAACGATGAATCAAAAGGCGAGGATTTCCATTTTTACGGGTTCCATGAACCAAGGTATGACCCTATTGATAAGAAGATGACGTCGAGGCTATAAATCTTCTTTGAAGATGAAAACACATGGGACGAGAAGCAAAAACATGAGGTGGGACCTCTGATTGATAAATTTATGGAAACCACTGAAAACCCTGGGGATAATGATATCGAGGAGTCGTTCAACCTGCCCATACTGGGGAAGAATCTTTGCACGATCTGCTAAAAGGTCGCGTTGTCATACCCATTTGTAAAAATTGCCACTACTGAAACACCTCCTTAATTGGCATGCCATTCTAGCCTGTGGCCATCCTCGATCCTCATGGAACAGTGGCCATCCCTTTATCCTCACGGAGAGAGAGAGGGAGAGAAAGTGTATGGTGAGAGGATCTTGGTACCGCGCATCCCTCTCGGGAGCGCTTCAGCTGTCGTCATGTGATATGGGAGGTGAAAAATCTAGAGAGATGGAGTTGCCACTCTATTTTACTCAAAATAGATAAAAGAAGTTGGAGCTATCGCGGAGGACAGCCTCAAAGACATATTGATACATACGAAACCAAAAATAATTCGAGTAGGGTTCGAAGGCTAAGTTACGGAATGGGAAGGTGTTAGGCACCCATTCCGCCCTTGCGGTCTCTCATGGATTGTTGTTATTTTCTTCTATTTCCCTGTGATATGTGTGCATGTGTATATATAGTGGAGATAGGAATCATTGACTTGTATCATGGAAGAGATAAAGCGAGTCATCCATAGGAATGTTCCTAAAAATAATATTAGAAAATATGATCTACGCGATTATTCTTGCGTTGATCGTTATAATGGAATGATAACGCGTATGGAATAATACGCCACTAAGAACAAATATATGTATATATAAATATATAGAATCTAAGAGAATTAAGTTGAAGAATTAGAAAAATAGAAAAAGTAGAAAAAGTAGGACTCGAGTCTCGAGTTTTACCTCGAGACGCCTACGTAGCCTATAGAGGCATCAAAGTCCACGTAGTTCGCATGCAAAATAAGGGGTGGGGTTTATCCCATAAATCCAATCGAGGACTTATCTTATGTGTGTGTGCATGTAAAAAGGTGTTTTAATTGTGAGAAAAGTGTGAGAATTCCCATTGGAATTGATGAGCAAACCTTCTTTTTCTTGGTTTTTGGGTTTTATTTACATAAAAAAAATAAGAGATGTGTAGTAATAATAAAATAAAAAAGTGTATTAGGATATGTGAGATGGAGAGAAAAAGTGCTAAGTAATAAAACAAGTTAATGTGAATTTAGGAGAGCTTGAGAAAGTTGGACCTTCTTGAAGATCTTGAGATTGATCTTGAATGTTGGAGGGAAGCCATTGCACTTGGGTGATGATGGAGGGTAGTTAATTCACCAAGTTTGATGAAGAAGATGATGAAAAGTGAGGGTTGGAAAGGGATTTGGATGTAGAAATCACGCGGACTTCGAGGGAGGTTTTCTGAGTTCGCTGAGAGTGATGGATCTCAAATCTTGGGTCCTTTTTGCAATGAGGTCAGGCCCTCCTTTTTATAGGCCCAGGTTATTTTCGATCGACATAGGTTTGGTCCTGCCAATTGGAAGGTGCCTTTAGGCCCACTACCAATAGGCAAGATTTTGAACCTCCCGTTTGGTAGTCTCGTTCAGATTCCCTTGGAAAAAAGGTCATAAAATGCAATTCGTTGATCTGAATCACGCACAAGGGGTACCAATGTAAAGGTATTTTAGATACCTTTGAAAGTCCTTTAGACTGCTCCCGGGTTCGGGAGTTGTCTTTGGGACAAATGTGGCTCAGAAATGCTCGTTCGTCCTTTGGACGGGGGATCGTCGGACGCAAAAGGATCGTGCGTCTGCATGGTAAATCAGAATCGTGCACGGGGCAGACCGTTGGAATTTTTATGAGTTGTACATCGACATTCTAAAGAGTTTGACCCAGTTTGGGGAGTTGACTTTGGTCAATCGGGCCCTGGAAGTGTTCGATGACCTTTCGGAGTAAAACGAATCGTTTGTCTGTACCGTAAGTCAGAATTGGGCCTGGAGTGGACCGTTGGAAAGGGGTTTCAGTTCCCTTTGAATATTCATTCAGTCTCGGTCGAGCTGAAGAGTTAACTTTGGTCAAATGGAGCCCAGGAGCATCCGGTGGCCTATTGATCAAGTTTCGAGGGAAAATTAGTCGTTCGTCCGCACCGTTAGTCAGAATCGCGCATGGGGAGGATCGTTAAAAAGGGGCTTTAGTTCCCTTTGATGATTTATTCAATCTCAGTCGAGCTGAAGATTTTGACTTTTAGTCAAACAAAGCCTGGGAGTGCCCGATGGCCTCTAGGTCAATACTCGGGGTATGGCCTAGGTCCGTAGTGACGCAGGGGGCGCTAGGAACCTAAGGAGAGATTAGGTGGTGATAGAATGGGGTGCTACAGAGCCCCTCGACGGGTGAGTTTGGAACTAACGATAGCCGTCGAATAGACACCGCATGATTCCTTTGAAAGAGGTCCATTCTACGGACCTAAGGAAACGAGGATGACTAATTCAGAGGGTCGAGGTCGATTCTGAGGATCTAAGGAACGAGGATGACCAATTCAGAGGGTCGAGGTCGATTCTGAGGACCTAAGGGTCATACTGGGGATGGTCCAAAGGAAGTTTTGACCAAAGATTTGAGGTCGATTTCGAGGACCTAAAGCAATGGTGGGAATGACCAATTCTGCGGGTCAAAGCCAATTCTGAGGGCTTAAATTGTGATGACCAATTCTGTGGGTCGAAGCCAATTTTAAGGGCTTAAATTCAGATGACCAATTATGCGGGTCGAAGCCAATTAGGAGGGCTTAAATCAAGATGACTAATTCTGCGAGTCGAAGCCAATTCTGAGGGATTAATTTAAGATGACCAATTCTGCGGGTCGAAGCCAATTCTAAGGGATTAAATTAAGATGAGAAATTTTACGGGTTGAAGCCAATTCTGAGGTCTTAAATCGAGATGACCAATTCTGCGGGTCGAAGCCAATTCTGAGGTCTTAAATTGAGATGACCAATTCTGCGGGTCAAAGCCAATTCTGAGGGCTTAAATTGAGATGACCAATTCTATGGGTCGAAGCCAATTCTGAGGGATTAAATTGAGATGACCAATTCTTCGGGTTTAAGCCAATTCTGAGCGCTTAAATTGAGATGACCAATTCTATGGGTCGAAGCCAATTCTGAGGGCTTAAATTGAGATATTCTTGGGGAACTCTGTCGAGGAAATTACCTCGTGATTTTGATTTGAGCTGGGGAGCTGATTGCTAGAGAAACTTTCATATCTTCTGGAGACTTTGCGGGGAATGGCTGTGAATTCCACTGGGGAAGCAATTAGGTGATCCAAGATTTTGGAAGTTTTGCTCGGGGAAATTTGAGACCTTTGTCGTAATGGTTTTTTGAGGGTTCCACTGGGGAATAGGAGATAACTTGAAGTTTGGGATACTTTAGGGGGCCTCTGGGGACATTACTGGGGAGAGATCCACTTATCTTTTGAGGGTTCCGCTGGGGAAGTAGGGGTTCATCTTGAGAGAGTGTGAGAGAAAAATAAATTTTCTTAGTGAAAATGTTATACATCTTCCTTGGGATTTTTAGGAAGTTTCTGAGGATTTTTCAAGGTTTTCTAGTATTTTTTGGAAGTTTTTGCACAAAAATTTAAGGGGGTGTCGGTCGGCATGGATTGGAGGGTGCCATTCGGCTGTGGCACGAACTTTTGGACTGCCTCGAGAAGGTGAAAGGTGAGTGCCGATTGGTAGGTGGGGTGCAGTGTCAATCGGCATGACCCTTGGATTCATATAAAAAGGGGGCGGGTTCCCCTCATTTTTCACAGCTTCTTGCCTTCTCTCTCTCTGCGATTTTCTTCTACGAATTGTCCTAACATTTTGCAACCTACAAAATGGCCGCTTTTGTGAGCACTACAACACACAGGAAGTGGTTAGCTGTTGATGACTGGGCGAATGTGGAGTGGAGGTACAGGGCGCCTCTTGAGTTGGAGAGTGATAACTCTTTTGATGCATTTGAGCCGGTCGCAGATAAGCGAACTTTACTACAGGAGTCTTCGCATCATCGCTCTTCTAGGGTGGTGAACCCTTATGGTTATGTAAGTACATAATGACTTTTGGCATTCTCTTTTTGTGATTTCCTTTTTTTCTTGGATTTTGACAAGGTTTTTCTACGGTTGTCTGATGTTTCTTTGTCGACTATGCGTGCCCGCGGGACGACGGGGATTAAGGATGTCTGGGAACACCTTCCACTTGTGGTGCGTTGGGTAGTATCGTTAGCAGGCTTTGGGAGGCTGGCATCTTTGCTGGATGAGATGCCTCGTTCGATGGCGGTCATATGCGCTCTCGGGGATAGGTGGTAGGACACTACCCACACCTTCTATTTTTACTTTGGGGAGATGACTCTGACTCCCATAGATGTGCTGCAGCTACTGGGGATGGATTGTGATGGAGAGCAGATAGAGGTGGATCACTCTTTGCAAATGAGGCTGGAGGCGGTGCAGGTGGCGCTAGGTGATGTGGGGAGGATAGTATCTGGGGACTCTATCCATTTCTCACTACTGAGGGATGTTTTGTTAAGTAGGGTGATTGATGTGGAGGATGGGCTGCAGGTAAGGCAGATGGCTCGGTTGTTGTTTTTGCTGGTGTTGGGGGGATTTTTAGTGGCGTCGAGCGGCGACGTTGTCCACTTATGGTTTTTGCCACACTTGAGGATGTTTTCTAACATCCCTCTCTATGATTCGGGGATCTTGACTTTGGCGACCCTTTATTTTTCTCTGGATGCATTTAGCCAGTGCTGCTAGTAGAGTTTTACTAGAGCCACGTATCTTCTTGAGGTATTATTTAGTTTGCGCATTTTCTTTTCATGCATTTGCATTTTCCTTGTGCGCCTCTTTTTTTATCTCGGATTCTTGTCTTTGGAAGGTGTGGTTCTATGAGGTTATTGGGTGTAATACCCAGCTTATTACTTTGAACGACGAGACCGTTGGGGACTTTTACCGGTTGTATCGATGGTGGAAGGCAAATCGGTAGTTGAGGAAGTCTCTTTCTCTGCAGGCGGTGCATCAGGTCTTGAATGGCCTGACTAGTGATAGGGTAATACCTTTTCCCTCTTCAGTCTTGGTCTTTATGTGATTTGATTCCATATTGACTTATATCTGCTGGGGAGTTTTTAGGTGACCTTTTACCCTTGGGTGACGGCTATTTAGGACACGAGGTCGACTGGGGTGAATGCGCAGATGAGGCATTTGCTGGCGCATGAGTTTGGCCACTCCTTGTATCTCGGGAAGAGGGCGGTTCGACGGATTGTTGAGGAGGGGGTGGTGGTGCCACCTGCAAGGCCCCCTATGTCTATGAGGCGAGGGCGGATATTTCCAAAGGATGTGAGGATTATGGTAATGATTTGTGAGTCATATTTGTTGTACACCAATACGGCTGTGTTGTATGATTATATGGACTTCGTGACAAGTTAGCTGATAGCGCCTAGCATATAAGATGCGCTGCCTTTCCCTCATGCAGGTTCAAGTCGGCCGGTGGTGGTTCGTCTACATCTATAGCGACGCCAACTTTAGAGGTTCCCTTTGTACGTTTACATATCCTTTCCTATAACATTCGACGGGCTGATGGAGGGATGGTGCCTATGTTGCATCGTCCTCATGCGATGGACCCGGAGGAGTTAGGCTTGTCATAAGAGGTCCTTTATCCTGTGGTATACCTTTATGTTCTTCTCCTTTTGGTTTCTTTTGGTCTTCTTTATTTGATACTGATCCTGCCTTTTCTTACAACAAGTCCGGGTGTCCACCACTTGGCTAAGGGACATTAGGGACTGGATATCTTTGGTGACTGCCCATATTCAAAATGCGATTCTTGTTCCTTCTTGCTTGGTGCCGTCAGCCTCATCTGGGGAGGCTTCTGGTTGAGGTAGTGGTGGTGCGTCATCCCGCCACAGGGGAAAGAGATCACGTCGCAGGGATGGAAGCTCTTAGGAAGGTCAGACGAGAGAAATGTGGGTTCGGGATGAGTCCCATTATTTTTATTTTGTTTTTTTTTTGTTTTTTTTTTCTTTTCTTTATTTCCTGCAAAATTGATGTAACACAAAAAAATATCTATGTAATGCAATGTATTTTTTTATTGTCTTATGTTAGTAATGAATGAATGAATGCATATGCGCTTTTTACTTTGCTGCTAAGACCGTAAAAAGAAATATTTTTGGGATTTAAAGGAAAGTTGTATTTAAAATGAGAAATTATATAAAGATGGAAAGGGATTATGAAATTTTGTTGAGAATATCAATTTATTTTTATTGAGTTTTTTTATTTTGACAAAAAGGAAAAAAAAGGGAGATTTCTAAAATAGGAGGTTCCCGATCAGCAGGTCAGTCCAGTCTAATCAATCAAGGCTTTGATTGGTACCCTCCTCGTATTTTGGTACATTATGGGGCAGGGTTTCCTTCAATTTCTACAAGGGTTGTGTCTTTTGTGAGGGTTTTCAAGTATAAAAAGGGGTAAGGGGTGGAGTATTTTTCATCACACCTTCGCATTCTTACCTTCTTATTCTTTGAGATGGATCTCCCTGGGAGTGTTGAGTTTGCCAACTTCCTCGAGACTTTGTAGGTGACGTGCTCCTACAACGTCGACTAAGATGCTTTTAACATGCGTCGAGTCTCTTTAAGGCATAATCATCCCATGGAGTGGAACATCATGATAGCAGCGATACAATTTTGGTACCCAAAGACCATATATTCCTCTTTGGCTTGGAAGAAGTCTATCCGACTTATGAGGAATTTTCTGCCATATTGGGAGTAAACCCTAGTGTGGCGGCTGCTAGGCCAGAGTTTTCTTGGTCTCCATGGGTGTTATTGGCTTAAATTCTCCACGTTTCGCCCTCGGCGGGTAGACCTTTGGTTATTAGAGGAATGATTTCCCTTTCGGCGGTGCTACAGTTTGTGTGTTTACAGGAGGTTGGTGATGCTGGCTATGCCGGAGCTGTCGTTTTGGGTTTAATTTTAAAATTATTGCTGCTGATTGGGGAACTGTTGGTGGATCCACAACTTGCAGCCATTACTTCATGGATGTCATACCGTCGTAATCCTACGACGGTGATACTGGCGGAGACTTTAAATTGCTTGGATGCCTGGCGAGAAGGTCGTTCTGAGTTTCTGAGGGGGTAGCCATGTGTTGCTATTCATGTAGTTATTCGAAAGATTCCTCTTGGTGACTCCTCCGGAATATCCTTTGTCGGTTGTGCCTAACTTCTTCTCACTCTATTTCATCAGTGTTGTCCTGGATATCGAGAGCTATGAGAACTAGTTTGTGGAGCATGGGGCTCTAAATCTGTGTTGGTCAGTGCCTTAGTAGGGACAACTGTTTCCTATTCTAGAGCTGGGGGAATACCCGTACGTTCGGTTGGTTGGTCTCAGACAGACCTTTTTCTATTTCCCTTGGCGGCTTCTGTGCCAATTCGGCTAAGAGTAGGTCATGCCACCTCAAACACTAGATTTCTTTCCGGTAAGAAATCTAGCAGTGTCTGTCCATGCGAAGAGTCGGCATCCGTCGACCCGTACTTCTCAGTTTGTTGGGAGAGTCTGGCACATCCTCGGGGATTATATGAAGTGGTTATGGAGAAAAGTAGTTAGCAAGATGTTGGTAGTGGATCCTGGACAAAGGTGGTTTGTCTTATCTTATACCATGGAGGGAGGTGTTATGGTTTTTCTGAGGCTGGTTCGATCTTATTGGTCTATGGAGCGTCTGCAGCACTTTAATCAGGTAGGGGAATCTTGGGGACCCCAGGATGTAGATGATGATGGAGCGGGCTCCTCTGGTAGTTGTGGGTAGCACTCTTGGGGAGTTTGTTTTGTAATGGGGAATAACTTTGGAAGTTTATTTTCCTTTTAGGAAGGTAGGGGAGGGGAGTTACCCGTCCCTTTTCTTATGTAATTGTATTGTAATTTCTTATTAGTGAAATAAAAAAAATTGATCATTCAGCTGTGCCTTTTGATGAATTCTATATTTATCTATATCGATCGATAAGGCTTGCATAATCCTTTTATTCAAGTATATGTTAGAGTGAAGTATCGTTCTCGGAGATAAGAAAAGAATTGTTTTTTTGTGAAAAAGAAAGGGTTGTGCTCATGTAAGATGTATGATCTGCCTACGTACCTCCGGAGGTTTTTGAAAAGTTTTAATTTTTTAGAAGAAAAATATTTTTTGTAGAGGATCAGGCCCACATAGTTCTAGGTAGAGGGGAATGAAGATTTTTGTTAGAATAGAAGGGAGATGAGAAGAATCGTAGCACGCCGACATTTCAGACTAGGGGCAGAATTTCTTGAGACGGTCCAGGTTGACTGGACGAGACATCTCGTTTCCATCAAGATCGATGAGCATGGTGGCACCTCCTGACAAGATCTTTTTTACAATGTAGGGGCCACTCTAATTGGGCTTGAACTTCCCTCTGGGGTCCCAAATGGGTTCTATGATTTTCTTAAGGGCTAAGTCCCCTTCTCGAATACCGCGGTCCTTGACTCTCTTATTGAATGAACGCGCTATTCGACAATGGTACCCTTATATGTGATACAACGCTTTCAGTCTCCTTTCGTCCAAGAGTGACAGATTATTAAGATGATTTTGATGCCAGTCCTCCTCACTGACTTGGCTTTCGAGCATGATGCAAAGTGAAGGGATTTCTAGCTCAACGGGTAGGACTGCTTCCATACCGTAGACCAAAGAGTAAGGGGTAGCCCCAGTAGCTATTCGAATCGAGGTTTGGTAGCCCCAAATGGCGTGAGAGATTCGGTCGGCCCAATCTCGATAGCTTTCAATTATCTTACTGATGATGGCTTTGAGGTTTTTATTGGCGGCTTCAACTGCACCATTGGTCTGAGGTCGGTAGGGAGAAGATTTATGTATCTGAATCTCATACTCTTTGACCACTTCTGTGACTTTTGCCTCGAAGTGCACCCCATTATCTAACACTAGTTTGTGTAGGACCCAATATCGACAGATGATGTTCTTCTTGATGAATTTGACCATTTTCTTGGCGTTCAGAACTGCGTATGACTCCCATTTGATGAAGTAATCAATAGAAACTAGGATAAATTCATGCCCGTTGGAAGCCTTGGCTGTAACCTTCCCTATGATGTCGATGCCCCAGGTGGATAACGGCCATGGATAAGTCATGTTGTATAATTTTCGCGGAGTTAGGTGTTGAAGGTTAGAAAACTATTGGTATTTTGAGGTATCTCCGGACATAGGCAGTGCAATCCTGGACCATAGTGGTCCAGTCGTAGCCTTGTCGGATGATCTTCTTGGCAAGCATGTGACTATTCATGTGGGGCCCATATTCCCCGCTGTGAATCTTCTGTATCATCTCTTCAATGCCAGATCCTGCGATGCAGTGTAGATGGGTTCCATCGAAGTTTCTTTTGAACGGTGCTTTATGAAAGATGATGCACTAGGCGACCAGTCTTCGGAGGGTTGCTCGGTCTTTCTTGTTGGAACCTTCGGGATACCTACCATGCTTGAGGAGGTGCCAAATATCATAGTACCAACAATTGGATAGTTCGGGATCTTCTTTGGTAATGAGCTCAATGTGGTAGCAGTAGGTTGGTTTATCAAGCTTTTGAACTAGGAAGGGTCAATTGTTATTCCTTCGGGCATGTCAACCATGGAGGCTAAGCTAGCAAGGGCATCGGCTAGGTTATTCTTTGCTCGAGGTAGGTAGTGGAAGGTTATATCTTTGAATTAGGAGGCTTGTTCTTCTAAGTGGGCATGGAAGGGTTAGTGTTTTTCTACCTTGAATTTCCATTTCTAAGCACTTGATCGATGATGAGGGAAGAATCCTGGTAGACATCTAGGCATTAAATACCTTTCGTGAGAGCGACCTTAAGGCCTACCGTACACGCCTCGTATTTAATCATGTTATTAGTGTAGGGGAAATCCAATTTGATAGCGATAGGAGTGTGGGAGTCATCTGGGGCGATCAGAAGTATCCAAATGCCATATCTTTTTTTGTTGGCAGCACCGTCGAAGAACATCAGCCATCGAAGGTCATCTTGAGCGGCACAAAGGATGTTTTCATTTGGGAATTCAGAGATCCAAACATCAGCTTCTTCCACAGGGTAGTTAGCGAGGTATTCGGAGATAGCTCTTCCTTTCATGGCTTTTTGCGTGACGTATACGATATCAAACTCGGCTAGGAGTATCAACTATCGGGCCATTCGACTAGATAAGGTGAGTTTCTCAATCAGGTACTTAATGGGGTCCATTAGGGATACAAGTTTGATGAGGAAGGCGAGTATGTAGTGTCGTAACTTTTGGGTGATCGAAAGAAGTGCAACTTATGCCTTTTCCAAAGCATTGTTGTTGACTTCGTATCCGGTCAATTTGCGACTGCCGTAATAGATGTCTCGTTCTTTGTAGGATTCTTCAAGGTATTGGTATAGAAAAGCCCCAGCTGTAGTGTCGGTTATAGTTAGGTATAGGAGTAAGGGGAGGCCAAGTTATAGTGGCATGAGTACCGAAGTTTGGGTCAGATATTATTTGATTCGGTCAAAAGCTTCTTTGCAGGCCTCATTCCAAACCTTGGTTGAATCCTTTCGAAGGAGTTTCAAAAAAAATTTGCAGATGGAGGTTAGATGGATGATGAACCGGCTGATGTATTGCAATTTCCCAAAGAATCCACGGACTTCTTTCTGCGTTTAGGGAGGTAGCATCGCAAGTATGGCTTTTAACTTACTAGGATTTGCTTCTATCCCCTTATCACTGACCATGAATCCCAAGAGTTTCACCTTGGTAATGCCAAAGACACATATTTTGTGGATTGAATCTCATCTGATACCGTCGCAGTCGTTAGAAGAACTTTCGGACAGCGGGAACATGACCTTCTCTATTTTATAATTTAATAATCATATCATCCACATAAACCTCGACTTCTTTGTGAATCAGATCGTAGAGGATGGTTGTGGCGGCCCTCTTGAGACCAAATGGCATAACAATGTAGCAACAGGTTCCCCACAGTGTGATGAACGCGGTTTTTCCTTGGCGATCTGGGTGCATTTTGATTTGGTTGTATCCGGCAAACCCGTTGATGAATGACTTTAGAGCATTATTGGTTGTGTTGTCCATGATCATGTCGATATTGGGTAGCGGGTAATCATCCTTCAGGGAGGCTTTGTTCATGTCCTGGTAGTCTATGCACATTATAACTTTCCCTCTTAATTTCAGTACAAGCACTATGTTGGCTAGCCATATGGGACATTCGATCACACAAATGAAGGCTACATTCAGCTGTTTGACCACTTCTTCTTTAACTTTGTGTGACCATTCGGTGCGAACCTTTCTCAACTTTTGTTTAACCGGCTTATAATCTGGAAGAGTGGGGATCTCATGTTGAGCTATTTCAAAATCAATGTCGGGTATATCGTCATAGGACATGTAAAGACATCCACGCATTTCTTCAGTAATTCTTCGAGTTGTGCGCGCTCATGCTCATCAAGGGTAGCCCCTATCCTAATCTCGCACAGTTATCTACTAGAACCGAGGTTAATAATAGCAGTTTCTTCTTCATTAACTTAAATGCGGTTATGTTGTTTGTTATTAACCTTATTAGATCAGTTAAGAATTATTCATTTGGAAAATCATCATCATCAAAAGTTTGATTATAATCTAAATAATTAATGTAAGGCACAGCAAGATACTCAAAATCTTCATTTATTTCATTGATAGGAAAAATAGCATTGAGAACCTCATCAAAGGAGGTCTCGATTACATTAGAGAAAGGATAGACAACAGAAGAAGAGATGGCATAAACATTGGGATTAGGTGGGATTTCAACAGGTAGAACTGGTGTAGCATTCCAGTTGAGGAGAGGTGTATCAGCAGCTTTAATCAGGCGGGATGGATCCAGTGATGTAGTGCTTAAATGAACCATGCAGAGTGTCAGCCCCAATGTCTGTAAGTTAAACGAATCCTCGGAGTCACTTCCCTCGGACTCTTCAGTATCTTTGATGATCGGTTGTACATGGTGTTGGGAACTTTCGGCCCATGGGTAGCTTTCTTGGAAAAATATCTCCATTCCAGGCTTCATCTTCTTGTCTTTATGGTCATACTATGGTTCTGTAAAGTCACAAAAGGGGAAGTCTTTTCCCTCTTTAATGAATCGTCCATTCAAGGAGTCACCTGGGATAGTCTGGATGCAATCTAATCTTCTCTTTGGTCGAGACTGGTGGATCATTCTAAGCTCTTGTTCTAATGGTTAATACCCCAAACCATAAGGAGTGAAAACTTTTTTCAGTACAATGGGATAAATTATCCCTTGTTATCTTTGTCCTAGCCCCAGTCCGAGCATGAAGTGCATGTTTCTGAACATTTCAATCACATTGACGTTGCCATGAGGGTTATATTCTGGACAAAACCTTTTTCTAAAATCATCCCCTACCAGGAGTAGAAGCGGCTCAACTCGGAATCCTAATAGTAGCATATCATTTGACCCGTGTTGTGTCTCAAGGATTGGATTTCTGGTACTTGCACTCTTGGAATTATCGTCGTTGCCCAAAATGGTGAAGACTCGTCCGTCGGCGAAGAACTTCAATTTTTGATTGAGCGCGGAAGACACACCCTTGATTTTGTGGAGCCAATGTCGTCTAAGCAACAGGTTGAAATAAGCTGGGATGTCAATAACTTAGAATTAAATTACAGGGTTTATAGGGCCAGATCCTATTACAAGTTTTATAGATCCCATCACTTCCCGACGAGTATTATCGTAGGCACATACAACAGCAGAGGTTGGAGCGAGGTCACTTTCCTTCAATCCTAAGCATTTGAAGTTTATTAATGGGCAGACATTCAAGGCTGATCCATTATCAACAAGAGAGATCAATATGATCTTCCCCATAACTTCGACGGATATGTTGAGTGCATGATTATGGTTTGGAACAATTCTAGGGATTTCTTCTTCAAAAAAGGATAGCATTCGGTTAGAGTTCAAGGATTCGACTAAACTTATCGCTTATTCTAGTGTGGTAGAAGGAGGAACGGTGGGTCCAGTGAACAACTTGATCAAAGCATTTCTGTGCAGCTGGGAAGACATGAAAAGCCCCCATATAGTGATGTTAGCTTGAGTTTTCTTCAGTTGGTCGAGGATCTCTCTTTCCTTGAGGATCATCTCTGGCATAGGAAGGTTTTCAACACCCTTCCCTTTGTCATTGGCTGGTAGTAAGCTTGGGATCTGGTAATGCCTCCTTGATCTGGTTATATGATTTACTAAAGAAGGGAAGAACATAAACCCTTTTTCCTCATCGATCTCGGGTGGTTCTACTATCTTGTTTATTTTTTTTGAGGAGTTCTTCAAATGATATCATCCCACATATATCGAACACCGGGTCGGTCTTCTTTGAAGCTTGCTCTTCATTTGAATCTTCGAATCCTTCCCCCCATCCGGTGGCAACAATTCTATCTCTCCATCTAAAATCAATGCATTCTATGACTTCAATGGCTTCTTCGTACAGGTCCTCCCATTTTGTGGGGAGATGTAAGGGTGAAGGGACCAGGCACCCTTGTAACTTCAGAGTATCAAGTAACTCAATCAAACTGCAAATATTATAGGTTTGCCTGAATAATTTTTCCATAATCTGTAAAATGTCATCTAGGATGACTTCATCGGTTGGTACCACCCAACTGTCTGACTCTTGGGCCAATTTTCGTGCTTCCAAGAATAGCGTACTGAAACTCTGGTAATCAATGATTATCTGTGAGGGCAGTTTTAGCCTGAATTCTAGGATTTGGTTTAATACTTCTGATAATTCCATACTTCCATTTTCAGAACGGGTACGGACATCGATGCATGCTCTAGTAAGGAGTGACAGTTCTTGATCAACGAGGCTATTAGGGTGTAGGAGGAAATATGGGCATGTTTAGAAAGTTTTGGGAGAGTATATGGGTGGGATTTGAGTTGAGGGATCAAATTATGGGTTCTCTTCTAGGAAGATGGCATTGGCATGACTTGGGAGTGGGTTGTGAGTAGTGTTTGTCTTAGGATTGGTGGGTGGGGCAATGGCACCCCGGTCAATCAGACCTTGGATTATGTTTCGAAGTTGGAATCATTGGTCGAGGGTATGGCCAGCAGTTTGGTGAAAGGCACAATGGGAATCTGCCTTGAAGTTTTTTTAAAGTGGTTTTGGCAATGGACGGGGGTCCAAGGGTTTGATAAGGTTTCGACTTAACAAGGCCTGATAAACTTTGGAGAGGGGAGCATGGAGCTCAGTGTATTCCTTTCGAACTGGGACAGGGAGGCTTTCTGGTGCCCACGAGGTGGTCAGTTGAGAGATATTGTTGATGGTTGAGACTACAGCACTAGCAGGCTTATCATATTTTCTGGGATTGAATTGTCCGGACACTTTTTTTGGTTCAACTTCTGTTGTAGCAAGACCTTCCTTGATTTCTACTCCTGCTTCTCTGAGAGCTCGGAAGTGGGGATAGTATTGTCCTCCCATTATTGCTCAGGCAATGGGTAAGAAGTTCTTCTTCACTATGCTGATTTGTTCTTCTTCGGATGGCCAATTGGTCATGGTGGCTGCTTTTTCCCTCCATCGGGCTATGAAGTTATTGACTGCCTAAATCATAATGGGTGACCTCAAGCTCTTCATTGTATTTGTAGTGAGACATGTATTCTTGGGCTACATCCTCCCAGCTACTGATTCTGGACTCCTCGAGAGACCAAAACCATCGGAGGGCGCTATCCTTCAAAGTTTGATGAAATAATTGGGACATCACTTCTTCAGAAGCCCCTAAGAGAGTCATAGAGTGGTGATAACTGCGAAGATGAACGATCGTGGGTCCACTCCCTCCGGATTTCTCGATATTTGGCATCTTTAATTTCTCGAATAACCTTGCTTTAGGATAAGGAGACATGTAGGTGTAGTCCATGTAATTCCCAGAGATTCTGACCTAGTCGAACTTCTTAGTTAGCATCTTGAGATCTTCTTTGACCTTTTTCAACTCTTCTTCTTTTGGAACCATGATCATAGGCAAGTTAGCCCCATACTGGGCAAGGTTTGGCATAGGAAGCTGGGCAGGCAGCGTCCCATTAGCAGGAGGGACACATTGAGCGCGTTGATATTCTTTGGGAACCCAGATAGGCTCGGGTGGACCCATAGCACGAGGGAATAGGGACTCGGTCTCTTGAGGAACAGGAACCTGATTTCGTTGCATCTCGCAAACTTTAGTCTGGAGGTTATCAATCTTGGATACGAGCTGAGCTAAGACTGCCATCATATTTGCCTGCACAACTGGTACTTGATATGTGTTCTCCATGGAAAGCGGGTGGATTCCTGACTCGGAAGAAGTAGTCGAGGAACGGACGGAACTTTGGGGATATTTGACTGAAGACCGAAGCCAATAAGGATCCAGGCCAAGGGCGTGCAATCGACCTGAGAAGGTGTAAAAATGGGATTTGTTTTTGAAAGAAAACGAATGAAAATATTTTTGACATTTTTTCTTTTTGAGATTGAAAGACAAAATAATTTTTTGGGATTTTTGATAAAGAGAGGAGAAATGCTTTTAGGTTTTTGATAAAGAAAGGAGAAATATTTTTGGATTTTTTATAAAGAAAGGATAATTTTTTTTGAATTTTTCATAAAGAAAGGAGAAATATTTTTGGATTTTTGATAAAGCAAGGAGAAATGTTTTGGGGAGACGGGTCTCAGCATGATTATTATAGTTATTATGTTCTCACTTGTATTAAATTCTCCTAAATGCAAAATGAAATGACAGACGGAACTCGAGCCTGGAAAAGTTGGGTTTGCAACATATGCAAAGCTATGGTTGGACTTGTAACTAGGCTCATGGGCAGGGTCCTATTTTAAAATTCTTAAAAAATTGGGCGACAGGCCGACCCAGAATTTTGACAGAGTTTCGGGTCGAATACAACAATTTAACATGTGTGTCCTAGGCTTGACACCTATATGTGGGTATGCAGCTGGTTGGGTGAATTGGAAAGGGTTCCCCCCTTTGGCGTGACTTCCACGATATATACGTCTTGCTTTTGAGGGCAATCGATACGTGTGGACAAGCCATTTGATATACCTGAGTGTACATGAATTGCCTCACTATATACCCAGTGGGGACGGTACGTGTGATAGAAAATTCGATATACTCGATGTACGTGAATGAGTTTCCTGCGATATACCTCCCGTAATGACTTTGGTCAAGCGGTACAATGCAGGGGAATCGTTTGATATACATCGAAGGTACTTGGCCAATGGAAGGTGAGAGTTATGTCGCGTAGGCTAACTGCGCCCTACCGGACCAGCGCCCATCACGAAGTGACCCTCCAGTTACTGGACAAAATTTGGTAAATAACAATGCTCTTTGATAATGTCATGTGAATTATGCATGATTATCTTATTAGTATATTATGATAAGAGTATCCTTCTTGATCATGCCAAATAGGGAGCACAGTTCAAGTACTAATAGTATACCAAGCATGGATAAGTGATGCATGCAACATGTGGATACACGTGATCCTAGGTGCACGTGATGTGAAGTGTACATGGAGAATCTTCTACAAGTGTGTAAATAGAAGCATAAGCATGAGGTACACATGAATAATAAAGGGGAACATGCAACTAGGGGAATATACAAGAAAATAAAACACCGATGTAAATAAAGTCTAGCCCTCATATAAATCCTAGCAGAGTCGCCATTAAGACCATCACCGATCCTCGCGGAACAGCGGCTATCCCCTTATCCTCTTATCGAGAGAGAGAGAGAGAGAGAGAGAGAGGGTAAGGTGAGAGGATCTTGGTCCTGCGCATCCCTCTCTGGAACACTTCGGTCGTCGTCATGTGATGTGTGAGTTGAAAAATGTAGAGAGATGGAGTCGCCAGTCAATTATATTCAAAATAGACAAAAGAAGGTGGATCCATCCTAGAGGATAGCCTCAAAGACATACTGATACATACGAAACCAAAAATGATTTGAGTAGGGTTCAGAGGCTAAGTTACGGAATGGGACGGTGTTAGGCACCCATTTTGCCCTTGCGGTTTCTCATGGATTATTGTTATTTTCCTCTATTTTCCCGTGATATGTGTGCATGTGTATATGTAGTGGAGATAGGAATCATCGACTTGTGTCATGGAAGAGATAAAGCGAGTCATCTATAGGAATGTTACTAAAAGTAATATTAAAAAAAATGATTTAAGCGATTATTCTTGCGTTGATCGTTATAATGGAATGATAACGCGTATGAAATAATACTCCATTAAGAACAAATATATGTATATATAAATATATAGAATCTAGAGAATTAAGTTGAAGAATTAGAAAATTAGAAAAATTGGAAAAAGTAGGATTCGAGTCTCGGGTTTTACCCCAAGACGCCTACGTAGCCTACAGAGGCATCAAAGTTCACGTAGTTCGCATGAAAAATGAGGGGTGGGGGTTATCCCATAAATCCAATCGGGAACTTCTCTTGTGTGTGTGTGCATGTAAAAAAGTGTTTTAGTTGTGAGAAAAGTGTGATAATTCCCGTTGGAATTTATGAGCAAACCCTATTTTTCTTGTTTTTGGGTTTTATTTACATGAAAAATAAGAGATGTGTAATAATACTAAAATAAAAAAAAAAGTGTATTAGGATATGTGAGATGGAGACAAAAAGTGTTAAGTAATAAAACAAGTTAATGTGAATTTAGGAGAGTTTGTGAAAGTTGGACCTTCTTAAAGATCTTGAGCTTGATCTTGAATGTTGGAGGACAGCCCTTGAACTTGGGTGATGATGAAGGGCAGTTAATTCACCAAGTTTGATGAAGAAGATGATGAAAAGTGAGGGTTGGAAAGGGATTTGGATGTAGAAATCACGATGACTTCGAGGGAGGTTTTCTGAGTTCGCTGAGAGTGTTGGATCTCAGATCTTGGGTCCTTTTTGCAATGAGGTCAGCCCTCCTTTTTATATACCCAGGGAATTACCGATTAGCATAGGTATGGTCCTGCCAATCAAAAGGTGCCTTTAGGCGCACTGCCGGTAGGCAGGATTTTGAACCTGTAGTTTGGCAGTCTCGTTCAGGTTCCCTCAAAAAAATGATCGTAAAATGCAATCTGTTGATTCGAATCGCATACGGGGCATACCGCTGGAAAGGTACTTCGGAGACCTTTGAAAGTCCTTGGGAATGATCTCGGGTTTGGGATTTATCTTTAGGACAAATGTGGCTCGGAATCTCTCGTCGATCCTTTGGACGGGGGATCGTCGGACGCAAACGGATCATTCGTCTTCATGGTAAGTGAGAATCATGCACGGGGTGGACCGTTGGAAGGTTTATGAGATGTACTTAGACATTCCAAAGAGTTTGATCCAATTTGGGGAGTTGACTTTGGTAAACCAGGGCCTAGAAGCATTTGATGATCTTTCGAAGTAAAATGGATCATTCGTCCGTATCGTAAGTAAGAATTGGGCCTGGAGGGACCGTTGGAAAGGGTTTTCAGCGCCCTTTAAAGATTCATTCAGTCTCGATCGAGCTGAAGAGTTGACTTTTATCAAACGAAGTCTGGGAGCGTCTGGTGGCCTCTTGATCAAGTTTCGGGGAAAATGTGTCGTTCGTTCGCATCTTAAGTCAGAATCGCACACGGGGCGGACCCTTGAAAAGGGATTTCAGTGCCCTTTGCATATTTATTCAGTCTCGGTCGAGCTGAAGATTTTGAATTTTGGTCAAACGGATCCTGGGAGTGCCCGATGGCCTCTAGGTCAGTACTCGGGTATGGCCTAGGTTCGTAGTGATACAGGGGACGTTAGGGACCTAAGGAGAAATTAGGGGGTGCTAGAATGGGGTGTCTACACAGCCCAACCAGCTCAACCCAATCTAGATCATGTTATCTACTCTCTTCAAGATATCTCTAAACTTTATATTATTTTTCCTATTTCTGATATCATTGTAGATGAAGCCTCCTTTAATGAGGTCCTTAATACTGTATTTCCTGAAAACTCTTTTAATGGAATGAACGAGGATTTTAAGTATCTTGTTGTGACTTACATTAATTGCCTTGATTCTAATCAAATTTTGATGATGATGATTTAGTAAATGAACAATTCTTAACCGATCTCAATAAGGAAGAAAACAAACAACATAATTGCGTTCAAACTAATAATGATAAGACTGTCGTTATTAATCTCGATTCTAGTAGCCATATGCATACAACTAGGATAGGGTCCACCCTCGATGAACATGATTGGGCCCCTATTCGAAGAGATTTTGAAAGAATTCATGGACGTCTTTACACGGTCCTATGATGGCATGCCCAGTATTGATCCAAAGTTAACTCAGCATGAGATTCCCACATTCCCAAAGAGCATACCCATCAAGAAGAAACTAAGGAAGCTCGAAATATAATGGTCCCTCAAGGTTAAAGAAGAAGTGATGAAACAGTTGAACGTAGGATTTATTCACGTAGTCAAATACCCTACATGCCTTACAAATAACGTCGTCGTGCCCAAATTTGGAGGGAAAGTATGCATGTGTGTCGACTATCAATATCTAAACAAGGCATCCATGAAATATGATTATCCTCTACCTTATATTTGCATGATCGTAGACAACACGAATTCTAACGCTCTTAAGTCATTTGTCGATAATTTTTCTGATTACAATCAGATTAAAATATATCATGACTATTAGGAGAAAATCACACTCATCCCCTTATGGGGAACCTTTTGCTACACAGTCATGTCGTTTGGGCTCAAGAATGACAGGGCTACTTACTAAAGATCATCCATAACCATCATAAATGACCTCATCCATAAAAAAGTTGAGGAATATATCTATGACATGATCATTAAGTCCAAGACCTAAGAAGGTCACATTCCTGCCCTAAGGAAATTCTTCGAGCGACTACGACAGTACAGATGTGACTCAACCCACAGAAATGTGTCTTCAACATTACTAAAGGAAATCACCGCATGTTTATGGTCAACGAGAAAGGGATTGAGGCAGAACCCACCAAGCTAACGGCCATACTCGAGATGACACCACCCCGAACGAAGAAAGAAGTGTTTGGATTCCTAGGTAAGCTGTAATATATCAATCGATTCATCAGCCAACTAACCTCTATCTAAGAACCCATTTTTAAACTTCTTCAGAAGGAATCAACCAAATTTTGGAACGAAGCATGCCAAGAAGCCTATTATCAGATCGATCAATACCTCACCCGACTTTCGGTGCTCATGCCTCCGTAACCCAGTCTCCCCCTTCTTTTGTACTTGGTTGTCACTAATACTATAGCAGGGGATTTACCCTCCCAATACATTGAGGAATCTCGTAAGGAGACAGCAACCTACTATGCTAGTCAAAAGATAATTGGGTATGAAGTTAACTACACTGCCTTGAAGAAGGCAATGTCGCCATGGTCTAGGTCACGTGAAAAATACAGCACTACTTGATTGCATTCCCCATCAAACTATTATCCCGAATGGATCCAATAAAATACCTACTAGTTTGTCTACTTACATAACCCTCTAACTGATGTTACTAGCCGAGTTAGACATTGTGTATGTCACATAAAAAGCTATGAAAGGGAAAGACATCTCCAATTACCTTGTCGACAATCCCAAGGAGGGAACTGAAGTTTGGATCTCTGAATTACCAGATGAAGACATCCTATGCACCACTCGCGAGGACCTTAAAAGGAATATGTTCTTCAACGGAGTTACCAACAAGAAAAGGTATGGAATTGGGATACTCTTGATTACTCCCGATGACTCTCACACCCCCATTACCATTAAAATAGATTTCCCTTGCACCTAAAAATATGATAGAATACAAGGGATGCTCTGAAGGGCTCAAGGTCACCCTCGAGAAAAGAACCAGATGCATCAAAATCTATGGGGACTCAGCCCTTATTATTGGGAAAATTCTCAGGAAATGGAAAGTCGATGATGAAAACTCCTACCCTTTCATGCCCACCTAGAAGATCTTGCCTCACAATTTAAAGATGTCACCTTCCATTACCTTACTCGATTGAAGAATAACCTATCTGATGCACTAGTAACCTTGGCCTCCATGGTCGACATGCCTGAGGGAATAACAATGGCCTTTCTGGTCCAAAAGCAAGTTGCACCCACTGACAGCTACCACATCGAGCTCATCCCGAAAGAAGATTTGGATATGGAATGATTGTGGTACTATGACATTTGGTTCCTTCTTAAACATGATAAGAAGTCTAGAGATGCAGACAAGAAAGACCAAGGGACCTTTTTTAAGTTGGTTGTCTAATACATCATCTGTGACAAAGCATTTTTAAGAAAAACTTTGATGGAGACAATTTGTATTACATATTAGGGGGTGGAATTGAAGAAATAATGCAAAAAATCCATAGTGGGAATGCGGGCTCCACATAAACGATCACATGCTTGCTAAGAAAATCATCCATCAAGGCTAATACTGGATCACCATGGTTCAGGACTGCACTGCTTATATTCGGAGTGCCTCAAATGCCAATAATTTGCTAACCTTCAGCATTTGCCTCTTCAAGAATTATACAACATGACCTCTATCTATCCCTTCTCTACTTGGGCCATAGATATCATAGGGTATGTCACTACCAAATCTTCAAATGGATAAGAATTCATCTTGGTCTCCATTGACTACTTCATAAAATGGGACGAAGTCAAGTCATACGTGCTACTGAATGCAAAGAAAGTTGCCAAATTCATCAGAAATAACATCATCTACCACTACGGAGTTACCCATGAGTTGGTGTGAGACAATGGACTCCATTTTGAGGTTGCGATCACAGAACTAGTCGAAGATTATGGAATTCAAAGGCACAAGTCTTCTTCCTATCAACCCTAAACCAACGACACTATCGAAGCCGCCCATAAGAGCCTCAAAACCATCATCAGCAAGATGATCGAAAGTTGTCAAGATAAGGCTGACCAAATCCGATATGGCCTCGGGGGCTATCGTACTTCCTTCAGAACACCCATGGGGACTACCCCTATTCTTTAGTATACGGAATTGATGCGGTTCTTCAGTGGCTTACCTGCGTGTTATGATCGAAAGCAATGTCGCTAAAAAAGACTGACATCAAAGTTTCTATGATGAACTCTTGTTCCTAAATGAAAATAGATTAAAAACTTTGTATCACATACAAGGGTACCATTGACGGACTGCGTGATCATTCAATAGGAAGGTCGAGGACTGCAGTGTCCAAGAAAGAGATCATGCCCTTAAGTAAATGGTAGAACCCATTTGGGATCTGGGAGGAAAATTCAAACCTAATTGGAGTGGTCCCTACATCATGAAGAAAATCTTGTCAAGTGGCGTCGCTATGCTCACAGATCTCAACGAAGAGGAAAAGGCAAACCTGGATCATCTCAAAAAACTTTACCCTCAATATGAACTCTCGTCGCGCTACGACATTTCTCATCCCCCTTACATTCTAAAAAAATCTCTTCATTTCCCTCTATTCAGAACTACGTAGGACCTAATCCTTTCAATTCACCCCTTTTTTTTAAGAATAATCTCACAAGCTTTCAAACCCACAGAGGTATGCAGCCTGCCCCTAAAGCACATACGGGTGCGATCCTTTCTTTCTTACAAAATGCTATTCTCCCCCCCCCCCCCCCCCCCCTGAAAACAGTGGTCTCTCTTTCTTACACTATGTATGCCTTAGAGATTGATGTAGACAATTCAAATACGAAGTTCATAAAAAACACAACAAAATATGTCAAAATCACTTCTCTTTTATTTAAATCAAGAATGTGGCTATTACATGAAGTATCACTAACGGTGGTCAAATAGGTCACTTCCTTCCTAATAACCATACAACATATGAACCCCTACTATTAGTAACCTCATAAAATATCCAAAAATTTACCAAACACCTCCCCATAACCAAAAACAAAATTCCAAAAACTTACACCAACTTCTCAAACCTTATCCTCAACTACCAGATGGGCCCGCCACATCATCATTATAGTCCCTTAAAGCCCCTAGGAATCCCACTCCTGATTATAGTCCCTTAATGACCTTTGATTAAACTACCACACCCTCTTCCAAGGTGTCAAACATTACAAGCCATCATGGCCCAGTCTCCTCCACCAACATCTTCTCAATCACCCATTTCCATAACCACTTAAAATTGTCCTTGATATGAACCCATCCCCTCCAATAGATTGTGACGAATGGGTAAGGTCCCCAGTATCATCCTTAAAGACTCAATTAAGTCCTCAGTTTTGCGAGGATGAATAATTTTCTCCCATCCCACTTCACACAGAAGTTGCCAAGGAAAGTAGAAAGAAGTCTAGTGAAGACTAACCAACCGCACATACCGATATTCCTCTAACTGTAAAACACGCTGTAATTTCCACCACCACGTTACAGACCAGTAGAGGCCTCAGGCCCCGTGCTCCACAAGCCAGTTAACTCATTTCTCCATCGATGGACCAAAGTTGAAGAAAGGCCTAGAAAAGAAATTGGGAACACCCGATAAAGGGTACTCAGGAGGGGCCACTAGGTACAGTCTCTCAGATAACCAGAGAAATAGCATGACAGGGCTCCTCGGTAAAAATCCATCCCGACCCTCCTTCTAAACATCTAGGCCATCTAGAGTCTCTATTAATACCACTGTAATAGGACTACAGTCGTGTGACATCCACGGTGATATTGTGGACACCTAAGGGTCAACCATCAAATCTCCCGTCACCAATAAAATCCTGGCAGTTAAACCTAAGACTACCATGTCATTGTCGATAAAATTCCACTGCATACCGAATTCATGACTGTTGGGAGGATGATGTTTCCTCTTTGCATGTAGATTAATTCACTAAATCAAAGGGATAACTCGAATTCATGTAGATTAAGTCACTAAATCAAGATAATCAAACAAAAATTGCATAATTTTACCTTTTTGAGTCTCTTTTTAGGTACAAAGAAAAGACATTAAATTACGTATACATCATGGTTAAATTTCATTACAAAAATGCCAAAAAATTTTGAACATTCCTTAAACAATCCCTGCGAAGTCAGAAACGTCATTACTTGAAGAAAAACCCCGTGTGGAGCATCGAGCCAATCATAAGCCCTTATTAATCCCCATTAAGATCTTCAACACTCACTCTTGTCACCAATACACTCCCCAACGGAGCCAAAACACCCTATATTTTTCTCAGCGAAGCCATAATTTAAAAAACTCACTATAATTAACATCCTTAGTTTTGCATAATCGACCTCGACCCTCTGAATAATTTATCTTAACTCTTTAGGTCTGTAGAATCGACCTTGACCCTCGAAATCGGTCATCTCAATCCTTAGGTTTGTATAATTGGCCTCGACCCTCTAAATCGATCATATCAATCCTTAGGTCCACAGAATTGACATCGACATGTTCAATCGATCATTTCAACTTTTTAGGTCAACAAAATTGACCTCGACCCTCTGAATCGGTCAACTCAATCCTTGGGTCCACAGATTTAATTATGACCCACTAAATCAATCATTCCAATTCTTAGGTCCACAGAATTAACCTCGAACCTCCGAATAGATCATCTCAATCCTTAGGACCATAAGATCGATCTCGACCTGCCGAATCGATCATTTCAGTCTTTAGGTTAACAAAATCAACCTCAACCTTTGAATTGTTCATCTCAGTGCTTAGGTTCACGAACTTGACCTCGACTCGCTGAATCGGTCATCTCAACTTTTTAGATCTACATAATTGACCTCGGCCTTTTAAATCGGTCATCTTAATCTTCAGGTCCACAAAATTGACCTTGACTTGCGAAATCGATCATCTTAACTCTTTAGGTCCGTAAAACTAACCTCATTCTCTAAATCGTTCATCTCAATTCTTAGGTCTACATAATCGATCTCGATTAACTTAATCAGTCATTTTAATCATTAGGTTTAAAGAATCGATCTCGACCCTCCAAACTAATGATCTCAATATTTAGGTCAGCAGAATTGACCTCAGCCTGCTAAATCGATCACTCAACCTTTAGGTCTGCAGAATTGATCTCGACCCTCTGAATCGATCATCTCAAATATTTAGGTTTGTAGAATCGACCTCGACCCACTGAATCGATCATCTCAATCAGTAGGTCCGTAATATCGACCTCTACCCTCTAAATCGGTCACTCAATCTTTAGGTCCACAAAATTAACCTAAACCTTCTAAATCGGTCATCTCAACTCTTCAGGTCTGCAGAATCGACCTTGACTCATTGAATCGGTCGTTTCAATCCTTAGGTCCGCAGAACTGACCTCAACCCTCTGAATCCACATTTCACTCCTTAGTTCTACTAAATTAACCTCGACCCGTTGAATTGGTCGCTTCAATATTTAGGTCCACAGAATAAACCTCAACCCTATGAATCGGTCATATCCATCGCATAATTGATGTTAATTCTTTTCTCAAACATCGATTAGGTGTTTACATTTGAATTACCTTTTCTTGTTCCAAGCTCTCCCATCGAGGGGATGTGCAGACACACGATCTTAATATCCCCCTAAGTACCTTCTTCAATCCCTAACATTCCTCCTCCCTCTGTAAATGCTAGATCATAATTCGAGTACTGATCAATAGGACATTGAGCGCTTTCGAGCCCTATTTGACACTAATCAACTCTCGAACCCGAGAAAAGATCAATAAAACCTTAAAAGTCTTTGAATACCCTTTCTACCAATCTGTATCGTGCGTGAATTGGCCTCACGATTCGCATAAACGATCGTTTTTACTCAAGGAATTTATCGGGAGGCCATCGGGCACTTTCGGGTCCCGTTTAACTCCGGTAAACTCTCTAACCTAAGAGAATCTTAAGGAAACCTCAAAGGGCTATGAATCACCTTTCCAGCGGTCCATACTGTGCATGAATCGACCTCGCGATTTGCATGAACTATCCTTTTTACTTTGAAAGGCCACAGGGTGATTCTGGGCCCCATTTGACCTTGGTCAACTCTCCATACCGAGTGAAGCTCAATGAAATCTCAAAATCTCTGAATCCTCTTTCCAACAGTTCATGTTGTGCACAAATCAGTCTCGCGGTTTACACAAACAACCCTTTTTACTCCGAAACTCCCCGTCTAGAGACCATCGGGTGCTTCTGAGCACCTTTTGACTTTAGTCAACTCACGAACCTGAAGGTGGCTTAATAGATTCTTGAAAGGATCTAAATCCCCTTTCTAATGGTCCCAGTCGTGCGTAATTTGGACTTGTAGTTTCACTTTATGCCCACGTTTCGAAACATTCATTTTAGACTGCTTATAGGCACCCCGAACCCCCTGCCTATTGGCTAGGTGTACTTTACTTGCCCAGCAAGGCAGGCATTGTGACAATAGGCAGGCTAGGGGTCATTCCTATCAACACCCTAACCCTAAAATGGCCCTATTTAAGGAGACCATGACCTCATTCTTAGGGGGCTTTTTTCAGCAATTAGGAACATTCTCTCGAAATCAGAGCGTCGTCATTCCCAAAATACCCTATTTTCCAACCATTCTCTCCATTTCTCTTATCTCACTTTCCCACCACCTTTGGTCACTTACCTCACCCTACTTTACCACCCTTACACCATTACAAAATCAGCCACATACCTTCCTAAATTTAGAAGCAAAAAGTCTTCTAGGAGGTTTATTCCTTCTCTTTTCTACTTTATCCTTTTAGTATTATTAACTCACTTTATTTTCATTTTGATGTCTTTTTTAGCCCCACCTTATTATCTCACATCAACTAATATCCATTTTCATTATTGGTATTCACATAACTTTTTTTCATAAAGATCCAAAAAGACAAAAAATATGGTTTAGTTTTAAATTCCAAAAGCAAGACTTTCTCACTTTTTCACATTTTTACACTTGAACACACTTTCTTAAAAAAAATCAAAGAGGAGTCTTAAATTTTGGTTTATGAGTAAAACCATACCCCTATGATATATCGAACTACGTGGTCTTTGATGCCCCATGGTCTACGTAGGCTTCCCAGGCCAACCCTAGGATTCAAGTCCTATCTCTCTTGTTTTATGCCTTTATGCTATATTATATCTATTTTGTGAGTCATGAACTCCTATATATTTGTGTCTCGTGTGACATGCACGTTCATTTTTCTATAGTGACTTGTGATTTGATGAACACTCATATCATAAGTTTATGTTATTTTTGGATACACTCGTTCGGATGATTTCACTCTGTATTTTTGATGATTTGAGTCGGATCATTTCCTTCTCCCATTATTTCCATTATACACATATACTCATCATGCTTTGGAGAAAAGGAGAATATTAATATAGCCCGTGAGAGATCGAAAGGGCAGAATGGGAAGTATGACCTTTATGCATTTATTTCGAGACGACTAAAATTATTTTTGCCAATTTCCTTCATGTTATCCTCTTTTGACGACGGCTAATTTTAAATCTGAGTATCCCCCGAAGATACCCAGCGCGAGTGGTGAACACAGGACCCCCTTATCCTCGAATCACCTGTGTGCGCACGATGGGGAAGAGAGGGAGACGATCCTCCTCCAAAGGGGGTTGTTCCCCCCTCCCATCCTAATTTCGGGGCTAGCCAATGCTAAAGGAATCCGACTCGGATGGCCACATATTCATATACTCTTACATTACCCTCCTTTGTCACTAGAGGAATCCGACTCGGATGCCACATTTTCATATACTCTTACATTTTCCCCCTTTATCGAATTATGAAACAAACCTCACAAAATTAAAATTATAAGCGGATGAATAAAATCTATCACCTATGACATGACTCACTCGACCAAGGGAATAGGTAATTAAATACAAGATGTTATAACAAGCTTCGAAGAGCTCTTGTTTATTTTTTTTGTCACATACTAGCAATATATGAAATACCAATGCATGATAAAATTTATGCTAAAACGTATGAGTGATAAGATGCATTATATAGATATAAAAATATGACAGCATTCATCAAACAACTAAACAAAACTCACCCTTATTATGCAATCTCTCCCAATAAACATGATATATCATACACAACTTTCTCCCCTCACAAATAATAGATTAAAACTACTCTTTAGTTCCAAAAATGATTAAAAATTTTACTCCCCCTACCTCAAAACTTTTACTCTTTTTGTCAAAAATTAGACAAAGGAGAATTAAGGAAAATATCGAGAACCAATAATACAAACACTTTAAAGAGTAAACATGATAAAATAATAAAATAAGTTATATTCATATAAAAATGAGAAAATAATATATAATTTAAGGAAACTACATCATATTATCATAATAAGCCTTAGAATACACATGGAGTCACAAAATATATCATTTTAAAAAATATACTATACAACATATGCTAAAACAAGATAAGAATATCAAAAGATTGAGTTTAGGATTACATTGTGAAATAAAAATCTTAATATTAACCCATAAGCTCAAAGCCCCAAAAAACTATTCCTTCCTCATTAGTTTCCTTCTCTTCACAATGATCATGAAGACTTAACTCGATAACAAGAAAAACATACCTAACTCGACAAAGTTTTATCTCATTCTCATTGAGAAAGGCAATCAATAGATATAGACAAGATGGGCCTTTCACATGGAAATTCTAATCCATGTGATGCGAAACAACCAACTTTTGAAAGTATACATATATAAAAAAAAAGGGTTTTACACACATGATTTGTTGACTTAAGAACAACATTATCCAACTGACCTAGAGTTAACGATCAAGCATCAAGTTCATGAGATTAGTGTGAAGTACTAGAGGTACAAATTATCAGTATGATCATCAAGTTGAGTAACCGCTTTCACATAAGATTCCATATAAATGACATTTAGAGGCTCTTCCTTAACTTCATCCTTAAGAATAAGGACATCGTAATCTTAAATATTTTGTACGATCATATGACCAAAGTTGAAAGCTAGAATATTATTATTTTTGGCTTTGACCACCATAATATCGTATTTATATCCTCCAAGTCCATACCATCCCAATAGAATGAAATATATATGCAATCACAAATGAAATGTCATTTAGATGATTTATCGAAAAAACACATAAAGAGACAACTATATTCGAAATATAGAAATACTTAGCCAAGTAGAATTGAGAAGTATTATTTCCACTCCAACTATGAAAATGATAGTCACTAATGTATACATTTCTTCGTAGAATGATGGTCTATCTGCTCATAAGGGTAATCAAATCTTCTTTAGGGTAATAACAACTCCATCTCCATGGAGATACAAAGTAAAGAACTTATCTTCGGGACTGACATTACCAATTTTAATAAATAAAAAAAAATTCAAAACCCACATTTAAATAATTCTTCTCACTTTGTGAATAAAGACCCGTCCATTCACTTTTATTAAAAATGTGAGGAATAGACTATTGGTATTGACTATAAAAAAAATTCTTAGCTAATGATCTTTGATTCATCATATTTTAAAAAAATAAATAAAAACTATATCTATGAGACTCGATCTAGGGTTTGCTAACCATACCTCTACAGATCTTGTAGGTGATCCAACAGAGGTGACAGAGGTTGATATAAATGATATAACATCACCATAAATCCTTAGGTAGATGAGAAAAACACATAATCTGTAAGTATATGATTAAACCAAAGATAGATATGTACGTGGGTACCTTTGGAGATGAAAACTTTGTGAAAATGAAGAAAAAATATTTTCTCTCTCCTCAACCCCTCACGAAAATGTGAATAGTTTTTTTATCTCACCCTATCTAACCCTTAAAACTATATTGTGTCATTTAAATCTCTTCCCTAGACCTATATATAGGTAAATGAAGTAGGTTTGACCCAATTAGGGTTTACAAAAGTCTTTTTGGATTATTACTTGGATAATGGAATGTAAAGGGAACCCGTGGAAAATAATTAAATTGACTTTTAAATAGAAATATGGAAATCCCAAATTAATTAATTCATGTAATTTATTTGCATTTACATTTAATATTAATTAATTCCACCAAATAATTTTATAAGTCCAATTTAATTCTCTCAAAATCAATCGATAAAGAGGCCTTATTTATAAAGTTAGATTAATAAGATTCTCTACGTTAAGTATATAATACCCACTTGGTGAAATTCAATTTTGTGTAAGTCAATATGAACCAACATCTTAGTATTTCTTGACCTCAAACTTAACTTATTTGATACTTAACTAGATTATAAAATAACCCATTGGTCAAGTTTACTCATAGAATCAAAACTCATATGTTCATCCATGGGGTATCACAATCCGGAATATCTATCCTAAATGTGGATTCTTTCGGAACATGATCTCGGATATAGTCACATAATTACTGTAATAAATTGAATCACATGCATCGGCAAATCAAAGTAATGAGTATGTCAAGACTCTGATCCTCATATCCCTCGAGATTAAGAATCTATTCACCCTTTACAATCCATCAAATTATTATATTCTAATCTATTCAAGCACCTAAACTAGAATATATACCTTAGTCATATTCAATACATTACTGATTTACTGATACAATCTTCCTTGAACTATCACACAAGTTTTCCAACCATTTGATAGTTTCTTGCAATCAAGATAAACAATTATGATTGTACACACAAATTTACTGATAGGATTTCCCTACCTATTTGTGAAAAATTCAATCATACGAAATCCAAATTTTGGTCTTTCATGATCAATCCAAAAGCAACTCAATTAAATTCCAACTAAGTACAATTGATAGACATATTCATTATATTTAAAAATAATTATAAGGTATTCCCACAGACGTGATTCATATTTCAAATGAGCTAAGACAATCCATTATTAATAAATACAAAATGTCATACTACATGGTTTAGGAAAGAAAACCCAATATAGACATCTCAGACAAAGATCCCAAGTTCATTCTTATTTCCTACTTCACGAGGAAATTTCTAAAGATTTCATCAAAAAAATTCTTGAACTTCTTAATGGGGAATTTTTAAGCATCGATCAAAGTCGAGTCTTTGAATCGAGACTTGAGAGACATGAAGATATCCTGAAGTCACGTAACCCCAATAGAAAATAGAAGGAATCTATTAGAAAATGGATATCAAATAAAAGTGCATCACAAGATAATAAAGTAAAAAATGTCTCAAAGATGGTCATTTATGAGGGATCAAACACTCAATAACCCAAACATATACTTAACACAATAGTAGATAAAACCAATATGGGCGTGGAAAAGCAAAAAAACTAAGCCATATTTTTAGAAGACTACTATAAATCATGCATATATTCTTAATATAAGTAGAAACTTATCAACCATGGAAATATATTCATCGAACAAAATAAATCAATAAAACCTAAACAATATAACATGTAGTATCTAGAGAACTCCAATCAAAATAAACAATAGAATGTATTGATTCAATAAATTATCATGATATAAGGGTAGAAAGGCTCCTAGAGCTTCCAAGGTATAAATATGGGAGGTGTTAAAAGAAATGGAAACAAGTTTTGCAATGGTTTGATACAAGAATTGATAGTTCCAAAATATCTCACTTAAAACTAAAAATCCCTTACTTGCAAGATTATCTGTAGTAAACCAAAATGTTTGCTGGTCACGAGGTGTTCATTGTACCAAAACCAAACATCTTGCCTATAAACACAATTTTCTAACCATGAGATCTAGAGAAGAGGTCACTGATCTCAATTAGAGAATCAATTTTTCCTGAATAAAACCAACAACAAAAGATAGTTCAACACAATTACATACTTTTATCCCCCAAAAAAATTTGATGTGATCAATGAATCATCAAATGTCATAATCAAGATTTATGGTTATGTCAAATACTCTACATAAAGAAAGAACAAGCATTCAAATGCTTAGGAAAAATCATAGCCAATAAAATAAAGTGACTTAATGATATAACTCATGGATAAAAAGTGAATTAAATGAGAATTAACCAAAAATCATGGAAAAAGACTAAGTTTTAACTCACAATAGAAATTATGGCTAATGCAACAAACAAGAGGATCATTTTCCATTAAATAAGTAACATTTAGACCTACCATTTTTCCTCCTCACATAATAATTTACAATTAAAACCTTTTGTCCTCGCGTCTTTGTGTTAGTTAATTTTGGACAAATAAAATTATTTAAGACATCACTACAAAACATTTATTGCAATTGGAGGCTTTCTCTCTTGACAAGGGCGGGAAGTTATTTTCTAATAAAAGGTATCATATCACGATCCCATATTTCATCCTTAACTGCTTCATATCTCATGACTTTTGAAGATATAACATCTTCCTTTTCAACTACAACCATAATTTTCTTCACATGCCCATAGGATTCAAAATGACACCCTTTTTATAAAATTAAAAAAAAAATAGTTTTTGGTGCAAGTATAAAACAAATCCCTTCATTATACTTCACATGGAAATTTCTCAAGTTATCATGCATTGAAAAGTTCAAGAGTTTTGATGAATACTATATAATCACAATTTAAATCTACCATGTAATTTTAAGATATTTAATTATAAGCTTGGAGTATATATGTGATAAACAAAACAAAAAGTACAACATTTAAGTGAGTATATTTAAAAATAGGCATAAGTGATATATATGTATCTACAAACCTAGAAAAAAGAAGTAGTACATAACTACAAAAAGATAAATATACCAAAAAGAAAATAATGGAATCAAGATGAGATGAACCTAAGAAACAAGATAGACAAACTAAAGCGTTATTATATCTAAAGGACTGAACCCTAACTAGTAAAGTTTGAGGGTGGAAATGATGGTTAACTTTGGTCTATATTTCAATCCTATCAAGAAATGTCTTTCTTAAACCCATTATGATTCATATGAGGAGTCAAGGTTGAAAAAAAATGAGGAGGCGCAATGGTTATTGTATTTCGTTTTAAGACTTGTAATAGGCGAGGAGGGACTAAGCAAATCATAAAACTCTTTAATATGACCCTTAAGTACACATAAATTATTTAATGTTTATAGAAACGAGGGGATTTTAAGATAGTGGCTTTACATATTAAAGCAAAACTCCTTCACATGTCCTTAATTATTATAAAAGAAACATGTGAACCATAACTTTGTTATAAAAAGATACTGATGAGAGAAATTATGGTCAGTCTAGACGAACACCCATTAGCATTCGGACCTCCACCAAGTGAACCACCTCTCCTGATCTGCAGACGTCTCAATGTTCACCTTTTTAATAAGTGATCGGACAAAATATCCGAACGGTTAGCAAGTAGACCAAGCCTGACATCCATTATGCCAATTAGGCACATTCCTAATTATAAAGACCCACTATCCCGAAGAACAGAAAACAAGTTAAATATCACTTACTTGAGGGTTAACCATGTGTAATACTAGGAAAACTACCTCCCCCATTAGCGAAGTCATAATTATAGGACTTCCATTATACTTTTATTATATAAATCCATTTCATTTTGGAAGAAGGCAAGTGAAATCTTTGTATGATTTACCATTGATCATTTGAGAAATAAACGTCTCCCCTCTCCTTTGCCCCTTGGACGTAAGTCACATCACGACCAAACCATGTATATTTATAGTTCATTTTCATTTTCTTTATTTCCTCACATCTATCAAATTTATTTTATAATAAAATTTCCACCCCAACATCTTTGGCACCATTTGTGGGAATTTAAGACATCCATGAATAGATACCAACTCACCCAAGCCATACATGGCCTCGTTTAATACCAAGAATCCCAACAGATGCATTTATCCAAGATCCTAGATCATATACAGGCTAACCCAGCTCCACAAGATGATGAACAGCAGGTTGACAAATCAGATTCGATCCCTCATGTCCCCATTAGTGATCAAAACGAGGACGGTGCGCTCCCTCCACCACCACCTCTTTTGACGACTCTATCTTATTTGGTGAGAGTGCATGTATTTAAAAGGATCGACCCTCCTCTCAGATCGATTAATGAAGGAGGCTTTGATCACACATCGTCGTACAATTATGATATCCTAGGCTGTCCAATTCAACTGACATCCGAACTCCCTATGATGGATGATTTCGATGGTACATCTGACCCACAGGACCATACTGATAATTACTAAGCATATATGGAATTCTTGGGTAGCTCGAATCATATTAGAAGTGGGGTTTTCACCATAACATTAAAAGGGTCATGAAGGACATGGTTTAATCACTTACCACCAAACTCGATCATATGATTCAGGGAGATGATAGATTTGTTCGTTAGACAATTTATAGGCATCCGAGTACATAAAGAGACAACTGATTACCCATTCAACATTCTCCAGGAAAAATAGGAGTCACTAAAAGAATTTATCAAGCGATTTAATAATGAATTGCTCAGGATTGATCATTTAGATGAACGGGTGGTAGTTTTAGCATTCCTGAGAGGTCTCTATAGCAAGAGAACCATTTACTCCCTATCAAAGTGTTGGGATTTTCTTCTTAAAACCATGTTGAAGACAGTTTATTTTTTAATAAATGATTGTCTTATTAATTTTGAAATGAGAATTATATTTTTGATAATGATTTATATTTATGCTTTTAAATATATTGTTCGCCTTAATCACAAAAGATTGAAATTTTGGGTTACAGTACTATTGAATAGTTCACAGCCTTGATAGGGAGATGGCATCATATTGGAATTGTTGTGGTACAATTTTAGTGTTTTATCTCAAACCACATAATCTGCCTGATTATTCTAAAACTTATATGATAGTTCGAACGAGAATTGTGATCGGTACATCCATGAATGTATTGAGCAGTACACCTGTGAGATTTAAGTTTAAGGTTTGTCTTGATTAGACTTAGGTAATATGATAGCATTTGCAAAGGATATATATATATATATTCTTAATCTCGACAATTACTAGGATTGAAATGCTTACAAAATTGTCATTGTGACTGTCATGGAAAAAATTCAATTTAATTTAATCTCCATCTCCGCACATTGGGTGATCATTGGGTGAGTAGGTATGAGATCATAATTCGAAGGAATATGCATTCGGTAATACCTTGGATTGTGATACACTCTTGATATACTTATAAGATTTGTTTCTACCAGTTAAACTCAATCAGTGGATTATTTTATAATTCAGTGGAGTAGTAAAATAAGTTAAGTCTGAGAATCAAGGAATTAATTAGATGTTGGTTAAAGTCAATCAGTGAAAATTGATTTCACCAAGCGGGTATCGAAAGCTTAACGTCGGGAATCACATTATGCACCATTATAAACTTTGTAAATAATCCCTCATTATATTCGAGTGATTTTTGACATAATTAAATTGGAGTGGAGTCATAACTATTTATTGAAATTAATTATGATTAAATAAATAACGTTAATATATTACGGAATTTATAATTTAAAACTTTTGAGAATTTATTTGGAAGCCAATTTAATTATTTATCTTGGGTCCCTAGTATACACAATTAGTTTAGCCCAGATTCTCAAGAAATCCAGTTCGTCCCTAACCCACTACTTAAACAAGTTTATATTAATTTAAGTTAAGACTTCAAGCTCCATAATTCATTATTAGGTTTTGAGAGTGGGGAGAGAAAATAATATTCACATTTTTAAGAGGCCTAGAGAGAGAAGACCACATCCTACTCAAAAGCAATAGTTTTCTCCTTCAAAGGTACCCACATGCCTATCTAACTTTGCGACGATCATATATTAGAAGATCCAAGCATTTCGGATCATTATAGCAAGCTTTTGGAGATCCAAAAGAAGGCAGCACCTAATCTTCATCAAATATCTTTCTCCATGTCGAATTGCAACTGGATCTACAATGGTATTAAATTCTTAACCCTAAGTTTATTTTTCAAACCTAGTTTTTGGTCTTGTTCTTCCTATTGCATAATCATTCAAAAAATTTAGGGATTAAATTTTTCTTCCGCATATATCGTTCCCTAACACAAAGTACTTGTCGACTAACATGATCGACCTAATTCAAAAAGTAGAATAACATATCCCCATCGAGGATACTGTCACTAGTCGCCTTAACCCCCACGAAAAATAAGAATCATGTGGAAAAGGGGATGGATGAACGACCAAAAAAATATGCGGCTCGCACGAAAATGGAGGGAGAGACCAACCACGATTTAACCAGTTAACATCGCTCAATAAGATGGTAGGTCAGGTATTAGCCACTGTAAGAGCAAGAATTTATAATTGATCATAGCTTAGACTTTTTACTATTTTTGGTGTATCTCGTTATATAACATAGTTTCAAACTATACACTACATCCACATTGCATCCACAATCATTTGAAGATATGTTAATGGTCGAGCATCATTTCTGAAGTTTTCGCTTACACTTTATGCAGATATACGACTTGTGGTTTTGATTTCTTATATAAATTATATTCTGGGGTGTATGTTTTTTAAATCGAGGATTTTTGATAAAAAAAATGAATTTTAGAAATAGTTTTTTTTATTTTTAATCTCATTCGAACAATATTATAATCGTTTTAGAACTAAAACTGATATTTGTTAGAAAGAGCTTTGAACGACCATCGAACGAGAATCCTCTGTTTAATAGGTCCACTTTCGTTAGAAGGTCGTTAGAAGTCTCTTTGAAGGAAAATGAGTTATCATTCTAAATAGGCCATATCACGTAAGAACAAAGATGGTATTTTCATTCGCATGAGATGTCATTTTTGTTCAAATGAGATTGTCCCCTCGAAATTCATGTTTTTACTGTAAAAACCTAATTTATTCATATTTTCTCAAGATTTTTGGCGAAAATGATTTTCTAATTCCTATTCCAAAAGTATTATTCATTGTTTTTTCAAAACACATTTATATTTTCCAAATCATAGATCCCTCTTTATGAATTGTTGAGTTTATGAAATCCTAGTTTCCATCTCTACATCAAACCCTTATATAGATCTGATATACGGATGACTTTTGTAAAGTTAAGACTCTACGGCTGGAAAAGATAGAATTCTGCAATCCTGAGGTTAATCGGTGGATACCAAGAAAAGGCCTCTTCCTATGGGTGGTATTGGACTGCATCACATTCTATAAAAGATTTAAAGACCCTACGCATTACGCTTAGTGGAGCTAAGTAGTCTGTAAGTCGATAAGTGTTTGTCAAACTCTTTATAGTGATGAATACTAGGTTTTGCCTGAAAGGGATTTTTATTATCTTCTTCGCATGTTTGGTTTTATTCTGTGATTGGAGAATTTATTTTGGACATTATTATATACATACATAATTGCTAATCAAGATAAAATTTCACTAAAATTTGAATGTGTATGCATAATTTAATATACGGAATAAAATTTGGCTAAAATTTGAATATGTGTGTACATAACCTAATATACAGACTATCCATAAGAACCTTGCATTCATAGAGACCATGACTGACTCAAGAATGTTGAACTAGTTGGTCAGGCTAAGAAGACGATCATCCCAAAATAGATCAAATAAATATTGTAACTTCCACAGGGATCATAGGATTTTCACTAACAATTGTCTCCTCCTCATCAATGAGATAGAACCCATATTCCAGAGAAGATGCCTGGTTAAGGATTACTATAATAAAATTTTGTAGCCCCAAGAGCTTTAATTGATTATAATTTAAAAAGTAAGAAAAAAGAATTAGATTCAAATAATGAATCTAAGGTTTAAATCATGAATTCTTTATGGATCTTGTAAGTGATCCGAATGAGGAGAAATATTTGATGAAGAGGATGATGGGATGCTTTTCGTCCTCCTCCAAATCCTTACTAGAAAGCTTTGAATGCCTCTTGAATCTTCTAGTATATGATAACATCCCCACCCCACCCCACCCCCACTCCCCAAGTAAGCCTAATGCGTGGGCAATTCGGGAGATGAAAAATTGATGAAATATGAGAGATATCACTTTTTATCTCCTCACCCCTTCATAAAAATGTGAATAGTATTTTTTTTTTCTCTTCATCTCCATTTCTAGAGAATTTCCCTTACTCTTTAAATACCTTCCTTTGACAAATATAAATAGGTATATGACATGATCTCAGGCCACTTAAATTTTTTAGGGACTTTGGATCTTCTACTTGGTTAATGGACTTAGGGACCCAAGACAAATACTTAAATTGACTTCCAAACATAAATATAAAAATCTCACATTACTTTTAGTTATACATTTTTTCCTATATATTATAATTAATTTTACTAAATAATTGTAATTGCACTCCAATTTAATTATCTCAGAATTTACAAGAATAATGAAGTCATTGTTTGTAAAGTTAAATAGTTCATAATATGATTCCCCGGATAAAGCATACAATACCCTCTTGGTAAAATTCAATTTTTCGCTAATTGATTTTCACTAACATCTTATTTATTTCTTGATCTTAAAACTCAATTGATACTCTACTAAATTATAAAATCCACCGGTCGGGTTTACTGGCAAAATGTCACGTGACAGTTAAAGTTAACAAATTTTATAAAGATTGTAAGGACATAATTTTATAAATGTCCGGGGTAGATTCTAGGATTTTTCTGTTTTATCCTAGATCACAGTTCATATGTCTGATACCGCTACATTCGGCACGTCAACACGATCATCCTCAACGACCTTTATCCGAATTCATTGCATCCACTTTCTTCACGTGCCTCATGCTACATGCAACGTGCTGCTCAGCTCATTCCTACTACTCCACTACGCTTTATCAGTAATATGTTTTATTGGAGCTTTAAATATTTGCATAAATATTTGGGAAATATTTTTGAAAATTATTTTTGAAGTCTGGATTTATTTTTTAACAAAAGCAGAATATTTCTAATTGTAGAAGCGAATGGCCTCGATCGACGAGCTCGCTCAAACGACTTTGAAAGTCATTCGCGCGAGATAGGCATGTCGCACGATATCGTTCGAACGACTTATGTCCTTCGTTCGAGCGACATGGCTATCTCGTTCGAATGAGCCGCCGCCTCGATTTTTGTATAAATATCTGATCTCCTTCTACACATTTTTCAGGTCTTTCTGCAATCTCAAAATTCTGCGAAAACAACCCAGAATAAGACTTCACTTTTTAAGGTTTTCTAAACCTTTTTTATTCACAAAACCATTCCCATATATGTGTGTGAATCTTTAAACCTTCAAGAAGATCATTTACTCACCTGGAGTAATTTGTAAGGAAGCCGCTCTCTTCTTCACTAATGCCCTACTGGAAAGGGATAGTTCCAGCCGCCGACAACAGAACCGACACCCGAGGGTATTTCTGTGTCATATATTTTCATTGTAATCCGTGTAAGCCGTACTCTTACAAAATTATTGTGAAAATAAAAAGGTTTTGCCCCTTTGGGGGATTTTTCCTCATATGTGTGTTCTTGCATATTTCATCATCGTATTTAATCACATATAGATGCTTGTTTAGGACTTAAGTGGTAAAAACTGTGTTTAATTAAATAACTTCCTGATTTGAATGCAAGCGTATCCTCTCAAATTGGTATCAGAGCCAGTTACACAATTTTATCGTGTAATTTTCCGCAAATTTTTTCTAAGATATCTATTTTCTGAAAAATTGATTTTTGAAAATGAGTGTGTTCATAATGGAGAAGTTAAGATTGTTTAGTTAAGGAGAAAGTCGTATCCCTCAGTTTTGTTCCCACCGACCGTCAGTTAGCCGATATTTTCATGAAACCTTTAGATGCCCTTAGATTTGAGAGTCTTAGGAAGTCTTTGGGGATTTGCACAGTTGACTGAGGGGTTGGTCTATGTCTAGGATAGGATGCTTTTTCATGTTCTTATCATATGCTTCCTATTGCTAGTATGTTTATATGTGTTATTGCCTTGTTGTACAGCTATTTATTTATTCTTTTGAAAAATTCAAAAAGAATTTCTTTTATAAAAAATTTAGAAAAGACCAAAAAGATTTTTGGATTTTTTCCGCACCTTTTATGGATGAACATTCAAGATAGCCAAGTCACAAAATTCATTCCATTTATCCGTGTGACTATTTGATAGATATTTGAGACGCTACATCTTTTCATCCATGTGCTTTACACTGCTTAGAGTCTTTGAGATGTGATTCGTGATATCTTTTCTACATGTTTGACTCCTATCTCCTTTATTGCACACATGCACGGCTTTATTTGATTATTGTACTTGTCTATCACATGTTGGCTTGAGTGTTTTTATCTCAGTTTTGTCTATACAACTAACAATATGCGATAAAACTGGACAAGATTGGAATGCATGTAAAAATCATTTTTGTGAGACTGAGTGTTTGTTTAAGAACGGGGAGGGGCTGCGAAAGGTAATTATCTATTCTTTGTGCAAAAGCCACCGTTCAAAAGGACCTAAAAAATGGAGGAATTTTATTATCCGAGGTCCAAAGAGGTTAAAAGAGCCCCGAAAAAATGTAAAGGAAATAAAAAGCAACTCATGCCAAATATGGGCCATTAGGTTTCAACATCAATTCTCCAAAGTTTGAGAATTTAGAATGCCTCTATTCAAAACAAAAATCTGACGGAGTTTTGGTTGGAGAATATAAACGGGTTTGCACTTCCTTGAAAGTCCTGAAAAAGCATGAAATAGGTTTGGACATTATTGGTGTGGAAATCACTTTGAGCTTTGAAGAGTGTGTGTGCTCGCGTTCAAATGATCAAGTTATATATCAAACCCTTTTAACACAAACAAACCCTAAACATGCAGCAGTATGTGATTGAATAAATTGATAATCTACGCAGGAACATTCAAACACATGCAATTAAGGAAAAATCCCCCTCAGGGGCAAAACCATTTATTTTCATTATAATTTGTAAGAAAACGGCTTACAATCGGATTACAATGAAAATACAAGTTGACTAAGAATTACCCTCGGGTATCGGATTCTGTAGTCGCGGCTGGAATTATCCCTTTCCAGTAGGGCTGCAATGAAGAAGAAGAACGGTCTCCTCCACAAGGGTTAAACAAACCAAAGTTGTGTTCTTGGGTTGCAAAAGGATTCATAAAGGTTTGGCAATGATGTGTGAATCAAAACATGAGTCTTGGGACTCAAGAATATGAAGACTAGGTGTATTTGGACTCTCAAATTCGTCTCCTAAAGTCTTGCAAAACAACTCTCCCGAAGTTGGTATTTATAGGGAAATCCATGAAGAGACCCACGATTTTAAACTACTTAAAATCTTATCAGCTTACAGGTACACCGAACCGGTTCGGGTACCCCTGCGAACCGGTTCGCCCCTCCGAACCGGTTTGGGTCTGGGTTCGGGAAAGTGTGCTGGAATTGGTGCTTAAACACTTAGAAAATTTTCCAGACTTTTCAATGAACATATCTCCATTTTCAACGGGCTATAACTTGTTCACCGTAGCTCGGATTGAGGTGCCGTTTCTTCCAGTATCTTTGTTGCGGCAAGCTCTTCAACTTTCCAGTTGACCGGTCCTCCAGACGGTGGCTATAAAATTACCAATTTTCCCTTGAACATCCCTATCATGCCTTGTTTCACTGATTTGACTTCTCTTGCGTTCCACTTGCATTACGAACCAAGAATCAAGGAACGTGAAGTCGTTCATGCAGATAAGGGACATATTAGTGGAGATAATGCATGCTTGATTCACGGAATTCGGATAGAGGCCGTCATGTGAGATCGTGAGGTGACGTGCCAAATGTAGCGGCGTACGACATAAATAAATGAAACATTTCGGACATGAGAAAAATGTCCTTACAAATCTCCCCCTATGTCTATGCCGGTACATACATAAAAAATCCGAATTATCAAATATGAAATTGCCTATACAAATCTACCCTCCCATGAACCCAAAACTGGAAAAGGTAAAAATGAATAGTCTTCATCGTTTGTTCTTCAATTCTTCAAGAATCTCAAAACTTTTCTCATCAGGGTGTGCAACATATAGATCTGCAATCTTCATACCTACACACATGAGACAAAGCAAATACCACGTGACATATCGAGTTTGAAATGAGATAACATGGATATCAATATATGATATAAGCAACATCTCAAAAGCTCCCCCAAAATTCAAACTCCCCCATAATATGATAATTCTTTCTCCCCCTTTTTATGATGTCCCCAAATAGACAAATTAGAGAAATAAATCAAATAAGCAAGTGTGGGGTGTCACTAGGATAAAAACACACCATGAATAAACAGAAAGCGACCAAGTCGATGATAGCGTAAGTGAAGTGGTGTGATCAAATTCGATAGGAAAATCAATGCATACAAACATGACATATGTGCACGATTAATATTGGATATTCCTAGCGAATGAACTCAAATGCTTCCTTTGGTGTAAAAGAGTGACAGTATAAGATATTGACTCAATCAAATCAACAAATCAAAGCTCAAAATGATTTTCACACCAATAACGTCCAAAATGATTTTATGCTTTTTTAGGACTTTCAAGGAAGTGCAAACCCGTTCAAAGATTCTCCAACCAAACTCCCTCAGATATAATTTTGAATAAAGGCATTCTAAATTCTCAAACTTTGGAGAATTGATGGTGAAACCTAAGTGGCCCATATTTGGCATGAATTGCTTTTTATTGCCTGTAAATTTTTTTCGGGCTCTTTTAACCTCTTTGGACCTCGGATATTAAAATTCCTCCATTTTTTAGATCCTTTTTAACGGTGGCTTTTGCGCAAAGGATGGATGATTACCTTTCGCAACCCCTCCCCGTTATACAAAAACACACAGTCTCACCAAAATGATTTTTACATGTATTCCAATCTTGTCAAGTTTTATCGCATATAGTACATTGTATAGACAGGATTGAGATGAAAACACGCAAGCCAACATGAGATAGACAAGTGCAATAATCAAATATAGCCGTGCATGTGTGCAATAAAGGATATAGGAGTCAAACATGTAGGAAGATATCACTAATTACATCTCAAAGACTCCAATCAATGTAAAGCACATGGATGAAATGATGTAACCTCTCAAATCTCTATCAAACAGTCACATGGATATATGGAATGAAGTTGTGACTTGGCTAACTTAAATGCTCATCCATAAAAGGTACTTAAAAGTACAAAAATCTTTTTGGTCTTTTTTTTTAAAAAAAAATTTATCAAAATAAAATCTTTTTGTGCTTTTTCTCAAAATTTTTCTTAAAGGAAAATCTTTTTATATTTTTCAAAAGAAATATAAAAAGCAGCAAGAATAAAACAAAGTTGTACAACTAAGCAATGGTACATATAAAATAGACTAGCAATAGTAAGCATATGATATGAACATGAAGGAGCATCCTATTCTAGACATAGACCAACCCTTCAGTCAACTGTGAAAATCCCTAAAGATTTCCTAAGACTCTCAAATCTAAGGGCATCTAAAGGTTTCGTGAAAATATCGGCTAACTGACGGTCGGTGGGAACAAAACTCAGGGATACGACTTTCTCTTCAACTAACTGACGTATAAAGTGCTCACGTATCCTGATGTGTTTTGTGCGCGAATGCTGAACTGGATTGCGGGATATGTGTATCGCGCTCGTGTTATCACAGGAAATGGTCATGGTGTCCTGTGATATCCCATAATCCTCCAGCATTTGCTTCATCCACAAGAGTTGTGTGCAACAACTCCCGGCGGCTATGTACTCAGCCTCCGCAGTGGACAAAGAGATGGAATTTTGCTTCTTTCTCAGCCAGGAGACAAGAGCAGAACCAAAATAGAAACACCCACCAGAAGTGCTCCTACATCCATCTACATCCCCAGCCCAATCGGCATCCGAATAGGCGGACCGATGGTCATCGGTATCAAAGGAATACCAAATCCCGTATGAGAAAGTCCCACTTACGTATTTAATAATACGTTTTAGATCAAGTAAATGTGACTCTTTTGGGGATGCCTGATATCGCGCACAGACTCCAACACTAAAGGCGATGTCGGGACGACTGGCAGTAAAGTAGAGAATACTACCTATCATACTCCGATATAAGGTTTGCTCTACGTCTTTGCCTGAAGTGTCCTTACTAAGCTTAGTAGTGGTACTCATAGGTGTATGGGCATGCTTAGCGGAGTCTAAACCAAATTTCTTCACTAGGTCTCTAGCATACTTGGATTGGGAGATGAACATCCCATCCTTTAGCTGACGAACCTGGAGACCAAGGAAGAATGTAAGCTCACCAACCATGCTCATTTCAAACTCACTTTTCATCTCCTCCTCAAAGTGATGAGCATGCTGGGAGCATGTGGATCCAAAGACTATGTCGTCCACATAGACCTGGGCAACAAAAATAGCACCGTCATCTCTCCTGACGAACAACGTCATATCTACTCCCCCTCTCTTGAAGCCACGAGCTAAGAGATAGGAAGTAAGCCTCTCGTACCAAGCACGAGGTGCTTGCTTCAAACCATACAAGGATTTCCTCAGATAGTAGACGTGCTCAGGGTGCTGAGGGTCTTCAAACCCTTTTGGTTGTTACACATAAACCTCCACCTGTAGAATGCCATTCAAAAAGGCACTCTTGACATCCATCTGATACACCTTGAAGCACAGATGATATGCGATGGCGAGCAGAAGACGGACGGACTCAAGCCTCGCAACATGAGCAAATGTCTCCCCAAAGTCTACACCCTCTATCTGTGTGTAGCCTTGAGCGACCAACCTAGACTTATTTCGGATTATGGTACCATTTTCATCCATTTTGTTCTTAAAAATCCACCGAGTACCTATCACATTAATCTCACTAGGTCGGGGGACAAGTTCCCAGACATCATTCTTTTTAAACTGAAGCAACTCATCCTGCATAGCAGATATCCAGTGTTCATCCTTGAGTGCTTCTTTATGGTTCTTGGGCTCGACTTTGGACGTGTAGCAAAGATGGCTAACAACGTTCTCTAGCTGAGCACGAGTCTTGACCCCTAGAGTGGGATCACCAACAATGGAAGAAGGGTCATGACTCTTGCGAACCCAAGCAGGTGTGTCCCCTAACTCAGGAATAGGGTCCACAGAGTGTGAGAGAGGAACAAGTAAAACACTGCCAGAACAATCCTCATCCTCACACTGAAGGTTAGGATCAATAACCGTCAAAGGTTCGTCATCTTGCACGGTAACGTTTATTGATTCCATAACCCTAGAGCTCGTCAGGTTAAATACCCGGTACGCTCTACTATTCGATGAATATCCTAGAAATATTCTCTCGTCGCTCCGGGAGTCGAACTTTCCTAATTGCTCTCTATCCCGTAGGATGTAGCATTTACTCCCAAAAACACGGAAATACGCCAGGTTGGGCTTCTTGCCGGTCCACAACTCATAAGGTGTCTGTAGTGTGTGTGGACGCAAATAAACCCTATTCACCGTGTGGCATGCTAGTAGACACTGCCTCTGCCCAAAATCTCCTAGAAACTTTACGACCTAGAAGCATAGATCTAGCCATCTCTTGGATCGTTCTATTCTTTCTCTCAACAATCCCATTCTGCTGAGGAGTTCTTACAGCAGAAAACTCATGTTTGATATGTAACACCCCGTATTTTGTGCATTTAATATTTAATTAATTCGAGAATTTTAAATTACTTGTGGGTTGTAATTTTAATTGAATTAATTATGGCAATATATGTTTAAATATTAATCGGGGAGTGAATGGTCAATATTTAGGTAAATTTATTTACTAAGTGAATAGTAATAATCTAATTGCGTCATTTCGGGTAGTAATGACGGGGTAGGCGATTATCTTAGCCGGGAGTCGGTATAGACTAAATTGGGGGTGAGGTAAGGATTTTTATAAATTAATTCGGATGGCGATTCTGAGTGCGCGGTTGAGTCCGGATGGGTCGAGATAGTCAGAAAAGAGTACCCGGGGGTAGCGATTGGGTCTCGGGATATTTTTGGGCATAGTCGGGCCCGCACGGGGTGATTTGGGCTATTTTAATTTAGCCCATTAGGCTAAAAACGGGATTTGTGTTCTTAAACCTAAACCTAAGAAAAGGAAAAGAAGCAGCCAACATTATTCTAACCTAGGGTTTGAGAGGAAGATTGGGGGAAAACAATCAAAAGCTAATTTGGGGATTTTGGAGCCAAATTAAGGGATGTCGACAACAGATCAGACCCTACGAGAAATTCCAGGCACGTGGTTAACTATTTTTACTCCTAAACTGTGATATCCAATTCATATTTTAGTGATGTGTATACTAAAATTCGTTTTGGGGATAAATGGGTACAAAAATGGGATTTTGGGTAATAGAATAATTGAATGAGATTCAAAGTGAGAATTAGTTGTGTTTTATAATTCTGAAAATGAATGTCTGATTGGAATGTGAAATCCAGTAGGAGTTATGAACAAAATTGAGATAAATTGATGGAAATTAACCGGAGAAAACCCATTTTAGAAATAGTGAGTTATGGTATGAATAGAGCATGCTAAAACAGTTGTAGATGATTGGGACTAGTTTTGGGAGTAATTGATTGGTTAAAAATAATGAGTTAAGGTTGAAAATCAGAGAGATAAGACCTTGGAAATTCGACTATGGCAGAAACAGATCGGTGGAGAAGACGACCACCTGTTCGATCGATCGATCGACGGTTGGGGATCGATCGATCGACCCTTCAGTTATTTCGGCAGTTTGCCTTATGGATTTTTATGGGTTAAGATTTTAGTTGTAAATTTCCCCCAGCATAATTTAGAGAGAAAAATTTATTATGGGAGTTAATTATTAACAATTATAAGGGAGTATAATTGAGGGTAGTGGGGGAATTATATGTGACACTTTGCAAATGAATTTTGGCGAATAAATTCTGAGAATATAAGATAACGAAATCGGTGAATAAGTTCGGGTATAGTAGTAGGGTAACGCTACTCATTTAAATTAATTAATTTGGAGTCGGGGACTAGACTCGGGTGATATTTAATTTCGGGCCACGTGAGCGAGTCCGGGCATGTTGGTTAAGTGACACCAAGGTATTTAATTAATTATTGAGAAAATAAGTAAATTTGGAGTTGGAATTTAAACTCGGGAAGGGTCAAGTTATGGGCCAAGTGAGTGAGTCCGGGTAATGGTTGGGCGATACCAAGGGTTAAATTAATTAATGTATAATTAATTAGCTAGAGTCGGGCTGTAGACTCGGGAAGGTATTTAAATTAATAGGTGAGTTAATTAATTTAAATGGGAGTTAAATTGTAGACTCGGAAAAGTGTTAAAATAATTAACATGAGATTAATTAAAAGAGAGTCGGACTACAAACTCGGATCGGTATAAATTAATTAATGTGTGAATTAATTAAATTAGAGTCGGACCATAGGCTTGGGATAATGATAATCTAATAAGTGAGAAAACTTATTTAGTTGAGTCGGGCGAGAGACTCAGGACATTATAGGCTAGTGTTACAGGTTATGAGTGCACGGAGGAGCCGGGGTTTATGTTATATATATATATACGGTGTAGTGATAGTATATATATATATATATGTGTATATATTGTCTGTGCTATTAAGTATCAATGATTAGATATTTATTTTAGTTATACTCTAGTGCTATCATGGGAGGTTGCGCGATGTGGGTGAATCCCCTAGCTCGAGGAGTAGGGCGAGTATATCCCCAGGTCATAGCGTCCGTTATATGGAATGAGGGGCATCTCACTTCTAGGGAAGGAATATGACCGCCTCCACTTCGTTTGGTTTTGAACCCGGTTGGTGAGCGAATCCAACTTGGGTAACTAGGTTATGTGAGCACACCTAGTGAGATGGCACTTTAGAGAAAATCATCTGGTGAGGACATACTCGGAAGGATGAGTACACGTGTGATATGTGTGGTTATTGGTAAAGGTACGTATAATGTAGTAGTGAATATTATACGTAGATGATAATACAGTGTGTGATGTATTTACTTTATATAACTTGGGTTACAGTTATATGCTGTTAATTAATGAGAAATTAATTAAGTTAATCATATATAGGTAAGACAGTGCGTGATGTATTTAATTTATATAACTTATGTTACGGTTATATGCTTTTAAGTAAGAAGGAATTAAATAAGTTAATTAGTGAGATAACTTATATTTCAGGAATAATTTTACTCGGGTTAGAGTAGTATGGCAAAGGGGAGGTTATACCAGGACTAGTTGGATGGGATAGTACAACTGGGTGGAGTTAAGATAACCGTTAGGTGTGCACAATAGTCGAGGGGTGAGAATGTCCACAAGGGAGCGCGACACTAACTTTAATATGAAGCGCATTCATGCATTTTAAATTACTGCAGTTAATTCACTTGCTAAATATTTTCAAATTGTTTTGGGTTCTAACCCCTTGCTATAAAACTATTTTCAAAACCTTTTAGGTGTCCAGCCACAGGTACGCCAGGATTGATATTCTATTCCAGGGACACGGAGCTGCTGCATATGTGGATGCTAGCAGGAGTTTGGATTAGACGCATCATTTATTCATTCCTAGAGTAGGAATCATTTCTCAGCTCAGTTTCATTTAGGGCTTGTTGCCCAGACTTCTCAGTACGGTTTCCAGATGTAATTATTTCAGGTCTTGGATGTTTGTATTTGATTATTTTACCTTGGTGGCCGACGGTTTATTCGGGAAGTTGTGTAATTAATATTTCAGTTGACTTTTTATTTAGTTGTGTGGATGATTCATATATGTTTACGCATGTACTGTTTTGTTAAAAAAAAGTTAAAATTTGGCACCAGCTTTTGGAATACTAGGTGGCTAGTAAGTTTCAAAAAGTTTTCGACAGTGATGCTAAGGATGAACCAACTGGGATTCCTGTTTTAATTTGGTATAGGACTGATCACCCGGTATTTTATTAGGCGGGGTGTCACAGATGGTATCAGAGCATCAGGTTCTAGTGTCCTTAGGATCTGTGCGGCTTTTCGCGTTTCAGCTTAGCAATCTTTGATATAGAGCCCTATCATAGGATTGTTGTATTCTCATACGTATGCGCATATACGTTCTTCTGCGAAATTTATATTTGAGTGTGAACTCATACAAATTCGATTCTCATTCCAAATGACGCCCAGGAGAGCGAGAGCAGCTAGGGCAGCAGGGGGAGTTGAGACTAGGGAGGCTCATCAGGAGCAAGAGTTACGTAGCAACTGCTAGAGATGATTTCGTCAGCATAGGTAACTGACGTGGTGGCACGGGCAGTGAAGCGATGATGATCGCAATGGCGAGGTATTTTTCCGTGGGATCAGTCACAAGTGTTAGTGGCACCAGATGTTCAGGCCCACCCGGGGGCCATCGGGGTGACGACAAGTATGAGAGGTTTTCACCAGAGTTTCGAGGGGGGTTTAGATATAGTGTTAGCGTGTCAGCGGATGAGAGATATCCAGCGCCACCTGTGCATAGTAGGTTACAATGAGGTGTAGTAGCAAATTGCTAGTCACTTCTAGTTTAGTGGGGGTAGCACTACAGTGGTGGGAGTCGATCACCACAGTGGAGGAAAGGGTTATACGAGCCATTGCAGAGTTTTGGGTGCGGTTCGACCGCAAGTATTTTTCCTCCAGCGGTGGAGACCGAAATGGGGAGAAAAATTTAGAGTAGTAACTCAGGGGGACCGTTCAGCGGCCGATTACGAGGAAGAATTTACTCGGTTGGCAAATTTTGTGCCGGATGAGGTAAGCGATGCAGAGAGAAAGAAAGCAAGGCCTATGGATGGGTTAGTCTGGAGAATCAGACAACAGACAGAGGGAGATCAAGGGCAGGATTTCCGGCAGGGAAATCATGCCAAACGATTTAGAACTGGGGGCTATCGACAGGATGGCCAGCAAGGAAGGGATCAGTGGTAGGGTCGAATTTTTAGGAGGTGTTTCGTTGGTAGGGAAGCGGGACACATGAAGAGGGAGTGCCCTCAGCGATACAAGGGTCAACTACAGGATGAGGTCCTGAATGTACAGCCACTATAACAAGTCATGGGTGCGTTCGGGCAGGGGAAAGCTGCTCCGGAACCCGAGGATCAGCCATTGCAACTGGAGTATGGAGGAAATTATATTTTATCCTATGGGCATGGGGTATGTTTTGAGTGACAAGGAGGGTGTCACAAGATAAGACTTATTCTCCACTAGAGTTCGCAGATGAGTTGAATTTAGTGGGTGCGTTGGCGGTAGCAGCCGTAGTATGTGGATAAACTTTCCGTGGGGTGGCGGAGTTTTAGTGTTCTTCACGAGAGAGTGAAGTGTAAACTGAGTGAAAGTTTGAATTATGAGAGGGATTTATACTGTTGATAAATATGGGATTAGGGTGGATTATTATTCCCAAATATCGACGGGATAGCGATGGATCTGAACTATTGTGGATAGTGGGGTAAAGTTTTGGTGTTCGCAACACCAGGGTATGATTGGTACTAGGTATCAACTGAGAGGGCGTCTAGCCTATATATGGGTATATATATGTTGTTTTGCGTGGGGCGAGGGACACATAGGGAGGTTTTCTGTTCTCGCATTTTATCCCAGGGAGTGGGGGTATTTATTGAAGTGAATCAGGGTGGTTAGATTTACGTTCGGATAGGGAGAGATAGCTCGGGGTTGATTTTGAGCAAGGACTTGTGATTGTAGGGCGCGGTATCTTACATTGTCTTGGTAGCCTAAGGGTAGGAATATATACTTTGCGTTTGAGAGACAAGTATTTGGGGGTGTAAGGAACTTATAGTTAAACGCACTAATGAGTGATAACTAGAGGATGCAAAAAAACTCTATTGTTAAGTGTACTAATGGGTGATAACCCGGGGGTACAAGAATATTCTTAATAGGCACATTAAGGGGTGCTAACCTAGGGATGCAGGATTCTCCTAGTAGGTGCACAATTGGGCCTTAGCCCGGGGGCGCAGGATTGGTATATATGTATAGGGATGATGTGACTATATAAATATATATACATAAATGAACTTGTGAATATTTCTACTGTGTGAGATTTGTAGACTTGGTAATAATAATATTAATTATTACATTGTACCCTATGGTATAATCCTCAGGGTGGGAAATGGTTGGTCGTTAGTACATGGGGTGGGTACCTCGGCCACTATATATATATATATATATATACGTATGGGATATGACTACGGGTTGGAAGTTATCTTACGGGTTACGACTAGCATAGTCGAGAAAATTTTAGTGCGGTAGAGTACGGGTATAGGGTGTATGGGCACCCTAGATAATAAAATGCATATTTGGGTAACTTATAAAGAAAAGCGGGAGAGATAGATATCGCTAGCTTATAAGGGTATGACTAGTGAGTAAAATGAGAATATTGGAACACTAGGCTTATCTTAATTTCGAGGACGAAATTCCTTTGTAAGGGGGGAAGTATGTAACACCCCGTATTTTGTGCATTTAATATTTAATTAATTCGAGAATTTTAAATTACTTGTGGGTTGTAATTTTAATTGAATTAATTATGGCAATATATGTTTAAATATTAATCGGGGAGTGAATGGTCTATATTTAGGTAAATTTATTTACTAAGTGAATAGTAATAATCTAATTGCGTCATTTCGGGTAGTAATGACGGGGTATGCGATTATCTTAGCCGGGAGTCGGTATAGACTAAATTGGGGGTGAGGTAAGAATTTTTATAAATTAATTCGGATGGCGATTCTGAGTGCGCGATTGAGTCCGGATGGGTCGAGATAGTCAGAAAAGAGTACCCGGGGGTAGCGATTGGGTCTCGGGATATTTTTGGGCATAGCCGGGCCCGCACGGGGTGATTTGGGCTATTTTAATTTAGCCCATTAGGCTAAAAACGGGATTTGTGTTCTTAAACCTAAACCTAAGAAAATGAAAAGGAGCAGCCAACATTATTCTAACCTAGGGTTTGAGAGGAAGATTGGGGGAAAACAATCAAAAGCTAATTTGGGGATTTTGGAGCCAAATTAAGGGATGTTGACAACAGATCAGACCCTACGAGAAATTCCAGGCAAGTGGTTAACTATTTTTACTCCTAAACTGTGATATCCAATTCATATTTTAGTGATGTGTATACTAAAATTCGTTTTGGGGATAAATGGGTACAAAAATGGGATTTTGGGTAATAGAATAATTGAATGAGATTCAAAGTGAGAATTAGTTGTGTTTTATAATTCTGAAAATGAATGTCTGATTGGAATGTGAAATCCAGTAGGAGTTATGAACAAAATTGAGATGAATTGATGGAAATTAACCGGAGAAAACCCATTTTAGAAATAGTGAGTTATGGTATGAATAGAGCATGCTAAAACAGTTGTAGATGATTGGGACTTGTTTTGGGAGTAATTGATTGGTTAAAAATAATGAGTTAAGGTTGAAAATCAGAGAGATAAGACCTTGGAAATTCGACTATGGCAGAAACAGATCGGTGGAGAAGACGACCACCTGTTCGATCGATCGATCGACGGTTGGGATCGATCGATCGACCCTTCAGTTATTTTGGCAGTTTGCCTTATGGATTTTTATGGGTTAAGATTTTAGTTGTAAATTTCCCCTAGCATAATTAAGAGAGAGAAATTTATTATGGGAGTTAATTCTTAACAATTATAAGGGAGTATAATTGAGGGTAGTGGGGGAATTATATGTTACACTTTGCAAATGAATTTTGGCGAATAAATTCTGAGAATATAAGATAACGAAATCGGTGAATAAGTTCGGGTATAGTAGTAGGGTAACGCTACTCATTTAAATTAATTAATTTGGAGTCGGGGACTAGACTCGGGTGATATTTAATTTCGGGCCACGTGAGCGAGTCCGGGCATGTTGGTTAAGTGACACCAAGGTATTTAATTAATCATTGAGAAAATAAGTAAATTTGGAGTTGGAATTTAAACTCGGGAAGGATCAAGTTATGGGCCAAGTGAGTGAGTCCGGGTAATGGTTGGGCGATACCAAGGGTTAAATTAATTAATGTATAATTAATTAGCTAGAGTCGGGCTGTAGACTCGGGAAGGTATTTAAATTAATAGGTGGGTTAATTAATTTAAATGGGAGTTAAATTGTAGACTCGGAAAAGTGTTAAAATAATTAACATGAGATTAATTAAAAGTGAGTCGGACTACAAACTCGGATCGGTATAAATTAATTAATGTGTGAATTAATTAAATTAGAGTCGGACCATAGGCTTGGGATAATGATAATCTAATAAGTGAGAAAACTTATTTAGTTGAGTCGGGCGAGAGACTCAGGACATTATAGGCTAGTGTTACAGGTTATGAGTGCACGGAGGAGTCGGGGTTTATGTTATATATATATATATATATATATATATATATATATATATATATATATATATATATATATATATATATATATATATATATATATACGGTGTAGTGATAGTATATATATATATATGTGTATATATTGTCTGTGCTATTAAGTATCAATGATTAGATATTTATTTTAGTTATACTCTAGTGCTATCATGGGAGGTTGCGCGATGTGGGTGAATCCCCTAGCTCGAGGAGTAGGGCGAGTATATCCCCAGGTCATAGCGTCCGTTATATGGAATGAGGGGCATCTCACTTCTAGGGAAGGAATATGACCGCCTCCACTTCGTTTGGTTTTGAACCCGATTGGTGAGCGAATCCAACTTGGGTAACTAGGTTATGTGAGCACACCTAGTGAGATGGCACTTTAGAGAAAATCATCCGGTGAGGACATACTCGGAAGGATGAGTACACGTGTGATATGTGTGGTTATTGGTAAAGGTACGTATAATGTAGTAGTGAATATTATACGTAGATGATAATACAGTGTGTGATGTATTTACTTTATATAACTTGGGTTACAGTTATATGTTGTTAATTAATGAGAAATTAATTAAGTTAATCATATATGGGTAATACAGTGCGTGATGTATTTAATTTATATAACTTATGTTACAATTATATGCTTTTAAGTAAGAAGGAATTAAATAAGTTAATTAGTGAGATAACTTATATTTCAGGAATAATTTTACTCGGGTTAGAGTAGTATGGCAAAGGGGAGGTTATACCAGGACTAGTTGGATGGGATAGTACAACTAGGTGGGGTTAAGATAACCGTTAGGTGTGCACAATAGTGGAGGGGTGAGAATGTCCACAAGGGAGCGCGACACTAACTTTAATATGAAGCGCATTCATGCATTTTAAATTACTGCAGTTAATTCACTTGCTAAATATTTCAAAATGTTTTGGGTTCTAACCCCTTGCTATAAAACTATTTTCAAAACATTTTAGGTGTCCAGCCACAGGGACGCCAGGATTGATATTCTATTCCAGGGACACGGAGCTGCTGCATATGTGGATGCTAGCAGGAGTTTGGATTAGACGCATCATTTATTCATTCCTAGAGTAGGAATCATTTCTCAGCTCAGTTTCATTTAGGGCTTGTTGCCCAGACTTCTCAGTACGGTTTCCAGATGTAATTATTTCAGGTCTTGGATGTTTGTATTTGATTATTTTACCTTGGTGGCCGACGGTTTATTCGGCAAGTTGTGTAATTAATATTTCAGTTGACTTTTTATTTAGTTGTGTGGATGATTCATATATGTTTACGCATGTACTGTTTTGTTAAAAAAAAAGTTAAAATTTGGCACCAGCTTTTGGAATACTAGGTGGCTAGTAAGTTTCAAAAAGTTTTCGACAGTGATGCTAAGGATGAACCAACTGGGATTCCTGTTTTAATTTGGTATAGGACTGATCACCCGGTATTTTATTAGGCGGGGTGTCACAAATCCCAAGGCTATCACAGTACAAATCCACCTTTGCTTCCTTGAATTCAGTGCCGTTGTCACTACGTATTCTGTTAATAGTGACACCGTGTTGATTTTGCAGGACACGGCACTTGGTCGTTAAAAATTCTACAGCATCGGATTTCTCTCTCAGAAAACCTACAATGGAGTACCTGGAGAAATCATCTACCATCACGAGGATGTACCTCTTACCACCTAGACTCTCAGTACGAGTGGGACCCATAAGATCCATGTGAATCAACTCCAGAACACTAGAGGTGGTAATGGTATGCAACTTCCTATGAGGACTACGAATTTGTTTTCCCAACTGACAGGGTCCACAAACGGTCGAAATTGACTTTCCAAGAGATGGTAAGCCACGTACTAGGTCCTTTTTAGCTAAACGATTAAGATCTCTAACGTTCACGTGACCTAGACGTTGGTGCCACAGATCCATAGGAGTGACCGTGGCGCTGTTGCAGACAAGTGAGGATGTGGGCTCAGTCCCATAGCAATTATCCTCGGTCCTCACCCCTTGCATCAATAGTTTACCGGTTTGATTGTAGACTTTACACGCGTCCCGGTCAAACTTTACTGCAAGGTCAGTGTCGCACAGCTGGCTAATGCTGAGAAGGTTTGCTTTCAAACCTTTGACGTACAAAACATTTTCTAGCTTAGGAAAACCAGGTAACTCGATAGTACCTCGTCCTATAATGCTAGACTTACTCCCATCTCCAAAGGTGACTCTGCCATCTTGATAGTCCTCAAGAGTAGTAAAAAATGAGGCATCACCTGTCATGTGTCTGGAGCACCCACTATCAAAATACCACTGAGAGGTATTATGTGCTTTGAGAGCAACATGAACAACAAAAGCCTTTTTATCTTTCTTAGGTACCCAAGTCGAGATGACCTTTTGTTTGCCTTTGTTGTTGTTGGTTTTAGCTGGAATGTGAGAAGCATTCACTAACGGCGAAGACATCCGTTGGAATTCTTTCATCAAACTCTGAGTCGTGGCAGCTAAGAACTCAACTCGCTCTCTCAGACTAGAAAATTTATCAGTATGACGTGGTGGAGCAGTAGTACGTCGTGTTCGACCCATACTATAGCAAGATTCCCTAAGGTGGCCTTTTCTTTTGCAATAAGTACAAAAGAGCACAGTCAAAGGCGGACCTTGGTTTGTTTTTCTTGGTCGAACTCTCCTTCGAGGTTTTTTACGGTGACCATAAGGAGTTGTAGTAAACTCAGGAACTGGTCCCGGTGCAATTTGGGACGTGGAGGCACCATCGTATCCAATTCCTTGACGATCACCAAAACCTAAAGCGGGGCCGAGGAGCATTTTTCCCATCTTCCCAGATCTATCCTCGATTTGTACCTTGACTTCCAGTGCTTTCTCAAGATCATGAGTCAGCTGGGCAACAAGGGCTTCAAGTTTCTTCCGAGTCTCCACGGAGGAATGGAGCTGACTCGTAAGACTAGCCACTTGCTTAATTAAGTCCCCTCTTTCTTTCTCTAAAACACTCCCTCTCTCTCTAAACAAATTCTCATTCTCGACACATGTAGAATCTCTCTCTCTCAGGGCGGTGCAAGTGGAGAACTCTTTTTCTCTTGCTTTCTTTAAATCTTCCTCTAAGCAGGTGATCTTAAGAACTAACGCTTTGTTACGCTTTTTAGTTTTAAATGACTCGAAATATAACTCAGCGTAGGCGCGTTGTATATCACTCTCGTTCTCACTTGTGTCATCCTCCCCCTCACTCACATCGCTTTCACTGTCGAGGTGTCCCTGTGAAGCATCATCCTCAACGTCGTGAGGAGAACTAGGAGTGCTCACTTGGCTAGCCATGAATGCGGTGAAGTTACACTCATGCGGTGACTCATCTCCAGAATCCACCGTCTCGACCTCACTGTCGTCACTAAGGGTAGCATTAAGAACAGCTTTCCCTTTCTCTCTATTCAGACGATTGGCACACTCAAAAGCTCTATGACCCCTACCATCACACTCAAAACATCTCTCACTTTCTTTCAGAGGAGGATTTTTGGAAACTTTTTCATTTTTCTTTTCAAACTTATTTTTCTCAAATTTCTTTTTATCTTTAAAATTGCCATTTTTCTTAAATTTGAGAATCCTCTTGAAATTTTTTGCGAAAAGAGCCAAATCATCTAAGTCAAAATCGCACTCAGAATCTGACGTGTCAGTCTCTCTCTTTCTAGATGACTCTACCCTCTTTCTAGCTGACCCCTCACTCCTTCTGATTGAGCTTCAATAGCAATTCCCTTATCTTTAGATTTAGCATTTTTAGGGAACATATCAATTTCATAAGTTTGCAAATCACCTACAAGTTCTTCCAATTTTAGCGTATTTAAATTACCCATAGAATTTAGCACAGTGACTTTAGGGATAAAACGCTTAGGCAAAGAACAAAGAATCTTTTTAACAACTCTAGCATTCAGAATATGTTCACCAAGATTAAAACTAGTATTCACAATGTCAGAAAGTCTAGCATAAAATTCATCAAAGCATTCAGAATCATGCATGGTGATTGTTTCAAATTGAGTTGTCAAGTTTTGCAACTTAGACTCTTTCACAGCATTAGTTCCTTCATGGGTGAGTTGTAAAACATCCCATGCCTCTTTTGACGTGGTACACGTCATTATGCATTTGAACTCATCAGGTGTGACAAACCCAGAAATAGCACTTAGACCCTTAGAATTAAAAGATGACCATTTAATTTCTTCATCAGTCCAAGAAATGTCAGGTTTCAAGTTGGTCACATTATCAACAGTCACGGTGGGAGGAGTCCACCCTCGTTCAACCAAAATCCAGACACGTTCATCAATGGCTTTTAAAGCCGACCTCATACGGGCTTTCCAATAAGCATAATTTGTCCCGTCAAAAACAGGCATTTTATAATATGACTTCTCCATTTGAACACGCACTTTTTCAAAAATTAATTTTTTCAGAAAGTTGATATCTTAGAAAAATTTTGCGAAAAATAGGAATACGCGATAGATTAGCGTAACCTGCTCTGATACCAATTTGAAGAGTGTGTGTGCTCGCGTTCAAATGATCAAGTTATATATAAAACCCTTTTAACACAAACAAACCCTAAACATGCAGCAGTATGTGATTGAATAAATTGATAATCTACGCAGGAACATTCAAACACATGCAATCAAGGAAAAATTCCCCTCAGGGGCAAAACCATTTATTTTCACTATAATTTGTAAGAAAACGGCTTACAATCGGATTACAATGAAAATACAAGTTGATTAAGAATTACCCTCGGGTATCGGATTCTGTAGTCGCGGCTGGAATTATCCCTTTCCAGTAGGGCTGCAATGAAGAAGAAGAAGAACGGTCTCCTCCACAAGGGTTGAACAAACCAAAGTTGTGTTCTTGGGTTGCAAAAGGATTCACAAAGGTTTGGCAATGATGTGTGAATCAAAACATGAGTCTTGGGACTCCAGAATATGAAGACTAGGTGTATTTGGACTCTCAAATTCGTCTCCTAAAGTCTTGCAAAACAACTCTCCCGAAGTTGGTATTTATAGGGAAATCCATGAAGAGACCCACGATTTTAAACTGCTTAAAATCTTATCAGCTTATAGGTACACCGAACCAGTTCGGGTACCCCTGCGAACCGGTTCGCCCCTCCGAACCGGTTTGGGTCTGGGTTCGGGAAAGTGTGCTGGGAATTGGTGCTTAAACACTTAAAAAAATTTCCAGACTTTTCAATGAACATATCTCCATTTTCAACGGGCCATAACTTGTTCACCGTAGCTCGGATTGAGGTGCCGTTTCTTCCAGTATCTTTGTTGCGGCAAGATCTTCAACTTTACAGTTGACCAGTCCTCTGGACGGTGGCTGTAAAATTACCAATTTGCCCTTGAACATCCCTATCATGCCTTGTTTCACTGATTTGACTTCTCTTGCGTTCCACTTGCATTACGAGCCTAGAATCAAGGAACGTGAAGTCGTTCATGCAGATGAGGGACATATTAGTGGAGATAATGCATGCTTGATTCCCGGAATTCGGATAGAGGCCGTCATATGAGATCGTGAGGTGACGTGCCAAATGTAGCGACGTACGACATAAATAAATGAAACATTTCGAACATGAGAAAAATGTCCTTACAAGCTTTGATTTGTAGATTTTATTGAGTCAATGTCTCATATTACCACCCTTTTACACCAAAGGAAGACTTTGAGTTCATTCGTTAGGAGTATCCGATATTCATCGTGCACATATGTCATGTTTGTATGCATTGATTTTCCTATCGAATTTGATCACACCCCTTCATTTTTGCTATCATTGACTTGGTTGTTTTTGTGATCTTTCATGGTGTGATTCTTTGTTGTATCCTATGTGTGAAAAAATTTTGAAAAATACAAAAATAGCATTTTATTCCCGTGTGTCATTCTCCATGTACATTCATTTCTGCTTCTCATATCTGTCTATTTGGGGACATCATAAAAAGGGGGAGAAGAATTATGGGGGAGAATTGTTTTGGTGTTTAGTTGCTGCTTAAATGATTTGCTTTGCTTTATCTCATATGTGTAGGTACAACATTGCTCATTATTTGATTACACACCCTGATGAGAAAAGCTTTGGAAGGTACAGGAGAGCTGAAGATTTGGAAGACATATCAGTTAGTATTCTTAGTTTCAGGGTTTAATGGGAATATTATCTTGTATGTCATTTGACTGCATAATTCGGATTTTTTATGTATGTACCGGCATAGACATAGGGGGAGATTTGTAAGGACATAATTTTATAAATGTTCGGGGCAGATTCTAGGATTTTTCTGTTTTATCCTAGATCACAGTTCATATGTCTGCTACCGCTACATTCGGCACGTCAACACAATCATCCTCGACGGCCTCTATCCGAATTCATTGCATCCACTTTCTTCACGTGCATTATGCTACATGCAACGTGCTGCTCAACTCATTCCCACTTCTCCACTACGCTTTATCAGTAATATGTTTTATTGGAGCTTTAAATATTTGCATAAATATTTGGGAAATGTTTTTGACAATTATTTTTAAAGTCTGGATTTATTTTTTAACAAAAGCAGAATATTTCTAAGTGTAGAAGCGAATGGCCTCGATCGACGAGCTCGCTCAAACGACTTTGAAAGTCGTTCGCGCGATATCGTTCGAACGACTTCTGTCCTTCGTTCGAGCGACATGGCTATCTCGTTCGAACGAGTCGCCGCCTCGATTTTTGTATAAATATCTGATCTCCTTTTACACGTTTTTCAAGTCTTTCTACAATCTCAAAATTCTGTGAAAACAGCTCAGAATAAGACTTCACTTTTTAAGGTTTTCTAAACCTTTTTTATTCACAAAACCATTCCCATATATGTGTGTGAATCTTTAAACCTTCAAGAAGATCATTTACTCACCTGGAGTAATTTGTGAGGAAACCGCTCTCTTCTTCACTGCTGCCCTACTGGAAAGGGATAGTTCCAGCCGCCGACAACAGAACCGACACCCAAGGGTATTTATGTGTCATATATTTTCATTGTAATCCGTGTAAGCCGTACTCTTACAAAATTATTGTGAAAATAAAAAGGTTTTCCCCTTTGGGGGATTTTTCCTCATATGTGTGTTCTTGCATGTTTCATCATCGTATTTAATCACATATAGATGCATGTTTAGGACTTAAGTGGTAAAAATTGTGTTTAATTAAATAACTTCCTCATTTGAATGCAAGCGCACTCCTCTCAAAGGTTTTGCGTAAATCTTTTTTTTATAACCCTGAACTTTCACACAAATGAGCTCTTTAAACTCCCCCATGTGAACTAAACAAAGGGGATGCTTTTTTAGAGCCATCTAAGCACACACCCCGCTTAGGGGGGATGTCAAACTCTAGACCTTTGGCTTAACAGTCCCGTCCTTACTGGTAGAGCAACCAGGGTGGATAAGATTGTGTGCATGTCTAAAACCAAGAATTAATAATGTATTAAAGTAATAAAAAAACAAATATTAAACCTTTGAGTTTATTTTAGATGCAAAGTTTTAAAAGGAAAAAAAAAACTACGTGTGAACTTTCGTAATAAGAGACTGTGATGTGAAATTTCACATTGCAAACTTCGTAGTGTGAAATTTTCATAGTGATAAATTTTGTAGTGTGAAATTTCATAATGAAATTTTTCGCAAGGGAGTTGCCTGAGTTAGTGGGCTTTCGTTGGAGACTCACCACAGGATCACCTGAGTGGGTGTCAACGATGGGTTGTTGAAGTCATTGGGCACTACCAGAGGATCACCAGAGCCACTTGGGGGTCAGCGGAGGGTCGTAAAAAATGTAGCATCGAAAATTTGGCAGAGCTTCCAAACATCTGGAGAGGGTTGAGGTAGAAATAAAATAAATCTAAGTGGGTTTATCATGGTGAATGGTAATTTTTATAGTCTAAAAGATTTTGTCTTTCTCATTTAACTTCCCTTAATTCTAAGTTGCATATTCCACATGTTTGTATGATAAAAGAAATGAGTGAAAGCTTTTTTTTCTCATAGTTAAGTAGTATTTATTTTTAATCTTATTTTTCCATAAAAAACATATCAATAGTTTTTTACTTTTTAGAATCACAAAACATCCAAATTTACTAACACCATAACCGAATATATTACTATAAGATGTTATTACCTTTTAGCAAGTGATTAATAAAATGATAAATGATTATAGGTGTCTTAATCATATGTAACCACCAAGATCATCATAGTTTTAATCTCACAATCAAACGAATATGTATAGTGTGACCATTTTTAGGTCATATAAAAATTAGATACAAACTTGATTGGACTCGAAAAAGTTGCTTGAACATCAATTCAGTCAAATAATATAAACAAATTAGGGCATTTAAAGACTTTTTGGTGACATAAAAAAAGACATATTTATACCATCTAAAGTTCCTTAAGGTTGGACATTTGAGATTTTAGAGTAATTCACTACTCCTCTCATAATATGAATCAGTAGATCCAATAAAATGTTCTACAATAGTAAGGAATAAAGTATATACTACATCAGATTAATGAGTCTCCATTGGAGAATTTTCTTCCATAACCATTTTTATAGAATTAAATATTTTCAATCTTTGATTGAAACTGAGAATATTTTTTCACCATCCTTTAAGAGTGTCTGTAATTCATGAGTAATCATTTTGGCAATTTCCTTAACAATATTATAGTTTTATTTACAAACAGTACAATATATAATCATTTTAAGCAGTATTTCATAAATTTAATGATATGTTATACCATAGATATTTCATTCATATATGGATTTACCATTATAAGTACATTGGTCATACCAAGTATTTTCTTTAAAAAGAGTATCTTGAGGAGTTGTTCAAGGGTAGTAATTCCTTATAGATCCTGCAAAAGAAATTGTAGTATTTTTATTGTAAAAAATTAATTTATTGAGTTGGTCATTTTTGGAAGATGATTTAAATTTGTGATTCTTTTCTAGTGAAACCATTGATTCAGTTTCTGATTCATAATCTTGATGGATATTGATTTTTAATCCCTTGAGATTATCTTATAATTATTTTCATTGAGTTAAGAATTCTTCATTCTTATTACTTATTTTAAATCCCTTAACCTCAGTTGGGGATTTTTTTTAAAGGTTTTTCAAGAATTATTTAATTAGAATAAGTTTTTTCGTTACTTTTACTCATTATATTATCAGTGTTGATCTCTATTCGACTAAGTTATTTTACTATTATATTCAGAATTAGATTGGTATAATTATCTTATTTATAAATGGGGTGAACATCTATGTTCTAATCATTGCTCTATCTTTGTCTTTTTTTTCAATTTTTTAAAAAAACATTTGCTTTTAGTTTAGAGAGATTGTTTTGACTGGAATTTTTACCTTCTAATTTTAAAGGTTATGTTGGAGTATGTATAGAAGATATTATCTTATCTTCAGTTGTTGTCCAATTTTTATCATTTTCTTCAAGAATAAAAATTTTATTTTTATTTTTAAGGACATAGATTTTAGATATAAAAGGAATAACTATTTTATTTTATTTTATTTTATCCATTTATAGAATTCTTCTCTAAAAAATTTAATTATTTTTTGTTGAACTTATCAAAATGCCATTTACGAATATTAGTGTAACATGGCCTATAAAACTCTTTTAACTCTAATTCTGTTAATTGTAAAATCCATTTGAAGAGTGAAATTTATTTCAAAACGCAAAGGAGATTCCCTATGTTTATTTTACTCATAGGTTCCATGAGGTATTTGATTATCAGAAGTATAGATACCTTGCAGAGATATATCATCTCTATTCTGATGATTATCGGGAAGATTGACTTCACCAACTGAATTCTTTAAAGTTGAAGGCAGAATGACGCGTGATAAGGAGTAGAAATTTTTTTGAATGATTGACTCGTAGTGTATTGTGACTGAGGTTTTCTAAAATTTAATAAGACTTCTCCATCAGTTGTTTGAATTATATTATCAATATCAAGAATTGGTTGAGGAGGAACGACGTTTTTTACCACCGGTCTTTTTGGAAAGTCTAATTCTTTCCAAGAAATCATTCTGGGTATATTAACATTGGATGATAAAAGATGAGTGTCAGTCAGTACTTAACTGTTTAATATTGGGTGCCATGGTATTCATGACTTTATAGTAAATTCAATAAATTACCCTAATAGTTTCAGATTAGGGTAGGAAATTATACTATTTGGTTTGTACTATAAGGTTTATTGTCTTAAATATATATATATATATTTATCTGATAACGATAGAACAATATTACGATAAACATCAAAATAAATCAGACCATTACAAAGATTGGTTTCAATAGCTCCCATTAAGATGGGCGAAAGTTCATACACCTATATGGATAAATTTATAATTTGTATCCTTTATATTTTTTTATAAGTATTTTTATGCTTCATATGATCTTTTAGATCATTCTTATGTAATAGCTCTATTGAATCATCATCATTATCCAAACTTATTATTTGTTCTATGGTTTTAATTATCATTTTGCTTCGAAAATTATACCAATTAGTTTAGTATATTATTTTGGGTTGAACTTTTGGGAATGTTTATTTGTTCAATTGTTCTTCTTGAACATCATACTCTATTAGAGATTAGTTTTTAATTGACTCATAGGTTGAGGAAAAATATTGTTTCTCTTGAATTTCTATTAAAAAGATGTTAATGCATGAATAGTGTATAGGAAAAGCATATGGTATTATTATTATGTAATGGGTATAAATATTTAGTATAATACAAAATTAAATGATTAGATGAAATAGAAGCATAAATTATAATATACTATGTGATTCTAAAAGCTAATACACGTATGTCAACGATTTACGGGAACATAAAAACCTTCAACAATAATTTAATGGCAAAACGGTCAAATCCCACGCGACTTGGGTGATGTCCCATATAAGTTTAAAGAATCGTGAAAAAATATTATAAAAAATGTTTCTAAAAAGATTTAACCATTAATATTTTTTTAAATATTTATACTTTTCTTTTTATATCATAGTATCTTGCCCAGGGTCGGCTCTATAGTTTCGGGGCCCTAAGCGAAAAACCAAAATCGGGGTCCTTTATATTAAAAAAATTCAAATTAAAAAATGCGTTCTTCTCACATTTTTTTATGCAAACCCAATTTTAATATACAAAATCAATTTTAATATACAAAAACCTAAATTTCTATTTGTACCACTCGGTACAACCTAACGTAAATCAAAGTTGTACCGTGCGGTTTACGATAAAATTGGTTTTTTCGATAAATTCCGAAATAAAAAAAAAAAAATTAAAATACATCAAGTAGAAAACTGAACCATTACCAAAATAATTGAAAGACAAAATTTGAAAATTAACTTTAGGCCTTCTCATTACAACTTGCCCAATTACTGTTTAAAAGTGTCAAAAGCTTTAAAAAAAGAATTCTAAAAAAAATATATCAGACTACATCATTTTTTATTTAGTCAATCTATTGACTCAAATAATGATGTTTACCAAATGACAAAAATAACTTAATTTTTCAAAAAAAACTAAGATTAGCATTATTTTATCAATCAATTTTTTTATACTAAAATAACAATGCACACCAAATTTTAAACTCAAAGTTTGCCAACTATTTAAACTTAGGTTTAAAGAGGCCGAGCAAGGTTATTTATAAGAAGGGGTTGGAAGGAGATTCACACATCCAATTGATGTGGGACTTCACCAAAGCACTAGAGGATCAATTTGTTTTTATCATTTGCTCTTTGGCTAAAAGTGTATAATGGACAATTTTTTTTTAAATAGTAAAAAAATAATTTTGAGTTGAATTTTTTTATGGGTTCTTAACATTTCAAGGTACCCCTCAAATATATTTTTGCTCAAAATGAATTTTTTTTTATTTTTAAAAAAATGGATCGAAAAGTTGTCACTTTATAACCTCTTATAAACTTGGAGTTTTTTTTTAATCTAATTCAACCTAAACATTATATTTAGTTTTTTTTCACCCAATTGATAATAGAAATCAACAAATTTTGCGAGTGAATGTGTTAAAAGTGGGTGGGTGAGTGTGTTAATAGTGGGTTAAATTTTTTGAGTTTAGTATCATAGTGGATTTGAACTTTTTTTAGGGCATTTTTAATTGGTAAAAATGTTTAATATTAGGGTAAATTTTTTTGGAGGGGAGCCTTTTTAAGTGGTAAATTTAAAAAAAATCACTATATTTTTTATACCTATTTTTCTATATGCTAACTTTAAAAAAAATCGAGATCCCAATTAATCGAGAGTTCTAAACAATGGCCTAATTGACGTATGCCTAGAGCGACCTGCTTGCATGTTCCTATTCAAGCATTAGTTGCATATTCCACATGTTGGCCTGACGGAAGGAATGAGTGAAAGCCTTTTTTTTCTCATAACTATGTATAATTGCTTTTTAATTTTATTTTAGGGCATTCACATTTAGATCCTATTAGACCTTTTTGTAGACATTCTAGTCTCACCATATTTTTTCCTTACATATAAGTCCTACTCCTAATTTTTTGGAACTTTTTTTTATAATTTTACTCTTTTAAAACTAACCATCCGTAACTTCCTTGAGGAAGTTACATAAGTGGTTGAACTTTTTTTTTTAATCTTCAAATGATCACAACTTTTAATTGACATATCCGTTTTTCGCAAAATTACTATTTTTGAAATTTACTCGATGAGATCTATCAAACAAGATCCATGAAGCCTATATAATTTCAAAGAAAAAAAATTAAACAAACAGTAAACTCCAGAAAGAGATATAGGTTTATATCTGTAACATTTTCACAAACAGTAATATTTACTGTGCAAACACAGTATATATATATACACACACACACAGAGTGGATCCAAACCCCTTTTTTCGAAATTATCTTATTTTTAAAGGTCCACGCTATCCAACAACCTTCATTAGAGCTTCGATTTGGGGTGGGTAGGGTTAGCATTGGGTTAGTTTATATTTGTAACATTTTCACAAACAGTAACATTTACTGTGTTATAACACACACACACACACACACACACACACACACACACACATACATATATATATACGGTGGATTCAAACCTCTTTTTTTCGATATTATCATATTCTCAACGCTCCACGCTACCGGCATCCAATCCCCAACACCACCCACCCCCATTATCGGAGTTACAACAACATTCATCAGAGCTCTGATTTGGGGTGACTTAGGGTGCCGCTGGCGCAAACCTTAGGAAATGATAGAATATTTGATAAATAGGGTTTGGATCAGCTGAAGCTTCGGGGTGGGGTGGGCAGGGTTAGCATTGGGTTAGTTTATATTTTTAACATTTTCACAAACAATAACATTTACTGTGTTATAATACAGTATATATATATATATATATGGTGGATCCAAATCTCTTTTTTCTGATATTGTCTTATTTTTAACGGCCCGCGCTAGCGGCATCTAATCCCCACCACCACCAACCCCAATTGTCGGAGCTCCAACAACCTTCATCAGAGTTCTGATTTGGGGTGACATGGAGTGCCGCTAGCGCGGACCTTAAGAAATAAGAAAATATTGGATAAATGGGGTTTGGATCCACCGGAGCTCCAGTTTGGGGTGAGTAGGGGTAGCATTGGGTTAGGTTTATATCTGTAATATTTTCACAAATAATAAATGTTACTATTTGTGAAAATGTTACATCGGCACCCCATGCCACCTCAAATCAGAGCTCTGATGAAGGTTGTTGGAGCTCCGACAATGGGGGTGGGTGGTGGTGGGGATTGGATGCCGCTGGCGCGGACCGTTAAAAATAAGATAATATCAGAAAAAAGAGGTTTGGATATATATATATATATATATATATATATATATATATATATATATATATATGAACACAGTAAATGTTAATGTTTGTGAGAATGTTATAGATATAAACATAACCCAATGCCACCCCTACTCACCCCAAATCGGAGCTCCGGTGGATCCAAACCCCATTTATCTAATATTATCTTAATTTCAGAGGTCCCCGCCAGCTGCACCCTATGCCACTACTACCCACCCCAAATCATAACTCTGATGAAAGTCGTTAAAGCTCCGACAATAGACGTGGATAGTGGCGTGGATTTAATGTCACTAGCGTAAACCTTTACAAATATGGTAATTTTGAAAAAAAAAGAGATTTGGATTTACCGTAGATATATATATAGTGTAATATTAACTCTGTAAATGTTATTGTTTGTGAAAACGTTATATATATATATTGTGTAATATTAACTCAGTAAATGTTACTGTTTGTGAAAATGTTATATATATAAAACTATTTCATAAATATATTAACACAGTAAGTGTTATTATTTGTGAAAATGTCACAGATATAAAACTATTTCATTTTCTGGTATATACAATAAAGTTTAATATCTATGACATTTTTACAAACAATAGCATTTACTGTGTTATCACATTATATATATATATATATATATATATATATATATATATATATATATATATATATATATATATATATATATATATATATATATATGCTCCTATTTTTAAAGCTCTGCGCCACCGGCACCTAATGTCACCTCTACTTACCCCAAACCGGTGCTCCAGAGGATCCAGATTCCATTTATCCAATCTTATTTTCAAAAGTCCGCGCTTGGTTATCCATGACACTCCGGTGAATCCAAAACACATTTATTCAAAAGTCTCTTATTTTCAAAGGTCCGCGCCAGCGGCACCACATGCCACCCTTATCCACCCAAAATCGGAGCTCTGATGATAGTCGTTGAAGCTCCAACAATGGTGGTAAGGATTGGATGCCGCTAGCGCGAACCTTTAAATATAAGGTAATTTTGAAAAAAGAGATATATATATATATATATATATATCCTGTGTAATATTATCACAATAAATGTTACTATCTGTTTGTGAAAATGTCATATATATATAACTATTTCATATTCTAGTGCATACAGTAAAGTTTATTGTTTGTGTAATTTTTTTTCTTTGAAATTTTATAGGCTTCATGGATCTTGTTTGATAGATCTCGTCGAGCAGATTTCAAAAATAGTAATTTTGCGAAAAACAGATTTGTGAATCAAAAATTATGATCCTTTCAAGATTAAAAAAAAATCAACCACTTATATAACTTCTTAAAGGAAGTTACGGATGATTAGTTATAAAAGAATAAAATTGTGAAAAAAATCCCTAAAAAGATGGAATAGGACCTAATTGATTGTTGAAAAGTCAATAGAACTTATATGAATGTTGACCAGACGAATGGGACTGAAATATAATTATCTCTTTTATTTTTCAATAAAAACATATCTACAATTTTTGGCGTTTTATAATTACGAAACAAACAAATTTACCAACACCATAACCTAATAAATTACTATAAGATGTTCTTTTTTTTAGCAAGTGGCTAATAAAATAATAAATAATTGAAGGTTTCTTACTCATATGTAACCACGAAGATTATCGTAGTTTTAATCTCACAGTCAAATGAACATGTCTAGCGCGGCCATTTTCAGGTCAAATGAAAATTAGATACAAAACTGATTGGCCTGAAAAAGTTGCTTGAATTGAACATCAATTCAGTCGAATAATATAGACAAATTAGGGCATTTAAAGCCTTATTTTCTCATAACTATGTATAATTGCTTTTTAATTTTATTTACAGTAACAACATATCTACAATTTTTGGCGTTTTAAAATTATAAAACAAACAAATTTACCAACACCATAACCTAATAAATTACTATATAAGATGTTCTTATTTTTCAGCAAGTGATTAATAAAATAATAAATAATTCTAGGTTTTTTTTTTTGTGTGTGTGAGGTAGGGTCAACCACCGGTCAGCTTGCGCGCACCTCAATACTAATCTCTCTCCCCCCTCCCGAACAAGATTTTCTATAATATGCGTTTAATTTTTGCGATCCGTGACTCAAAATGCAGCGGTCAAGTTTCAAATTCAAATACTTTGATTTATAATTACACGGATTTACAACTACACGCCGACTCTACCAACTTGAAGGATAATAATTCTAGGTTTCTTAGTCATATGTGACCACCAAGATTATCATAGTTTTAATCTCACAGTCAAATGAATATGTCTAGCGCGGCCATTTCCAGGTCAAATGAAAATTAGATACAAACTTATTGGACCCGAAAAAGTTGCTTGAACATCAATTCAGTCGAATAATATAGACAAATTAGGGCATTTAAAGCCTTGTCGGCGACATAGAATATATATACAAATATCTTTCTCTGCCTGCCTTCACAAAAAGTCTCTGATCCCTGAAAAGTAAGAGGGTGGATGGGATACAAGGAAAAAGTAAAAAAAAAAAGTTTGTTTGCTTGTGAGTTTGTTAGGCTTGTGAGGAGTCGGTGCCAGGTGGGTTGGGTTTTGCCACCCAGTGTTGACCTTTAATTTCCTTCTAATTTTGAACTTTCCCAACAACTAAACTTTGTATAATATTTTGCAATTTTGACATTCCATCCTATTAATTACTCTCATGAAGTTTAATTGACCTCGTCCACCTTCATCTTCTATGTTCTACTAATACTCACGTGTTGTGACTTGTGATTGGGAGGGTGGGACTTGGCTCCTCTGATTTATTACAATGTGAAAGAGAATGATGAAATATTCCAAATGAATAATATTTTGACTCACGGGATATGAAACAGACAAACGGGGCGTATTATTTTAGTTCAATTAGGGTCCGTTTGGTTGCGTAAATTATTTAATTTTATAAATTGATCAATTTGAAATGAATAGATTGTTGATGTATTAATTTTAAATGGGTTTAAATCTAATTTGTGGTGTGTTTGGAAAAGAAAAATGGAGTTATTTACTTTTGATGTGTGTGCGTGTGTGTGTGTGTGTGTGTAGAGAGATAGAGAGATAGAGAGAGAGAGAGAGAGTAGTATGATGAGAGTATTTTATGGGAGTGGTGCATTTAAGATTCATGATGTAATTATAAATTGTGCAATTTCAAGCTTTTGGTGAAATGAACTAATTTAAGTTTTTGTGAATCAACATGAATTGGTTCATTTTTGAATTTGTTCATTCTTGTAACCAAACACTAATAATAATGCAATTCATGAATGAGTCCATTTTAAATTGGCTAATTTACAATTTTGGGGACAACCAAACAGGCCCTTAGTGTCTGATTAAATGGGCCCATGCTTTATATAGGGTTGATTAAAAACTGATTCATGAAATTAATAATTATATAAATTTTGAAGCTACTTTAAGATCGATTAATTACATATTAAGTTGGAGACTTTCTTTTACAAAAATCATAAGATCGTGATTTGGGTTTATGATTATGCAACACTTTGTATTATAATGGACAGCCTGAATTGATAATCTCCGGGTTTTTTCTCTTATATTTGTCTTTGCCCAAACCCTTGCTACCAGATATCTATCAAACCATAAATTAAGTCTTGGATTTGGTTGTTTTTAGATTGTATAAAATCTTGTTCGAAATACGAGGACAGGAAAAAGTGTTTCAAGTGAAAAAAATAAACATGTTTTCTAATTTTGAGTCATATTTGAAATTTAGCTAAAAATAAGTTATGTTTGATGGGTTATTCATATGCATTTGAATTTAAGCTTAGCAATAGGACTCACCTATACTTATACCAATATAAATAGCAGTATCCTACTTTATGAGGATAGTAAAGCAACAATTCTTATCATCTTTAATAATACTAGACAATTATAAGTAAAAAGTTACCTGTCGGTAGTTCTTACAAAATATCTTTTTATTCAATCATCAACTCCCGCTTACACAGTAATTTTATCATGCATATTAAATGTAGCACAATTTATATTGAATGCCCCCTCCAACTGGACCAAAAAAGAAAGAAATAAGTTGTTAAAAAACTCATAAATTAAAAGATATGTCAAAATTCAAATACATTATTTTAATTAAGTATAATGAACAATTAATTTTAAACTCAGTATGAAGGTTACAATCTTTGGTAGTGTTTGTAGAAATTAAGGTTTTCAATCTTCAGTAATAAAGTAATTATAATGATAACAACATATTGATTATGTTGGAAAAGTGATTTTGATTAATTTTAGTTAACTTTGAGTCGACTTAATTATGGAACCCACACGTTCTTTAAGTTAGGTTTTGTTCTTCTCTTTTCGATTCTATATTTTTTTGTACAAGGGTCGTTTTATCCTCACTTCAAAATAATCTAATTCCACTCCACATTTATATTAAATGATTATAATATCATCAAATCTCACTATCTCTTTTTCTTTCATTCAAAACACATTTTATCACCAATTAAAACAAATCCATTTGATAAAAATAAAATATTTATATTTTCAATGACAAAAAAAAACTTTTTTTTATTAAAAAAAATGTTCTTAATAAGATTCTATTTTTAAAATATTTTTTTACTCTTTTTATAACTGTTTAAAAAATATTTCAATTGTTTTAAACATGTAAATCTTATCTACTTTTTTAATTAAAAAACTGTTTATAAAACATAAAATTTGTTCCCTCAAAAAACGTTTTTTTTTTTAAATGTGTTTATTTTGTTTACAAATTATATTTTTGGCTAAAAATTATTTTTTTTGTATTATTTAAAAAATATTTTTTATTATAAAAAAACAGTCCACATCAACGAATATGTATAGGTGGTCCGACCACCTATACATACCGCTGACGCGGACCATTTTTTCCGTATATATTGGTTTGCACCAGTGGTATCTATAGGTGGTCGGATCGCCTACATATACCGCTGGCGCGAACCATTTTATTCTAAAATGGTAAAAAGATTATTTTTATAATAGTAACAAAAAAATAGTGTTTTTTATTAAATAAAACTGTTAATTTGTACTATTTTGAAAATAATATTTTTGCTACTTAAAAAAAAATGGTGCGGATCCAACCACCTATATATACCGCTGGCGCGGACAAACATAAACGAAAAAATGGTTAGCGCCAACGGTATGTATAGGTGGTCGGACCTCTTATACATACCCGCTGACACGAACTGTTTTTATTTTTTAAATAGTACAAAAAAACAGTTTTTAACCAAAAATAAAATTTGTAAACAAAATAAACACATTTTTAAGGGAACAAATTTTACGTTTTATAAACAGATTTTTAATTAAAAAACATAGATACATTTTTAAAACAATTGAAATTTTTTTTAAAACAGTTATAAAATGTGTAAAAATACATTTTTAAAATAGAATCTTATTAAGAACATTTTTTTAATATAAAAACAGTTTTTTATTTTTATTGAAAATATAATTTTTTTATTTTTATTGAAAATATAATTTTTTTTATTTTTATCAAATGGATTTGTTTTAGTTGGTGGTAAAATATGTTTTGAATGAAAGAAAAAGAGATAGTGAGGTTTGAGGGTATTATAGTCATTTGGTGTAAAGGTGGAGTGGGTTAGATTGTTTTGGAGTGCGAATAGAGGGACTATAATTCGTTGTTATTTTTTTCTTATTAACGTCAAAGTGGGGTTTCTTTCATATTTGCAAATTTTACTTTTCAAAGTAATAATTTGGTCAATTTAGTCTTTGAACTAATAATTTGGTCAATTCAACTCTTCCGTTAAGTTTTTTATTAAGAGATAATTATATTTATGTTCCATTTGTCGGGTCAACATTCATATAAGTCCTATTGACTTTTCAACAATCATATAGATCATATTCCAACTTTTTAGAGAATTTTTTCACAATTTTACCCTTTTATTCTGTATATAATATACACATATATAATATACATTATTCTGTATATTATGTATATATACAAATATATATTCTATACAAATATATATGTATATTATATATATGTATATATACAGAATATAATATACATATATATTATATATATGTATATATTTTGTAAATAATATATATTAAATATAAGGAATATATGAAATATACAAAATTTACGAAATATAAATACATATTAAAATATATGAATTATATAAATTATATAAATGTACGAAATATATATAAATATACGAAATATACGCAATATACATATATGTGCTAAAATATATAAAATATACGAATATATATTAAAATATAAGAAATATATATATTTATATATTTATTAACAATATATATTTATATATTTATGAAATATATAGAGTTATAAAAAAAAATTTGGTTTCAAGTGATTTGCCACCCAACGGTGGCAAACAAAAACCTGACCCCCCCCCCCCCCCCCCAAAGAATTGAATTCCACCCTAGGGTGGCAAATTGTGCTTAAGGGGTGTTGTACATAGAAAACAAATTCCATGGCAAATTAAGGTTATCAAACAGCCTAAAAGCTGGAAAATACCAGAATTTTCCAACTTTTGGGAATTTGCCTTGGAATTTTTGTGCTATCAAACGGACCCTAACTTCCTTTAGGAAGTTACATAAGTGGTTGGACTTTTTTTAATCTTTAAATGATCATAACTTTTGATTCACAAATCCGTTTTTCGCAAAATTAATATTTTTGAAATCTGCTTGACGATATCTATCAAACAAGATCCATGAATGCTATAAAATTTCAAAGAAAAAAATTTACACAAACAGTAAACTTTACTGTATTCACTAAAATATGAAATAGTTTTATATATGTGACGTTTTCACAAACAGACTGTAACATTTATTGTGGTAATATTACACAGTATATATATATATATATATATATATATATATCCGGTGGATCCAAACCCTCTTTTTTCAAAATTACCTTATATTTAAAGGTTCGCGGTAGCGGCATCCAATCCTTACCACCATTGTTGGAGCTTCAACGACCTTCGTCAGAGCGCCGATTTGGGGTGGATAAGGGTGGCATGTGGTGCCGCTGGCGCGGACCTTTGAAAATAAGAGACTTTTGAATAAATGAGTTTTGGATCGACCGGAGTGTCATGTGGTGCCGCTGGCGAGGACTGTTGAAAATAAGATTGGATATATATATATATACTGTGTAATTTTACCACAATAAATGTTAGAGTCTTTTTGTGAAAATGTCACATATATAAAACTATTTCATATTCTAGTGTATACAGTAAAGTTTACTGTTTGTGTAAAAAAATTTCTTTGAAATTTTATAGCCTTCATGGATCTTGTTTGATAAATCTCATCGAGAAGATTTCAAAAATAGTAATTTTGGGAAAAACGGATTTGTGAATCAAAAGTTATGATCATTTGAAGATTAAAAAAAAGTTCAACCACTTATGTAACTTCCTCAAGGAAGTTACGGATAGTTGATTTTAAAATGGTAAAATTGTGAAAAAAAAAATCAAAAAATTAGGAGTAGGACTTATATGTAAGGGGAAAACATGGTCGGACTAGAATGTCTAAAAAAAAGTCTAACAGGATCTAGATGTGAATGCCCCTTTTATTAAACTCAACTGCAGATTTAGTTTAGGGGCTATAGGGGTAAAAAATTAAATATGTTTTTATATTTATTTTAGGGTCTTTTTTCGGTTGGACCCCTATTTAATCTTCAATATTCAATCAAACTTAGCCATGTTTATTTTTTTGAGGTTTGGCCCCCATTTTTAACAATCATGTTCGTCAATCACAATTGACTGTTATTACACCAAAATTTTAAGGCTTTCTATCCATTTTTCACTTACTTTGACCTAACTACTAACAATTAAACTCATTAGTATTTACTAGACTCGACAAAATGGGTTCAGAAAGACCAAATCACCCATCTCCACCCATAAAATAAATCGTCTAAACCCAATTTTACCTATGCGGTTCAAAAACGGGTTATACAATTGACTCCGGTAGGTTACCGGTGGGTCAGTTTGCAGGTTAAAAAGACTTGCCCTAAAATCTAATCATCTCAAAAGATTTACCCTCTATCCACTCTCTCTCATACCAATGGCCAAAGAAAGTAGAGAGAGGAGGAGAAAAGGAGGTAATACATCCATTCCGATAATAATATCGAATCCGCGAATATCTAATAGTATCAAGTTCACAAAGAGAGTTTGTAATACCCGCCCCTTTTATTTTGTACTCATCATCCTCTGGTAATCGAATTATTCGGTAGTATTAATTCGTTGTGCTCTATTTTCACGTTGCACGAGTTCGTATGATTATTTATTCGTATTCCTCATATTATTCTAAAACTATTAGAATTGTCTGAACGAATATTGGTTAGATGTAACATAAGTTGTAGAATTGTGACATGAATAGTACCGACGCGTAAACTGCAACTTGCGCGATTTTTGTAGGATATTTTATTGAGGTTAAAATAATTTTACCATATTTATGGGATGCTAAAAATAGGCCTAAGAGTGTCATGGGGTCAAAAGTCAAAAAATGAATAAATAAATAAAATATTATTATTTTAGTCAAAAAATAAAAGTACTCAGAAAATTCTAACAAATTCAACATTGACTTGAAATTTAATTTTGATCAACTTTCTCTTCTTGGCCATCTTTAAAAAATATCATTTAGACATATTTTAGAGCTATTTTCAGTTGTAAAAATAGTAAAACATAAAATGAGATAAGAAATGTTGGTTTTTCCACTCATTTTGTTCTTTATCTCCTTTTTCCCACTTGCTCAACTTTTGAACTGGTGCATAATGGTCACCCTTGAAGTGTTATAAAGAGTGGAAAACATCTTTTGGGTTGTCATTGAGGGTGTGATTTGTAGTGTGATTATAAGAGAGAGGTGTTGGATGCCATACCCAAAATAAACTCAGCAAAATTTTCTCTAATTTTTACTACCTCCTACACACTCCTTCTTCACCCATACAAGCTTCCAAACTCGTAGTCCCCTTCTCTACCCTCCATACAACCATCCAAATACTTTATTTTGGGCATATAAACACCTTGGAACAACTACATAAGGGGGAAAAAGCTTGAAGAAATCTTTTCATCAAGTTTTTGGAGCTTAATATTGGAAGTTCGGAGTTTAATATTGGAAGTTCGGAGCAGGGTCGGCTCTAGGCATAGGCGGGTTAGGCCGCCGCCTAGAGCCCCGATTAATTGAGGTCCCTATAAAAAAAATTAGGTTTAAAAAAAATAGTTGTAAAAAAAAGGTCCAACAAAATAAATTAGTTAAGAAAAAAATTAGAGGTATCACTTAAAAAAAGGCCCCAAAAAATAAATTTGTTCTATTTAAAATAAACTCATATACTAAACTCAACAACAACATAATAACATACCCACATACTAAAAAATAAACCCACCATCATAACCCAACCCAATCCAAATCCAGCCCAACCCATTTACTTATTTTATTATTCTAACCCTAACTCTCTCACTTCTCCCACCCACTTTCTTCTCTTACTCTCTTCTTCTCTCTCACTCACACTACTCTCTTTCTCTACTAACCAAAGAAAGAATAAAACCTCTCTTACCTCCCCCCCCCTCCCAAAACCCTTAGCCGCCACTGCTCCCCCCCCCCCCCCCCCCTTTTTTTTTCTTGAACTAACCTCATCAAAATAAGGGTTAAAATTCTAGGATTTCAATTTCTTCAATTTCAGAAAGTTAGGGCTTGATTGGAGATTGGTTGGACCTTGTTTGTGTTACTACTCAAATCAGGTTCTATTATTCCTCTTTAACATTTTTCTTTAATATGGTTTGTCAATTTTATTGAGAATCTTGTGATTAATTTTTATTTTTGCAAATTACACTTGTTGTTGTGTTGTGTGAATATGTCTACTAGCAAAATTACACTCCTTGTTGTGTTGTGTGAATATGTCTATAGATATTGCTAAAGAAATGAAAATTGAACTCGTATTTTGTGAAAAGCGAAATATTTATAAAAAACATTTTGATGAGAATTCTAGTGATGGGATTAGATATTAGTATATTAAAATTGATTTTCTATATAAAAATTGGTTTTGCATCGAAAAATGCGAGAATAACACATTTTCTTTAATTTGATTTTTTTATACAAAAGGGTCCCATTTTGATTTTTCACATAGGACCCCGAAAACTATAAAGTCGGCCCTGGTTTGGAGCTTACTTTGGAGTTATTTTTGGAGGTTATTCTTAGACTTATTTCTTGATTATATTCATTCTCCATATTATCCAAGTAGGGTTATCCTCTCAACTCTTTTCTAAAGCTTAAAATCATGTGTTAAAGTAGTAAAAATCATGCTTAAAAATGGAAGTATTTTACTTATTTTGCCTTGTTGAAAATTATGATTTTCATGCTAGAATTAGTTTTCAAATTGAAATAATTATAAATGATGTTATTATATTTATAATGAATCATTATAGAATGAAATATTGAGTAAATGATTGTGGTGAAAGACTTCATAATTATGAGCATGTTAGTAGCATGTTGGAGGATTTCTTAGGTAGAAATCCATGGAACTTGTGTAAAATATTGAAGTAATTCATGGGTTCACTAATTAAGATGATTAAAGATAGAGTATACTGTTTTTAACATGTTTTTAGAAATATGAAAAATACAGCCCTATATTATTAATTTAAGAAATAAAGATTAAAGGCTTAAATATGAATTTTTTAGCTATTTAAAATGAAAATAAACTCTTTTTATGAAATTTAGAATTTGTTACTGAAATTGTATTGAAAATATCATAAATATATTTTTGAGGAGTTATAAAATAATTTTTGGTGAAATTAGTATGATTAAACCCATTTAAAAGGATAGCATTTGTGTAAAACAAATAGTAGTGGCATTGTCGTAAATACAGTGAATAGTATGCTGTAAAGAATTTATTTTGCAATTAAATGTTTGAAGTGAGTTTGATAAAAAGAAATTAATGATTTTTTTTTTGCTAAGAGAAAATAATGAGTTTCACGGAAATAATATTCGAAAACGGTGTTGCATTTATGGCCTCCTCGGCCGAGTTTAATTGAAGAAACTAAGAAAGTGATAAATAATAAAGCGTGACACAAGTGAAAGTGAAAAGAATAATGAACTTGGAAAATGATGAGAATAATGATATATATGAAATGTGATAAATGTGAAATACGTGAAAAATATAAGAAAGGATACTTGGATGATGCCAAGAATTAAATAGGGCATGACGTCCCTAGTGGTGAAAGATCCCAAGACGTGTACAGAAGAACATATGGCAACTGGATACCGATGGTGTAGAGCCCCTAAAGTCCAAGACTGATGGCTAGATCTAAGGCAAAGATTGATAAATCTTGCAATAAATAATTAAGAATGAGAATATTCTTAAGTTAAAAGCACTTAAGTCAATAAATTGTTAAGGACTAATATTCAATTAAATAAGTCTCTGGTACGAGACATGAAATGGCTTAAGTGTGAGTTTGGGCATCTAGCCCGGGATCGTTGCATATAGTTGCATTCATTTGCATAAATTGAATAAATTATTTTCTTGAAATATTAAAAGATATTGTATATGTATAGTATTTTAGTACAAAATTATTACTTAGTATCTCCCACCCTACTAGGCATTCCGCTCATACCTACTTTTCAAAACCCACAGGTACTTCAGGTAAGTATGCAAATGTTCGTGTCAAGAAGATTTCCGAGAGTTCCGGACGTTGTTAGAGCTCAGATGACCGCTTCTTCCTTAGCGGCGATATTTGATATTCGATATTTAATTATGTATAGTTGTACTATTTAAAATTGAGCTTGGAACCTTGGTTTGTAATAATACAGGGCATTTTCTATTAATTGTGATTGAATGATATTTTAGTTAGACTCTTTTGCAAAATAATTAAATAAGATTTCTTCAAATTGATGGACTAAAATTATTATTGAATAATTGGATAATAAATGATTTTTCTTTAATAAATGGCAAATTTTAATAAATGTTTTTTTTAAATAAATTAAAATCAATTTCCCCCTTCCCCATTGACCCTCAGACTTGGATGCGAGTTAAGACCGACATTTACTCTAAATCCAATTCGGGGCGTCATAACTTGGTATCAGAGCATTAGGTTCGATGTGTGTGGCAATACGAATTCACATTATTATACCCTAGTACTATTTCCCTTTTTACCATTGTGTTAAACTCGCCTTATTCCCTTTAGGATGCCTCCCAAGCGTGCTAGAGTTGAAGTCGAGAACAATGGGCTTAAACGTATGGAAGATGTCATACGTCTATTGGCTGACACTTTATCCCAACGTGAAAGGGGTAACCACAGTAGTTCCGTCGAAAGCTCTACAGTGGCATCCATACTGAAAGAGTTCAGGAGGTTAAATCCTCCTACCTTCAATGGTTCAACCGGGCCCCATGCCGCAGAAGAATGGCTCGAGGAAGTTACACGAGTTATGGATGTTCTCGACGTCCCATCTGGGCGTAAGGTTAAGTTGGCTACTTTCCAACTCACGAAATAGGCGTAACGATGGTGGACCACTCACCTTGCCAGCGTTACTAAGACAGTAGCATGGGACAGTTTCAAGACATCTTTTCTTGAAAGCCTAGTAAAGCACGTAAAGTTTGTCAGATCCGATGACACCGAGAAGACGAGATTATTTGTGAAAGGATTAAATCCTCACATCCGTAAGCTTGTGGTGGGTTTTGATCATTTATATTTCAGGATGGCAGTAAACAAGGCGATCCACCTAGAGCTCGAGGCTGAAGACTCTTGAGTCATTAGGGATAAGAAATGAACTCCTGGCGGGACCCAACCAAAGCCGAATGGTGGATCTTCTGCTAATGGGAAGAAATTCAGATACGAAAACAGGGGTTTCTTTGCCAACATCAGAACAGGCACAGGAGAGAGAACTAATAACCAGAGCCCAACATCCCCTAGGGCTTGATTTATTTGCGGGTCCGTGGATCATATGATATGAGAGTGTCCTCAGCGGGAGAAGATGGGACATCAGGGAAGCTATCAAAATGGCAATATCATGTCTGGAAGAAATTCCAGTTAGACTCGCCCTTCACAATAGCAACAACAACCCATCTCAGAACCTCGACAACAACCTATGCATAGTTCCGGTATGCCTCGTCCAAATCAGGGCAATCGTGGACAGACTCAAACTAATGGTCGACAGGCTATCAGATTCAATCCAGGTCGTGCTTATGCTCTTACCCAGCACTCAACACCTCCCCATAATCCTTCAGTCATGGAAGGTATTATTTTATTTTTCAGTACATGGGTTAAAGTATTATTCGATTCGGGTGCATCTCATTATTTTATATTGAGTTCTTTATCATTCTGTTTGGGTCTTGACGTAGAGAATTTTAGTCCCCCGGTCTTCGTAGGATTACCCGTAGGTGGTGGTGTTATTCTGAACAAGATTTGTAGAAGTCGCATAGTTCTTGCGGGATATTTTATTCTGGAATATGATTTAATACTGATGGATATGGATGGATTTTAGGTGATACTCAGTATGGATTGGCTGTCATGTTTTGGCGTCATTATTGAGTGCCACTGATATAGTGTCTCAGTACTACTTTTAGACGGATCTCGTTATCGTTTCAACAGTGAACAAAATGTCGACTATCCATGTAAGATCTCTACGATTTGAGAGCAATGACATTTCTTTGGTTCGTTGAGTAGTATTGTCGCTCAAGAAGAGCCTAGTCGCACGTTATCAGACCTTTTAGTTGTCCGAGAATTTCCCAATGTTTTTCCTGAAGACCTCTCTGGTTTGCCTCCTTGTCGGGAGATTGATTTCACCATTGATGTTCATCACGGCGTATCACCCATTTCTATTACCCCTCATAGAATGGCTCCGGCAGAGTTGCGGGAATTGAAGACCAAGTTAGAAGATTTATCGATCAAAGGGTTTATACGGCCAAGTGTCTCTCCGTGGGGAGCACCAGTATTATTTGCTAAGAAGAAAGATAATTCTCTCCGACTTTGCATTGATTACAGACAATTGAACAGGGTAACTATAAAGAATAATTATCCTATGCCGCGGATTGATGACTTATTTGACCAACTTAGAGGAGCAACTAAATTTTTAAAGATCAACATTCGATCTGGTTACCATCAGTTATGAGTCACGGAAGAAGATATTCCCAAAACAGCATTCCGCACTCGATATGGTCATAACGAGTTTTTAGTTATGCCTTTTGGCCTAACTAATGCTCCAGCAGCTTTCATGGACCTTATGAACCGTATCTACCATCCGTATTTAGATCATTTTGTAGTGGTCTTTGTTGACGACATTCTGGTGTACTCATCCTCTGATGTCGATCACGAGGAGCATCTTCACACTACTCTTCAGGTGCTTAGAGAGAATCAGTTATTTTCGAAATTCAGCAAGTGAGAGTTTTGGATGGATGAAGTCATATTCCTCGGCCACGTGGTATCTGGAGCAGGAATTTCAGTCGAACCCTCCAAGGTTGAAGCAGTTCTTCGTTGGGACAGGCCTAAGTCAGTTACTGAGGTGAGAAGTTTCCTCAAATTAGCCGGTTATTATCGAAGATTCGTTCAGGACTTCTCCAAGATTGCCTTGCCTCTTACTCAGCTGACACAAAAGGATATTCGCTTCGAGTGGTCAGGTGAATGTGAAGCTACCTTTCAAGAGTTGAAAGTTAGACTCACATCGACACCAGTTCTCATTCTTCCCGAGCGAGGGAACGGCCATACAGTGTATTGTGATGCTTCTAGATCAGGACTTGGTGCAATGCTCATGCAATTGGGTCAAGTAATTGCTTATGCATCCCAACAGCTCAAGATACATGAAAGGAAATACCTCACCCATGACTTGGAGTTAGCAGCTATAGTGTTTGCTCTCAAGATTTGGAGATACTATCTCTATGGTGACCAATTCGAAGTATTCTCATATCACAAGAGCCTCAAGTACATCTTCACTCAGCGAGATCTCAATTTGTGACAACGGAGATGGATTGAACTCCTGGAAGATTATGACTTTACCTTAGAGTATCATCCCGGAAAGGCCAACGTAGTGGCAGATGCTCTAAGCAGGAAGTCAGAACCTTCCTTAGCTGTGATGAAGTGCTATCGACGACGGATGTACAGTGAACTGCAAAATTTTGGATTGCATGCTCAAAGGAGGAGCGATAGGGCCTACTTGTGGGGAATAATATCCAGGCCACTTGCTCATCAGAAAATCCTGGATGCTTAGTCACTCGAAAAAGAGATTGTGCAGTTCAGGGATCATATTCGAGTCAGTGGTGAGTTTGATACTCTCACAATGGATAAGGATGGTGGTGTTCGTCATAAGGGCAGGTTGATTGTTCTGGCCATTAGAGAACTACGAGAAGAGGTTTTGGCAGAATTCCACCAGTCTCGATTTAGTATACATCTCGGGGCAACAAATATGTATAAGGACCTTTGTAGGGATTTCTGATGATCCGGTATGAAGAGTGATGTGGCTGAATTTATTGCAAGGTGATATGCTTGTTAGCAGGTAAAAGTTGAGCACAAGAAACCAGCAGGGTTTCTGTAACCACTCCTTATAGCCGAGTGGAAATGGGAACATATCACGATGGATTTTGTCACTGCTCTACCTCGATCTGAACGGGGTCACGACGCAGTTTGGGTTATTGTAGACCGTCTCACTAATTCGGCTCATTTCCTCCCGATGAAAGTTACGGATAATATAGCCATGTTAGCAAGGTTGTACATTCGAGAAATAATCTGACTTCATGGTATCCCTCGAACGATTGTCTCATATAGAGACCCACGATTTGTTTCACGATTCTGGAGGAGGGTTCAACAAGAGTTGGGAACGGAACTGAATTTGAATACGGCATATCATCCATAAACGAATGGATAGTTGAAACATACGATTCAAACCTTAGAAGACTTGTCACTACACCAAAATGGGTAAATTAGCACCCTTCCAGTGGCTAGCCTTGTCACGGTCATTGACTGTGATAAGCCCGTGATAAAGACTTGTCACGGTCAATGACCATGACAATACTTATAATATTCTCACGGTCAAGTACCGTGACACGTCCGTGATAAATATCCCAGTAAAAAACCCTTTCCCCTTATTTTTTTCCCCTGCCGATTCTTCCCTCTTTTTTTCTCTCTCTCTACGTTGCTCTCCCTCTCTTTCTCTCTACTTTCAGATTAGTTTCTCTCTCTCTCTCTCTTCTATTTATATATATATGTGTGTGTGTGTGTATATATATATATATATATGTGTGTGTGTGTGTGTGTGTATATGTGCATGTGTGTGTGTGTGTGCGTGTGTGTGGTGGGGCAGGGTGGGGGGGGAGGGGGCAGGGATGGAGGGCTATTTGTGTGTGTGTGTGTGTGGTGTATGCATGTGTGTGTAGTGGTGTGTGTGCATGTGTGTGTGTGTGTGGTGGGGGAAGGGGGTGGGGCAGGGTGGGGGAGGTGGTAGGGTTGGGTGGGTGGGTGGTGGGGTAGGGGTGGGGGGCTGCGTGTGTGTGTGTGTGTGTGAATGTGTGTGGGTGTGTGTGTGTATGTGCGCGGGTGTGTATATGTGTGTGTAGTGTGAATGTTTGTGCGTAATGTCCTTTGTAAACGAATTGATTGGTTATTAATTTTTTTAGTAAATTAATATATGATTGCCCCCCATTGTAAATTAGTAAATTAATATATGATTAATTATGAAAGTAGGATTGCCCCTCATTGTAAATTAGTAAATTAATAATTGTATACTTTAATTGTTAGTTTAATTGATGAAAATAATTAATTGAGTAGATGAATTAGAAGGAGTACGAGATACACATTTATTGTTGACATTGTTGTTGGATTATAGTGGATCGATGTTGGGTTGGTTAGTTTTAAAAGAGGCATGACCACTGGATTATTGTCCATATGGGGGTGGGATTTTTCAACTTTTTTTTAAAATTACTTTGTATATCGAACAATATATATATAGTATGATAATTAAATGAAACATACTTGAAATTACATATAGTGCACATAGATAGTAGCCTTCCAGTTCTTATGCGTATGCATTCAATAGCCCTTAGACCCGTTCTTGAGTTATTACCCTGTAATGAGATCTCTCGAATTGTCCCGTTTGGACAGTTTGGGACTGCATAATTTATGTATAATATTCTTAGTGGCTTAAAGTTGTTACTTTTGTAGGAAGTTCTTCAGTCGTATCCTAATGTTCTCTGTGTACATACTAAATTGACAAGTGTGACTGTTATTTCAATTGATTAATTGAAATAACACTCACACTTGTCAATCTATGTCATGTACTTGGAGAACTACGGGGATATGCTGTTGAATTTTTTTCAAATCGTAACAATTTGATCATGGTTGACTTATCCAAGTTGAAGAGAAACGATCACGTGAGCGATGAGCTGTTTGTTTGTGCATTTCAAAAGGTTAACCAAGTGTTTTACTCGGAGTATATCAACAACGAGCCGTGGTCAATTGTCCAACACGTGCCAAAACGTCTAAATACTAGTGTGGATGACTTGGCTGCTCCTACCGAATATCAATCCATTTTTTATGATAACCCGAATTTTAAACAATTTTTCAATTTGTAATAAATATTCCAATTTGTACTGAAACATCCATTTTTAATGCTTTTAATTGATTTGCACTTTATCATTTTCACTCTTGTGTAGTGTGCGTGTGTGTGGGCAGTAGGGGTGGGGGTGGGAATGTTTCGGATTTTTAATAATTGTACATATTATGAGCTAGATGCTGTTGTTTTGGAATTCAGAATTGAGGTCTTTGACAGTAACAATTCATTTTTATTTGTAATAATTGTACATATTTGCATGTCTTCTTTTAATTCATTTTGATATGTACTAATAACATTTTTTTACAGCAAATATCTCCTTCAGGTATTAAGGCGAGGATGATGATGCTTGTTATGATGATGTCGTCTGGGCTCGATGGTAGCGGAGGCGACGAGGGCTCCTCGGCCCCTAGGCTCCCCAAATATGGCAAATTAGGGATGGCCATCGAGAACAAGTCGAGGCTATTAGCGAGATCCCTCGAGCTAGTAAAGACGTTCATCGGCCCGGGGTACATTAGTTGGAAGGAGGTGCAATATGAGCCCAAGTTAACTGTTTGGGTGGCACTACAGGTAATGTATTTGTATTTATATTTATATTCATATTAATATTTCAATTTCGATTTCAATTTCATTTTATATTTATATTTATATTTATTTCAACTAACATTGTATTAGTTGGACAGGAACAATTTTGCCTGGATCCAAAGCTACACGATTCCGTCTTGGAGAAGTTGAGAGAGCAACACAAGACGTGGAAGAAAAATATGCGGACCCGGTACTTTGGGAAGACACGAGAGTCCATTATCCAAAGGTCTGAATCCGTTCCGCCGAAGGAGCCGATCTCATTGGCACAATGGTAAAAGTTCGTTGACAATGAGATCGGGGAGCGACAATTGGCATCTCGCCAATCGGGGAGGGAAAACCGAGCAAAAAAGATGGACGTGCACTACTCCGTCCGGACGTCTTACGCCGCGGTGGAGCGTAGGATGATGATAAGATTTAATTTTTCTATAACTACAGAAATATATTATTCTGCATTATTTTACTTTGCGGGGTCGATACTAATTTTACTTTATTTTATTTCAGGGGACAGGGAGTGGCCCTGGGGGTAGGCCACATATGCTCGATACTTATGTGGCTCTTCGGACGAAGAAGGGGAAGGGCAAGGAGGTGTTCCCGAGCGTCGCGGCCACGATTATAAGTAATCCGATGTTTACTTTTTGTTAATTACGTTATAATTTTTTAATTTACTTATTTTACTAATCATGTTCTTTTTGTCGTTTCAGGCAAATCTTAAGAAAGTGCATGAGTCGTAGTCTGATGCCAACAAGGCATCTTTGTCCACATACGCACTCAGCCAAGTGCTTGGTTCTGATAGTAAGGGGAGGACAAGGGGGGTGAGCTCACGGGTGTCCAAATCTAGGATCATCGGATTGGAGACGAGCGACACCGGGTTGGCTCGAAGGTGGACTCGCATGACGCGAAGCTGTCCCGTTTGGAGGCGACGGTCCAAGATATGTTCTCATTCATGAATCGTTCGTTGGGCAGCGGAAAATGCAAGGGGAAAGGGAAGGAGAAGGTGGGGTGAGGAGGAATGGGAGGACGAGGTGCAGGATGATGAGGATGTGGACCTCACTGCTTCATCGCCGATATGTGCGGACTTTGATGATCCACTTCCCTTTTTGGCTTCCTTCGACCGACCGATGTCGACACTTGGTTGGCCGAGCGTGTTTATACTGGACATATTTGATGGACAGCGGATAGGGCGGGGGTTGAGGGACCCTAATATCGTCTAGGGTGGACTAGTTTATGGACGTGAGCTTTAAGACATCGAGTCCAAGGTGCTCGTCACGCATGTGATACCCGAGAAAGAGAACTACCCGTTGTGGTTGCGCGAACAATGCAGCATGATGTATATCAGTGGGTGTATCAATTCGTATATCGTGTGGCCTACTCACATCCTCGGATTTAACCTTACACAAGACATGTAGTGACATTATTTGAATTGAATTGTATTATTTTTAAGTTGGTACATTTAAATTGTTTTTAAGTTGGTACATTTGAATTATATTTGAATTATATCATGATGCATATTGTCTCTATTTTGAATGTATATTTGCACTATCTCTATTTTATTTGGATATATAATGTTTGAACAGGTACAACGTTGCTATAATAGGTACAAATATACTGCTGAACAGTGCAGTGGTCATACTGCCCATCAGATTTTTTTTCAATTCTGCCCAAAATTGTCATGGTCATTGACCGTGACAAGTTCGTGACAAAGAAAGTTATCACGGACTTATCACTATCAATGACCGTGATAATTTTTTATTAAATGTCACAGGTTTGTCACGGTCCTTAATCGTGACAAAACTTGTCAAGGTCAAGGACCGTGACATGACCATGACAAGTCTAATGAACTTGTCACGGTCAAAGGCCAGTTAATAGAATAAAAATCAAAACATTTATACATCACCCAAATGGTCATTTTAAGTGCGCCAACGTGTCCGGAAGGGTCGAAATAGTCAAAAAAGTCTACCCGGGGGTTTAGTTTGGGTTTCGGGATAGTTTTAGGCCAAACCGACACCCCGGGGGGGCCATTTTTTCTTTTGAAAAATTGGGGCTAATTAGCGGACGAAAATTAGAGGAATGTATCTGCATGTACGTGGGAGAAGTTAGGGGTTTTATCTGTAAAAGAAAAGACAGAGTCCAAGAGGAAGAACGAGAAGAGATTTCCTAGAGCTCCAAGACCAAACCCACCCATCTTTCACCAAGAACACCATCAACGTGTAGATCGAGAAGAGAAGAACGCATCTATACAACTTTCATTTAACGATTCAGACCTTCCCAATAAGGCAAATGGTTATCTTGCTTTTATTAGTGCATATATTATACATGTTAGTGTAGAATTGATGATATACACATGATATGATGAAATTTGGGTTGAAATTGAATTGTTAATCAAGCTTTTGGGTAGGAAATTGGATGTAGATGAATTACCATATGTAGAGGCTATGAATATGGGTTGATGCATGAAGAAAAATGAATTTAACTTTGGGTTTTGGGTGGACAAAATTATTGATGATGTAAAACAAGGGCTTTTGATATTTGATTAAATTCATTCACCCATATATGAGATTTAATGAGGTTTGAAGGTTAAAAGATGTTAGGGATCATCTAAATGTATGAAAAATGGCTTTAGGACTACTACTTTTGAGTTAGGTAAAGTTTGATGCGAATGGGGTGAACAAAAATGGGCAAAAACGTAGGTTTCCTAAGGTAGAGGACAAATTGGGTAAAAGTCGTTCGAACGACTTGGGGAACTGGAAAGTAGTTCAAACGACCTGGGGAACTGGAAAGTAGTTCGAAAGATCTCGTTCGAATGAGAATCCAACGAGAATTCCAACAAAAATTCAGAGTTTAGTTACTTCAACGTTTGTTCGAACGAACTCGTTCGAACGACTTAGTAACGAGATTTCAAAGTGAAGTTCAATCGAAGTTTTGTTCGAACGAAACTTATGGGCACTTTGAACGAGATTTCATATTTTCGAAAATTTTATGGGACGAACTAGAATTTTGTGAAAATAATTCAAGAAAAATGAATGACTTAAGGTTGTGTAGGGCAACCACATTTCTTGAGCAAGTAACATGAAGTATAGAAGGATATAAGGATAAGAGGGACTCCTTTGTGATATCCATTATAAGTAGTGCGATACGATAGAGAGAATAGTCATAATTTGGAACGTCGTGAATATTGTAAAGAATCATAATTCGTACAAATCTTGAATATTTACGTGGTGTAATCCTATTAATTATATGGGTTGTGTGTACCTATTGTATGAACCCTTATGTGTATGACACACCTACCATACTTGCTATCACGAGAGGTCTTAGGAAGGGGACAATCTTATCTTTATGAGCCTTCGGGGAGATTTTAGATTGCTACCTTAGGACATAGGTCTGGGAAAGACTTATATGTGAGTTGATAAGTTTACGGTCACGTGGGTGCGTATGTATGTGTGTAGCCCATGGGGCTGGGAACTATGTTCGCCTCTATTGCGTGTGATATGTGTTGATACGATTCCAGAGTGATTTGAAATTCGTAGTCCTTATGTGCGTGATGTACTGGAACTGATAGCAGAGTATGTGTGCACTGTAGGTTTAGCCTTTTGGGGTGCCGTATTTGTATATATATGTATGATATTGATATATATGTATATACACTGAGATTATTCTACTGTGTTTCTTAGTAGATGAGAAAGATTACGATATTTAATATTAATAAACAATGTGGGAACTTGAATGATTAATGAGTTATTTGAATACGATTAAATTAATGTTATAATTGCAAGAAGGTATTATTCAGGTGTTATAATTGGGTACAATGATTTAGGCAATTCAGTAAAGGACTTAGGCTAAACTAGATAAGTGGGATAGCATGACTAGGATGGGTTAGGAGTCTACGTTAGATGTGCACATTAGTTAAGGGGTGAGAATCTCAAGTGAGGGCACGAGGAACTAACATGGATATAATATTTACTATTTAATGCATTTTAAATACCTTTTGTTCTTAAACCATTTACAACTCGGGCTTTGACCCGTTTTCTTCCAAATCTACTTTGTTTTTGTAAAAATCTTTTAGGTGCCCAGCTAGAGGGATGCCAAGCATAGAAGTTCCTACCAGTTGACGTGTTGTGACTGCTGCGAAAGTTACAGGACCTCGGTACTAGACGCCTCCACGTATATCCTTGATTCTTTTCAAGTTATTTACTTCAGTCGAGCATGTTGCCTATCATTTATTCAGATGTACTCTGAGATAGTGACTGCAGACTCTTATTCATATTTCAGTTGTGGGGATTTATTTCATTTCAGACTTTTGTATTTGGGATATAGACTCAATCTGTTTACTCCAGACTCAGTTATTCATTTATGTCATTCTTATTTGTTGTGAGATTATATTAGATGGTGAGTGGTTAGATTAATTATTTTTGGTTGCATGTTAATTTTAAAAGAGAAAATTTGACACGTGACTTTTTAACTACTGGGTGGTTAGTAATTAATAAATGTTTTTTTTACTGTGATGATAAGACTGAACCAACCGATATTCTATTTTTGATTTAATAAATAACTGATCACCCGATATTTAATTAGGCGGGGTGTCACAGGTGGTATCAGAGCAACGGGTTCTGGAGTCCTTTAGGACATGTACAACTTATTATGCTTTTAGCTTAGCGTTCTTTGATGTAAAGCCCTATTATTAGTATTGTTGCATTCCTTATTATGTGTTTACGTCTTCAACTATTTGAGATTTTATAACTATAGACTTATAAATTCTTTCTCATTTCAAATGCCTCCCAGACGTGCACCCAGGGCCAGAAATGCCCAACTCGAGCCTTAGCCAGCACTAGCTTAGGGTATATTAAATGCTATCGAGGTTATTGCCATCGTTGCTCATGTAGTTAACACAACACTAGTTGTGGTTCAGCAGTCCCCGTCACAGGCACAGGAGGTGGAACCAGCACCAGCTCACGCATTTCCTTCCGCATGGGAGCAAGTCAAGGATGCCTTCCAGGAGGTACATCCTTTAGAGTTCACAAGGGGTTCCGATGTTATTACCACTAGCTAATAGAAGAAAGATATCCAGAGGCATTTGAGGATGTACGAGTGCATGCAGGTGCAGAATCATATACTAGTTACATTTAAGCTAATAGGAGCAGCATTATAGTGGTGGGAGTCCACTACTACTGTAGAGGAGCGTGACGTTATGACTATACAGGACTTTTAGGTGCGGTTTGACCATAAATATTTCCCTTCCGGATGAGGCGGAAACTACTGGACCTCAGCCAGGAGGGGAAAACTGTAATCGAGTATGAGGAGGAGTTTAATTGATTGGTAAACTTGGTACCAACTGATGTGCCTACTGAAGAGAAGAAAATTCAAATGTTCATGGATGGTCTTACCTGGAGGATTCGACAGTATCTTCTGGGTAACCTCTCCTTGCAGTCTTATACCGATGTACTTAATGCTGCTTTACTACACTGCCAGGATCACAACTTTTATATTAAGGGGAGAAAGCGAGCAGGTGAGTCCATCCAGCAGGGCAGGACAGGTGGAGGTGGGGCCAGTGGGGCACAAGCAGGTCAGAGTCAACAGAGGCAGGGCGAACAGGTTTCCCTTCAGGGGGATTAAGCTAAGAGATTCAGATCAGGGGGCTTTCATTATGGACATGGAGGTTTCAGGAATGGCCACTAGGGTCAGCAGGGCCATCAGGGACACCAGAGCCAACAACCATTTTAGCAGGGCCAAGGGAGAGGTGGCAACGGCCAATAGGGTCGAGGCCAGAAAGGGGAAAATTTTGTTAGTAAGTGACAGACCCCAACCCAGTTACTTATAATTAAGTTTGAAAGTCAAAGTGAGTCAAATCATAATTACCTTAACCAAACCATAAACATGAGTATCCTTTTTCAATCATTAACATAAGTCAGTAAAACTAAAAGCCTTTTTCAATTTGAAGGTAATTATGCTTATTCAAACATACTGAAAAGATAAGTAGGATTAAATTACCCCATTTACGTTTGACCAAATCATGGTTTTATGCATCCATTGCTAACGCCACCGACCTCCTAGATTTGGCAGTGATATTACAATACCTGAAAAACATAAATATAGGAACCATTAGCAAAATAGCTCAGCAAATGCATCACTACTACACTATTGCATAAAATTAAATGCAATAAATCATATCCCCATGATGATGTATTCATAATTATTCGTCCCATTCATAAAGAATTGCCAATTATTTACTTATCCGGCTAATTCATTAAGAATGACCAATTATATACTTATCCGGCTCATTCATAAAGAATGACCAACTTATTCGAATCATGATTCACATATCATGTCTGCAATAGACAATTCTCCTCCATTCCTGGTCGATGAGTAACCCCTTTTCTTTAATAGACAAATCTCCCCCATTCTAGGTCGGGGAGTAACCTCCCATTTCGGTAAACCGAAATGAACATATTCATATTCAATATTATTCTGATCATATCCGTAACCATGTATAATACATATTACTAATAAGTAATATTCAGATCATATCCATGACCATGCATAATACATCTTACCAGTGAGTGATATTCATATCGTATCCAGAACCATGTATAATACATATCTTTCCAGTGAGTACACTCACCTTGGCCACTTCATGTGTTTTTCCCTTGCCCTTGTCTGTCACTTGTTCAACCGGTTCTTCTTCCCTTTTACATATAAATTCTTACTTAGTATCATCAAAATAATATTAACAATCTAAATAATAACTTCAACTTAACCCAATTCATAAGAATCATATGATCTTATTCAAATCATTTATCATCAATGAAGTCTCATATAACTTCATGTTAAAATATTTAACATATCCAATCCATAGCCCAAACATACTTCAATTTCTTCTTGTTAATACAATTCTTATCATATTAGGTTCCCAATAAAAAAGACAACACATCATTTTAAGTTTCCTAGAGCAAGATGTGTCCATTCCTTTATTATAAAGAAAATCTGCCCTATAGGCTCTTTCATCATTCAGTCAACTTCCAGGAATTTTTATAATTTTTATGTATTATAGCTTTAAATGATATTTCACCCAACATTAATATACATATTGAAAAATACAAATTTAATGTCCCATAATTTTTAAGCTTCATTTGCTATGTATAGCAAAACATCGAACACCTGGTGTGCATACTTATACCTTTGGGGCAGATTTTATACCTAAACTTCAAACTATCACCAAAGATTCATTTCTTGGAATTTTCACATAATATTCGTATATGTTATATATATATGAGTATATTTTCATCTCCAACTAGCATTATTCAATTCCAATAAATATACAAAAAGTTATAGAAGTTTAAATACACAAGGTTTCCAATCAAAGCAATATACATGATTTACACGTTCAACTTTGCTTAAACTTGCATCTATCCGTACATATACACCAAGGCATGAAATTTCAATAAAAAATTAATGATTTCTATCATTTCAATTAATAATACCAAAATAATAACAAGATTTATGCGTAGAATTACCTTAGGGACTTTTTCCTAATTTCCTACGGATTTTTCTCAATTTTCTCCTCACTTTCTACTTCCCGAGCTTCCCGATTCTCTCTCCCCAAGCCAAACTCTCTCATGCCTGATTTCGTTTGAATGAGGAGGTCATTTAAAGGTTTTAAAATCGCCATAAGTCACCTCCCCTTGGTCCAATCAAAATATGACATGTGTCTCCATATAAGATAAAATATCCTTTCAAGCTAAATGACTATTTTACCCCCTATTCATAATTTCAGCATAACTCCTTCCTCAGACCTTTGTTTTACACGTTGTTTGTTGTGTTACTAACCTAACTCATATATCTACAACTATCTAGTTTTCACCTCAAGTCAATTATCATAACATCGTGTCCAAAACTAGTCCCAAACTTGAACATTCCTACCGAAGACTTCACAAATTTGTGTTTATGATTAATTCAATATTTCATAAGTTATGAAGGTAGGATTAGACTAAACACAATAACTTAACATTATATATTCTAATAACCTATTATCCCCATCCCATACGGTAATCATGATTTAAACATAGTTTATCATAATCATATCCGGGTCGTCACAACCTTCCCCCCTTCGAAAATTTCGTCCCCGAAATTTAGGATGAATTTCATTTACCAACCAATTGGGAATACTATCTCATCGTGCCCGACAAATCTTCTCTCATATCATGTTCATTTTATTTATCACTTATACGTAAAAATAATCATCTAATGATTTCTTGTAAATGGAAGTTAATTCCCAACTCATATAATACTTCATACCTTCATTCCTATGGTCCATCCTTATTATCGTGTAATATTTTAAATAATAAATATTCTATTACAAGACTAACTTCTTATATTTCCTTTCTCCAACTTTCCTTCAATGTTTCAATTCATAAATATCATATTACAAGACTATCTTATTATATTCCATCTTCTCATCTTCCATTCAAAACCAAATACATGTGTTTTACTTTAACTAAACATACAATGACCTTAACAATCATTTATTCAACACAATTAGTTTAAAATTATAATCTTACCCCAATCCTTAATAACATGATAGTCTTATGCAACATCATTAATTTCCTAACTTGACCAGTTTTCGTAAACTGGATGTTGAACGTAATATCACCACTTAAAACCTTAACCATGCCTACCAGCCCCATAATATTTTTCTAATTATTATGTCTTATCTCTTTCAACTAACCTGTATAAATACCTTAATATATCACATTATAGTATTCCACATAGCACATTATCCTTATACATATTTCTAGTGACTCATTATAATGTCAACCATATTCTTTTTATGACATATCCTTAGTGATAGCACATCGGCACAATGATAAATACAACTCAATATCCACCCAAATCAGTTGTTAATATTCAAATCCGACTAGGATCTTTCCCACACTTATACACAACACATATTCTTAAAAGGACTCCTCAATATTTTTAAACTTCCAACTCCTAGCCACCTCGCCTTAACTTTACTATTCTTATAAGCATTGTAAAACATCACAATTGTCATATCCACTTCATATACTCATACTATTAAAGAAATACATCTCAACTCTCATTACTTTTTTCTTTTACTTATCATAATCCATTATGAACCTATGTTTGGATCGATTGTGATAGATTATATTTCAGACCATTTCACATATTAACTTTAAACATATACAACTACTAATCTTCTCACTTCACCTTTACTATGTGAACCTCCATTTTATTCACCCTCTAATAATTCAAGTCCCAGTATAATCATATAACAATAATTCTTCTCACTTCTTATCCTTTACTAGGATATGGGTTCCTATACATCACTCTCCCATACAGATGAGGAGTGTACCCATTCATATCTTAGTACGTAACACGACTCAAGTCCACATATACTTGTATAGGAAGATATCACTTCCAATACTTTACAATTTTTCTTACCACCTTTTATCTTTAAAAACTTTCTTCAATTGCATGTTTGTCCATACAACATATAAAACAATGCAAGGATTCATATTAAAATACATGTATTAGTTGTCATCCCCGAATAAACCTCAACATCTTATTTCTTTTCCTGCAAGATCCTTGCATTTCATATCCCGTGCAACAATATATATGAATAACAGACAAATATTAGTCAACAAAGTCAATTTAAAGCTTAACATACTTATTTCAATCCTTTACCATCGAATACTTATGATTCAAGACAATTTCGACGTCCACTACCAAATCTAGGCGCTTCTAACTCCAGAACCTTTAAAACCTAGGCTCTAATACCAAAGTTGACACACCCCAACCCAGTTACTTATAATTAAGTTTGAAATTCAAAGTGAGTCAAATCATAATTACCTCAACCAAACCATAAACACGAGTATCCTTTTTCAATCATTAACATGAGTCAGTAAAACTAAAAGCCTTTTTTAATTTTAAGGTAATTATGCTTATTCAAACTTACTGAAAAGATAAATAGGCTTAAATTATCCCATTTACATTTGACCAAATCATGGTTTTATGCATCCACTTCTAACCCCACCGACCTCCTAGATTTGGCAGTGATATTACAATACCTGAAAAACATAAACATAGGAACCATGAGAAAAATAGCTCAGCAAATGCATCACAACTACACTATTGCAGAAAACTAAATGCAATAAATCATATCCCTATGATGATATATTCATAATTATCCGTCCCATTCATAAAGAATTGCCAATTATATACTTATCCGGTTAATTCATTAAGAATGACCAATTGTATACTTATCCGGCACATTCATAAAGAATGGCCAACTTATCCGAATCATGATTCACATAACCTGTCTGCAATAGATAATTCTCCCCCATTCCTGGTCGAGGAGTAACCCCTTGTCTTTAATAGACAAATCTCCCCCATTTTGGGTCGGGGAGTAACCTCCCATTTCGGTAAACCGAAATTAACATATTCATATTCAATATTATTCTGATCATATCAGTAACCATGTATAATACATATTACCAATAAGTAATATTCAGATCATATCCATAACCATGTATAATACATCTTACCAGTGAGTGATATTCATATTGTATCCAGAACCATGTATAATACATATATTTCTAGTGAGTACACTCCTTGGCCACTTCATGTGTTTTTCCCTTGCCCTTATCTGGCACTTGTTCAACCGGTTCTTCTTCCCTTTTACATATAAATTCTTTGTAACACCCCGCCTAATTAAATATCGGGTGGCCAGTCCCATACTAAATTAAAACAGAATATACAGTTGGCTCATTCTTAGCATCACTGTCGAAAACATTTACAACTCACCCAATACTCAATTAAGCTAGTGTTAAAAACTTTCCAAATTTTAATTCAACAAAATTCATTTCTAGTTTAAGAATAAAACAATACATTTTATTCTACAACACTTAACTGAATAAATAACAGAAAAAGAATTTAAATGCAGTTGGAATAAACATTCCCAAATAATATAAATCCATTACAATAATCCCAACAATATCAAATGTATTAAAAAGACACGAATACAATAGTATTTGACTCCGATAGAAAATGATAACTGAATCCTTTGGGCGACATGCCCTACTAAGAGAATACTGTGAATCAAAAAGATGATAAGCGTCTAAGCAAAACTCCATAAATCCATAGCCTGTCATAATCCGCTAAGGTTGGCGTCCCTGTTGCTGGACACCTGATATAGAAGATACAATAGAAAAGAAAATATGCAAGGAAACGGGTCAGAGCCCGAATGTGTAAATGATTTTTAAAACAGCAAGTATTTAACAAGTGCAATAAATCTTTTATTATGTACATGTTAGACCCATCTCTCACTTGCCATTCTCACCTCTCAACTAGAGTGCACACTTAATGTTTCCTATTAACCTCCTAGTTAATGGTTCCTCTTTTCTAGTCTCCATATTATAATTCCATCCCAATATCATAATCCCCGTATGTCCCATACCATACGTCACATTATTATTCATTTACATTTCTCATCGTTTCTCATTAACATGAATCATTTCTCATTAATATGAATTAAGTTTTTCAATAAACATTCATTAACTTAATTCAATTATCTTTCTCTATTCACCGTTATCTACAATTATCACACAGTAGATGATTTAACCACAATAAATCCAATCATTCATTTAATCCATTATATATATATTCATATATAATACGGCACCCCGAGTCACAGCTGCGGTGCAATGCATTACTCTGCTATCATGTCCCAATATCGCTGGTCCCTGAAAAGGGGACAAAAGGTTCGGTGAGGATACCTCGAACCATTGACAACAACACAATCATTGGAGGCGAACATAATTCTCTTACCCATGGGTCACGCACATACCTACGTACCCATAGTCAGCGGACTTATCAACTCCCCGATAAGTCTTTCATAGACCTATGTTCTCGAGCGACAAATCAAAGATCCCATGGATTCATCAGGATATGACTGCCCTCACGCGCAAACCTCCCACTGATAGGAAGTACGCTAGGTATGTCATACACATAAATCATCAATCAATCATATAGGTATTATCATACCTATAATATAATATCAATAAGGTAATATCACTACCCTAAGATAATTCCCATACGTAGCATTATATCTCTTTTAAATTCCACGTATTTAAAATATCATATCTTTACTTCATAATTTAATTATCCTCGCATCCTATAACATCTCTCCACTCCCGACGTCGTTAAGGTTCATGCGCGGAGCGTCTCGCAAAGCGAAATCCAAACAAGGAACCCCTCCAATACACTACTACTTAACTTTGTCGAACGTGGAGGTCCGTCAACTTCAAATACACGATCGGGATAACCTCATATCCTCTTTCAACCAAATGTGTTCTAAACTCCCATCTCTATCCAGGAGCCATACCACTACGCTCTTGAACTACACCCAGTCCTTAAGAAATCAATAATTAGCTTAAACTCAGTCCTTGGTATTCAAATTGTAACCCTAAGGCTACCCTCACCTTATTTTAAATCTACACTACTGGACCTATCCTTAATCCTCAAGCATACAAATTAGAATCCAACACATGAAACAAGCAATCAAAATTTCTTCCAATTTAACTAACATAATTCCAATCAATTAAATCCCAATCAAATCAATTCAAATATTATCTAGGTCTTACTGATCTCCTCTAAGTCCCATAATATCCCATTAACAATCACCAAAAATCTACCAAAGTTTTGGGATAAGAACCAACATTAAAAAGAAACAACTTTATGAATTCTCATATTTTAAAAACTCAGAAAAATCAGATCCAAAAATTATTTGAATCATCAATCCGACTTCAGATTTGGATTATACACGAAAAATTGAGTCAGGTATGTGTTTTGAGTTTTTCTTAAATCTCATCCAAATGCACTCAAAAAGAAGATATAAACATTCCAAATTGGCTCTTCTCATTCCACTCGTTTTTGCCTCTTTTTCCAGAAAATTATCAACATATTATCTTCAAGAACACTACCTTATTTTCAGAATTTCTTCCACAGATTGATGAAAATTTATTGGATTATTATCATCCTACAACATGAGTTTACTTCCTATATCATTTCAGTTTCTAGAAATCCATAAAATAACTCCATTATGTCTTCCAAACATGAAAAATCATCTCTTTTCATAATTATTCTAACATGGACAATATACGAACTTAAATTGCAAATATCAAACACTTGCCTTTACTGAAGATCTGATCCTTTGGTGTAGTATATCTCAGTTGGTTGTCCCTTCTCCGGTCAACCTCCGGTGGTGGTTGGTGGTTGGTGGTGGTGACTCTTGGTTCTTAGTTCTTCTCCTTCCCAAGTAGGCTTTTACTTTCCCAAGCAACCTTTCACTCATTCTAAGAAGATGACTTTTCAATTTTGTGTAGAAGAGATGAATGAACCCACATTCAACTAATCTCCAAATACGTATAATAAGACAAAACCCTATTCATCCCCCTTGTAAAAATAACCAAAATGCCCTTTGGGGTTGTCTTTTCATTTCCAAATGACCCGAGACTCAAAATTAACATCCAAATAGACTTTTATGACTATTTCGAACCTTCCGGACGCAACGACGCAGTCGAAATGACTATAAGGTTGATAAAAAATAAATTTCCTTTTTAATTTAATAAATTAGTCCCGACGCGTCCCATACCGCGTCTGACTAAAAATTCAAATTACCGAATTTATATCATATCGTCATATCAATGACATAACATTCATATATTACCTAAATATCTTTAATTAATATTCAGAATCATCCATTTTAATATCCACAATTCGGATAAAACCCAAATGAATTAATTTATAATAAAATCCAATTAATCCATTAATTTAAAATATAACCCATTTTAAATGTCATAAAAATTACGGGATATTACATACTTCCCCCCTTATAACAGAATTTCGTCCCGAAATTCAGGAATATAAGTCATACCGGTAAGGTCAACTCCGAGTATAAATCTCACATCGCAAGAAATCCAAGATGTACCGCCCATACACTACATTAACAAAATCCATATTGATGTTATATGCCAAGCCGCACCATATAGTTTCAACTGAACCGAATTTAAACTTTACCCAATCTTCCCTATACCATCCTCGTGACAACGTTTGGAAAATTGATTCCCACTTATTAAACAAATAAATCCTGAAGTCACAATTACTTACCTTTTTACAATAATGAAAACTACTACAATCCAATCATCCAGGGCGCCCATACACCCTCTCGTACCGCTTTCAATATTAACATTTTCGCAACGGTTATAAACTCATATCCCAAAGACCTAACTTATTTCGACTCCCAACGATTATTAGTTTCATGCGTGGGGTGTCTCGCAAGCTAAATCCAAACAAGGAACCACCCCGATACATTACTTCCTAAAGTAGTCGGTCATCGAAACTCCTAAGGTCCTTAGTTAATAGTATATAAAAATTTAGTTTATCGGAAAAAAAATATCAGGTTTATCGATTAAATAATTTTTTTTTTAGGTTTTATTGATTTCAAATAGAGTCTACTCATCTACTCTTCTCTAGAAGACAAGATGCTGGTTAATAGTAGTACATACGCTCTCGTATACCACAAGTCAATGCATGCCGATAGTCACATCATGCTCGGACATGCCCAAAGTAAGTAATCCCATGATAAAAATCAAACCCACATGATAACAATTAATATATAGGTGTCCCACACCCCTCAGTGAGTCTACGTAAATAATGATGCTATAGGCTAAGTTTAGCAACCCTTTTAGTCCCCACAATATTAATCGCTACAAAAATCAATATCCGCCTCATAATTCCTTAGATAGAAAACATACCCTCATTCGTGGGTGGTGGTTGTTGAATCCCACAATTATAACTTTTCTCCAATGAGTCAAGAAAAATTTTACCCCCAAATTTTCAGTTCTAGTTCACCACACTCCACTATATGCCCAAGCCTTTGAATATATTGCCTTCGTTAGGTAACACACATAATTCTCGCATTTCAAGAACTTCTACTAATGGCTCTCCTCAATTTTTCCATAATAGGGGTGACCTCGACTACGGTCATCATACTCGAACATACTTCATAACCTCCTAAGTACGATCTCCGCTATCGGTCCAATGGCCCTCACCTTCCATACTTTATTGTTCGATCACGCTCGAACGCAAATAAGATTCACTGATATATACGGAATCTTACAAAAGAGATCAACAATCCTAAACATAGGGCTCTATATCAAAGAACGCTAAGCTAAAAACACAGTAAGCCGTACAGATCCTAAAGGACACTAGAACCTGATGCTCTGATACCACCTGTAACACCCCGCCTAATTAAATACCGGGTGGCCAGTCCCATACTAAATTAAAACAGAATATACAGTTGGCTCATTCTTAGCATCACTGTCGAAAACATTTACAACTCACCCAATACTCAATTAAGCTAGTGTTAAAAACTTTCCAAATTTTAATTCAACAAAATTCATTTCTAGTTTAAGAATAACACAATACATTTTATTCTACAACACTTAACTGAATAGATAACACAAAAGAATTTAAATGCAGTTGGAATAAACATTCCCAAATAATATAAATCCATTACAATAATCCCAACAATATCAAATGTATTAAAAAGACACGAATACAATAGTATTTGACTCCGATAGAAAATGATAACTGAATCCTTTGGGCGACATGCCCTACTAAGAGAATACTGTGAATCAAAAAGATGATAAGCGTCTAAGCAAAACTCCATAAATCCATAGCCTGTCATAATCCGCTAAGGTTGGCGTCCCTGTTGCTGGACACCTGATATAGAAGATACAATAGAAAAGAAAATATGCAAGGAAACGGGTCAGAGCCCGAATGTGTAAATGATTTTTAAAACAGCAAGTATTTAACAAGTGCAATAAATCTTATATTATGTACATGTTAGACCCAACTCTCACTTGCCATTCTCACCTCTCAACTAAAGTGCACACTTAACGTTTTCTATTAACCTCCTAGTTAATGGTTCCTCTTTTCTAGTCTCCATATTATAATTCCATCCCAATATCATAATCCCCGTATGTCCCATACCATACGTCACATTATTATTCATTTACATTTCTCATCGTTTCTCATTAACATGAATCATTTCTCATTAATATGAATTAAGTTTTTTCAATAAACATTCATTAACTTAATTCAATTATCTTTCTCTATTCACCGTTATCTACAATTATCACACAGTAGATGATTTAACCACAATAAAAACAATCATTCATTTAATCCATTATATATATATATTCATATATAATACGGCACCCCGAGTCACAGCTACGGTGCAATGCATTACTATGCTATCATGTCCCAATATCGTTGGTCGCCGAAAAGGGGACAAAAGGTTCGGTGAGGATACCTCGAACCATTAACAACAACACAATCATTGGAGGCGAACATAATTCTCTTACCCATGGGTCACGCACATACCTACGTACCCATAGTCAGCGGACTTATCAACTCCCCGATAAGTCTTTCATAGACCTATGTTCTCGAGCGACAAATCAAAGATCCCATGGATTCATCAGGATATGACTGCCCTCACGCGCAAATCTCCCACCGATAGGAAGTAAGCTAGGTATGTCATACACATAAATCATCAATCAATCATATAGGTATTATAATACCTATAATATAATATCAATAAGGTAATATCACTACCCTAAGATAATTCCCATACGTAGCATTATATCTCTTTTAAATTCCACGTATTTAAAATATCATATCTTTACTTCATAATTTAATTATCCTCGCATCCTATAACATCTCTCCACTCCCGACGTCGTTAAGGTTCATGCGCGGAGTGTCTCGCAAAGCGAAATCCAAACAAGGAACCCCTCCAATACACTACTACTTAACTTTGTCGAACGTGGAGGTCCGTCAACTTCAAATACGCGATCGGAATAACCTCATACCCTCTTTCAACCAAATGTGTTCTAAATTCCCATCTCTATCCAGGAGCCATACCACTACGCTCTTGAACTACACCCAGTCCTTAAGAAATCAATAATTAGCTTAAACTCAGTCCTTGGTATTCAAATTGTAACCCTAAGGCTACCCTCACCTTATTTTAAATCTACCCTACTGGACCTATCCTTAATCCTCAAGCATACAAATTAGAATCCAACACATGAAACTAGCAATCGAAATTTCTTCCAATTTAACTAACATAATTCCAATCAATTAAATCCCAATCAAATCAATTCAAATATTATCTAGGTCTTACTGATCTCCTCTAAGTCCCATAATATCCCATTAACAATCACCAAAAATCTACCAAAGTTTTGGGATAAGAACCAACATTAAAAAGAAACAACTTTATGAATTCTCATATTTTAAAAACTCAGAAAAATCAGATCCAAAAATTATTTGAATCATCAATCCGACTTCAGATTTGGATTATACACGAAAAATTGAGTCAGGTATGTGTTTTGAGTTTTTCTTAAATCTCATCCAAATGCACTCAAAAAGAAGATCTAAACATTCCAAATTGGCTCTTCTCATTCCACTCGTTTTTGCCTCTTTTTCCAGAAAATTATCAACATATTATCTTCAAGAACACTACATTATTTTCAGAATTTCTTCCACGGATTGATGAATATTTATTGGATTATTATCATCCTACAACATGAGTTAACTTCCTATATCATTTCAGTTTCTAGAAATCCATAAAATAACTCCATTATGTCTTCCAAACATGAAAAATCATCTCTTTTCATAATTATTCTAACATGGACAATATACGAACTTAAATTGCGAATATCAAACACTTGCCTTTACTGAAGATCTGATCCTTTGGTGTAGTATATCTCAGTTGGTTGTACCTTCTCCGGTCAACCTCCGGTAGTGGTTGGTGGTTAGTGGTGGTGACTCTTGGTTCTTAGTTCTTCTCCTTCCCAAGTAGGCTTTTCCTTTCTCAAGCAACCTTTCACTCTCTCTAAGAAGATGACTTTTCAATTTTGTGTAGAAGAGATGAATGAACCCATATTCAACTAATCTCCAAATACTTATAATAAGACAAAACCCGAAATCACTATTCATCCCCATTGTAAAAATAACCAAAATGCCCTTTTGGGTTGTCTTTTCATTTCCAAATGACCCGAGACTCAAAATCAACATCCAAATAGACTTTTATGACTATTTCGAACCTTCCGGACGCAACGACGCAGTCGAAATGACTATAAGGTCGATAGAAAATAAATTTCCTTTTTAATTTAATAAATTAGTCCCGACACGTCCCATACCGCGTCTGACTAAAAATTCAAATTACCGAATTAATATCATATCGTCATATCAATGACATCACGTTCATATATTACCTAAATATCTTTAAGTAATATTCAGAATCATCCATTTTAATATCCACAATTCGGATAAAACCCAAATGAATTAATTTATAATAAAATCCAATTAATCCATTAATTTAAAATATAACCCATTTTAAAAGTCATAAAAATTACGGGGTATTACATTCTTAAAATATTATTATCATCAAAATAATATTAATAATCTAAAGAATAATTTAAACTTAACCCAATTCATAAGCATCATATGATCTTATTCAAATCATTTATCATCAATGAAGTCTCATCTAACTTCATATCAAAATATTTAACATATCCAATCCATAGCCCAAACATACTTCAATTTCTTCTTGGTAATCCAATTCTTATCATATTAGGTTCCCAATATAAAAGACAACACATCATTTCAAGTTTCCAAGGGCAAGATGTGTCCATTTCTTTATTACAAAGAAAATCTGCCCTATATGCTCTTTCATCATTCAGTCAACTTCCAGGAATTTTCATAATTTTTATGCATTATAACTTTAAATGATATTTCACCCAACATCAATATACAAATTTAATGTTCCATAATTTTTAAGCTTCATTTGCTATGTATAGCAAAACATCGAACACCTGGTGTGCATACTTATACCTTTGGGGCAGATTTTGTACCTAAACTTCAAACTATCAACAAAGATTCATTTCGTGGTATTTTCACATAATATTCGGATATGTTATGTATATATGAGTATATTTTCATCTCCAACTAGAATTATTGAATTCCAATAAATATACAAAAAGTTATAGAAGTTTAAATACACAAGGTTTCCAATCGAAGCAATATACATGATTTACACGTTCAACTTTGCTTAAACTTGCATCTATCCGTACATATACACCAAGGCATGAAATTTCAATAAAAAATTAATAATTTATATCATTTCAATCAATAATACCAAAATAATAACAAGATTTATGCGTAGAATTACCTTAGGGACTTTTTCCTAATTTCCTACGGATTTTTCTCAATTTTCTCCTCACTTTCTACTTCCCGAGCTTCCCGATTCTCTCTCCCCAAGCCAAACTCTCAAATGCCTGATTTCGTCTGAATGAGGAGGTCATTTAAAGGTTTTAAAATCGCCATAAGTCACCTCCCCTTGGTCCAATCAAAATATGACATGTATCTCCATATAAGATAAAATATCCTTTCAAGCTAAATGACTATTTTACCCCCTATTCATAATTTCAGCATAACTCCTTCCTCAGACCTTTGTTTTACACGTTGTTTGTTGTGTTACTAACCTAACTCATATATATACAACTATCTAGTTTTCACCTCAAGTCAATGAAATAGCGTTGCCAAAGCCGTTTATGAAAATAAACTATTTAAGCAACTCCGAAAGTTTGTTGAAGAAACTCTTTACTTAAAATCAAAACGATTTTGAACACAAGATGTGTTAACAAAATTGTGTACGAGATATGGACAAGATTTGATAACAAGTTTTAGTAAACAGTTAAAAAAAGTTTTAAACTCAGCACACAAACAGAATGGGATGAGAAGATGTAGAAATATTGATACTCAGGATTTTTAACGTGGTAAAACCTCAACCTTGAGGAAACATCCACGACTCCCTCTACGGAGTAAAACAAAAAAAACAATCACTAAAACAAATATGCGAGTTACAACCTATTTAACTAACATGCACACAAAAACAAATCTATACAAGTTCAGGATTGTACCCTCTGGCGTCCTTAACTTTTCTGCAGATCTTTTTTGTTGATGTAGTTGTCTCAGTTTGTCAACTCTTCTTTGTTCCAGCACTTTACGTCAACTTATTGTTCACCAAATCTTATAGCCAACACTTTGAGTGTTTGTAGTGTGAAGATGTTTGTGAATGGTGTTCTAAAACACATGCATGCACACACACACACTTATTAGTTACAGACAATCCTAACAAATCACATATAAAGTCTATATGCAGTGTATTTGTTATTTTTCTTTCTTACAAAACCATGAACCTTTTTGACCTTTCAAAATAACCCAGATTCCATGGAGATCTTGCTTAAGAAATCGATCAAGACCTTTCTCAATCACTTTTGAAAATATTATGTGGATTGAGAACCCTCCAAGTGCGAATCCCACTAGGTCAGGTTAGGTTTTGTAAAAACAGAAATAGAAAAACATCTATTGTTGATCTTTGAAGAAGAAAAATGTTTTAACAGAAAACAATCAACAACGAAATTCTCAAGATGAGAAATAAATGCAACTAAGTGTGCTGTGACATGAAAAACTTCAGATCTATGATTTCTATTAAAAGAGAAACAAGATCTGAGTCTATGTCTAAGTTGGAAATAAGATTTATGAACACAAGGATTTCAGCAACTCAAGATCTCTTAACCAGAACTCTCATAAACCCAGGAAAACACTAAGGATGGTGTTTATTTGGTTATAGTGTTTATGGAGAGGTAAGTGGTTTAGATTTAGAGGTATTTGGACGAAGTTAGGGTTTCTAACTAGGGTCTGGTTTCTCTATCTAACTTCTCTCTTCTCTCTTCTCTCTTCTCTCTCTATTCTTTTTCTGAGAAAACACAAAGTGGCAAAAGCTCTCGAAGGCTGAAATTGGAGGCCTTTAAATAGGAAGAGAGGAAGATTCCAGAGCATCGTTCAAAAACAATGGTTGAGATTGAGTCAAGCTCCATTGACTGCAATCCAAGGGCACACAACAGGCGGTGGATTAAACAGGCTATGATTGGCTTAAGGGATTACACGGGGATCCACTCAAAAGACATACAGGCCATCGATAAGGGTTGATCCAAGGGCTGATAACAAGCAATGGTATGTCTCTGTAAAGAAACACACCTAGGGCCAATCAGAGAACAGCAAGTGTTGGCCTGAGGACGAATGCAAACGCGCGTCCCAAATAATTACAAAGCCAACCATAAAGTCTCTAGCGCTTTTGGTTTCTACCCAGAGTAACTTTAGGCCAATAAACACAACAAAGCATATTTATACATTAACCCCAAGACTTTTTAAATCAAGTTTTAATTAAATAAAACCTTGTTTAAAATATGTTTTAAATTCCCAAAAAAATATTAAAAATCAAATTGAGGGATTTAAACACACTCACAACATTAATAAACATAGTGTTGCAATATGAAATGCAAGAATGAAATTCTAAGTGTGTGAGTGATGGCTATAGTCTCAGGATCATCACAAGATGAATAGAAGAAGAAGCAACCCAATCTCTGAAGCTCTTTGGTTTCTAGGATGGACACTATTTTGTCACAATTTCCAAACTAGATGAGCTCTTATACAGTCTAGACTCAAATGAGTCAAAAGTATAAGGGCTTCAATCTCCCCCTTTGGAAATATGAGACAAAATCTCCTTTGAGTCATCTAAACTCGTAGGGTGACAACAAATAAGAAAATCCTATTCCTATAAAAGATCTATCTACCCAAATCCTAGAAATCAAAAATTACATAACTCAACTATATACAGTTTAACATCCTATTATTACAATGAAGAATGACTGTACAAGAAGAATACCTGCAAAAAATTACTAAGATCAAGCTTTTTAGTATATGCAGTAGACTCAAATTTCTCCCCCATTTTGTCTCAAATGGACAAAGGGAAAGAACTTGGCAAATATGACAGGTATTTACTCAACACAAATCATACCAATAGATTTACGTAAAGAAATGAATCTATTATAATCAAGAGGTTTGGTAAATAAATCTGCAAGTTGTAGATCAGTAGAAAGATAATTGATTTCTAATTCCTTGGTTTCAACTAATTCACGAATAAAATGATGTCTTATTTTAATGTGCTTAGTTCGCGAGTGTTGAACTGGGTTCTTAGAAATGTTAATCGCACTTTTATTATCACAATAGAGATGAAGTGTGGGTTCTAAAATACCATAATCACTTAGCATTTGTTTAAGCCACAACAATTGGGCACAACAGCTACCGGCGGCTATGTATTCAGATTCAGCAGTCGAGAGAGATGTGCAGTTCTGTTTTTTACTACTCCATCCTACCAAGTTATTACCAATATAACAACATGCTCCTGAAGTGCTTTTACTATCATCAGTACACCCAGCCCAATCAGCATCAGTGTACCCAATAATAGTGCTAGGTGTGTCATTCGTGTACCAAATTCCTAAATTTAGAGTGCCTTTAACATATTTAATTATGCGTTTAACAGCGTTTAAATGGCTCTCCTTGGGGTTGTTTTGATAACGCGCACAAACACAAACAGCATACATGATATCAGGACGCGAGGCAGTCAGATAGAGTAATGTGCCAATCATACTACGATATAAGGTAGAGTCTACAGATTTTCCATTTTCATCTTTAGATAATTTCTCTGTAGTACTCATAGGCGTTTTAGCACTTTTAGCACTCTCGAGGCCAAATTTTTTAACTATCTCTAATGCGTACTTAGTCTGCGAAAGAAACAATCCATCTGGTTGTTGTTTGACTTGGAGACCTAGGAAGAATTGTAACTCCCCCATAAGGGACATCTGAAATTCCTTACTCATAATTTCAGCAAAAGATTTTACTTCTGAGGTAGAAGTCGATCCAAATATGATATCGTCTACATAGACTTGAGCGATAGTAATGTGTTTGCCAAAATGTTTGACAAATAAGGTTTGGTCATTTCCACCTCTTTTGAAACCTTTGTCCAGCAGAAAACTGGACAGGCGCTCATACCAAGCTCTAGGAGCTTGCTTAAGACCATATAAAGCCTTTTTCAACCGAAATACATGATTAGGATAATTAGGGTCAATGAACCCTTTAGGTTGTTCTACATAGGTTTCCTCGGCAAGTATTCCATTAAGGAACGCAGATTTAACGTCCATTTGATATAATGTAAAATGCATGTGACAAGCTATAGCAAGAAGCAGACGAACTGATTCTAAACGAGTAACAGGAGCAAACGTCTCATTAAAATCAAGTCCTTCTATTTGGGAGTAACCTTGAGCAACTAGTCTAGCTTTATTTCTAATTATCATCCCATTTTCATCAGTTTTATTTTTGAAAATCCAACGAGTACCAATAACCTTTTTGTGATCAGGACGTGGAACAAAAAACCAAACATCATGAATGAAAAATTGTAAAAGTTCATCCTGCATAGCAGAAATCCAGTGAGAGTCATTCAATGCCTCATTTACATTCTTTGGTTCCAAGAGAGAAACAAAGCAAGCATAGAGAGCATAATTTCTAAGTTGGGATCTTGTACGTACTGGTTCACCAGGGTTACCAACTATGTTGTTTATGGGATGATCTTTAGAAACCCAGTTAGGTACTTCAGGTGACTCAATAGGTAATGAATTATCTATTTCAGAAGAGTCATTTTCTAAAATATTTGACGATTCTTCTTCTATAGTTAATTTATTAGTCTTGCTTTCTACAGTAGTGTCACTAACAATTACATTTATGGATTCCATTAAGGTCTTAGTGCGAAGATTATACACTCGATAAGCTCTACTGTTAGGTGAATAACCTAAGAATATGGCTTTATCTCCCCTACTCTCAAATTTAGATAAGTGTTCCCTATCTTTGCAAACATAGCAGGTACTACCAAAGGTTCTAAGGTACTTAAGATTAGGCTTTTTATTGTACCAAAGTTCATAAGAGGTTTGTTTCGAATTCTTTCTAAGATAGACCCTATTAATAAGATGGCAAGCTGTACGAATAGATTCTACCCAAAAATACTTAGGTAAGTTCTTGGCATGGAGCATGACACGTGCCATCTCTTGAAGAGTTCGATTCTTTCTCTCAGCTATTCCATTTTGTTGAGGGGTCTTAGGAGCACTGAACTCATGTTTGTAACCATTATAGTCACAATATTCTACAATACCAGTGTCTTTGAATTCACCACCTCTATCACTTCGGATTCTATTCACTTGAGTGTCTTTTTCATTCTCAATCCGTAAGAGAATCTTTAAAAAAGTTTGAAAAGTATCGGATTTTTGTTTTAAGAAAGCTACCCAAGTGAATCTGGTGAAGTCATCAACCATAACTAGAATATAACTGTGTCCACAAAGACTAACAGTTTGAGAAGGACCCATTAGGTCCATATGGATGAGTTCTAAGGGATTAGAGGTAAGGATATCTTTAACCCTTTTATGAGGTGCTTTAACAATTTTTCCTTCTTGACAGGGACCACAGACAATGTTATGAATAGGTTTGATTTTTGGTATTCCTCTAACTATCTGTTGAGAAGACAATTTACTCAAATTTTCGTAATTAATGTGACCCATTCTGTTATGCCATATCTCGTTGTCATCCATTCTGGCAACATTACAGATTTCAGAACTAGACATGACAGTATAACAATTGTCAGGGGTCCTGAATCCTGTAATTAAGCATTCTCCCTTTTCATTTAAAATCTTGCAATTGTTCTTTGAAAAGGTAACAGTGTAGTTTGAGTCACAGAATTGCGAAATGCTAAGTAAATTAGCCTTAAGACCTTTAACTAAGAGAACATTTTCAAGAAGTGGAAGTCCTTTTCCTTTAAGGGTTCCTTTGCCTATGATCTGGGATGATACTCCATCACCAAAAACAACTTTTCCACCATCAAAATGGGTTTTATTTAAAAATTTTGTATCATCACCTGTCATATGCTTGGAACATCCAGAATCCAAGTACCAACCAGAAGTTGTAAGTTCAGCTTTTAGAGCAGAAACAACAATGTTACACTTCATCTGGGGTGCTAGATCATCTTTTCTAACCCAAATTGCCCTGGTTTTTAGTTTGCGCTTGTTTGCTCTCATTTGATAAAATTTGCGAGCATTAGATTTTTGTTGAAAAACATTTTGCGCATGATTTTGAGTAAATTTGAATTCCTGAGCATTTGATTTAGAAAAGTTTCTGGTAATCCTTCTAGTAAATGTCCTTTTAGGTTTAGTCCTTATATTCCTATAGTTAGAGTTTTTGTCTGGTGGCCTGGGAAGGACATAGTTGTTACGACTCCTCCTAGAGTAGTTAAAGTTAGGATATATGGAAGAGTTGTAGACAGGTTTAATCAGTCTCCTAGCATAGCAATTATCGAAAGAGTGACCATATATATCACAATAGGAGCAATAAAGATTGCTCAGAATAGGATTTGAGAAATTTTGAGGCTGAATTTTATTCCTAGGTAGCACAGATTTGAAAGCAGGTTCACTTTTCCTAATAGGGGGGCAGACATATTTTCCCTTTGGTAAACTTTCATGCTTAGAGCAACTTGCATCTCCAGTGTTAGTGTTTTGATGGTCAAACTTAGTTTTTAGAGAATGAAAGTCTGGACATGTTTCAATAGGTCTTTTGCCTCCTGACACAAACTTGATAGGTTCAACATGTTTAGTTTGTGTCTTCAAATTGGGGCAAAACCCTATTCCAGTTCTATCATCAGAATTGGTTTTAGATTCAGCAACGAATTCCTCAAAACATTTAGAATTGTTTTCAAATTTGGTAAATTTTTTGAAAACAGTTGCTGTCTTTTCTTTTGTTTATTCCAATTCTAATTATGTCCCTTTGTATTTTTTCTCCAGAATTTCATTAGCTTCAGTTAAAGTTTTCAGTTTTTCATCAAACACTTTGACTTCACTTTCATGAGACATGCATTGAGTAGTATACTCTTCAGCATTCAGTTTTACCATTAGGCTTAGATCCTCTAGCTTTTTGGTAAGATCTTTCACAATCTTTTCTAGTCTAGTACTTTTCTTAAGAGTTTTAGTATATAGAGTGTGGATGTCTGGGAGATCATCATTGTCAGAGTCACTAAGTGAAGTGTGTGAAGTGACCCCTAAGGTTTCATTTCTTAAACTCACGCACCCATTGACATCAGCAGTATCGATTTCCCTTTGACTCACACACCCCGAGGAAGAGGTATTAATGTTCTCAGTAAGTAAAGCATCTAAACCAGTTAAAGTATGATTCAAAGCAACAGAACTAGAATTACTAAACTCATCCTCACTATCAAGCATAGGCATATCGTCATTGTATATGATTTTGGCAAAGAAGGCTAAACAAAGATCAAAACCATCAGATGTCTCAGGTTCCTCATTTTCAGAATCACTTGAGTCATCCCAGGTTTTGCAGATATTGGCTCTAGAGTGTTTGTTTTGGGCATTTAAATTAACTCTACAGTCTTGAGCAATGTGTCCTAGTTTACCACATCTATAGCATTCAGTCTTCTTGAGGTCTCTGTGAGGTCTTGTGTTATCCTTGTTCTGTTTGTCATGAGGTTTCTCATGGGGCTTGTGATTTGAAGGAGTAGAATAATTAGACTTGCCCTGTCTATTTGCAACACTGTTTCTAAATTTAACAATTTTCTTAAATTGTTTTGTCATTAGGGCAATCTGATTATCTAGACTTTCTAAGTCACAGTCCTCATCAGAATCATTACTAGGGGTGTTTAACTCAGGCTTAATCATCTTAGAGGTAAAGCTAAGATTGGAATTGGTATGTTTCCTATTAGTGTGGGTCAATTGTTTCTTAAACTCTAATTCCATTTCCACAGTTCTTAATTTGCTACTGAGTAATTCAGGAGTAAGATTTGTATCACACATCTCCTCAATAGCATATCTTTTATTGTCAAATTTCTGTGGTAATGATCTCAGAATTTTAGAGACAATTTCTTGTCTATCATAAGTTATACCATTGGCATGAAGTTTAGTGACAATATCAGTAAGGTTCATATAGAAATCATCGAAAGACTCAGATTCAGACATGATTAAGGTATTATACTGTTGGATTAACATCTGAGTCTTAGCAGCTTTTACCCTAGAGTCTCCTTCATGGGCAGTAATCAAGGTATCCCATGCTTCCTTGGAAGTGGTACAGGATGAGATTCTCTTGAACTCATGTTCGTTAATAGACATAAATATAGCGTTCTTGCCTTTGTTATTATTTCGAGAAACCTGTTTCTCTTCTTGAGTAAACTCACTCAATATTTTCTTAATCCTTTCATTGCTTCCATCAGTGGCTGGTTTAGTTGGATAAGAGTATCCATTTTCAATAATATCCCAGACATCATCTCCCAGAGTGCCTTGAATGAAAGCAATCATTCTTACTTTCCAGTAAGAAAAATTGGTTCCATCAAAGACTGGAGGTCTGGTCAAGTTACCATATCTTTCGTTTTTCTCGTCTATAATTGATTTTGAGAAAACAGTTTCAGAAACTCAGGATCTTTTTGAAAAAAGTTCACCAAATGCTCTGATACCAATTGAAATAGCGTTGCCAAAGCCGTTTATGAAAATAAACTATTTAAGCAACTCCGAAAGTTTGTTGAAGAAACTCTTTACTTAAAATCAAAACGATTTTGAACACAAGATGTGTTAACAAAATTATGTACGAGATATGGACAAGATTTGATAACAAGTTTTAGTAAACAGTTAAAAAAAGTTTTAAACTCAGCACACAAACAGAATGGGATGAGAAGATGTAGAAATATTGATACTCAGGATTTTTAACGTGGTAAAACCTCAACCTTGAGGAAACATCCACGACTCCCTCTACGGAGTAAAACAAAAAAAACAATCACTAAAACAAATATGCGAGTTACAACCTATTTAACTAACATGCACACAAAAACAAATCTATACAAGTTCAGGATTGTACCCTCTGGCGTCCTTAACTTTTCTGCAGATCTTGTTTGTTGATGTAGTTGTCTCAGTTTGTCAACTCTTCTTTGTTCCAGCACTTTACGTCGACTTATTGTTCACCAAATCTTATAGCCAACACTTTGAGTGTTTGTAGTGTGAAGATGTTTGTGAATGGTGTTCTAAAACACATGCATGCACACACACACACTTATTAGTTACAGACAATCCTAACAAATCACATATAAAGTCTATATGCAGTGTATTTGTTATTTTTCTTTCTTACAAAACCATGAACCTTTTTGACCTTTCAAAATAACCCAGATTCCACGGAGTTCTTGCTTAAGAAATCGATCAAGACCTTTCTCAATCACTTTTGAAAATATTATGTGGATTGAGAACCCTCCAAGTGAGAATCCCACTAGGTCAGGTTAGGTTTTGTAAAAACAGAAATAGAAAAACATCTATTGTTGATCTTTGAAGAAGAAAAATGTTTTAACAGAAAACAATCAACAACGAAATTCTCAAGATGAGAAATAAATGCAACTAAGTGTGCTGTGACATGAAAAACTTCAGATCTATGATTTCTATTAAAAGAGAAACAAGATCTGAGTCTATGTCTAAGTTGGAAATAAGATTTATGAACACAAGGATTTCAGCAACTCAAGATCTCTTAACCAGAACTCTCATAAACCCAGGAAAACACTAAGGATGGTGTTTATTTGGTTATAGTGTTTATGGAGAGGTAAGTGGTTTAGATTTAGAGGTATTTGGACGAAGTTAGGGTTTCTAACTAGGGTCTGGTTTCTCTATCTAACTTCTCTCTTCTCTCTTCTCTCTTCTCTCTCTATTCTTTTTCTGAGAAAACACAAAGTGGCAAAAGCTCTCGAAGGCTGAAATTAGAGGCCTTTAAATAGGAAGAGAGGAAGATTCCAGAGCATCGTTCAAAAACAATGGTTGAGATTGAGTCAAGCTCCATTGACTGCAATCCAAGGGCACACAACAGGCGGTGGATTAAACAGGCTATGATTGGCTTAAGGGATTACACGGGGATCCACTCAAAAGACATGCAGGCCATCGATAAGGGTTGATCCAAGGGCTGATAACAAGCAATGGTATGTCTCTGTAAAGAAACACACCTAGGGCCAATCAGAGAACAGCAAGTGTTGGCCTGAGGACGAATGCAAACGCGCGTCCCAAAATAATTACAAAGCCAACCCTAAAGTCTCTAGCGCTTTTGGTTTCTACCCAGAGTAACTTTAGGCCAATAAACACAACAAAGCATATTTATACATTAACCCCAAGACTTTTTAAATCAAGTTTTAATTAAATAAAACCTTGTTTAAAATATGTTTTAAATTCCCAAAAAAATATTAAAAATCAAATTGAGGGATTTAAACACACTCACAACATTAATACACATAGTGGTGCAATATGAAATGCAAGAATGAAATTCTAAGTGTGTGAGTGATGGCTATAGTCTCAGGATCATCACAAGATGAATAGAAGAAGAAGCAACCCAATCTCTGAAGCTCTTTGGTTTCTAGGATGGACACTATTTTGTCACAATTTCCAAACTAGATGAGCTCTTATACAGTCTAGACTCAAATGAGTCAAAAGTATAAGGGCTTCAGTCAATTATCATAACATCGTGGCCAAAACTGGTCCCGAACTTGAACATTCCTACCGAAGACTTCACAAATTTATGTTTGTGACTAATTCAATATTTCATAAGTTATGAAGGTAGGATTAGACTAAACACAATAACTTATATTATATATTCTAATAACAGCTTTTCCCCATCCCATACGATAAGCATAATTTAAACATGGTTTATCATAATCATATCCGGGTCGTCACAGGAAGTAATTTACTTGTCGCAAGACTGGCCACAGACGATTCGAATGCCCCGATAAGGGGAAGTATCCTCAGCAGCAGGGTGCTCACCAGGAGATCCAGATGTCGATCTTCCCAGCTGCTCTTCCAGTGCCAGAACCAGTCCCAGCTTTGCCTGCTATTCCAGTAATTTCGATTCAGCAGGGGAAACTACAGTACAGGCGTGTCTACAACATCCATTAGGCCGTAGTCCCACAGGCTCCACCCTCGGTTTAGGGTATGTTTTCTATCCAGGGGACTTTGGGGCGAATATTATTTGACACGAGGGTTTTATTTAATTTCATTGCCCTTAGTTTTGCACGCGCAACGGAGTTATTAGACACGAGGGAGATTATAGTCACTAGTGTAGATTCACCGTTGGGTTATGGGTCATTGATATTCTTTATATGTCGGAGAGTGGGCATAGAGATTGGGAGATTGATCCTATCGGACGATATGATTAATTTAGATATGCACGAGTATGATGCTATCATCGGGATGGATTGTCTAGTTATGTATAGGGCAATGATTGACTGCTATAGTTATAGTATTGTGTTCTCCATATCGGGTCAGGAGATGTTTTTAGTGGTGATGCCTCACCCTGAGGGAGGATCATCCTCTCACATATTTTATATAGAGGAGGAGACCTCTATGAGAGTTGTGATTCCCCTTGATTAGACATCGGTTGTTCATGAGTACGCCGATGTGTTTCAGGATATACCGAGGCTACCGCCGAGTATAGAGATAGAGTTTGTTATTGACTTAGCGTCGGACACTCGGCCGATAGCTCGTGCACCTTATCGTATGGCTCCAGCGGAGATGAGGGAGCAAAGGGATCAGATTGAGCAGTTGTTGGGACAGGGTTTCATCTGTCGGAGTACCTCACCTTGGGGTGCCCAGTTCTATTTGTGAATAAGAGGGATGGATCATTACGATTGTGCGTAGATTATCGGGAGTTGAATAAAATCACGATACGAAATAAGTATCCATTGCCCAGAATCGATGATTTAATTGACCAATTGAGGGGAGAAACTTTCTTTTCGAAGATAAACTAGAGGTCAAGGTACCTTCAGTTGAGGATCAGGGAGCAGGATGTGTCTAAGGCTGCGTTTCTGGTGAGGTATGGATCCTATGAGTTTCAGGTTATGCCATTCGCGCTAACCAAAGCACAGGCAGTATTTATGGAATTAATGAACAGATTATTCAGAGAGTTCTTAGATCAGTTTGTCATTGTCTTTATAGATGAGAACCTAATTTTTCACAGACCAAGGAGGAGCATGCTGAGCACTTACGTAGGGTTTTACAAATTTTACGGGAGAATGAGTTGTACGCTAAGTTCAAGAAATATGGATTCTAGCAATGAGAGGTAAAGTTCTTGGGTCACATCGTATCAGATAGGGGAATATCGATGGACCCAAGTAAGGTGTCGGCGGCGAGGGAGTGGGGGCAACCCACGACATCGACAAAGGTGCAGAGTTTCTTGGAGTTAGCAGGCTATTACAAGCAGTTCATTCGGGGATTCTTGAAGATAGCGGGTCCGTTGACCAAATTAACTCGCAAAGGAGTGCCATTCATCTGGGATTACGCCTGTCAGTTGGCTTTCGATGAGCCGAAGGACAAGTTAACTTTAGCACTAGTTCTAGCACTACTCCGACCGGGAGTGGAGTACTTAGTCTATACCGATGCGTCCTTACAGGGACTTGGGGGTATACTTCAGCAGGAAGATTAGAATATAGATTATGCCTCCCATAAGCTTAAGCCTCATGAGAGGAATTACCTCACCCACAACTTGGAGCTAACAGCAGTCGTGTTGGCTCTTCGAATCTGGAGACACTATCTGTTGGGGGAGAAGTTTTGCCTGTTCACAGAACATAACTCGCTACAATATTTGTTCACACAGAGAGAATTGAACATGTGTCAGTGTAGGTGGCTTGAATTTGTGAAGGATTACCGGTTCTATATCCATTAGCACCCAAGGAAGGCTAACATAGTAGCTGATGCGTTGAGCCGAAGGCTAGTAGGTGACGTGGTTGAGGTGTGGAAGGCAAAATAAAAGGAGTTGGGACACCAGGATGCAGTAGCCTGATCATTCATGCCTGTCATGACCGTTACACCTTAGATTGTGATGAGAGTAATATAGGCCCAAGAAATCGACACATTCTGTCAGGATCGAGTTGTGCAACTTATAGCCGAGGGAGCTGAGTCTTGTTATGTGGGTTCAGATGGGGGTTTACACTTTAATGGGTGTCTAGTTGTTCCAAAGGGGGAGGATCTACGACATGCGATGATGATAGAGTTGCACGGTTTACGCTTTGCGGTACATCCCAGAGGGGATAAGATGTACCAGGATATGAGGCAACAGTATTGGTGGAGCGGCATAAAGAGAGACATTGCTAAGTTCGTCTCAAAGTGTGCAACCTGCAAGTTAGTCAAGATGGACCACCAGAAGCCGACAGAGTTGCTTCATCCATTAGAGATCCCAATGTGGAAGTGGGAGATCATTTCCATGGACTTTATCATAGGGTTACCTACTTCTCATAAGGGTCACGATTCTATATGGGTGATTGTAGATCGATTAACTAAGGTAGACCACTTTTTACCAGTCCGAACGGATTACACAGTAAGTCAGTATGCCCAGTTAGTCATCGTTGAGATTGTGAGATTAGACGGGGTGCCTCTCAATATTGTGTCTGATTGGGATAAGACCTTTGTGTCTCATTTTTAGGAGAGCTTCCAAGAGGCCATGGGTACAGAGTTGCACTTGAGCACGGCCTATCACCCGTAGACAGACGGGAAAACTAAGCGAACTAATCAGATGCTAGAAGATATGTTACATATGTGTATTCTGGATTTTGGGGGAGGTTGGGAGTAATACCTTCTGCTGGTAGAGTTTGCATATAACAACTCTTATCAGTTTACTATTGGCATGGCCCCATTTGAGGCGTTGTACGGTAGGCCTTTTCGTTCTCTTGCTTGTGGGTTAGAGGTGGGGGATAACAAACTGCTCAGGCCAAAAGTGATTCACGATACATTAGCTAGAATAGAGATGATCAGGAGTCGCATACGGGTTGCTCAGGATAGACAGAAGATCTACGCTAATGCCAAGAGGTTCTTCAAACAGTTCAGTGTGGTGGACCAGGTATTGTTGAGAGTATCTCCGATGAAGGAGATAATGCGATTTAGAAAGAAAATAAAGTTTGTGCCGAGGTATGTAGGGCCCTTCCCTATTATTGAGCAGAGTGGTCCAGTGGCATACAGGCTTGGGTTACCCGAGCACCTACATAGGATTCACGATGTGTTTCACATATCTTCGCTGAGGTGATACCTTCGGGATGATTTGGCCCACACCCATATTACTTTAGAGGAGATTGATTTGTAGCCTGATAGTTCCTATAAGGAGGGGCCAGTCGTTATCCTAGAACTTAGCGAGAGGAAACTGAGGTCGAAGGTAGCGCCTTTAGTTCGTGTACATTGGCGACATCACGATATCGAGGAGTCGACTTGGGAGCACGAGGATGATATGCGTGAGAGATACCCAGAGTTGTTCTTACCATGTATACCTTTTATTTCTGAATTTCGGGACAAAATTCCGTAATTAGGGGGAATTATGTAATACCCCATATTTTTAATTGATTTTAATTATGGGATTAATTGAATTAAATGTGAGAAGAATTAATTAATAATTAATCCGGAATAAAATAAATATTAACTAGCGAGATAAGAGTTAGTATTTATTACTGGTAATTACATTGAATGTTACTGAGCAAATAAAGTAATATATGATTATGAATGTGATTATGAATTTATGAATATTGTCACGAGAGAGAAATACGACAATTATGGAATTTAAGTCGGGACACGCGTGTGAGTCGTGTTGGGACTAAATTAATAAAATAAAAAGTAAAACATTTATACATCACTCAAATGGTCGTTTCAAGTGCGCCAACGTGTTCGGAATGGTCAAATTAGTAAAAAAAATCTACCTAAGGGTTTAGTTTGGGTTTCGAGATAGTTTTAGGCCAAACTGACACCCCGGAGGAGTAATTTTGTCTTTTAAAAAATTGGGGTCATTAATGGACGAAAATTGGAGAAATATATTTGCATGTATGTGGGAGAAGTTAGGGTTTTTATCTGTAAAAGAAAAAAAGTGAGTCCAAGAGGAAGAAGGAGAGGAGATTTCTAGGAGCTCCAAGATCAAACCCACCCATCTTTCACCAAGAACACCATCAACGTGTAGATCGGGAAGAGAGGAACGCATCTATACCACTTTCATTCAACGATTCAGACCTTCCCATCAAGGCAAGTGGTTATATTACTTTAATTAGTATATATATTATACATGTTAATGTAGAATTGATGATATACACATGATATGATGAAATCTGGGTTAAAATTGAATTATTAATCAAGTTTTTGGGTAGGAAATTGTATGTAGATGAGTTACCATATGTAGAGGTTATGAATCTGCGTTGATGCATGAAGAAAAAAGAATTTAACTTTGGGTTTAGGGTGGACAAAATTATTGATGATGTAAAATTAGGGCTTTTGATATTTGATTAAACTCCTTCACCCATATATGAGATTTAATAACATTTGATGGTTAAAAGATGTTAGGGATCTTCCAAATGCATGTAAAATGACTTTAGTACTATTAATTTTTAATTGGGTAAAGTTTGATATGAATTGGGTGAACAAAAATGGGGAAAAACGCAGGTTTCCTAAGGTAGAGGACGAACTGGGTAAAAGTCGTTTGAACGAGAATCCAATGAGAATCCCAATGAAAATTCAAAGTTTAGTTCGTTCAAAGCTCGTTCGAATGAACTCGTTCGAATGACTTACTAATGAGATTTCAGAGTGAAGTTCGTTCAAAGTTTCGTTCGAACGAAACTTCTGGGCACTTCGAACGAGATTTCAGATTTTTGAAAATTTTAAGGGATGAACTGGAATTTTGTGAAAATAATTCGAGAATAATGAATGACTAAGCTATTAACATGAAGTATAGAATTATATAAGGATAAGAGGGACTCCTTAGTGATATCCATTATAAGTAATTCGATACGATAGAGAGAATAGTCATAATTGGGAACATTGAGAATATTCTAAAGAATGACAATTCGTACAAATCCTGAATATTTAAGTGGTGTAATCCTATTAATTATATGCATTGTGTGTACCTATTGTATGAACTCTTATGTGTATGACATACCTACCATACTTTCTATCAGGGGAGGTCTTAGGAAGGGGACAATCTTATCTTGATGAGCCTTCGGGGGGATTTTAGATTGCTACCTCAAGACATAGGTCTGGAAAAGACTTGTCTATGAGTTGATAAGTTTGCGGTCACGTGGGTGTGTAGCCCATGGGGCTGGGAACTATGTTTGCCTCCATTGTGTGATATGAGTTGATACGATTCCAGAGTGATTCGAAATTCGTAGTCCTTATGTGCGTGATGTACCGAGAATGATAGCAGAGTATGTGTGCACCACAGGTTTAGCCTTTTGGGGTCGTATTTGTATATAAATGTATGATAGTGATATATATGTATATACACTAAGATTATTCTACTGTACTGCATAGTAGATGATAAAGATTACGATATTTAATATTAATCAACAATGTGGGAACTTGAATGATTAATGAGTTATTTAAATTCGATTAAATTAACGTTATAATTACAAGAAGGTGTTATGAGGGTGTCATAATTGGGTACAATGACTTAGGCAATTTAGTAAAGGACTTGGGCTAAACTAGATAAGTGGGATAGTGTGACTAGGATGGGTTAGGAGTCTACACTAGGCGTGCACATTAGTTGAGAGGTGAGAATCTCAAGTGAGGGAACGAGGAACTAACATGGATATAATATTTACTATTTAATGAATTTTAAACACTTGTTGTTTTTTAAACCATTTAAAACTTGGGCTCTCACCCGTTTTCTTCTAAATCTACTCTGTTTTTGTAAAAATCTTTTACTCGCCCAGCCACAGGGACGCCAAGCATAGGAATTCCTACCAGTTAACGTGATGTGGCTGCTGTGGAAGTTACAGGACCTCGGTATTATACGCCTCCACATCCATCATTAATTCTTTCTAAGTTATTTACTTCAGTCGTGCATGTTTCCTATCAATTAGTCAGATGTACTCAGAGATAGTGACTGCAGACTCTTATTTATATTTCAGTATTGGGGATTTATTTCATTTTAGACTTTTATATTTGGGATTTAGACTGGATGTGTTTACTCCAGACTCAGTTATTCATTTATGTCATTATTATATGTTGTGAGAATGTATTAGATGGTGAGTGGTTAAATTAATTATTTTTTGTTGCATGTTAATTTTAAAAGATAAAATTTGACACGTGACTTTTTAACTACTATATGGTTAGTAATTAATAAATATTTTTTCGATAATGATGCTAAGACTGAACCAGCCGGATATTGTGCTTTTAATTCAATAAAGGATTGATCACCCTATATTTAATTAGTCAGGGTGTTACAAACATCTTGCCATGTGATGCTATGTGATGGATCTGGTATATACTGGCGTAACTGTGATACATGAAACACTTATGGATGTTGGATAATTCCACAAACAATTCTAAATGATAGGCCACGAAGCCAATTCTTTTAGAAACTGTGAAAGGTCCAAAATATCGGGGGGATAATTTTCCTCTCTTCCTGAAACATAAAATTCCTTTTCGGGGGGACACTTTCAGAAATACTTGCTCATTTTCTTGAAATTCTGATGGTTTTCGGCAATGATCTGCATAACTCTTTTGTCGATCTTGGGTTGTCTTCAACTTCTCTCGAATTTATTGTATTACCTTGGTGGTTTCTTAAATTACTTCAGGACCAAAGTGTTTACTATCTCCTGATTCTATCCAATATATCAGGGATCTAGAAGGTCGTCCATATAAATCTTCAAATGGGGAATCTTTAATACTGGTTTGATACTTATTATTATACGAAAATTCAATAAGGGGAGAATATACATTCCAATGGTCAAACATATCTAATGTACAAGCCCATAACATATCTTCTAGGGTTTGAATTGTACATTCTGATTGTCCATCCGTTTGGGGATGGAATGCAATACTTAAGTGAAGTTGAGTACCCATTGAAGCTTGCAATGCTTGCCAAAATTAACCTATGAAATGAGAATCTCTATCTGATACATTGGATAAAGGAATTCCATGTAATCGAATAATTTCTCGAATGTATAATTTGCTAAGATTTTGGAATGAATTGGTGGTCTGTAAAGGTAGAAAATGAACAAATTCAGTAAGTCGATCTACTATCACCCAAAGTGAATTATGTACGAGGTAGTCCACTGACAAAATCCATGGTAAAATGATCCCATTTCCATTCGGGAATAGGTAAGGGATGAAGAAGTCCACTAAGGTGTTGGTATTCTATCTTTACTTGTTGACAAATAAAGATATCGATTCTCATGTTTGGCCATTAATATTTCTTCTTCAAAGCATGGTACATTTTTTATCTCCCGAGGTGTATCATGAAATTCTAATGATGAGCTTCTTACAACACTTCTTCTCATAAAGATGCATTGTCAGGTACATATAATCTATTTCTAAATCAGAGTCCTATTTCTCTATCGTAGAAAAAATCTGAATTTTTTAGCTAAAAATTATGTACAAATGAATCTTGGGTTTGTTGAATTAAGATTTTCTTTCTTATCTCGGGATGAGCGATAATGTTAAAAATAGTTGGTGCAAGGGGTAAGTAATCGTATATCATATTGCTCTATGGTAGCGGTAATATCATAGGAACTTAAGGTATGAAGTATTCTTACTGGATTTCGACTTAAAGCGTCGGTTACTACATTACCTTTTCTTGGATAGTAATTAAGTTTAAATCGGTAATCCTCCAAAAATTCTATCCACCGTCATTGTCTTAAGTTCAAGTCCTTCGGGGTAAAAATATAATTCAAACCTTTGTGATCTGAAAAGACTTAAAAACTTACACCATAAAGGTAACAACGCCAAATTTTTAATGCAAAAACTTCAGCTGGTAGTTTTAGATCATGGAACGAATAATTACGTTCATGCGTCTTGAGTTGTCCTGACCCATATTCTACTACTTTTTCATTTTACATTAACACACATCCTAACCCTTAAAATGAAGCATCGGTATATACCTCATAACTTACATCACTAGAAGGAATAGTGAAGATAGGGGTAGTAGTCAACTTGTCCTTCAACACTTGGAATGATTAGTTACATTCTTTCGTCCATACAAATGGAACTTCATACCTAGTTAGTTTTGAAAGTGGATGAGTAATGCGTAAAAACCCTTCGACAAAACGGCGATATTATCCGACTAATTTGATAAAACTCTTTATTTCGATAATATTGGTAGTATTTTTCATTCCAAAATGGCTTAAATTTTAGTTAGATCGACTTGGATTCCATGTTCAGAAATCACATGTCCTAAAATTTTAATTTCTTTCATTGAGAAATCACATTTGATCTTTTTGGCGTATAACCGATGAATTCTAAGAGTACTTAATACTTTCCCCAAATGTTAAATATGCTCTATCAAGTTTTGAGAATATACATGAATATCGTCAATGAAAATGATAAAGAATTGGTCCAGAAAAGGTCTAAAGATTTGGTTCATTAGATCCATAAAATATGTTGGGGTATTGGTTAAACTAAATGACATTACGGTAAATTCAAAATGACTGTAACGAGTTCGAAAAGCAGCTTTCAAAATGTCTTCCTAACTGATGATAACCGAATCATGAGTCTATATTTGAAAAGACCCTTGCTCCTCTAATAGTTATAGAATATAATTTATGATAATCAATGTATAATCTAAAGTTCCATCATGTTTCTTAAAAATAGTACTGGAGCTCCCCAAGTTGATGAACTTAATTGAATGAAACCTTTTGATAAAAGAGTATCTAATTAGGTACGAAGTTCTCGAAGTTCTAAAGGAGCCATTCGATATGGGGGTATCGAAATAGCAAGTGTATTAGGATAAAGATTCATACTAAAATCAATTTCTCTGGAAAGGGGTAATCCTGGTAAGTCTTCGGGAAAAACGTCTTCAAATTGTTCCAACAGATTTTGAATCAAAGAGGAAATCTGAATTTGAAAGTTTAAAGGCTTTGATGAACCTATTCCTTGGAATATAAAAGAACAAATATTTTCATTTTGAAAATGAATTTTCTTAGCTTGACAATTGATATAAGCGTGATGTTTAGATAATACATCCATTCCGATAATAATATGATAAATCAAGGTCAAATTAGTAGCTAGCAACCAATGGATCACACATAGAATATATCAATCTAAGTAGGAGTGATAAACAAACCAATGTAGTAAAATATCACATCTATTGTAGCAAACTGCATAAACAGAATCCCAGTACCAAAATATGAATCAATATGCAGCAGCGTACTGAAACAGAGTAACAACCTAAAAAAGTCAAAATCATGTCAACCAGGATTTTCGTTCGAACGAGCCAGGGACGTCGCTCGAACGAAATAGTATGTCATTTGAACGACATACTCAAACTTTCACAGATTCCCCAGAATATTAAACAGTGTTGCCCAGTGGAAAAATTATGTGAAAATTCTAATTGGAAGGGGCTTGAAACTACGAAACAGTAGCAAATCAGTAGAAAAACTAGAAAACTTCAAAACAAATAAATATGAGTAGCATGATAACATAGTATCGATGGGGCGAAACATGAACATGGAATGTATGTGCGTGAACTAGAACAAATGAATCACAATTCCAGCACATCGAAACTATCAAGAAGCTCTAATAAATAGAAATTTATCATCAAACTTCAGTATAGTTATATGTGACAATTAAAGTGTGAGCTTAATGAACTAAACAAACATCATGCATATGAATTCGAAATTTTGACGATTCTACAAACAATGGCGTCATGACACGAATTTTTAACTATAGGATTCTTTGTGCAAACCCGTTTAAATTTTTAAACCATCCAAACTCCCTCAAATATATATCATATTTTTCTTTGGAATGAACTAAACTAATTTGGTCCATTTTGCCATATGATTCTTTTTATTGCCTAATTAATTTTTTTCGGGCTCTTTTAAATAGTGTCTTTCACGACGAGTCAATTTTACACTCTCGCAGCCCTTTCACGTACACTCATCATATTTTTAAATTAACATCCTCACGGGTAAACGGTTATTACATGCACACCTCTTCCTTAAGTATACTTACGCATAGATGACAAAATTGAGATAAGAACGTCTCACCAAACTCAAATATGCAAGAGTAGCCAAACATTCATATAAACTCATGCATAGGTGCAAAGATGGCATATATACAAAGTCAAATCAAAATGCATATCAACTTCGAAACAACCCCATAATACAATGGTTAAGATCATTCTAAGCATTGATAATAATGACCAAATGTCCTAGCCACATGGATAATGGAAGGAAGGGGGTCCAAGCACACCAATATGCCACATTAAACATGTTAACTCAAAAACAAAAATCGAAAATATTTATGGCTTTTTCAAAATTTTAACAAAAACAAAATCTTTTTGTATTTTTCAATGAGATTCAAACAAGTGAAAATAATACAAAAGATAAACATGTCATAATACTAGCAAGGAGTATATCATGAATCCAAAGACTAGCATATGACAAACATGTAAGAAACTATCGATAAGGAATAGCAAGGGACTAATCATATGCATGCATGTGAGAATCAACCAACGAAGCATTTAGCATCTCCAAAATGGATTTCCTAACCCAAACCGGTGTATACCTAACAAAACGAGTTTTGTGAACCGACAGGACACTATATTTAAACTTCCTAGGGTCTTTTCTAAGGTCAAAACAAAAAACTCCTAAGGTGACCTTTCCTACTCTAATGCGAACATGTGAAAACACGACGAGGAATGGGACATTTAGGTTGACCTTTTATAACACCCTAGGATGTGGTTGACGCTATAAAACAAGACATGGTTTTCTCTTTAACATGCGAACCACTAGAACAAGATAAGCCGCTACCATTACTATTTATACTACTAGAGTCGGTTAAATCATTTTTTAACATCAAAACTTTTTACTCAAGCAAACTATTAGACTCCTCAAACTTTCGGGACTCCTTCTTTAGATTTTCAATTACCCATAGAAGGTTATCTCGCTCCCCCTAAATATAAGCAAACCTATTCCTTAGAGTCTTCTCTCGTGCCTTAAATTCATTAATCAAACTATTTTCCTCAACGGCACAAACACTAGAATTTTTCAAATCCTCTAACTCCTTTTCTAAAACGAGGATTCTTTCATCACTCTCCTTTTTGCCTAATTTTAAAATATTAAAATCATTAAACAAGGCACCAAAGTGTTTACGACAAAGATCTCTTTGAATCTATTGAGAGACAAACAAACCAAGAGTGATAAACAAATCAGGAGTAAAAACAAAACACACGCATTGATCAACACAATAAATTAGTGTTTTTAGCTCTAATACCACTTGTTAGGCCCCTTGTAAATAATCCAAGTGAGAAAAATGTGTGTTTTAAACAAAACCAAGTTATGAAACAAATTAGCTTAACCCAATTTTATCTTGTTTAACCCTAAGCATGCATCTAGTGATTAAATCAAGTAAAATAAATTAGAACAATTCTCACAATGCCGGATGTACGAGGAAAAACCCAAAAGGGGATAAAACCTCGGACGGTCCCAAACCAGACAATCACTATGAATATGGTTCTACAAAGATAGACAGTAGTCTTACTCAACGACTCGATCCACCCACGAGACTTGACGCTCCTCTGATTTTCTACCACTCATCTCACAGTTCCCACGCAAAAACTCTGTCTTCCACGATACTTGTCCACGGCACGCGACTCTACGAGTGCCTCGTTGTCCTACGATATGGCTTTGATGTCGTCTACGATGTTGAAACAGGTGTTCGCCTTTTCTTCATCGCAAAACCTAGCTAAATAGGTTGGAAACAGGTTGTCCAATGAATTTGAACAAACTAAACTTGGTGCACACAAGATCACATAAATATATGATAATGAAAACTCAGATCATGTAAACTCTAAGGATGTGTTTAAGTCTTTGAAACCTTAGAAAACATATGCCGAAAAACGTATTGTTTGAAAAGATAATTTGTTCTGCACGCACATCGAGAAAAGGACTAGTACCTGACTTAAATAAAAAATTCATGCACGTGCAATCTCGTTCGAGCGAGATGACACGTCGTTCGAACGACAGTGCAACTCGTTCGAATGACATCTAAATTCGTTTGAACGACGTCGTCAGATAGAGTTCCAACTTTAATAAAATAGTTTTATCTAAAACCAACTCTAATCCAATACAAATTCGTCATTTATCTGATGTGTAAAAATTTAAACATTTTAAAAAAAAATCTTTAAAAAATAACATCCTTATTTTTATAAAATGAATTCCGAGTTACATTAACATTATGCATTCATACCTGTGTGATCTCAGAATGCAATTAAACCTTGAAGATGAGAAATTGCACCAATTAAACTTCTACATGATTGAATATTTGTAGCTTTGCCGCAACGTCTTCAATAAATCTTCAATACGTCATAGACTCGTGGATCAGACAATAAAAGACTATCTATGACTCAAACAATTTTTGTTCCGAGAATAAGTCAAAACTACATTAAGACTCAATTGCAAATTTGGTCCTTATATTTTATATTCTTTAATTAAAGAAATATTTTTATAAAAACTATTTTTGGTAATTTTTTAATCCATTGTTCATATGAAAATCTTATATATATATATATATATCAAAAAAAAGTTTTTTTATTAAATTTAAAATTATTTTCTACATTTTTTAGAAGAAAAAAAAGCTAAAAATACATTTTTTATCAAATTACTTAATAAAAATAGGTTTTTGTATTAAAAAATATCTTATATCACTATTTACAAAAGCAGGTTTTTGAAAAATAATTTTTACAAAAAAAATTAAAACTATTGTTATAAAATATTTTTATTTTTATTTTTATTTTTATGAAAATAGTTTTTTATAGGATTTTATAAATATAAAAATATATTTTTAAAGAACGGTTATTATAAAATAAAAGTTAAAACTAGAGTTTCTTGTAAAATTACTTTATAAAATAGTTTTTATATTTTATATATATCTTTATAAAAATACTTTTCTTAAAAATTAGCTTTTATTAGAAAAAAAAAGGTTAAGACTGAAATTTTATTTTTAAAAAAAAGGCCAAAACTAAAGTTTTTGTATTTTATATTTATATTTTTATGAAAAATAATTTTATATTTGTATTTATAAAAATAATCTTTATGTAGCATACATTTTCTAATATATAAAATAGATTTTCATATAAATATTAATGGTTACTTATGTAGATAATTTTTTAATATAAAAACATTATTTATAGAATATTAACGGTTATCAATATAAATATTAACCATTTTATTTTAAAAACTATTTTTTATTTATAAATGAACAGTTATTAATATAAATATTAATGTTTATATAAAAATAACATTTTTTTATATAAATATTAACGCTTATTAAAATTAAACACTATCTTATATTTTGTAAAAACTAATTACTTTAATTGTTAATGGTTGGATTGAAGTAGGGGTAAAATGGGTAAAGACTAATGATCAACTATGACTAACTAACAAAATTTTTAAAAATGGGAATCAAACCTCCAAAAGGTAAACATGCAGCGATTTAACTGAATATCAAAAACTAAATGGGGCTAAACCCAAAATGACCCTTAATTTTTAAACTATTTTTTTTCAAAGTCGAATAATTACTCAGTTTTTTGAATAAAAGTTAAAACCTGTGAAATAAAACCCCAAAGAATTATAAAATGAGTCTTTAAAAAAATAAATTGGGACATAAAGAAGTTGTTTTTTTTCTTTTTTCCAAATTTTATAAATATCGTTTTAATAAAGAAAGAGAAAGTAAAAAGTGCAAATAAAACCGAGAATGTAAGAAAAAACTTCTTTGGGATTTTCACCTTTTTGTGATAAAAAAAAAATAAAACAACTAGGACAAAATAATAATGGAATTACTCTTTTTGCTTTCATTTTCTTTCTTGAAAACAATAAAATGGTTGTTATAAAATTTGAAGAAAAAAAGACAAAAAAATAGTTTTTTACACGAGCTTTTTTATTATTTAGGATACATTTAAGAGGTTTTAAATTTTATTAATAAAAGAGTAATTCTTCAACTTTGAAAAAAAAAACAAGTTTAAAATTATTTTAAAATTAATTTTAAAAAAACATACATTTAACTTTTTTCCCCTATAACCCCCTAAACTATTTATGTAGTTAAGTTCAACAAAAAACTTAACGTAAGGGTTGAACTGACCGGGGACTAAGTTGGTCAAACTACTATAGTTTATGGATTGTTTACTCTATATATTAATGATAATAGATATAAATTTAAAGACCAATAGGTATATATATATATATATATATATATATACAGAGAGAGAGAGAGGGGGGAGGGGTCAATGTCTATGGGGATACCTCGCCATGTTCTATAAATAGGGTGATCTTCCTATGAGTTGTACACACACTTGAGAAATCAAATATTATCATACTCTAAATTCTTTCTATGTCATTTATTTTTAAAATGTTATCAGCACAAATCACGAAGTCGTGATCAATTATCTTCTCAACTAGTGTAATCGTGATACTTTATTCCTCTCAAAACTTATGATATGTAGAAGAAACAAAAAGGCAAAGAATTTTACTCGGACCTTCCTCCTAAATTCCAATAGAGGTAAGTTCTTTTTATATTATATTATATATATTGCGATCTTTATATACATAAGAATTTTTTTCTATTAACAAGATCTTGAAAAGTACAACAAGTATGTAAACTGTTTTGAATTTTTTCACTATTTAAATAGTATGGTACATGAGACTTTGAAGACCACTCATTCTTATATTAAGTTATGCATGATATAAATTTGCATAAACGCAAATCCCATTGAGAACACAATTACAACTAGTTTTACAACCCCTACAAATCCTCCATTGTAGATTAAAATATTTTTTAAGGAAAGTACTCGGCCCTTATGTTATGTGTGTGTGTGTGTGTGTGTGTGTGTGTGTGTGTGTGTGTGTGTGTGTGTGTGTGTGTGTGTGTGTGTATATATATATATATATAATAATTTCATGACATGAAAATTTTTATTTGTTATTTGAAAAATTAAATTTGGGACCAGAAGTTCCCAATGCCAAATGAGATTTGGAACATGAAGTTCCTAATTTATATTTACAATTTGAGCCGTGAACATCTCAATTACAATTTACATCTTTTGGACATGGAGTTCCAAAATTATTTTTAACCTAAAGTGTCAAAGTTACAATCAAACTTGAAATTTGGATTGTCTAATTGAATGGGTGTAGACCAAGAGTCACCAAATTATATTAGTGATATGAAAATCCATTATCATTATTGTGACCAGAAGTTCAAAAAAATATTATTTGTAATTAGGATATAGTTTTCCTAATTAACTTTAAAAATATGAGGCCTAAAGTTCTCATGGTATTTTAAAATATTAGGACCTGCAGTTCCAACGAAAACATACCATAAATCAAAACTTGAAGTTTTGATTATTCATATGGTATGAATTTTGAAAGTTCACAAATATTTTTTTATAATTTGGACCTGAAACTACAAAAATCTCATTTTTGTTAGGATTACTTTCAAACTAAATTGGATATTTAAACAATTCTTTTCAAATTCTCTATTTTTCTTGCCTAGAATATGCTCCTGCAACAGCAATATCAAGAGCGAGGAATCAAAAAGTAATCAGAATTAATATCTTGTCTCCTAGTCACTAAGCAAAATAATAATCTATTAATGAAAAACCATACATCTTAGACAACTAGCTCTATTGCACCCAGAAATGAATGCTATCAAGGAAACATGCGACGACGCCAGGGAAACCCAGAAGAGGTGATGACTATAACTATCTCTCGAGAAAAAATACCAACTTCAAGCCCCACCAGAAGAGGAATGGGCGTAACAATAATAAGAATATAAAAATATGCTCCACCAATTCCAAAAGATATTTGTTATCGATGTGGATTTAGTGGACATTGGATAAGAAATTGTCTTTCATCCAAGAACATAGTGGAAAAATATCATGCCTCGAAAAAAAGAGTATAAACAAATATTATGGAATGTCCTAAATACCGTTGTATGATGGATATCATGGAAGGTCCTGAAGACCGCTGATAAATTGATAATACTCAGCTCAATGTTGATAAATTTTATGAAGATAACGATGACAATTTCATTGATAATAAGACTTTTGATGCCAAGATCCCCCCCACCCACCCACCCACCACCACCACCACCACCACAAAGACCTTGAAGAATGTATTAACTCGTGCTTTCTTAAGATCGCTACAATAATATGTTTTTCCATTATGCCTGAAATATCCTTATGTTTTTTTCTTTAAATCATTATTATAATAAATTGCATGGTTTTACATTTATCTTTTCAATGCTTATATGGTTGGTAAACTTTAATTGTGTTACACGTATAAAAGGTATGGATCCAAAAATGCAAGCGAGCAATGACAAGTGTTGACAATGGAACAATTCATACTATTTTATAAAACCATATGTTTTTATCCGACTTGGTGTAAAATTTGGTAAATGTTTGCACAATAGTTAGTCCTGCTAAAATTCACGACAGCTCCGGAATAGCCCACGTGGTTCTCTCTAATGATACCCACTTATTGATACAAAATGCAATATACTCAATCAATTCCTGAAGAAATTTGTCCCATTTTAAAGACATCAGAATGAACGGGTATCATATAAAAACAAGTAATGAAAGGAACAAAGAGTTTATTTGCATTACTTCTAGTGTTGGAAGTCATAAGCTCACACTAGAAAAATTCCCAACATTGTAGAATCACATTTTTATCATGAGTTGGAAGCTCAATAATCCTAATGCATTGATAGTATGACACGGTCGTTTGGTTCACCTCGGATCCAATATGTTACGAAAGATCATCAACAACTCGATTGGGCGCTTTTTAGCAAACCAACCGCTCAACTTACCAAGTGACCATTTTTGCATCCCGTGTACACAAGGAAAATTAATCAATAAACCATCTTTCTCAAAATAGTATATGAGTCACCATCTTTTTTACAATGAATTCAAAGGAATATTTGTGGACATGTTCACCCTTTTAGTGGACATTTTAAATATTTTATGGTTTTAATTGATGTTTACACTAGATGGTCACATGTTTATTTACTATCTACTCACAATATGGCTTTTGAAAAACTGCTTGCTCAAATCATTAAATTCAAAACACATTTTCCTGATCAACACATCAAATTCATTTTCTTAGATAATACAGACGAATCCACTTCTCAAGTTTTTTATGATTATTGTTTATTTATGGAATTGATGTTGAGCACCCAATTCCCCACGTCCATACCCAAAATGGTTTAGTTGAGTCATTAATTAAACATTTGCAACTGATAGCACGACCTTTGCTTATGCAATCCAAACTCCTAGTCTCAGCTTGGGGTCATGCCATCCAATGCGCTGCCAAGTTAATTCAAATTTTGACCAATTGCATACCATTTTTTCCTTTTCACAACTCCTGTCAGCATGTTATCCAAACATGTCACACTTGCATAAATTTAGTTGTGCCATATACATGCCTATCTCATCGCCACAACGTACCAAAATGGGTCCCCAACGTCGTTTGGGCATATAGGTTAGTAATGATTCGTCATCAATCATTCGTTATAATGAGCCATTGACAAATGAAGTGTTTACCTCTAGATTTACAGATTGCCACTTCGATGAGACAATCTTCCCATCATTAGGGGGAGGGGAGAATGTACCTCAAGTACAGTTCGTTCTAAAAGAAGTGAGAGAACTAACATGGAATACTTTCACCTTGTCTCATCTAAACCCTCATACTATTCAATGTGAGCATGAAGTGCAAAGGATAATACATCTTCAGGGAATTGAAAATCAATTACCCGATGCATTTAATGATGCAGTAAAAGTGACCAAGTTTCATGTACCCGCGGCTAAGGCACCAGCCAGAATTGATGCTAAAGTGGGACAAACTATGATTTCAGCAGCAAATGAATATGTTGCATGCGAGAAGCGTGGTAGACCTGTAGGTTCCAAAGATTTCACTCCTCGAAAGTGGAGATCAAATGAAAAATCATGCCCTCATTATGTTCCAAAATAGGTTATGAACAAAAGAATAATTTTCTCTAAAACTCCTAAAAAGGTTAGTGTCGATGAAAAAACACAAGTCCCTGAAGTGACTACAAAAGCCCCTGAAGAGGCAGAACAATAATGAGATCTCTATATTTTATACATATTCAAGAGAAACGTGGGATCGCAATAAAATAGCCATCGATGACATATTTTCATAAGCAGTAGCTACGCAAATTTCAAAGAGCATTGATGATGATAATGAACCGCGTACTATAAATGAATATCGACAAGGAGAATAGGTGCCAAAATGAGAAGTTGCCATCAAGGCAGAACTTGAGTCTCTAAATAGACGTGGTGTATTTGGAACTATAGTACCCGAAAAGATGTTAACCAAGTAGATTAAAAATGGGTGTTTGTAAGAAAGCGTAACGAGAAAAATGAAATCGTTCGATATAATACACGACTTGTGGCAGAAGATTTTCTACAGAAACCTGGTATTGATTATGATAAAATATATTACCCCATTATGGATTGTATAACTTTGAGATATCTATTGGTTTAGTGCACTCTGAAAATCTTGATATGAGACTCGTGGATGTTGTGACCGCTTATTTATACAGGGACTTAGACACGAAAATTTATATAAAAATACCTGAAGGATTTTCATTGCCAGAAGCAAAGCCGATGAGTACGTACTCAATTGGACTAAGACGTTCATTGTATGGCTTAAATTAATTCAAAAGGATGTGGCACAACCGTTTTAGTGAATACTTGTCTAAAAAAAATGTGTGAAAACAATTCAATTTGCCCATGAGTCTTTATAAAAAAATTCCAAATGGGACTTGCGATAGTAGCTATTTATGTGGGTGATATTAATTTGATTGGGACTCCATAAGAGCTCGAGAAAACTGCTAACTATTTGAAGAAGGAATTTGAGAGGAAAGACCTTGGGAAAAAGAATATTTTTCTCGGGCTGCAGATCGAGGAAAATGCTAGTGGAATTTTTGTCCATCAGTCTAATTATACTAAAAAACATCTTGAAAAGATTTGGTATGGACACATCACATCCATTAAGTACATCTATGGTCGTCCGGTCTTTAGACGTAAAGAAAGATCCATGTCATCCTAAAGATGACGATGAGGAAATATTGGGTCCAGAAGTACCCTATTTAAAGGCAATTTGTGCATTATTATACTTGGCACAATGCACTACAGTGGATTTTTCATTCTCAGTCAACTTGGTTACTAGATATAATTGTGAACCAACAAAAAAGTCGTGGATTGGTATCAAGCCTATCCTAAGATATCTACGAAGAACCACTGGCATGAGCTTATATTATTCTAATCATTCTAATGGTTATGAGTTAGTAGGTTATGTAAATTTTGGATACCTCTCTGATCCTCATAAGGGTTGAATCCAAACAGATAATGCATTTTTTAGTGGTAATACTAGTATTTCTTTGCTTTCTACTAAAGAAACTTTAGTAGCTACTTCTTCTAACCACTTTGATGCCAATTCTGTAATTGGTGTCAGAGCCTCATTATAAAAGATTAGTAATTATGTGTGTTATCTTATTTCTTATATGATCTTAGTTTTGTGTGCTTCCATTAAATTTATATACGTGTATTATTACCTGTGAGCTTATATTAGTAATGAATCAAGATATTTTGAACTTCCACTAAGCTCTCATAAAACTCATATACCTATTATTTTTTCAAATCCCATATCCCTCGTTGTTATTTTAGCTATTTGTTTAGCATCTGGCGTTCAGGGAACTGGTTTTAGGCACCTGAAACAACAAAATAATAGGAGGTCTTAGTTACCAATGAAAGCTGAAATAGAAGAACAAAATATTGAAGTTTCGTTACAATGTTTAGCCCCGTAGTTTGATAAAGATGAGTCTATGTATAATCATAATTTACCTACTGAAAAAAGATCAGAAAATGATATTAGTAAGATTAGTTCTACCTTAAATAATATAACTTATATTATGTACGGATGGATTAAGAAAATTGAAAAAAGACAAATCATAAATCAAAACTATCTAGAAAAGAAATAAAATTGTATCGAATTCAACTTAAACAAAGCTAACCAAATAATTACCCAACTAGGATCAGTCTCAAACCTAGACTTTAAAGAAGAAACAAAACAAAAAATTTGATGTAAGGACATTATTTCATTGTCCGATTTACATTTAAGTATGTTGTATACCGCTACAACCGTTGAAGACTTATACAAGTTCGATCATGCATCAATACGGATCCGAATATTAAATTTCTTCAACATTCAAGCCTCCGCGAGATTAATTTTAGTAAGGTTGTGTTTAAGTACCTTAACGGTTCACTTAGAGTGTTGGGATAATTTTTCTAAAATATTTTCTAAGCGTAGAAGCGGAGTTTTTCGTCAAAATATTTTTTCTAAGTGTTGAGGCGGAGTTTTATTTACGAAATAAAAAATTATTATTTTTACGTTGGTCGTTCGAGTGACCTGTATAGTCGTTCAAGCGACAGCGAGTTGTCATGAAGTTTTCGTTAGAGAGACTTCTTTTCTTGTTCGAGAAACGCGTCGCCTTAGGTTTTTATATAAAGCGTGTTAAACCACTCCGTTTTTGTTAACAACACCTGACGTTTTTCATTCTGCACAAACTGCAAACCAGCAAAATTCTTTGTCCTCTTCATTTAATGGTTTAATCTTTTTGTTTTCAATTCACAAAATGTCTCAATATTTATGTGAATTGTTTTGAAACCCAAGATACAATTTTGGTGAAGTTATTTATCTTGAAGAGAGGGTAAATCTACGGTTGACGACTACGTGTCAATTGGGAGTGCTCGAGGGTGTTCCTGGCTGATTTGGACTGCTTGCTCGTGTGGACTGTTGCAGTTGTTCCATTGCTGACTCTAGGCTGCGCGCCTATGTGATTGTTCTGAGGAGTAATCATTGCGAATTTCATTATGTATGTAAGTTGCGATTTATCATTCATAGTGAAATAAAATGTTTTGCCCAAAAGGGATTTTTTCCTGAAATTTGTGAGTTAGTAATTTTATTTGTGATGGTTTGACACACGTAGTTGCATGTTTGGGGGCTGAATTAATTTGGTTTAAAAACTGACACCGATTAAATAACGTTAACTTGGAAATTTGCGAATTCGATTAAATCAGTATCACACATGGCATTTTATAAATTGGTATCAGAGCTTATTTAAGCGATCACCACTTTTACAATTGAAAATATATTAACGGAAATAGATAATCATAATCAACCAAAACCAACTGGATTGAATCATCCAGGAGATAATGAGATCCCTAGATTATATTATGGTACAGAATAAATTACAGTTCTTCAAACAGAAGAATTTAATTACACTGAATACATAAATGTTAGAGAAATACTAGACTATTGGAGACATTTATATAAAATTCCAAATTTAGATATTTATGAAAGAAATAAAATCATTGAACAAATACAAACCACGTATTTAGAACATGAAAAATTATTAATATATTTTCAGTATGAAATAAACCAATATTCATTTGATGAAGAAGAAAATGATCCACCGCATATAGTAAACAGTATGAGTGATGGAAAAAGAAAAGTCAAAGAACCACTAAAATAATTCCATAATATAGAAGAATTTAAAGAATTTATACAAAATCCTTCAATAGAAAAAGAAGATTTTGTTAAGTCTGAAATTCTTCTACAAGTGGATTAAAGGAAGAAGAAGAACCAAACCCTTTTTTCCTAAGAGGATATGATCTAAATAAACACAATGTATCATAAAAAAAGAATTTATCTTGATCTAAGGCATATACCTTTTAAGGAACAAAAACAAACCATTGATGAATGGGCACAATTGATGTCCATATTAATTACAAACTATACGAGCATATGGTCTAAAGAAAAAAATTTAGACTATTTAGCTGCAACACTTCAAGGAAATGTGTTACAATGGTTGCAACAATGGAAAAAACCTGAAGAAGAAAAACAACAAAAAGTTGAACTTCTAATAGGATAGACTGGAGAGCCCAGAATCCAAGAGGATGCACATTACATATTATCTAAACTATAATTAGGTAATATATGTCAATTTGAAGATTTGTTGAAATATATAAAAAATATAACTTCAAAATCAATCCACCAAACAATAAATATTGGTTTGAACAATTTTTTCATAAACTCCTAAGCCCATGGGATGAATTATCTTTAAAAATTTATCCTGACTGGTTAAAGCAAATAAATAAAGAAGATAATATTGAATTTCATATTAATTGGGTATTAAGACAAATATCCGAAAACTGCATTGATGTAAAGGTAAAAAAGCAAGTAAAAAACCAAATCACTAATACTAAATCTGGGTATAAATGTTGTTATAAAATTTAAAAGAAAATTGGAAGATAGGATGTAACCCACTAAGATCTTTCAAAATATCTTGAAAATGGAAATTCAAATGGAAATCTTGGAAAAAGAAATCGTCTTTTTCAAAAAATAAAAAAATATATATTAAAAGAAAGAAGTCTCCTAATAAAAATACAAATATAAAAAAGAAATGTAAATGTTACGTATGTAACGAAGTAGGACATTACGCACCTGAATGCCCAACGAAAGGAAAGAGTGCAAAAAGAATGATAAAATTTCTTAAAGAACAAGAATGAAGAAATATTAACTCTTGGTGGGTTACATCCTATTATATGAATAAGAATGAAGAAATATTAGATACTTCTAATAAGGAAGAAATATTATATGAGCTAGAATCATATTCATAATCATTTGATGATGAAATCATATTTATGTAAAATACGGTACAAATACAAAATAGTAATGAAAATGAGTTACAAACATTAACTCTTAGAGACGTTCTTGGGGAAGAGATAACTTTTACCAATGAACAACTACAAGAATTAGAAACCCATAAGCAACTTGTAAAAAAGGAAGATATATACAAACTATCAAAGTTCAAAATATTCTCAACAAGGATATTTGAGCAATTTAATGGTAATACTACAGCTTAAATAACTAATGAAGAAACATCAAAAATTACATTATTTGATAAAAACAAAATAAAGCGCTAGAAGAAAAAAATCCAGAAATATAACATCCATATTGGATTAATCCAAATATGTATCACTACCGTATTCAGACAAGGTATGGATACACTTGTAGCGATTTTGGTCTTAGACAAAAGATTCAATAATTTTTTTAATGTAATTATACGAGGAGTACAATCCAATTTAGTTAATGGAGTTATTTAGTTTAACATAAAATCAAATTTCTTTATTTCAATTGAGGATCCGAATATTGAGGATTCTGTCAAAATAAAAATCTAAACCAAAGGAATAAGAATGAAAGATACATCTAGAAATTTATCAATACATGGGAGAAAATCCATGAATTGACTACACTACCACAAACAGCAATACATTTTGTGGACAGAAATCTGATAGAAATATTTGAACCCAGATCATTTGGTTTAGCAATCCAGCCAAGATTGATGAATTGTGGAGAGATCTAAAAATACCGAAACAATGGATACTACCACAAATTATAGAAGAACCTGAAAAATAGCGAAATAGTGTTGAAATTCAAGTCTCTGGAAACAATATTTATTTTAAAAATAAACACTCAGACTGGCAAAAGATTTTTGCTGAAAATGATTGGAAAAAAATAAAAAAGTAAAAATGCTACAAACTTAGTAAAAGGAGAATATAGCAAAATAATTGCTATGGAAAACGTTCAATTCCCAATATTACCATGTACAAATTACCAAAAAAAAAAATATTAATCAAGTCAAATATATCACTTTCAAGTAGGAAGAGAAGAAATCATATTCTTTCCAAGCCATGAAAATAAAAGATATGCTTATGTGTTTGATTATTTTAACCTTGCTGGCTATAAACAATATAGCATCTGAACTCTTACAGACACAGGAGCAACAGTATGTTCTTATAGACCTAATGCCTTACCACTAGAAAAGCGGATAAAAATGACAAATTTAATTGTTGTAACAGGCATTAATGGAAAACAAAATTATATTACTCTAAAAGCTAAAAGAGTAGCTATTTGGTTTAATGAAAAGAAATTTATTATTCCAAATTTTTTATGTTTTTCTAAAATGCATGGTGACTTCAATTTAGGAAATAACTTTATTTCAAAATATTTACCCATGAACATCAACATTAGGTCAATTAGTTTAACTCTAAATAAAGAATTAGTAGAAATTCCTCTACTTTAAAAATATAAATATAAATGTGAGAGATTTTTCTCCGGTCAAAAAAGGACGCATGACTCCCATAACTAAAGTCTTAGAATAAACTCATTGGTTGTACACTATTTTAAAAGATAATTTTAGTGAAAACCCATTAAAATAATGGGATAAAAGCTCAAGATATTGTAATCTCAAACTAAGATATCCCAATATTATCATACGAGTCAAACCCATGATTTATACCAAACAATATTTGGATGAATTTGATAACCAAATTAAAGAATTATTAGGAGCCAAACTTGTTGAAGAAACAATAAGTCCTCACTCTAGCGCTGCATTCATAGTGAAAAAACACAATGACGCCAAAAGAGGAAAAGCTAGAATGGTTATAAATTACAAAAGATTAAATGAACAATTAGAATTTGATAAAAAAAAATTATTCCAAGAAGGGATGTCTCAAGTAGCTAAACCAAAGGGAAAAAGATCTATAGTAAATTTGACTGTAAACCTGAATTTTGACAATAAAATTAACTGAAGAATCAAAACCATTAACAACATTTGGCACACCTAGAGGACACTACCAATATACAGTAATGTCCTTTGGATTAAATATAACTCCACATCCAAAGATGGATGAATAATATCTTTATAGACCTTAATGATTTTCGCGTAGTATATATTGATGGCATTCTTGTTTTTTCAAAAACAATTGAAGAACATAGAAAACATCTAAAAATATTATGTAAAAATTTCCAAAAACATGGAACTATTCTATCCACAAAGAAAATCGAAGTGGAAAAAACAGAAATTGGTCTCTTTGGCATAATTCTTAACCAAGACGGATTACAGTTACAAGATCATATAACAATTAAAATAAGAGATTTTGATGAAAATATTCAAGATAAAAAAAATAATTACAAAATTTATTGGGAATACTAAACTATGGAAGAAATTTCATCCAAGGATTATCCCCATTGTTGAAAAACTCAAAAACAGTGATTCATATGGAATGAACAAGATACAATGTCGGTAAGAAAAATAAAACAGGACATAATTACAAATTGTCCTAAAGTCTATTTTCCTCAACCAGAGGATAAATTAACCTTAGAAACAGATGCTTCCAATTATTATTGGAGATGTGTTCTCAAAGAAATTCCATCTCAATATTGAAAAGGAAATAATTCCAATATGTTAGGTATTCGCGGCAGAAAAAATCCAATACCTAAAAACATTCAAACAAAAGAATTGATATGTGGATATAATTCTATAAATTCAAACCTAACGAATTAAACTACATTATTTTTGAAAAAAATTGCTAACAATAAAACTTGCTATTAAAAAATTCCCCATCTTCTTAGCCCCAGATGATTTTATTGTCAAAACTGATAATCAAGCAGTAAAAGACTTCCTTATAAACAAAAGAAATATTTTAGAAGGAAGAAGACTTAAATGGTATAATCAAATTGCAAATTATACCTTTGAAGTTGAACATTTGAAAGGTACTAATAATTTTCTTGCAGATTATCTTAGCAAGAATTTTACAAAATACCACTAAACAAGTGGGCTAACAATTTAAATTTAAATTTCTCTTTTTCAGGATGAAAGACCCTAACAAAAGAGAAGAAACACAAGGAGAATGGGTAGCAATTGCTAAAAAAGCAAGAACCCAAAATATTGCATCATCCTCCAATACACAACCTAAACCAAGGAATGTGTATGTTGTATCCAGCAGACGCCAACCACGCATCTACTTTAACTAGTTTCAATGGCATGCGCAAATAGATGGTTATCCTGGAGCATGCCATAAAAAATATGATAATATCTAGGAAACAATGGTTGGATGGGAACGATGGATGTAACAACTTGCACCACCAAACTTAATACATCAATATTCTAAACTTCAAACACGGGAAAAAAACTCCTACAACTAAAGTCAAAAACTTTTACAATCCAGAGATTCCTTATGAAAATTGTAATCATTTGAATGAATCTTGGAAATCTCATATTTTAGATAAAAAGAGAGACTTTAGAAAAATATGAGTATTTTAGCAGACAAAATTGTTGAACAAACAGTAGTTCTTGATCAACTTACAGTTTTTAGTCTTCATCTATTGAAATAATTAAATTATGAAAACGAAGACTTCTCTCTTGAAAAATCAATACCTTTTTAGCAATAACAGAACTTCTAGAAAATGATTTTTCTGACAAAGTTTTTAATACTATTCGGAGGATATGCTTGTTTGAAAAAGCAAAACAACTTCTTCCTCGACCTTTATTCCAATTAGAAATTTTTCAAAAATTGAAGATCATGATGAGAAGATAAAAAATCTTTTAGTCCAATTTGTCGATAGTCTCAATCTAAATGATGATATACCAAAATTGCACTTCTTCACAGAAGACAATTGGGGTATTGAACATATTGAATGGGGATTAGTAAACAAACTAATATTCCCAAGTACTTTGGCGAAATTTTTTTCCAAATTACCTACGATGATCAAAACAATGATTAATCATGTGGTTTATAAATATTATAAATATACCAAATATTTAACTTTTCATATTTCCAGCACCACGGGATGGAAAGTTAGAGAGATTTTATGAACCATACCAAATATGGCATCTCAGAGCAACTGAGGAATATGAGTGGGATGAGATCGATCAGAATAATTATGACGATCAACGCATCGATTACATGTGTACGGAGCAATATTGGACAAAAAGCCTAATCAATATCTCCAATATGGCTAAATATCTTTGCTCTGAAAAAGACATAAAATTTATGGTCACGGATGAACGAAGATTTTTTGTCACGAACCGCCCTACTAATCATTTTGCCGCTCCCGAGCAAAAAAGCTGAGGGGAAGGAATTTCTAGAAAATCTCAAGGACAAAAATAAATTAAATGTTACAAGCAGCAGAGCTACATCCTCATAACCAAAGTCCAATTGATAGCATCTCATTGGACTCAATCGAAAAAGCTAACATAGCAAATCCAATGGCCCACACGTGTCAGAAAAAACAAATACAAGGAAGAGCTAAGCTAAACAAAGCGTCAAATTTCCTTTCTATAAAAGTTGTTTTTCATAAAAGCAAAGAGTATTTTACTTTAATAAAGTTAAAAAAAATTATTAAAGCAAATAGTATTCTCTTTTTGAAGAGATAAACTTTATTAAAGTAAAGGACGACAGACATATTTTTAGAAACGTGTTTTTCATTTTATTCTTTTCTTATCTTTTATTATTCCACATTAGATTGTAATTTGGCTTCTGACGATTATAAAACGAACAGACCATCATAGGGCAATACATCTCTTCACATCCATCTTCTATTGTAATATATTCCCCTCTGCAATTGTAATATAAGCTAGCCGTGATAGTGTATGGCTGAGATATTTAATTCAGCATGTTCATAGTTCTGGTCAATTATCTCCAATTATAGATGTTCCCAGTATAATATATGAAAACAATGCAACGTGCACAACACAAATTCAGGAAAGCTTCATCAAAGGAGACAGAACTAAACACATTTTACCAAAATCTTTCTTCACTCACGAGCTTCAAAAGAATTCAACTGACAACCTAACTGATCTATTTACCAAGTCACTTCCGAAAGCAACATTCCAAAAATTTGTAAATGAAATTGGAATGTGCAGACTTCACCAACTGTTAATTTAAGATATGCAAATCAGGGGGAGGGAGAATCAGAAATCATGCTCTTTTGGAATATGTGCGTGTTGTACTCTTTTTCCTTTAACTAGAATATTTCCATTGGATTTTCTCAAGGTTCTAAAAAACGCGGGGCGTGATCGAGGCGTGGAGGCCAAGCCTTAAGCCTTAGAAGCCTAGGCGGGTCTTGCCGTAAAAAGGCGTGAAAAGGCGTTTAGGCCTTTTTAATATATTTTAAGATTTTTTAACCATAACAAGACTATTAAAATACTAAAATTGTACATATCATAAAAATATGTCTGAATATTTGCAAATAAAAATACTATTTGATTATTTTGGATGAGATAATGGTCCGATTTGCAAAAAAAATCTTTAAAAGGCGATATCATTTCATTAAATCATTGTTGTTTTTAGAGAAAAAGTACGCCTTCAGGGTTTTACCAAGCATAAGGCGTCAAATCTTAAAGCGGGGTGTTTCTCCCAAGCCTCAAGCCTAGGCGTGCCTAGGCGGGTTTTTTAGAACAGTGAATTTTCTAGTAAAAATTTTAACGAGGCCACATTTAGCACGTCCAACACCGATTCAATGATAACAAAAGTTATACTCTGTTTTCTTCACTTCTGTTTTTTTCTACTGAAGTTTTCCTTAGTAAGGTTTTAGTGATAGTGAGACAATAATCATTGAAAGGTGAATATTGTGTGTATAAGGGAAAGTATTAAATAATATTGCTTTTGGTGTGAATGTCCACACATCTTCCATATCGGATACCTCATAATATCCTATAAATAAGGTGATCCTCATATGAGTTTTTACATACTTGAAATAAAATATTCCCTCTCTCTAAATTCTCTGCGTCCTTTATTTTTATAACAATCTAATCTAATATATATATATATATATATATATATATATATATATATATATATATATAGAGAGAGAGAGAGAGAGAGAGAGAGAGAGAGAGGGATTTGTGTGTGGGCATGTGCGTGTATGTGTGTGTTTAAAAAAATAATATAATTGAATTTTCGCATCGACTCAAATGATTCAAATCTTTAATAGATTTGGAAGCGGTATTAACATCAATTATTCGTCGGATTGTTGATGAATTTGTTAACAGCTTAATAAATCGGATTAGAATCACCCTTGTTCCAATCTGTTTCGACCTCTACTAGCAACAAAATAAAGTATAGTTGTAGAGAAATTGTGGCGGGGGATACATTGTGGCCGGCAAGTGTCGAATTTTGCTGCAAGGGAGAGGGATAGGTATTTGGGAGATTTTGAGGAAGCAAGTATTTTGGAGGTCTACAATAACAAGGGGCATTAGCTAATAAATCCATTGATCTATTTATATATGATCAATCCAAGTGGTAATTTTTTCCGTATCTTAAACGTATAAATTTTTCAATTAATTAACGATAAGTCCAAACGATTCAATTATACTTATTAATATAGATATTGTTACATTTATTAATGTAGATACAGTTGCAATTGAAACTATATTCATCATTATAACTCTATCTAGTGTAATTTTATCAACATTAATAAGTAATTGTATATACATTAATTAGTATAACACGTGGAATTGTTAAAAAAATTATTTTTAACTTGTCCATAAGATACCAAGAAGATTTCGTGTGTCCTTAGTGTAGAGAAACAAGAAGTCAAGGGGGCTATCGACAGCCCCCGGTGATAGTAATAATGGGTTTGTTTAAAAGCTCTCAAAATAAATAAATAAACCCATGCTGCCATGCTGTATTTTCTATGGGATTAATTCTGTTGGATCATTACGTCACAATGAAAACAATTCTACAAAAATGGTACAGACTATAACAGCATGCAGCCAAATGGATATGAGGTGCATCTGAAAACTGCAAGCCAGGAGAGGTGGTAAATTCCTGGAGCATGAGCGCTAATCTTGTTTTATATTGTCAAGTACCGTAACAATTAGTACCAACATGTGCTGTACCTGTACCCATCACAACTTCAAAGCATATTTTTTTACCTCAGCGACGCTTGTACAAACAAGGCTTCAGTTCAGGCCATTCAATTTCCTTCTGTGAATTTTTCTTCTGCAACCAGAATAATAATGAATTAATAAGAATTGGCATTTCACGATATACTACTTCATGAGCTAATGACAATAGGGTATAATTAATTTTGCAAATTGCAGAGAGAAAATATAACGAACCTTCTTCTGGAAATATAATAATATAAACATTTTATTTGAGAAGTCCTGCACAAAATACACGTCAGTTAGCATAATAATTGGCGAATCAATTCATAGTGAAAAACAAATAAATAAGAAGAAAAAACCTTTGATACAAAGGTAAATCCGAGTTCACAAATGGCTTTTGAAAATCTATCTGGGTCTGCTCCTCCAGTAGTGGGATCAAATCTGCTCTTAACTTCCGCTATCAAAAGCCAGCCACTGTACAGACATTACGACTTAAAAAATAATAAAATAATAAACGAACCCAAATACACAGACGAACAAGGTTTATTACAAGGTCTAACTATAATCACATGGATACCATGATTTGAGAACTCTGTGTGCTTCCTGGAGATAACTTGGGAAGGTAGTCCCCATCAGTGAAAGGCAGAAAACAGCAACATCTATGGTTGAAGAATCCAGGGGTGTCTGCAATTAAGAGCACAACCATTTGAATGTCATCCAAATCTGAGAAAAAATAAACAAGCCATTATTTACTAGTTGTGCACTAGCGGCAATCTATGTACTACATGCAACATGAAACAACCAGGAGAAGCTATGGAAAATGGGAAGATGAGACTTGAGTGTGTATATAACCCTTATTTTCATTTTACGCACTTTCGATGCCTTTTTTCCCTTGCCACAAGGGCCAAAGTTCATTTTTTTCAATGTATTATTAATATTTTAGTTTTAATTTTGCAATTTTTCTGTTAGCGCTCAAATTTGGGGTTGTTTCTTTTGTGGTTCAAATTTGAATTGATATGATATTATCAGGGAGGAAGCCATAGGGAGCACACTGGGGGCTGAAAACCCCACCCAAATTGAAATATATATATATATATACACACACATATGGTATTAAAATAAACTTAGAGGTAAATTTTATTTTATAAAGTAATAAAAATATATTATACGAGAAATAAGGTTTAACATTGTAATCGACCGACCGTAGGGAGGTCTTTCTCCACCACTCATGATGATACGAGAAATCGGCCATAAGGCGTTCTCATATCAGCAAGTCAAAGTGTAAAATACGTAATGAACAAGTAGAGCAAGTAAATAGAGAGAAGACAAGATACAGAGTGGTTCAGCCTTTAAAATAGGCCTACATCCACTGTGTTGCTCCATCCTCATTATGTGCGTTGTATTGTACAATATAATCATGCCTAAAGAGGCGTACAAGTATGAGAATAAGGGTAAATACATGGCAGTATTGGAGATTCCGGTGAGCCCGGGAGGTGGCTGTGATGTAGATTTGTGTCTCTAAGAGGTCTCTTGAGGTTGTGTAGAGAGAATCTGTATTGTAGAGCCTGCCTCGGGCGTGTGTGGAATCGATTGGTCCCCCTACCTTCTAGGTGTGGTCCTCTATTTATGAGGAAATGCGTTGAGTCACATGCCCTGAGCACATGGCGTTTACCAAGTCTGCAGCAGTTGTGGATGAGGGGGGTGCGGCCTGCAGGGCAAGCAGTGTTGTAAGCTGGAGGGGTGCCGCACACCATAAGGTGGAGTTCCGCGGCCTATAATGGACAGGGCCGCACCCTGTGCCATCTGGTCCTGAAGGGATCACGCCGAGTGAGTTTTGGCCGCGCCCTGAGTGAGGTTTGGCCGCGGCCTGTATGACCTAAGGCCTGCGAACTGGAGAAGAATACATTCCGCGGCTGGGTGCTATATTTGTACTATCAATAAGCCCCCAAGCCGTAGTGCCAAGGGAGATCAATTGGGACTGCGGCTCAGTAGCCTAGGTGCCGTGGTGCTTCCAAAGCGACGATTCGTCTTCCGCGCTCCCTTATATAAATTGTTTCTGGCCGTGGACTTCATTACGTTTCCGAAACTTTTGAGAGAACATTAAGAGCGAAACTCTGCAGTTTCTCTCTTGCACATTTCGGCAACCTTCCGAGGCGGTGTGCGGCGGTTCAAGGCGGTTCAAGGCGGTCTGAAACTGATCATTGCAAGTTTCTCATTTCCAGGTGACTTTTCAACCACCATACTCTCGTAAAAGCCTTTGAGATTTACAGTTTTCTTCCCTTTTGGTATGATTTTGCTTTTTCTGGTTCATTTGCTAGAAATCTAGGGTTTTGTTTGTGCATTTTGTCCTTTCCCACGTATGCTACATATGAAATACATACAACTGTTCTTGGTGTTCATAATCGAATTCTTCGTATTCTGTGAGTTTGATCCTAAAAATGACTAGAATTTAGATAATCAATTGTTTAGGATAGGGGCCGCGGCATGGTAGGATTTCAATAATCATTCCCGTGAACGGGTACAATCCTTCTGCGTCATACCGTGCCAAATGGCCGCGGTCCCTCAAATTATCATCCGCGGCATCAAATCACCACCCTTGGTAGTCTCGAACAGCCTTAAAACTTCCGTGAACCCAAGAGATCCATGTTAAATAACTGTTGTTGCTACTAGAGCACATCGAATTGACTCTGAAAAATTAGGAATGGTCGTGGCCAGGAATGCCTTAAAGCAATTCTATCTTATTACCGCGGCAGCTTATGTTCCTCTGGTGATATGGAGGTCACCGCGGCTAGTTGGGACAGTACGATCCCATAAGTAATAGAGTTTGCCCATTAATAACTGTGTTAGGGAAATAATTCCAAAGACATTTTTAATACTTAAAAATTCCCTTCTGCGGCTTTTTGAGGTCTTACAAACCATACTGGCTGCGACGCCTAACTGCGAACTCTGCTTTTCAGGTACTGCTGCAGCCATATGAGCTTTGACACAGACGAGTTCCTGAGAGGCTTTTGGGCAAAGCATTTTGGGACCTCTCCCCCCGAGCTTACTTCCGTGCCCCCTCTAAGATCAATAGGGCCTTGCAAACTAAAAGATTGCCCAAACTGCGTGATACTCGACTCAGACTCCGCGGACTCTGCATCTGGGAAGGATTTCCAATCTCCGCCGATGGAAGAGGAAGCCAACTCAAGTACTCATCTAATGGGTGTAGGAGACAGTGCCGCGGCTGTTAGAAATAACCCAGGAGGTATATCTGGGAAGGCTAAGAGACCCTTGGCCGCACTCGATATCCGCGGCTCGATGACCCAAGATTGGGTTGAGCAGGTGGCTGAGGCCTTCGAATTTCCAGAAAATTAGACGTGCTCAGCCCCTGCCGCAAACCAAAGACCGTGCACGGTTCTATCCGATGATGGAATTTGCTTCCCTCTGCACGCCTTCATTTACGGGTTGCGGCTGCCTGTTCCAGTTCCTATCCGTCGCCTTTTTCAGGTAATGAACTTGGCCCCAGCACAGTTGGACCCTAATGGCTGGAGAGCCATTCTCGCTGCAGTTGTCCTTTGGGAGAATTTGTTCAAAAAGGACATCACTCCCGCGGAGTTTTTTCATTTCTACCGTCTAAAGGAGAACTCAGTGAAGTTCGCGGGCTACTACTACCTCTCTAGCCGCGGCAGGGACGAGACCCTTTACACTGGGAGACCGACCAGTGTGAAAAACTGGAAGGGGAAATATTTCTACATCTCCGGCGAAGGCTGGGAGATTCACCTCGAGGAGAATGAAAGAGAAAAGACATATAGAATGCCGCGGCAGTGGGGGTCTCCCTCAAAATTAGGTAATAAGACTGTAGCCGCGTCCTTTAATTTCACAAATATGCATAACTTCCACTAACCTTTGAATCGTCTTTTCTTTCTGCAGCCCTTGACAATCTGCACTTGAACAAGCGACAGGAAAAAAGAGTTGTCGAGGCCGCGGAAGTTACTGCTGAACACAAGAAGTTCGGCACACTTGTAACGTCGGCAACCATATTTAAAGCGAGATTTTTCCCAAACAAATCCATTCCTCGACAAATGGGCGCGGAAGGTAATTAACTGCGCCATAATTTTTACTCCGCGGTCATTTATTCTCTTGAACTCATGCTATTCCTTTTCAAGTGAAGAAGTTGACAGGGAACTACTAGCGGCGCAGCTAGCGGAGATGGATGAGGACGCAGTCGTCCTAAATAATACTGCGCGGAGCAGAAAGAGGAAGAGGTCCAAGGCCAAGGGACCTGTCACGGCTCCCTCCGGAGAAAATAATGCTGCGCCTGTCGTGGCTCTTGTCGAAAGAACCACAGCACCTGTCGCGGATCAAATGGTTAATGATGAGAACCTTCCGCATGACCATTTTGATGACGACATAGGGGAAAACCAGGCCGCGGCAGGCTTGATGTCAACCGATGTGCCCTTCATTCATCCTCTCCTCCGCCACCAACTGTTGTGGCGGTTAACGCGAACTTGCCACCTCCTCAATTCCGCGGAGGGTCTGGGCCTGATGGTAGACCAAGGCCCTAATTAAGGCAGCCTGACCCCAATTCTTCTTGGGACACTACCGCAAAGGCTGCGCGGAGAATGAAAAGAGCCTTGGATGCCGCAGACCTTGACAGGCTCGTGGGAGAAGATCATGACGATCTGGAGGACTGTGGCCTCCATAGCCTTCTGAGGGTACGTACCAGTTGTCATTCTTTAACTTTTGCATCTCGTATTTTTTCATTTTTTTTTTCTAACGTCTTTTATTTCAGGCCGCGGATGTGATTGTGGTCCAGAAGAGGAAGTACGAGGCCTTGTACAGGTTGAAGGAGGCCGAGAAGAGTGCCCATGACGCGGACTTGCAAGCTGCACGGACTTCTTTTGAGACAGGGAAGAAGTCTGCTGCCGCGGCTCTTCAGGCAGCCCACATGAACCTTGAGAAAGCAACCAAGGCGAGAGAGGAAGCGGAGGAGAATTTTAAGTAAGCCGCGGAATCCCTGAAATCCTCCCAGGCCCAGACTGCCGAAGCCGCCCGTGTCGCGGAGATTTCAAATGCCAAGCTCGCCCTACTCCAGCAGAAATATGAAGAGTTGGAAGCCAAGTCCGCTCAAAAAGACGAAGATCATGCCGCGGCAATACAAAGGTTGGAGGTTGATCATGGTGACGCCCTCCAGCTAGCCATAGATCATGCCGTGGAGTCATTCAAAGGCTCCAAGGACTTCTTCCTTATCAATAACAGGGCATACCTCCGCGGCTACCAGGAGCTGCGGCAAAGATTTATTAAGAGGTTCCCTGAGGCCAAGGAGGAGGTCCTTGCCTGGAAGTTAAGCGATGCCGAACATCAAGAGTGCATCGCTGAACTTAAGGCCGTGGCGGAAGAGAGAGCAAGGCTCAGGGCTGAGGCAGAGGCTGCGGATGAGGAGTCAGAGACTGCTACAGGCGGAGAAGAGGCTGATGATGATGATGACGCAGCCTCTTAAACTCAATTTCTGTTGTATCATTAATATAGGGCTGCGTCCCTCCTTTTTGTAATCTCAACTTCTGTTGTGGCTGCGGCCTTAATTTTGTAATCTTTGGCTATTAATACCAAGGTTGCGGCCATATTTTTACCACTACAATTGACTGCTTGATATTCCTTGCTCTTTTACATTGCATGTTTTACATTGCTTGCTATAATGAATGGTTGTACGTAACTGCCTCATTTTTTAAAATGCATTCGTGCCCCGATAGACATAACATTCTAAGTCCGCGGACATAGATCCATTTCTCCGTAGTATGATTATTTGTCAATGTCCACACCCACATAAATGGTGCCATTTTACTCTCGTAGGACATCGACTGCTTCGTCACAAGGCAGCTATGTGCAAGCCGCGACCCTTTATTATGCCGCATCATTTAAGCGTTTTACTTGACTGCCGCGGACATGATTTCAAGGCTGGGCCTGCTGATTGCATGGATCCCTAGCTGCTTTCATTGTACCTGGTTGTCTGAACCGTTTATCTTTTGTCATCCCATAACCAACATGGAACATGTAGAGAAAGCCTTTCCTTAGACTTGGCACAATTGATTCTCCTCCACCGTGGCATTTGACGTTGTGGCAGGTGTTGTAGTTTTTTCATTCTTCAAGATGTTAGTGCCTCAGCACTTTCATGAATGAATGGCTCCTAGAGCTCTGCAACCGTATCGGTGGGATGCGGCACATTTCTGGTTCACCCGAACAATGTGCCTCTGTAGACATACGTTGATATTTCCAAGCCTTCTCGGGCTAGGTCATGTTGCCAAGCCCTAATATGCGAGACACCATCAAGGCTCTCCAGGCTGGGTTATGTTATTAAGCCACCCACAGCTAGTATGTGAGACACTATCAAGCCTCTCCAGGCTGGGTTATGTTATTAAGCCACCCACAGCTAATATGCGAGACACTATCAAGCCTCTCCAGGCTGGGTTATGTTGTTAAGACACCCACAGCTGCCGATATATATAAAACCATCCCTGGCTAGATATTATAAGTCTCCCAGCTCGTTGACGCATCCCGAAAGCTAAGAGCGAGCATTGTAAGCCCTCGCGGCTAATTACGATTTTCAAAAGCTGAGAACGGGCATTGTTAGCCCCCGTGGCTAATAAGAGCCCCTTGAATTCTCAGATGCTTTCGCGAATATGATCATTCGAATATGATCATCAGAAGATAAGATGTAGTTGCACATTGCGAGGGGAAATTCTGAGCTAATGAAGGTCGTAATCCCTCCATAAGTGCATCCCGAAGTAGAATAATCCTTCGAGATAATTTTGTTATTCTTCCTCTGGAATCTGTTTAAGGCAAAAAGTCATTTTGTGAGATAACAGATTATGAAACTAAGAGAAATATCAGATAAATTTGCTAATTCATATATTTATATATGTATGTTTCAGCTAATGACTTTGTTAACAAAACATAAAGTCTTGAGTATTAAGGCTACAATGAGCTTCATAAAACATAAACAGAAACAGTTGAAATTGGGAAGACTAAGGATGAGGTGCGGCATGCAGCCTCTGTTAGGTCTGATTGGGTCCCTTATGCACTCTTCAGGAATCGCTGCAGCATCCCTTGCCCAATTAGCCTTTCAACTTCGTCTTTCAGAGCATAGCATCGCTCTGTGTCATGGCCATGGTCCTGATGGAATTTGCACCAGGTAGCTTTGTTCCTCTTGTGTGGTGGAGCTCTCAACTTTTCTGGGCACCTCAAAAGCTTGTCCTCTTTGATGAACTCAAAGATCTCTTCAATTGGGAAAATCAACGGCGTATAGACACCCGATTTTTTCTCTGATTTCTCTGTTCTCCTTTTCTGATTTCTGCCAGTTGATTCCGCGGTTTCTTTAACTGCCGCGGCCGACAAAGCTTTTTCCTCCGAACCCGCGCCTATATTTTGAGAGGCCGCGACCTCTAGCATCAGCACCCTCTGAGTTAGAAAATTGACCTGGGTCTGAAGTGAGGCATGGTTGTCATAGAGGTGATTAAGGTGATTGTACAATTGCACAATCTCGTCCTTGACTTCTGCACTCTGGCTGGATTCTCCTTCCATTTCTGCTTTTGTTAGTCTTTATAAAGTATATAGAATCTGAGACAAAACTAACAGAAGTGAGTGATCATAGAAATATTGGGAAGGAGGGGTTGAACTGCTCCATGATATGCTGAGGAGGCCGCGACAAGTGTGGCACACAAGTGCACTGCCGCAGCCCTTTAATGTTATTCACCAAGGTCGATCCAAAGGCCACTTAAGTCCTTCCCACGGTGATTTTGAACTGTTGTAATAGGTCCGCACTAGTAGGGGTCGCGGCAGGAGATATTGTTGAACTTACAGGCCGCACCCCTGTCTAGGCAGTGGAGAGATCCCAAGATAGGAGCCCAGGAACTGATATTTTCTCCCCCAATACGCGAAGAAAACCTACTAGGGTCCATTGATGAGAGAATTCCCTTGCGGTGCGCAATACGGCACAACTTCAATGATAACCCCTAGATCATAGGTAGATGGCAACAAAAATGGGAGTAAATATAGACCTTCCCTAATCATCTACCTTTTCGGGACTAAAGTCCACCATGCCTTTCAACATTATCTAGATAGAATGATATCACAGGGGTATGTAAAATAGATCCAAAGCCATCCAATGAAGATCCAAAGACAGATCCAGAAATATGAAATACCCGTTAAAGGGGCCGAATGTAAAGCGGAGCCCAATAACCAGTAATCGACCCGTGAGAAGATGATCCATAGGACCCTCAGGGGTCGAATAAGGTGTTTAAGAACTCATATATGTAGAGAAACAAGATTGAAATATCTCGTTTCCCACAAACGGCGCCAAATTGATGATACGAGAAATCGGCCATAAGGCGTTCTTATATCAGCAAGTCAAAGTGTAAAATACGTAATGAACAAGTAGAGCAAGTAAATAGAGAGAAGACAAGATATAGAGTGGTTCAGCCTTTAAAATAGGCCTACATGCACTGTGTTGCTCCATCCTCATTATGTGCGTTGTATTGTACAATATAATCATGCCTAAAGAGGCGTACAAGTATGAGAATAAGGGTAAATACATGGCAGTATTGGAGATTCCGGTGAGCCCGGGAGGTGGCTGTGATGTAGATTTGTGTCTCCAAGAGGTCTCTTGAGGTTGTGTAGAGAGAATCTGTATTGTAGAGCCTGCCTCGGGCGTGTGTGGAATCGATTGGTCCCCCTACCTTCTAGGTGTGGTCCTCTATTTATGAGGAAATGCGTTGAGTCACATGCCCTGAGCACGTGGCGTTTACCAAGTCTGGAGCAATTGTGGATGAGGGGGATGCGGCCTGCAGGGCAAGCAGTGTTGTAAGCTGGAGGGGTGCCGCACACCATAAGGTGGAGTTCCGCGGCCTATAATGGACAGGGCCGCACCCTGTGCCATCTGGTCCTGAAGGGATCACGCCGAGTGAGTTCTGGCCGCGCCCTGAGTGAGGTTTGGCCGCGGCCTGTATGACCTAAGGCCTGCGAACTGGAGAAGAATACATTCCGCGGCAGGGTGCTATATTTGTACTATCAACTCACCCTAAAAACAACTTGTCCGTCCGTCTTGTTTTTGAGAAAAACCGTACATTTCTCTTCTTTCTCTCGACAAACAGCCGACTGAACTACTCTTTCTCCCTCAAACGATCGGGCCAGCGCTGGCAATTTTTGACACGATAACCCATTTATGGTAATAACCCGAAATGACCCGAACATGACACGATTAGCTTGTATAGATTTAAGAGCACCCAAAACTTATACTCAAATCAAAATCAACGCGACCCGAAAATGACACGACTAACCCGAATTGCCACCCTTCTCCATAGTTGTCAAAATCGTACGATTCGCGATTCGAATCGTACGATTCGATTCGATTCGATTCACACATAAAACGATTCGAATCGAGTTGAGAATCGCAATTGTCTAAAGAATCGGACCGAATCGTACGATTCGAATCGCAAAAAGTAAGTTCATTTTCAAATTTTGGGGTTTCTAAGTAAGTTTTACCAATGGATTGATTGTGGTTTTAAGCTATCTCTACCAGGCTTTGGTTTGGTGGATCTGGGTAGTGGATAAACTGTGAGGGTTTAGGTATTAATATTGGGCTGGTTGGTTAAAGCCCTCACATGAATGGGTATGGTAACACGAAATTGGGCTTCTGGTTTTATATTACTAATTCCATTTTTTTTGCTAAATCTCTGCTTCTTGGATGCTTAAATTTATTAGCTAAATGGGTATGGGTTTTCAAAATCTCTGTTTCTTGGATGCTTAAATTTTTGGATATTTTCAGAGGCTTACGAGGTACTTTCTTTTGGCTTTTATTGATTGTTGGTTTGCTGATTTCTATATATAAACTGCATACAAATTTTGATTGCTGGTTTGATTTTTTTTTATTTCTGAACTAATTACTCTCGCAATTCTAATTTATTGTTAAAAAGTGGTTTTTTTGTGTGGTTTAATAATTTTTGGTCCTCTTACTAATTTGGATTATTGGCATACAACTTGGATAATTTTTAATTTTAATTGTCCTTGTAGGACCACCCAATGCTTTGATGAAGATGAATTTCTTAATTATGTATGCTATATTTGAATTCTAATGTAACATACATGTTTATGCTAATGTATGCTATATTTGAATTCTAATGTAACAAATGTTAATGTATGCTATATTTAATTGGTTTACATTATTTCATTTAACTTTTTATGCTAAAGTATGCTAATGTAGCAGATACTTTATTCTACTATAACAGATATTTTTATGCAATATATTTGAATTCTAATGTATGCTGTATTTGATTTTAATGTATGCTATATTTGATTTTTAAAGTATGCTATATTTGATTTCTACTATAACAGATATTTTTATGCTAATGTATGCTATATATGAATTCTAATGTTGCAGATGCTCTAATGTCGGTCAATAATGTAAAGTTTCTCTTCGTTTGCTTTTACTAACAATTCTTAAATAACGTGTACGTCATTTGTGTACAATGTATCCCACGTATGATACATTTTATACTCGTCGCAAACGATAAAAAGAAAATACCCAGTGTTAACAGTGCTAACATTTCAGTGCTCCCATCGAATGACGTGCTACCTATCGCTAACGCTAATCAACAACATGTTGATCTTGTTACCAGAGGTTTACGTGGTCCTCGCACTCGATGCACTTTATTCAATACTCTCATTATGCCACTTGGATATCATAATCATACCTATGTTGGTTCAACACATGCATTAAATGTAACTACTGGAAGGCGTGCAAATCATATTTGTCGTAGGTCCTTCTCCTCACTTGTTGTGCCCAATGGAGATCAAACTCATATGTGATTGGGTTCATCGGTTAGATCATATGCAAGTACCGGAATACGTTCAAGTCATTCTCGACGTACAACTTTCTCCTCCCTCGTTGTGCTTAATAACACTCAAAGAAAATTGCAATTTGGTTCGCTCCATCCTTTACTTGGGCGTAATAAGCGACTTGCCACTCAAGCACTTGATACTGCCCGCCGTAGGGAGGCTCAGGCAATGCAAACGCGTGTTGAACAGGCTATTGAGCGCTCCATAAATACCGCATCTCGGAAAAGGGCCCGTACAGGGGGAACAAGTGAACAACGACCTGTTGATCGCGCTTCAAATACTCTCCATAGAAGGCATAAGCGTGAACAACGTAGGAGCAATCAACCCCAAAGCAGTGTAACAATTAACTCTGCTACTACTTCCACTAGTCTTCCAATTCCCGTGACTCCCTCTTTGATGCAATCCAACGCACAACGTTTCAGAATGTACTGCCAAGAAACTATTTGGGTGAGTTGTCCACAGTGCAATACATCTTTCTCTTACATCAAACTTTCTGCAGGCATATGCACACGATGTTCAGCGGAGATGCGATACAGAAAACACCCACAAAAGTTGTGCGGAAAATTTGATGGATCCTGGTACGGTTCCTCTTCAATTGTCGTGTCTAACGAATTTGGAGTAGATTCTTATTGCTCGTGTGCATCCAATGATGTCAGTTTATCGTGTTAAACAATACAAGTATAGTGTTAATGTGATTAACTTTGCGCAAGATGTGAATTCAATAGCTAATGTTTTGCCATTTAAGTCGGCTGATCTATCTGCAATACTAATCGCAAATAGAAGAGGAGCACGTGGCAATAAGGAATTCTGGGTTCGACGTGAGTTTGTTCGCCAAGCTTTGGTTTGGTTGAAAGTAAATAATTTGTATTATCGAGACATACTCATTGACGAAGGAAATTTGGCAGGCCTTCCAAAAGATGAGATACCCTAAGGCATTCCACATGCCTATGATAATATCGTTGATCCACCCGGTGTTGCCGTTTTGGAAACTGTTGTGGAAGATGAATTGGAGGATCCTCCAGAGCCTATTAACCAAGATGTTCAAGTTCATTCCGCAGGGATTATTCATGTTGCTCCTCAACCTAATCAGGACGCATGTATACAGAGGGCCTTACATGTAGCGAATGCAGATCATACGGTTGCTCACATGCCATTTACGAATGAAGTCATTGATGAGTTCTCTACACCGGAGTACATTGCGATGGTTTTCTCGACGTTTTTTCCTTATGGAAATGCAGATTTACGACAGGCCCATCCAAGAAAATTATCACCATTCGAGTACTTCCAGTATTTGATGAAATATTTTGATGGACGCTTTGCTACAGATTCTCGATGTCGATATTTTGCTTGGAATTCCATTTCACGATGGCGTGCCCTCGGGTTGGGTGACGTTTACATAAGGAAAAATCCCATGGATGGTGATCTCTCTATAGAAGATATTCAAATTATGTTTGCTTCCGGAATCCGGTGACAAACACCTCGCCAACTGTATATCATATTACGCCAAATCAATTCGTGGGACTCCTGCCTACTGGTATACAAAACTGAAAGAGCTTACAGCTATGGTTAATCAATTAGGGGCACCCACCATCTTCTTTACGTTAAGTGCAACTGACATGCAATGGCCACAACTGTATAAACTTTTAGATAGTTCAAATGATATCCAAACATTGTCGGATCATGACCATAGGAGGAGACAAGCAAAATTGCTAAACGAAAACCCTTGTGTTGCGGCATGGCACTTTCAATCAAGAATCGATCTTTTTTTTTCGAGAATTTTAAATTACAGAATTTGAGGTTGTTGATTTTTGGTATCAGTATGAGTGGCAAAATCGAGGCAGTGGTTATGTCCATGGGTTCTTATGGCTTAAAGATGCTCCAGATGTAACTCGCGTTGCAACAGATGCTAGTGACAGACGTAGCATAATTGAATATTTTGATCATCTTGTATGCACTCAAAATCCAGATACCAACATGTCCATCACTATGCAACAACACCCATGTGCACGTATCTTATCACCTGATGTGAATCTGGATGCAGATGACAATGATTATCCCTTAAATAGTTAATTGGGTCATGAGACATTCAAAATGTGGAAGCTATTGCTTGTGCTTGCATAAAACAACAAAGCAAATGGTATGTCGGTTTAGGTATCCATTTGATTTCTTAAACTTTCAGTGATTATAGAAGAACCTTCTAATAGCAATATGTTTCGATTCATGAGTCGTCGAAATGATCCATTGGGGTGTTCTCACAATAGGAAAATTCTTCAAACATGGCGCACGAATATTAACTGGTCCCCCATCCTTTCAGTGTAATCTGTCATAAATTATATTGCCAAATATGCTGCGAAATCTGAACCTGCTTCGAAACATTCACGGATACATTGCAAGGGATTGTTCATGACATCCGACGACCTTACCACACTACCACATCTACAATTAAGCGTTTGTTGAAGAGAGAAGTGTTTGCGAACGTGACATTTCTGCTCAGAAGGTATGCCACTTGCTAATGGGGTACCCTCTTTTGCGTTCATCTAGGAAGATTGTTCTTCTGAACTTGAGTGAAAACAATATGCTGTCATCGGTACTTTGAAAAAAGCAGAGTGAAACTGATCAAGATAGTGTTGGCACAGATCCTAACTTTGTTCGTAGATATATGAATCGGCCTACCGTTTTTTAAGATGTATCACTAATTGATATGGGAAAGAAGCACTATTACAACAACAATCATTGGCACAAATCTAGGTCTGAAGCAATTGTTTGCTTAATTCCTGAACTGGAAAGTGACATCCCTCGTAATGGTGATAAATGGGAAAAAATTTGTCGTCAATAGGGTGTTATTTCATCATCACTATCATAGTTTAGAAGAAGCAAAGGGTGATGTTGATTTGTGGTCTAACCGATATGTTAGCTTGGTGCTTACAGAGAATCTTACATCGAATGTGCTTGAACCAGTTGATGAAGAATTTGAAGATGAAGAGGAATACAACTTCTGTACTGGATGGGTTACAACGGGAAGAATGGATGATGGCTGCATCGATGGGTCCTATGTTTGATGTAGAAGTGAATGTTGAATTGGGAATGAGAGACTTTCATACCTCGCACAATTGGGGAGAAGCCTTATATCGATATCCTAACATTGATATTGAAAGAAAATTCATTCGTAATAATTTGTGTGTCGGAGAGGATTCTGTTAATGAAATTTTGAGCACTACTCTTGTTGTCCCATTAATTGAGTTATCGATTGAACAACGATTAGCTAACGATTTGGTTGTAAATTCACTTAAAAGTCAAAGGCTTATTAAGCTAATCATATGTGGAGCAAGAACTGGGAAATCCACTCTCATAAGTACCCACGTACGATCAGTTTCAACATTTTTTCAACCATCGAAAGCGGTTCGCGTAATGGCACCAACTGGAGTTGCCGCATTTAATATTGGCGGTGCTACCATTCACCATGAACTTTCAACAAGTGCGGAGCGGAGTACTTCCCAGTGTTACAATCCTATTAGTGGTGATCAATGTCGACAAATGCTATATGACTTCAAGGATACCAAACTCATCATCATTGATGAGTATAGCATGTTAGGCAGAGTAATGCTTGCCAATGTTGACCTCCGGTGTCGAGATATATTTGCAAATACAGAATCATTTGGGGGTGTTTCAGCCATACTATTTGGTGATATGCGTCAATTGCCTTCAGTATGTGACAGTCCTTTGTATGCTAGCAAAGGATGTTACATGCAACAATGTGGTAGCATTGCTTATGCTGGCTTTGATAGGTGCGTTCGCCTCTCACATTTTTCGCCAAGCAGGGGAAGAACAGGCTTCATTGAGAGACGCTTTGCTGAGACTTAGTGATGGCACATCTACTATTTAAGGATTGGCATTTGTTTCATACCCGTGACGCGTCATTTCTCACGATTGAATAGGTTACCAACTTCAAATATGCTTTACGCTTATTCCCAATGAAGCAAGCTGCTAACACTTCCAATCTTGAATGATTAATTCAACTTGGGAGACCAGTTGCCCGTATAGTGAGATCGCATCTTGTACTACGTCAGACAATGCAAAAGGCTTGGAGAAGGAACTTTGTTTATTTGTTGCTGCTCGATTTTCTTCGTAGCCATCGTATATGGAACAGATTTTAAATCACCGATCGATTTACCGCTTGCAGTACTGGTGGACTTTGATTATTATAGTGGTCCTAGTTTTCGTCCTGGAACCAAGATAGTTCCAATCCCTCCCCAAACATCAAACTTGAAAACCTCATCGGGCACCTCTTGTCAGCGAACACAAATTCCTATTGTTTTGTGTTGGGCAATTACAATACACAAAAGTCAGGGGTTAACTCTTGACAGAGCGGGGATAGATATTGGCGAGAGGGAAAGCCTCGGATTGACTTCTGTCACTTTGTCCCACACTAGAAATTTGAAAGACTTGGCATTTAGCCCGATGTTCAGTTACGAGAGGCTGCAAAAGATTTCAAGATGCGATGGTCTTAAAGGGCGAAGGCTAGAGGAGTGATTGAGTGCGTTGGGGACTATGCCTTGGGATTTGAACCTCATAGGTATTTTTGTATCTACCATCTGTGGCTTTATGCGATTAGGGGATTAGACTAACTTTTTTTCTACTTCTTCTGATAGGATGGAAGAAGATGATGTGTATGCCGTTTAGTAATCTTTGATAAATACTTTTTGTTGGTATATTTTTTTGTGTTCGAATATGATAAAATCATCTATTTATAAAAAACTTATTAAGTTGACAAAAAAAATTTATAGTTCTTTCATTCAATTGCTTGATCTTGCAGGTTTGGCGAGGAAACGGTCGGTCCCCACCATATTACGGTATTCTAGTATTATTATTACTTACTTTTGTGAATGTAAATGTTAAGTTGCTCCTTTTTCAGTAATTTCACAAACTATGGTCTAAAATATATAACGTTGTAATCTTACATTGATTGAATAATATTAGTTTTAATTTATTGTGTAGGAGGCTAGTGAGTGAATTGGTCCTTCGAAACAGTGCTCAAGAGCCTAGATATTACGCGTCCTGAAGAACATGTACCAACGGAAAATCAAAGAGAAACCCTTTAGTATTATTATGCAATGGAGGATCTCAAACAGAAAATTAATTAACCCATATTAATGACGCAAAGGGGTATTTATACTGAGGTTGGGTGCATTTTTGGGCATTGGATCTCCAAGGGATAGGAATTGTAGAAATAGTAATGTCAGGTGCACAAAATGAGAAGTGACTCTGCTTATCTTATATGATATCGAGAGGAGCTGTGGTTGTTGGGACCGAGAAGACGAAGTAGATTTGATTTGCAGGTTGTCAGCGGGGACAAAGTAATGTGTTTTGTTAGGTTTGTTAGCGCTCGTACTCTCCATCCTACAATTGCCCATTCGCACGCTGCTCATGGTAGTGAATGGGCTCATGTGAAACTTGTAATTATTAATGTGGCACAAGTATCAAGGTGCTTATTACCTTTGGTCTTATGCATTTAATGCGCCAATATGGTGTGATTTCTTTATCTTGTTTCCCGAGTTGTATCCTGCAACGTGGTCTGGATGGTTGTTGTAGCTTCATTTTTCAAGTGGCTTTTCAAAATCCGACGTGTTTTCTATGAGTGCTTATGGGTTGAGAATCATTTTATAGGCCGCATAAAAGGTTAGTGTGTCCATTTTTTGTTTTCTCTTACTTCATCTTGTTCCCTCATCTCTTTGCAACTTCTTTGTAGAGGTCGTACCCTGGAGCGATGGCAAGTGCCCTCGCCCAAGCTACGGCTGGTCTCGGGTTCGAGACTTGGGAGCGATCTCTTCATATTATAAAAACAATACGGGGGTAAAACCAGCCGACATCTACCTCTCCCAGACCCTGCAGTGAAACGGGAGCCTTGTGCACTCGGTACAACCTTTTTTTCTTAACCCTTTGTGATCCTCTCTCGTATAACTTATCAGTCAATCAGTCCTGTATTGCTGAGAGGTTTGTTTGTTTCTTAACCCTGCAGTGTTGTTTGTTTTACGCCTCTAAAAATGGGTGAGCATTTTTCCTTGACAGAATGATGGCACTAGGCCTAACGTCATCAGATATGAGCCTCGTTTACGTTGAATTGGGGATAGTCCTATTGAAAATAATGCCCCTTGCCCACCGGAATCATGTCTTATGGTCTAGCATTGATAAGGGTGATATACCATGGGTGCTTATTGATTTGGTAGCACCCGCGGATTGAGATTTATAGACCAAACATGTTGACTCCCAAGCATAGAGAAGTTCTTGATAAAGATGGTCTTTCTAGGGTGCATCGAAGGTGTGCATGGACTAATATTATCGAAGAGCAAGACGCCTTTTTTACTCTTTTATCGAGATGGTCTTTTAAGGCGCATACATTTATTATTGGTTAGGGTGAATAAACCATCACCATCGAAGATGTTTGTGAGTTGTTTGGGTTGGTAATTTTAGATGAAGATGATATAAGTGGGAATTAACAAAGTTGGAAAAATCGATCTTGGATACTCTAATCGGTTGGGATCCCAAGTGTGACAGCTATAAGAGTGAGCTTCAGAAGTCAACTAAGGGGGGGGAGGTGGGGGGCGACGGGGAGAGGGTCAGCAAAGGGTTCCAAATATGCCTATGGTAACTAAGAGAAGTTTTGTTTTAAGGATGTTGAGAAAGTGCCAACTGGTGCTAAGTGCTAAGAAGGTACCTACCGTTTATATGGCCCCACATGTGAATCTCAATGGTCCCACCTATCTAGCAGGTTGAGATTCTTATTGTCGGGCTGACCTATCAATTGTCCGAACAAAGACGTGTTCGTTCTTACCAACCACCATTCTACTGGTCATAAGATTCCCATTGAACATTGGTACTTGGCAATGTGTATGATTGGTTGAACAAATTGCATTGACGTTGAGCGCTCGGTGGGTGGGTATGATGTTGTCAATTTTGCTAATTTGATGTTGTTGATGGCTTTTCTCTATGAACAATTACCAAGTTTCGTCACTTTCCTGTGGAGTATGAAGTCATCGTCGTTGTTGATGCCCTTATTCTAATTGTTCGCTTGAATAATAAATCACCTTCCAGTATTTTAGCAACCCATATTGATGAGTTAGATAGGTACGAATTCATGCCATACATGAAGGATGTGTATTTATAGATGTGAGTCTTTTGGGGATGTTAATGGAGAGTTAGATTGCCAGAAATCTAATGACTTGGAATGTCTTAAGGCTTCAAAGATCGATTTGAAGTGCAAGGTAAGGTGAGGGCTTAGCATAGGATATTGGGTTGATTGATGAGGACGCTCAACATGTTGATGTTGAAGGTTTAGATTTGGGGGTTGTGTGCAGTGTTGAGTATGCTTTGGAGTCTATAAGGGTGCCGGTGGTGAGCGATTGCTTCATGAGGCCGATTGCAGTCAACAAGAGAGACTTCAAGTGAGTTTGAGGAATATGTTAGTGAGTTTGAAGAGGAAAATGATTCTGATGAAGGTGGTGTAGCGATCGATGTAATTAAAAGTGAGTATGAGGCATCAAGTAAGAGGACTATTATCGAAGAGGTAATTCCGTTTACACTTCGTTTTTTTTCGTTGATAGGTTTATACTTATCATTTTTTTATTGGGACATTCTGAAGTTGGTTTTGGTTTTAATGATCTTATAGAATGATGGGCACCAAGAAATGTTATAAAAAACGCTAGGCGATCCTCAGGCGGCCGAGCACCTTCTAGCTTGTAGGCGGCCTTCTAGGCGGGTTTTTTTAATATGCATACCCTCTTAACAAAATTATACAACTACCAAAAATGTCTTATTAGAGCAAAAATAAGTCCAAGCATTATAAAAAACTACTAAGCAACCATTCATAACAATAATATTATCCACCCTGGTTGCTCCAGCGGTAAGGAGTGGACTCATTAGGCCAAAGGTCTAGAGTTCGAAACTCCCCAACGGATACCAGATTTAAAGTAGGGCGTGTGCTATATGGTGGTTCTGGACAGACCCTGTTTAGTTCTCATGGGAGAGTCCAAAGGGCTCGTCCGTGTGGAGGTTAAGGGTTATAAAAAAAATAACAATAATATGCAACGGCTATAGGGGTTACAGAGATAAATAATCCAAAAAACTTCAAAAAAAATTGTTGTAAAAATATGAGAAACAACTTTGGGCCTTCCAGCATATTAAACGCACTTTCAGTATATTAAACGGAGCATGTTAAACAACCTTTAAGCATATTAAATAGCCGTTTAAATCCAACACTTTTTTTAGCCTTTTTTCAATAAAACGAGGTCTACCAACAACCTTCTACCTTTTAGGCAGCCTTCCAAGCCTTTTTTAGGAACACTGGCACCAAGCTAAAAATGATGGTGAGTTGTTAACTCCTGTTTGATCTGAATCCTTCTCTCGACCTAACTAGTCGAAGGAATGGTGAGCCATTAGTGTCTTCAAGTGAGGTTGTTTCGATGAGCTTGGTCGCTAGTATTGGTATGTGTCTGGGTGCATTGCCTTTTAGTGGTGGTGTTTCCGGTACATTACCTTCGAGTGGATCTTATGTCTTGTTGTTACCCCTTGAGTGAGTTCCCATTCCTTAATGTGTTTTTTTTTGCTTGTATATTTAATTGGAGCCTGTTAATTTAGTATGGCTCCCTTGTCTTCACTTTCATTTCCCTCTTTTTGTGTTTATGTTGGCGTAGGTTCTTGTTTGCCGATTGCTTCCACCATTGTTTCTACGCGTCCTCTGCTCGTTCAATCGTTGTCATTGCCCCTGGCTAGTTAGAGTGTTTCGGATGCCAAAATCACCCCACACACACACAAAACACCACCACCACCACTCGTAGAAGATTAGTCCCAGCCATTGCATAATGACTTTTACAATGCCAATAGGTTCGATTGTTGTAAATATTTTAGCAATGGTAACTTGGACTTTAAATTGTAATGCGAATGATGGTGCTTGCGTATGATCTATATTGTGATGGACTTTAAACTGTAACTTGGACTTTCCCCAATCTTTTAATGATTAGCGCGATATTTGATGACCACGTCGGGTGTGATGAATTTCATGAACCCAGCCGTGAGGAGGCTCTGGACTTCGGTTTTGATCTCTTTTGATCTCTAACTTTAATTCTCGCTTGAAGGAGCCGACAGCTTGTCGAAGTGGTGATGCACAATTTTTTACGTTAAGGTGGTGGGAACTTAGATATGGATTTAACCCTGGTAGTTCGTAATAAGTTCATGTGAATATGTCCGGGAATTCCTTTACGAGTCTAAGGAGGTCTTCTTTTTGTTATGAGGGCAATTTGTCCGATATAAATATGGGCTTTTTTCCTTTGTGGTTAAGATGTCTATCTCTATGCGGTTTTGTAATTAGGGTTTGGGGTCGTCTTGCATACATTCGGGTGCCTCGTCTGGCTTTCCAATGTAATCTTGTGGGTGAGATTCTTCTGTCAGTGCTCTGTGGTAACAGTGCCAGCCCCTCCTATGAAGCACCGACACTTTCCTGGAGGCGACGAATCTTGTTTGACACGTGTCTGACACGCGACACGCTCCCGACACGCTGGGACACGCGAGTCCCAGAGTGTCCTCTTTTTTTAGTTAGGCACGCTCCCGACACGCTGGGACACGTTCCCGACACGCTAGTCCCTGTTTTTTTTTTTGCTATTTCCTCTTCATTCTTTGTTGTTTTTCTTTCCATTTTCTTTGCTTTTTTCTTTGTTGTTTCTCCCTCTTTATTTTATGCAACTACAACAAAAAAAATAATAAGATTCGAAACAACAAAAAAATAAATAAATAAAAGAAACATCAAAAAAAAGTGTTTTGAATGTTAAATTCAACTAATGTGATGGTGATTATGTTTTATTTATGATTTTTAATGTTAAAGTCTGTTTGAATATTGTTTTGATGGACCATTTTCTTAATTTTATTATGTTAAATGCTCTAATAATGTATTATATGGAAAAAAATTGTTTTATTTCTTTTATATATATTTAAATATATATTATATATTATTCGTATCCTAGTTTTTAGAAAAATCACGTATCGCGTGTCGAGTGTCGTGTGTCGTGTGTCGTGTCGAAACACGTATTGCGTGTAGAGTCCGTGCTTCATAGAGCCCCGCACACCTTGAAAGTTGATATCGAATTTACCCTCCTGGGAGTATTCGCCTTCTTAGAATCTAGATGCAACTTGGGAGATTTTCCTTTTGTGTTGATTGATGTACGATCGGTTCTTGGATTATGTCTTCGATTTAATTCTTTCCCATTGGAATACAATTTACCATTGATACTCTAAATGGTCTTTGTGGGTTCTTTCGTCATGCTGTAGTTTGTAAGGTTTGATGTAACAAACCCAACTTCTTGAGATAGTTCGAGAAAATGTGTCGCGTCACAAAATGAGCTCTACCTTGGTGAATGGTTTTTTGGTGGCATGGATGGTGAATTCGCTGCCATTGAGGATAGCCTTAGAATATTTATGTAATATTAAATGGACAAGGCCATGAGAGTGTATCCACAGCCTGCTTATGAGCAACTGGTAAGAAGCTACTGCATCAACGAAACGAAATTTTATTGTCGATTTTATCGTCCCTAACTGGATGGTCGTGTTGACAAACCCTACCGTCCACTTCTTGTCGTACTCATACTAGAATATATCGATCGGTGTTCGGGTTATTTGCCATTTTGCAATCCCACTGTTGATAAATGGTGCCATTGGCATGATACAGAGGGAAACCACGACATCCAATAAAGTTCTTGAAAACTCCTCTTTGGGCAATGGTTTTAACATATAGCGGGCAGTTGTGTCAGTAGGAAACTAGCTTATCTGTTTCTAAAAATGTAATATCTGACGTTAGTCCCCTTAGTATTTACTTTCTCAAAACTTCAAAATCCATCGCCGAATCTTTTCGTGCAGTGATGATGTCTATGAGCCTTGGAGATTTCCTCCCTAACCCCCAGCGTGGTTCCAACTTGATCAAAAAAGGCTTTGAACTTAATAGTAGAGGATATTTTCGTATTAATCATTAGGTGGCTTATCTCTTCAGGTGTACTTGGCCCATCAGTGATTTATACCACGATAACTTCTTGGACTGGCGCAAGTGCCGTTTCTTCATCTCTTGAAAAGAAAAATACTAAACTAAAATCTTCGATGGCGGTAATCATGCTTGTACTTCTCCATTGTTGTTGCTTTGGTAATGGATCCTGGCTTACACTTTCTTCTAAATCGTCCCTTTGGCAATATGCTTGCGACTATATTCTTTATTTAGGTACAAGCTTGGAGGAATGGCCCACATACCGATGATAAAGGTAATAGTCCATTTGGGTTTTATCTGCATCAGTCGGTGGTCATCTCAAGTTTTTGGTCAGTTGAACGAAGTTATCAGTTAGAAGGCTTTGGTTTTGCTTAGGCCCACTATACCCGCTACCTTGGCTCTCCAGGCCCTTTTATCTAACATTGGCCACTGCTGCACGGTTTATAGTGAAGGTAGGTCTCGGGGGTTGCTGCTTGGGGGTCAGATATTTGACTATGTTCGGCCTTGGGTTAGGAATGGTGATGTTTGGAAGTATCCTAGCATCCGAGGATATATACTTCATCATTTATGTTATTAGCAATGTCCGTGAACTTAGCGAACCTAGAATACATGTTAATATATGGATTTTGTATTCTGGGGCCATGCCATCGGCACACAGTTTAATAAGTTGTTCGGTCACGAGTTCGCTGCAATCAAAAGACCTCATCATAAATCTTCGAATGTGAGCCACGAGGTCTTCCCCATTGTATTGTCAATGGCACTAGGCCTAACTTGTTTATAAGGAAATTTGTGCAGCTCGTTCATTAATGAGATCCCATTACGAGTAGGCTTTTCTAGTGATGGATTTGGGAAACTCCTTTAATCTCAATAATAAGTCAGCCCATGCAATTCCTAGATTCTCAATAATATGCTCGTGTGGATTGCCTTAGCTCAGTCATTTAGCAGTCGTATGTAACCTGCAGGTAGGGTGACATGTTAAATTCATCTTGTAACATTAAAGGTGTCTTGTGTTTGTGGAATTGGCCATTTGTGGAAAAACGAAGATCTCCATGTCTTCAATGGTAACAAGGCTTTGGTATTTTGAAACCCCTCTCCAAAGATATCCGACCACAACCACCACCACCAAGGGAAAAAAATCTTAATTAGACGTGGGCAAGTTTTCTACAAAAGCATGGCCTCATCAACTAATGGACAATAAGATAGCCTCAGAAGTAAACTTGATAAATGGAAGGACGTCATGCTATCAAGAATTTTATTTGGATCTCATATAGCTTCTGTGAAAAAATTAGTGACCCCTTCATGGGCCCCGTGTTATCCCCTTGATGAAAGGAATTTTTGGCTTAGAAGTTTGAGAACCACAGGGACTCATCAGTTAAGTTCACTAAGGGGTACATTAACCAAAAACAATTGCTCTGGACTGTTTCTTCATGCCAGATTAAATTCTGCTTCCACGCTCCTACTTCATTGAATTCAAAATCTTCTCTTTGGGTGGGGATCAAGGCTGCTTTGCCTGTTATTTACTATCATTCTGTTGATGGATTAGAAATGGCCAATCTATTGATTTCTAACATGACGGTTGATTGGGATCTACTTTAGTTAATATGATACACATCGCCAGAGTCACTGCAGGTCAGCTCAAGACCACAGTTGCTGATTTTCTTACCAATAGCGCATGAAACGTTCCTATGCTCAGATATATTACATTATCTGCGATGTGGCTATTTGGAACAAAGAGGATCTCCTGTAAACCTTTAGATCTGGAGTGTGAGTCTTTAAAGATGCCTATAGTGTTCGTAGATCTGTCGGCTGAAAATCACTGATGTGTGGGGCCCTTCACCTCAAATCTCTCTTGATGGATTTCGGTATTATGTTTCCTTTGTGCATGGATATATCTTTTAACCACTAAATCTGATGTATATTCTGTTTTCACCAAATTCAAATCGTTCATTGAAAACCAACTTGATTGTCAAATGAAGATCTTACGTAGTGATGGTGGTGGCGAATTTTGTAATTTTCCACTTGATAACTATCTTTCTGAAAATGGAATTCAACACCAAAAATCTTGTCCTTACACACCGCAACAAAACGGTGTTGTTGAAACACCGTCATATCACAGAAACTGCTTTAGCTCTTTTATCTTGCTCCTTTAATATTCTGGTTTCATGCCTTTGCTACTGCTCCTTTCCTTGTAAATCGCATGCCTACAAAGAACTTAAATGGCAAATCACCCTTTGAGCTATTGTTTGGAAGGGAACCTGACTTGTCTGGCTTGCGTACCTTTGGCTGTCTTTATTATCCATTGCTTAAACCATATCCTAAACACAAATTAGATTTTAAAACAAAGCAATGTGTGTTTATCGGTTATGGTTTGGATTACAAAGGTTATCTTTGTTATTAATTAGAAACCAAGCGTATTTTTGTTTCTCGTCATGTTTTATTTGATGAGTCCCATTTTCCTTTTAAGGAGTCTTTATCCTCTCATAACACTTCGCCTAACATTTCACCTCAAACACCAATTGAATTTTGGGCTCCCCAATCTGTTTCCATTGGTCCTTTTACACATTCATCTCCACCGGGTACAATGCCTTCCTACACTCCAATCTTGAGAACTCCCGAGGAAGTGGATTCAGTCTGTTTAGATGTGCATGTTCCATCTCATTCTCCTTCTACATCACATAACATTTCTCCTGTCACGGTTCTGTTGATGTAATAGAAATTCCAGCAGTTCCTTAAGTTACTTCTCTACATCCTATGCAAACTCGATCCAAATCTGGTATTGTAAAGAAGAAAGTTTATTTGGCTTGTGTTACTCCAAGTGAGCCTACTAGTTATAATGGCAGCAAGCCATGCAAGAAGAATATCCTGCTCTTCACTCTCAACAAACTTGGACTCTTGTTCCTCCTCCATCGAATCGAAATGTTGTTGGTTGCAAATGGGTCTATAAAATAAACGCCATTCAGATGGCACCATTTCTCGTTATAAAGCTCGACTGGTTGCAAAATGCTTTCACCAAGAAGCGGGTTTGGATTATGAGGAGACTTTCAGTCCGGTAGTCAAAAAGCCCCTTGTTACACTTGTTTTGGCTCTCGCAGCACAATTTAAATGGAAACTTCGACAACTTGACGTTAAAAATGCATTTTTACATGGTTTTTATTGAGAGGATGTATACATGTCTCAGCCACCAAGGTTTGTTGACCCTCTTTATCCAAATTATGTGTGTCGGCTTCATAAGTCTTTATATGGTCTTAAACAAGCTCCACGGGTGACCGCTTTACGTCACACCTCTCTACCTTGAACTTTCAACCCGCGAGTGCGGATTCATCCTTGTTTGTGCGATGCCAGGGAACTTCACTCACTATTTTACTTCTTTATGTTGATGATATTGTTTTAACTGGAAATGATCCTACTTACGTTGCATCACTAATATCTGATTTGGGGTCTATGTTTGAAATGAAAGATCTTGGTCCTCTAAAATATTTTCTTGGGCAAGAAGTTCAACATTCCGATTCTGGAATTTTTATTCATCGACATAGATACTTGATTGATCTTCTTAAAAAGGCCAAGATGTTTGATTGTAAGCCTGTCCTTACTCCATGTGCAACTTCTAGTCTTCTTCACACAGTTGGTAATCCATTACCTGATCCGACTCATTATCGCAGTCTTGTGGGGGCACTGCAATATTTGACCTTTACAAGGCCTGATATTACATTTGCAGTCTCATATGTTTGTCAGTTTATGCATAAACCAACAGATGTTCATTATTCTGCTGTTAAAAGGATATTGCGCTACCTCAAGGGGAGGGGACATCCCATACCGGGCTTCTATATTCTCGTGGACAGATTGATGTCACCGAGTATTGTGATGCTGATTGGCTCGGGGTTCCACAATGGATTTTTGTCTTTTTGTTGGCAATTGCCCAATGCATTGGGGATCTGAGAAACAACATACGGTCTCACGTTCGTCCACTGAAGCAAAGCAGAATATTGGGCCTTAGCTTCTACCATCACTGAGATATCTTCGCTGAGACAATTGCTTTGTGATTTACACATTTTTCTTCCTCAACCACCACAAATTTGGTGTGACCATGTTTCTGCTAAAGCCTTGGCTGCCAATCCTGTTTTTCATGCCCGTACAAAACATATTGAGGTTGATTACCATTTTGTTCGCGAGAAAGTGTTATGCAAAGATGTAGTGGTTGATTTTGTGTCTTCATCAAATCAGTTGGTTGATATTCTCACAAAGGGGCTTTTTACGGATCACTTCAGTCGTTTTCGATGCAAACTCGCCGTGGATCCCACTTGAGTTTGAGGGGGGATGTTAGAATTAGTATTATAGGCCATTGTGCATGTGTAGTCCATATTTTATTTTTGAGCCCATTTAGCATTTATGGCCCATCTGGTAAATAGGCCCATTAGGTCTTGAGTATAAATATTCTCCTTGTGTAAATTGTAAAGATAGAACGCATTTTTGAAATATACTTATTTTATTATTAAGCCCATTTAGCATTTATGGCCCATCTTGTAAATAGGCCCATTAGGTCTTGAGTATAAATATTCTCCTTGTGTAAATTGTAAAGATAGAACGCATTATTGAAATATACTTCAGCTGATTTCTCTCTTTCTCTACTTCTCGCTATCATTTCTTTTAGGGTTTGTAAAATCATTCAACCCCCTGCGATAACAGGGAGTACAATATTTATAGGGATAAGGGAAAGGTCTAGAAAGACCTATTACTTGCCTACTAAGGAATGCTTAGGTCACATGGGATGTCATGGGGTGACATCACATGGACTATAACATTCTTTATTACATAATAACTAAAATGACCCTCACTAAACCTAATAACTACAATTAAAACACGAAAAATAATAAAAGAAAAATTACAATAAGAAAATGCCTAAAATACTCGAAATATAATTCACACCAGTAAAAGTGGATTATCAAAAAAAAATCTGGGCCAAGCTCCTTGTGGTGGAGTGTTTTGAACATGCAAAAAGGTTTCTGGGGGAGAAGCTGGATGTCCAGTCAGCGCTCCATATAATTTTCTGGCTTAGTGTTATGGCTGTTGGGGTCCTGTGGATGCCAACCTAGTTGGGATGCCTTGGCCCCATCCAGCTCAGTCCAAGTTATTCAATATATATATATATATATATGTGTGTGTGTGTGTGTGTGTGTGTAGAAGTGTACTTTAAAACAATCAATTCATAGCATGTAGGTAAAGGTTATAATTTTCAGAAACCTTCAAAAGCATTATAACAGCAGACATACATTTGACATATCACCCGCAATTACAGAAGGATCGTTCGAGACAAGATCAAAAGAGAAGACTTTATTCTTAACATTTTTTGCAAGGCGGGCATCCCCTGTAATATGGTAATGAGAAAGGAATTGAAAGAACAATTAGCAAGCCTTAAAATTTGGTTATTTATAAGTTGTTTAGATTTCCATGAAAATGCTTCTAAGTTCTCACCACAGCCAAAATCAGCCACAATTAGAGATGGACTATGACCCTTTAGCCACTTAATTATAATATTAACTGGCTGCTCAGGCCAATGCGACATTTGCTCTTGATATCCTGCATGATACTGCCAAGGTAAGCAAACATTAGTTATGATCAATAAAATCAAAGCATAGTCAAAGACAAAAGGACACCTGAATAAATCTAGTCCTGAAAACTACAAATGATGCTAGAGACATTTTATATGGACCAAATGGAAACAACCAGAACATAGAAGTGTCGCAAGAGAAGACATTGTCAATCGACTTTTATTCATTGCTGTTTCTTAAATAGGACAATTTTGACTTTGCACCTTATATTTTGACCCAAACTTTTTGTTTGCACCCTGCCGTTATCAAACACCGTCGACTCACGGCATGCCCCATGAATAAACACAGGGTAAAAGGTTCAAAAAGTGTAACCCCGTCGCTATAATGACATGGTGCAAATACAAAGATTTTTAAAATGGGTGAAAACACAAGATATGGGTCGTAACACATGTTGCAAAGTCAATATTTTCCTTTCTAAAATCTAATCGCAAAAGAATTTCATCAGCTTGATCTCTAATCTCCTACAAATATATGGCACCAAAGATCATGGGATTAAGAACCAGATTCAAATTCAAATCTTGAAAAAATTCATGTGTAATTTGACCATGCGTGGTTTGTGAAGGTTAACACATATTCAGATGTTATGCCTCAAAAACTAAGAGATACTTAGTAACAGTCCTGAATGATTATAAATACAGAAAAACTAAACTAAACCCCGTCTTACGTTGGAAGGCATTTAATTATGTTAGAATGAATTATTTTTAGGTTTATGTGAAAATTAGGTTTTCTTATCTTAAAGATACATGTTTAAGAGGGTAAATTACAGTAAACCCCCCTAAATTATAGTGGTTTTACATATCACCCCCTGATCTTAAAAAAATGATAAAATGCCCCTTAAAACTATTGAATTGTAACAATACATTTTAGTTTAAAAAATTTAACAATTTTTATGCACGATACCAAGTTTATATCAACTTTTTTAACGAAAATGTGTTGGTTATCACGGTTCAATAGTTTAAGAGGCACTTTGATGTAATCAAGGGTGCGGAAGTGTAAAAAAGAAGAAGTTATCTACATAACAACAACAACAACAACTTGGAAAATGGAAGAGGTTTTCTTATTTCTCTCTTTAAGCTTTCAATCTCAAAATGGCAAAAGTGTTACAAAAGAAGGCCCTTGGCCTATTTATATTAAACATACAAAAGGCTAAAAAAAGAACAAAATAAAAGAATATTAAAAAGGACGTCCATGTCCCTATGCTCCACCATCATTCTCCTCCCCTTGAGAAGAGGCCACATATACTCCATATATTGCCGATAGAAATCGTGGTCGATGTGCTAGAGGGTAACCTATAGGAATCTTTCGTCTCAGGACGGCCAACCCAACGAACTAAATAACGAGTATAATCGCCCAATGAGGAAGACACGAGCTCGGAGCCTAGAATCCCCTCAATGCGATCGACGTGGGAGCGGACTGGGTGGCCGGTGCTCATCGGCATGGGAATCGGAGGGGCAGGGGCGCCGCGAAACGGAGAAAGATTTGCCACGTTAAATGTGCGGTGCATACGAAACTCCTCGGGAAGATCAACCTCATAAGCATTCGTGTCACAAGCACGGATAATAGGAAAAGGTCCAAATCGTCGCATAAGAAGTTTGGAACCCTTGCCTTGGCAGTGCGCTTTCTGGAGATAGACCATGGCTGGATCACCCGGGCGGAAAGAGACAAAGCGGCGGTGCTCATCAGCAGCCTCTTTATAAGAAGTATACATGGATTGTAAGCGAGCACGAACATCGGCCTGGATGGATGTCAGACGAGCCGCAAACTCCTCGGCTGAAGGGCAGATAGGCACTGTCGGCGTAAGCTCGACGAGATCAATACGTATAGAAGGAGACTGTCCCAAGACAATCTGAAACGAAGAAAGGCCAGTAGATCAGTTGATGGCATTGTTGAAGGCGAACTCAGCTTGTGCGATCACTACGTCACACCTACGGGGATGCTCGAAAGACAGACACCGAAATAGGTCGCCCATACTACGGTTGACCACCTCAGTCTGGCCATCTGTCTGGGGGGTGAAAAGTTATCGGGAACTCCGTTCGTAAAAGCCGCAAAGTGTACGCCAGAAATGTCCTATAAATCGCACGTCTCTGTATGAAGTGATGCTACGTGGGACACCGTGAAGACGAACGATCTCTCGAAAATATAATGAAGCAACATGAGACGCATCTGTCGTGCGAGAGCAAAGGATGAAGTGGGACATTTTGAAAAACCTATCCACCACAACAAGAATAGAATCGTTATCACGAGAAGTGCGAGGCAATCCCACTATAAAATCCATCGATACAGCCAGTCATGGGCGCTCTAGAATCGGCAACGGAGTGTATAAGCCCGCATTAGTGTGCTAACCCTTGGTCGTCTGGCAAGTGTAGCAACGCTCGATAAAAGCGTTGGAATCTCTCCTCATCGTCAGCCAGTAAAATCGGTCCCTCGGCATCGCGTGAGTACGCGCTTGTCCCAGATGGCCGGCTAAACCTCCCCCATGGATCTCAGAAATGATCTTCTCCCATAGGGACAAAGATGGAATGCATAGGGTCATACCTCGGAGTAGGAACCCATCCTGTAATAGATACTCGTACGATGCTCTATTGCCCTATTGGCAAGCTGCGAAGATCGGCCCAAACTCTACATCTGTCGAGTAAAGATCACGGACCTTATCAAATCCAAACACTTGACTCCATAGAGTCACCAACGCATGTGCCCTCCTGCTAAGAGCGTCCGCCACTTTGTTCTCCTTCACCGGTTTATACTGTAAGTGGAAAGTGTAGCGCTGGAGGTACACGGTCCACTTGGCGTGTCGGTTACTAACACGCCGCTGACTATGTAAGAAACGGAGGGCCTTAGAAGCCATGACAGTGCTGAACCCGGCAATAAAGTGCCTATAAAAGCCCGCCAAGCCATGAAAGCTACGCACCTGAGAGACCGAAGAGAGTGAGGGTCAATCCACTATCACACCTTAACTTTGGCATCATCCACCTTGATGCCATCGCCTGAGACCACATATCCCAGAAAGGTCACTGATGGTACCATAAAAGCGCACTTGTTCAACGTAAGGAAGAAGCGCTCGGCTCGTAGGACCTCTAATACCTGGGCCACATGGTCTAAGTGCTCCTTCGATCGACTGTAGATCAGGATGTCATCAAAATAAACAACCACAAATTTATCCTTGAAAGGGCGCAGTATCTGTGTTATAACTCGCATAAAAGTAGATGGAGCATTAGAGAGGCCAAAAGGCATCGTCGTCCACTCGTATAGCCCATCCTTCGTCTTGAAGGCAGTCTTCCACTCATCCCCTGGTTTTATGCGAATTTGGTTGTAGTCGCTCTTCAAGTCTAGTTTGGAGAAAACCCTCGCACCATGGAGTCGATCTAGCATATCCTTCAACCTAGGAATAGGGAATCCGTACTTCACGGTGATCTTGTTAATAGCTCGACTATCAACACACATACGCCAACTTCCATCCTTCTTTGGCGCTAACAGGGCGGGTACCACACAAGGAGACATACTCTCCCGAATATAGCCCTTGTTACAGAGCTCTGTAACCTGTCTCTGCAACTCTGCGTGCTCCATGGGTGACATGCGGTAGTGGGGAAGGTTGGGGAGCTGCGCCCCGGGGATAAAATCAATGGCATACCTGAGAGGAGGAAGATCATCTGAGGGTGTGCACACATCGATAAAAGAATCCAACAAACTCTGAACACGTAGTGGGACAGTTGCCTCTGGGGTGGTGATGAGGCTAATGAGGGCATAGCACAACCCCGTCTCCACGACCTCTGTGGCTAACTCCTCATGTGAAACTATCACGGCTAAATCCTTACGCGAAACTATCAGGGCGAAAGGTCAAGACATCGGGAATGGTCGCATAGGGCGGAGGAGAAAGTTCTTCCCCTCATGCATAAATGAATAGGTATTGGCTCCAGCATCATGCATGCTGCGATGATCACATTGCCACGGCCTTCCCAAAAGAAGGTGACATACTCGCATATCCACCACAGTACATATAACCTCATCACGATAGTCCCCGGTGGAAAAAGTCACTCGACACTGTCGGCTAGGAGCTAGAGTGGATTCGTTTCCCAATCATCCAATACGACACGAGGTAGGCAATGATTCGGTGGGAAGGTTTAGCTTGTCAACCATCTCCTGTGCTACCAAATTATCACTAGCTCTCCCATCAATAATCATCATGCATAGCCTCCCCTTTGCGGTGCATCAAGTAAAAAAAATACTCGATCGAATCCAAGTGTCATAGCTAGGTGGTGGTGTTTGAGGATCGATGGGTGTGGTTATCATCACGGTATGTGTGTAGGTAGTAGAGACATCGGCAAGTTTTATTTGGGTCTGGCAAAAGGAATCATGTTGTCAACAAATGGATTGAACGGTGGGTAATGGGACATTGGTAGGAATGGGGAGACTGCCCAAGGAGGGGCTTCCCATATATAAGGATTTGGATTTTTAGAAGGAACGGTTGCTACGGTTTCTTGGAAATGGAGTAAATAGGGTTTAGGATTAATTTTTTTTGTTTAATTTGGCTAGGGTTTGTGTGGGAAGGATTCTTGGATGGATCAGGGGCAACAAAATTTGTTCTTGGTCAAGGGCCGCACAAGCTTGAAACTTCGGGTGGTTATCACTCAACCCAGCCATACGGTATGCTTCAAGAGGCTTCAATGCAGCTGTACTAGGTCAGTTCTGTTTATAAAGGTTGGCGGCATGTTTAATCATTGATGTCAGCACTGTTTTGTTAATTCCAGGGGCCCTAGGGTGTTCGGACTGCATTTCCGATGAATTCAGATCTGACAGTTTTGTTCGGCCTTCAAAGGAGGTGATTATGGTGTCATCGGGTGGCTAACCTGCACGGATCAGATCAATAGTAGGATCGGATTAATAGTTCTTCTTCCTACAATTTTCGGCAGCTTCTGGCAGCAATCAGTCCTGTCGAAGGGTCTTGTGTTGGTTTCGTCGGCACTGGAGATTTCATGGATTAATGGGTGTTTGTCTATGTGTGAATTGGTAGAATTAGGGTTCTTGTTTAGAGTTAGGGTTTGGAAGGTAATTTTGGGGATGATTCGGGTCTCATCAGGGTGAACCCAATTTGAATCCCAATCTTCAATTAACATGATTATTCCAAAAACAAACCACACTCTGATGCCAATTTGATGTAATCAAGGGTACGGAATTGTAAAAAAGAAGAAGTTATCTACACAACAACAACTTGGAAAATGGAAGAGGTTTTCTTATTTATCTCTCTAAGCTTACAATCTCAAAATGGCAAAAGTATTACAAAAGATGGCCCTTGGCCTATTTATACTAAACATACAAAAGTCTAAAAAAAAGAACAAAATAAAAGAATATTAAAAAGGACGTCCATGTCCATATGCTCCTGCATCACACTTTATCGAATTTTTAGATAAGGGGTGGTTTGTAAACCCCTATAGTTTAGGGGTTACTGTAATTTTCCCTATTAAGATTGGCTGATTTAGGGATCTCACACGAGGATATATACTTAGTACGGTTTGAAAATATTGTCCTACAAATCTGATCATTTTTGAAAATAAAATAATTGGATCCAAAACTATGACATGCTATCAGATTCCATATGGTATCTTTACTTTTTCTCTTTAGATAAATGGATTCGCATAGAGAATACTCCCTAACTAGTGAATTTTATTCAAACTAATAGCGGTTTGACTAATTTCAAGGTAATTAAGTCCAGAAAAATGAAGATTAGCTTCAGGAAAATCTGAAGTTGAGTACAAGTGATTTATGAGCATTAGATTGGAACTAGATAACAAAGGAGACACAACCAAGGGGTTTATGCGGTAAAAAAAAAAGCATAAATGAACGCTACTATGATCATGAAGCCTGTTTTTTTTTCCAGTTTCTTATTAACCTATGGAATTTCTGTATACAATTTGGGCATTCTAGTTTTGGGTCCATTCATTCAGCTTACAGCCCATATCTTTTTTATGCCCAAGTAACTCAAAGACAATGCTTGAAGACACAAGTGCCCCCTTAGTAGACCTTCATGTATATAAGGTCCTTGTCTGGTTTCATTTATATACAGTAAACTTGGGTAGCACTACACTATGAAGCACCGATAATATATACAAGGCTATGAATCTGTATCAATACACGTCCGATATGATCCAACACGCAATTTTAGTTATCCTGATTTTTTTATTTTTTAAAATTTTCAGATACATTCGAATACATAATGGATAAGCTTCGATACGTTACGGGTACACTTCAATACATTTTGTGCTCTTTTTTTCATTAAGTGTCCATTTGTTGGACTGATATCTAGAGTTGGGGAGTTGTGATTAATACCTGTTATTTGATAATTAATGAATTTTTGTTCAGAGTTAGTGTTGAATGTTGAATTAACGAGTGGATGGCAATTTACAGTGGTGGACAACATTGTTTTGGGCAAGAAACAACCCTTTGCCTTTCACTTTGCACTGTGCAGTGTTGAACGCCTGCACAAATCTGTTTTGAGAAAAAAAAACATGACCTGGGATTCCCCGCATATACGTATCCTACCTTTTTTTTTTAAATCCGTATTCACGTAACTGATGGTGCTCCCTAGGCACGACATCATAAAGCTTAGAAGATAAAATAGGTCTGCATATCAACCAAAATAAACATAAAAAAATAAAAGATAAATAAACAAAACAAGTAGAAGAAGACAAAATCGGTCTAGAACAAGGTATCTGATTCGCGATAATCAAACTTTAATTTAGCCGATGAAAACAGACGAGAAAAGCCATAATTAGTTCAAATCAGAATGTAGCGACATTCATGTGGCACAAATCTTACCATGTTAAACAATGACGGATCTTCTTTAAAGTAGTTAAGCGCCTCGTCTCCACTGAGGAAAGTAGAAAAATAAAATCATAAATCTTTGATAATTCAATACTACAGCCATCTCAAATTCAGAATCCTGAACTAAAAATCAAATTAAGGAAAAATTGATTTAGATGTAATGAACCGCCAAGAACAAACCTCCTTTGAGTATATTTTATTTCAGGACCTCCCCAACGTAAAGTGAGAGTATGATAACCCCATTACTTATAATATCATGATAAATACTTGACTATGATTTAACTAAAACAACTACATTATCTGATGACCAGGAAGAACTATAGCTTGCGCTAAGCAGAATTTTGTTGCAGACAGTGGTGATTCCCCCTGTCCTTAACAAATTCTTTATTATTTGTATATCTAATTTCTTTCAGTTCTGATGATTCTTAGAACATAGGAAGAAAAAATCAATTGTTGCGAGTTGTCATTACAAATAAAATGCTCATGTAGAAGTGCATTAACTACGAAATCCTTCATTATTCCACAATCGTAAGTGAGCGTCATTTGTTGAGAATGAAAAGGATGCATATGTAGAAGCAAGACTTTATCAATGCAAACAGTCACTTAAAAAGAAATTTATGGTTTGGATATTTGGTCACACCAAGTCTTATTTGGATATCAAGCACATATGACTTGTCATGTTTGAATAAGAAAAATGCCATCTTCATGATGCTTATCGTTACATTAGGTCTAATTTCATTGTTTCACAATATATGTTCTTAATTATACAATAAGATCGTGCTTTTCATAGAGACGTATTACAATTGGATGTTGTCGTGACATTTTTTGCATATATTTAATCTACTAGATGTCGAATGCAAAGGCATTGATTTCAAAGAATTGTTAGTATGTTTCATTCAAAAATACCTAAGAAAACTCTTACGAAGAAATAAATGTCACTCTTATTTATATTTTTCCTTGATTTCTTTTATTTTTCATTGTCTTTGATTTGAGATAGATTTAGTGAAATCTAATGACTTTAATTATTCTCGAAGAGACGTTTCATCATTTAAGTTCTATTGGCTACAATTAATAATATTTAAAATGGGGATAGTATTTTGGAAGATGCATTTAGCTTATATATGATTTAAGCCACGCCAGTTACGTTGAGCATGAAGAGGTAAATACGATTTGCTCCTATATTTATAAAGAGTTATCTTGCAAAAGACTTCATATTAATCCTAGTGGCATTTAGTTGTCCTTATTTTTTCTTACTCAGAAATTATCTATATAATTTTATACTATGTAAGGGGTTTGATTCTGCAATGTGATAATTGACCTGCTGCCCTGAATGCAATGCAGAAAGATAGTAAATAGACACAAGTTTTCCTTTGCCTATATCAGCTGAGAGAATCCAGACCGCTAGTATAAGTATTTTGGGTATGTAATTGGCTATCAATCTCCCATCCTCATAACGGAGGGCTTTATTTATAATTCAAAAGAGTCGTGTTACTTTACAAGCCTAATGAACTACAATATCTTGGGTAATCAGCATTTGTGGTGTCTATCATGACTTCCATAATTAATTTGTAGTAGGACCATGGCTCCATGATTTGTCACGGGGCATTTTTTTTCTGAAATCACCAAGTGAGGCACCAAGTTCGCTTTGCAAACTGGATCCGCCAACCCATTCTGGGGTTCACTAAAATTACCTATGTTATTAAAGTAGGTAAAACAGCAAATTATTCACACATGACACGAATTTAAAGAAAATCAAATCACAACCTTTAATTCGTCACTCAAAGATTACGAAAGCAACACTAAAATTCGTCCAGCGTGGTAACAGTAGACGTCAATTGTTATAAAAGTGGACGAAATGCACCACTACCCAAGCTTTCATGCACGAAATCACCTTATTTTGGGGTTTACTTGCCTAAGGCAAGGGAAACTAAGACTTTTGAGTGTTGTCACACCCATAATTACCATAATTTGAGGGTAAATTAGGGTGTGACAAACAATTCATAATAGATGAGACGCGTACACACATAACACAAATTTACGAAATCACTACTCCCAACCCTTTATTAATCACTCAAAGATTACAAAAGAATCACTAAAAATTCGACCAAGGTCTTAACATAGAACACAGCCTTAGCATGGCTAAATAGGTATACAAAAGATGATGGTCATTACACCCCAATTGCCTAAGAAAATAATTCGAATTCCGAATGACATGTGTCGTGGGCAATTTTCCAACCAATACAACGTCCCCACTAAGGCTGAACTTCTCCTCACATTTTTGCCACATGCGCACGATCAGAAACTGCCACAAAATTGTCATGACTCAACAATCTAGCCCATTTTCAGCTACCTTATCCAAAGGTCACAAAATTTGCAACCATTTAATTTTTGTGCACATGCCAAATGTGTCATTCAGCCTAAAGAACCAATGACGACCCACATTTTTTTAATAAGTGAGAGTAGATATCATTAAAAATAAGCCGCCTTAAGGGGGTGAAAACAATAAATCAGGTTGTATACAAAGTCAAAAGATGAAAAAACAGAAGTGAAGAGTCAAAGGACTCCCCACTCAAAGAAAAACTACCCTCTTCTCCTAAATTCCTCCAAAAACTCTACAAAATGAGGAATCGATGCCGGGAGCTCCTCTAAAAGCCTAAGATGAAGTATACCACAGTCTTGACGAAGCCACCTCCAATCCCTCAAAAAATCTCATATTCCTTTCCCTCCGCACCGTCCAGAAGATACACAAAAGGAACCATTGTGCATCTCCATGGACAACTCTCCCTAACACACCAAAGATCTCCAAGCTGCCATCACATCCTTCACCGAACCAGACATCAACTAGTGAACTCTAAAGAGAAAAAAAAAACTCCCACAAACTTCTCATTACCCGGTAATGCAACAACAAAATGATTTATTGTCTCCTCCACCTCCACCTCCTTACACATAGAGCACCAATTGGCCACTCTACAAAGCATGAGACGCGAGGCGAGCTTGGGATGGGCGCCTAAGCGTTATTTATGTTTTTATATAAACCAAGTATACTTTGAAATTTAAATTACTAACAACTAATATTGATTTACTTCTAACATTTCTTTAGATTCTCATATATAAATAAAAGACATTTCCAATTAAAGTTCATTACGACATCTAAAATACTAGTAAACTAATTTATCACAACGATTCATAAGTATTATATTATATCCAAATTGATTTACACGTGAACATTGGTAACGATACTTTAAGGCCCTATACTTTAACCATTACTAGCATTTCTTTGAAGTCCGGATTGCTAACACTAAGACAAAGAATAGATATATTCCGCACAAACACATTTTGTGCAATTGGTATTTGATTCCTAAAACAAGTAATATAAGTGTTACACGCAAAAAGAATAATGTTATTGTAGATATAAAACTAAGTAACATTTATAAATATCAATGTTCTAAAAGGCGTGTCTGGAAGTGAGGCGTGGGAGAAACGCCCCGCCTATGCCTTATGCGTGGTAAAAGGCGGTCAGGGGCGTGGTCAATGGCGCCAAGGCGTGTTAAGGCGTGTTTTTTATACTTTAGCAAAATGACGTCGTTTTTTAAGAACCTTTTTTTTAACAAACGGACCGATATATCGTCCAAAACAATCAAAAAATAAACGTAAACCCAAACCTCTCTACATCTTTCTGCCTCTCGTCCAAAAAAAAACTACATTGTCGATTGACTTCCGACCAAGCTCCTCTCTGTCTCCGACCGACTTCCGCCAAAACCTCCTAGCATCCGACACCTTTTCAACCCCGACTCCAACCTTTAGATTTTATAGTATATCTCTCTATTTTCTCACTTTTGGGGGCTAATCACTTCAGTTTCTTTTTTTATTCCCTATTTTCAGCCCTAAATATGACTCCGAACTGAAAAATATAAATACTTTCGGTGTTTTTTCCTTCCTATTAAGTTTAGACAATATAAATACATTCAATGCTTTTTTGTTTTCTATTTGTTTCATTCGAAAGCTGAAAATTATATTTCTTGCATTAAACCATTTTGTATTGATTAATGGATGATTATTGGTATTGATAACTGAACGATGACTACCAAACATACAGATATATTTTCAAATTTCAATGTACGTTTTATTTTATTGTTTTACTAGCCTTAGAATAATTAAAAAATAATAAAGAGTAAAAACATCTTTTTACGCCTATGCGCGCCTAGGCTCCTAAGGCTTGACCTCTACGCCTCGATCACACCTCGCGTCTTTTAGAACCTTGATAAATATTATGCAAAAAAATGCTATTGTATATATACAAAGCACCACTCACACATGTGATATATATATATATATATATATATATATATATAGAGAGAGAGAGAGAGAGAGAGTTGGGCTCATGTGCACACTATGTTTGCACATCATTTTTTTAAAATAGTAAAAAAAAAAAATTGAATTGATTTTTTGTGTGTTATATTTAAACATTTCAACGGATCCATGTAAAAAAAATCAACTAAAAAAAACTTTTTTTGATATTTTTAAAAAATCAGTCAAACTTTCGCTGCTTTTAAGCACTTTAAAAGCTGCAAAAGTTTGACCGATTTTTTAAAAATAGCAAAAAAAGTTTTTTTTAGCTGATTTTTTTTACATGGGTCCGTTGAAATGTTTAAATATCACATAAAAAAAATCAACTCAAAAATATTTTTTTTAATGCTTTCAAAAACTGGTGTGCGCCAACACTGTGCAAACTTAGTGTACACAAGAGCTTGCCTCTCTCTATATATATATATATATAGAGAGAGAGAGAGGTTCACAAGTGAACTTTTTAATGAACCTAAAAGATGAACTTTTTAATGAACCTTAACAAAATAACACCTAACAACTCATTACTTTTAATTTCTACGTTGTAATTGGTCCGCGCCAGCAGCAACGAACACGCATGTCGATCGATCCCCAATTCCCTCACCCCCCTGCACCCCACCTCACCCCCCATCCCAACCACCACCATCACCATCATCATGGCAGCCCGGGCTGCCATTGGGGGGGGGCGGGGGGATCAATCGACACACGTGTTCGTTGCCGCTGGCGCGGACCAATTACAACATAGGAATTAAAATTAATTAATTGTTAAGTATTTTGTGTTAAGGTTCATCAAAAAGTTCATATTTTAGGTTCACTTGTGAACCTCTCCCTATATATATGTGTGTGTGTGTGTGTGTGTGTGTGTGTAAGAGGGTAGTTTAGATAAGATGGAGGCATAACCCCTTTTTGAGTATAGTAATAATACGTTAAACAGCAACATTATTGATTAACCACAGGACATACAAACACGACTCAATGAAGATAGACTCAGTTTGAACTCACAAATCTCTCGTGTATAACCTAGAAGGTAGTAATGAACTTAGAAGTAACTTAACTAGAGGGAGAGAGAAGTAAGCACCCTAGATACACCTTGGCAGGCAGCCAAACACACCAACCACCCTCAAGAATCTCTGTCAAGTATTAAAAACTTCGTAATAAATGACAATGGTGGGTGAGTAAACTCTCTGGTTTGTAATAACTCTCTAGTAATCACTTCTGAACTCTCAAGAAGATCATCCTCTCCTCAGAGGTGGTTGGGGTCCTTAAATAGCCTCCCACACCACTCCCGAGGCAACTCTGCCATTAATGCCTGTGAAAGACATCCCTCAAACTTTATGTCACAAACATTAAATACCTGATGCACTAGTTGTCTCCACGTCATAAACATTAAATGCCAAGACATGCCTTTTGCCTAACCACTGTGTGTCAGGGGGCTGTTGTCACAGAAGTGGCTCACCAACTGTCTGACAGCCCCAAATACCACGGTGGTTTACTCAAGTGCATGTCTGACATTGCCTAGCTGGTTAGTGACATCAGATAAAGTGGATGTGTCATTAAGTAGAGGGTTGTTTGGCTCACAACTCAACACCCGATGGAACTCAAGGTTGCTCCCCCCGTGGTTCCACGGTCAGGTTCTTCGGTGTTTTACCAGGTGTATCTAAGATGATCAGACAAGCCCCAACGGTGCCTCACTTCTCAATCCTCCAAACCAAGTCCCTCTACAGTTCCCACGGCGAGGTCATTCGATAGAGCATGAAAGCTCTCCCAGGCTCTGCCAAGTCTGGTCTCTCGCGAGTACCATTTGACCTCACACTAAAACTCATTATTATTCTCGTTACATCATTACAACCGTTATAGCTTATAGTCAATATAAACAAAGATGCAATATGACTAACACAACAAGCTAAAGTATGAGTTGCCACGCTAAGCTGCCTCGCTGAGTTGCCACGCTTGAGCTGCCACGCTAGGCTGCCTCGGTTTCTTAATCCCAAACACTGTTGCTAATGGGGGAATTATCCCTAATCTCAGGATTACCTTCAAGCTCCCTCTACAATATATATAATTTCGATGCAACAATTGTCCTATGTACTTTCTATGTAGAACTATGCAAATTTTTTAATAACGACGATTTTTTTCACTTCGTCCGCTTTCTTGCCGCCTAGCCCCTGGGCAAGGCGCTCACCCCGCGCCTAAGCGAGGTCTAGGCGGGACTTTTAAAACACTGACTTGCCATTTAGCTGATGTCCAAGCAAAAAAAGAAAAATGTATTTATTATAGGGTGCCCACATACGCCAAATACTCCTCCAAGGAAAAGAATCCCCAATCCCACCCCCACCCCTCAAGACAAAGTAATAATCTCTCGTCGTAAATATGTCCTTCGCAATTCTCTTACAACTCAATCGATCATCTCCACCTGTGGGTGCTCCCACACCTCCAACCAATCCATAAACTCCACCTCCTCCAATTCCAAATCACGAAATCTCCTCCTAAATTTGGGATTCCATACACTCTATCCCCCACCCTCAATACATTGTCAAACACCACTCTTTCCCTCTCACTCGCTATATGAAAAAGACCAAGAAATCTCTCCTATGAAGGCACCTCCCCACCGCATTTGTCTCTTCGAAACCTGACTCTTGAATAACGAATGTGGAAAGAACTCTCTTCTCCACCCCCACCCCGTGCAATCTTCTTCCACAAACCCACCACATGAGGCAATCTCCCCCCACCTAACCAATCTATTGAGACCAAATCCCCATCTAGCCATATAACTGTGTTGAGTATCCAAAACTGACACTCACTTTAGAAGAATTTCAACTTCAAGGCTTTGCGGGGTTGGAAACAAAGACATAACAATCTGATTGTTAGTTATCATTTTATTTGGTCATCTATTATTATAATATATGCTATAACTATGATACATAATTATAAATCAGATTAGTAAAACGTACGAGCATGTGTAGAGCTTCTTGTTTATCATTCGAAATTGGCCTCCTGATAATCTCGCTCTCATCTGGAAACATAATATTGCATCATTATCCCATTCATGTGCATATAAATATATATGTGGAGAGAGGCGGGGGGGACCTTATCAAGAAAAGTGGAGGACTTGGAGGAATTTCTGATAGTGGATTGTTTATCAAGGGTATGATTAAGTGCAAGGGTAGTCTGCTTAGAAGAGTTTTTGGACTGAGGAATTTTGTTACGCTTGTTCCCCTTTTCCGTTTTCGGCTGCCTCCCTCCTCCTTCGTCATCCTCGATTTTGTCACTTCCAAGTTTTTGATATCAATTTTACTAAATAGGGCAGATACGATATGTTTTACATCGAATTAAGCCTAAGCTATGGGCCGGACCCGACAGGTTCACCACTTCTTCTAGTATATTTTTAAAATTATAGGAAGTCACATAATCATTCAAAATTATTCGTAATCGCATTTAATTGACTCTCCTTTTTCACAAAAGATGGCACTTGTATCATAATTGTTACAGCTAGGTTTTAGCCTTGCGTGATGCGCGAGCGTTTTATAGGGATTGTTGTATACTCTATATCATAAGAGAATTTGAAAGTATAATGTGGCAAGCGTTTGTTCCAAATTTTTTATATTTGACAACATGTCCTTCACTCCTTTCAAGGTATTTTGATGACTACAAATGCATAAAATTGAGGAGGGACCAAAGAGATTATAGAACAAAGAAGTCTTAATCCATTTAAATATATGGCAAGCTAAGAATTTTCATAATTAGTAACTATTGCGTGATTGTAATTTAATGAGTGAGAGTAGCGAAAAATACATAAACTACTTAAAGAGAGAAATAGAGAGATACCAGAGAATGATAATCCATGGCATCCAAAAATGAAAATTGAAAGCTACAAAGTTATTCCTGACATGTGCAATTAATTTTAGAAAAAGTTCTCGAAACAATGCTATAATCATTAAGATGATGACTTGAAATTTTTATTAAAAAAATGAAACAAAACAAGACATAAAATAGACTAATATTCTACAAAACTAAGCAATAATACGTAACTACCACACTCAATAACATTGTTGTCAATGAGAGATGTTTGCTTCATTAAGAGTTTTCTGGATCTCCTTTTGAAGATAAAACACATCCAAACTTACTCTTGAGATTAGTAGAAAAACATGTGCAAGGTACGACAGGAAACATCTAAAAAGAATAATGCTACTAAAAGAATAATGCTACTGTAGATATAAAACTAAGTATCATTTATAAATATCAATGTTCTAAAAGGCGTGCCTAGAAGTGAGGCGTGGCAGAAACGTCCGGCCTATGCCTCATGCGTGGTAAAAGGCGGTCAGAGGTGTGGTCAACAGCGCCAAGGTGTGTTTTTTATGCTTTAGCAAAACGACGTAGTTTTTTAAAAACCTTTTTTTTAACAAACGGACCAATATATCGTCCAAAACGATCAAAAGACAAACGTAAACCCAAACCTCTCTGCATCTTTCTGCCTCTAGTCCAAAAAAAAAAAACTACATTGTCGATTGACTTCCGACCAAGCTCCTCTCTCTCCGACCGACTTCCGCCAAAACCTCCTTGCCTCCGACACATTTTCGATCCCGACTCCAACCTTTAGATTTTATAGTATATCTCTCTATTTTCTCACTTTTGAGGGCTAATTACTTCAGTTTTTTTTTTGTTTCCTTATTTTCAGCCCTAAATATAACTTTGAACTGAAAAATATAAATACTTTCGATGTTTTTTCCTTTCTATTAAATTTAGACAATATAAATACATTCAGTGCTTTTTTGTTTTCTATTTGTTTCATTCGAAAGCTGAAAATTGTATTTCTTATATTGAACCATTTTGTATTGATTAATGAATAATTATTGGTATTGATAACTGAATGATGACTATCAAACGTACAGATATATTTTCAAATTTCAACAAATGTATTATTTTATTGTTTTACTAGCCTTTGAATAATTAAAAAATAATAAAAAGGGAAAACGTCTTTTTACGCCTATGCGCGCCTAGGCTCCGAAGGTTTGACCTATACCTCGCGTCTTTTAGAACCTTAATAAATATTATGCAAAAAGATGCTATTGTGTATATATATATATATATCGATGCAACAATTGTACTATGTACTTTCTATGACGATTTTTTTCACTTCGTCCACTTTCTTGACGCCTAGCCCCTAGGCAGAGTGCTCACCCCGCACCTAAGCTGGGTCTAGGCGGGCCTTTTCAAACACTGACTTCCCATTTAGATATTGTCCAAGCAAAAAAAGAAAAAAGTAACTATTATTGGGCGCCCACATACGCCAAATACCATTCCAAGGAAAAGAATCCCCAATCCCACCCCCACCCCTCAAGACGGACTAATAATCTCTCGCCGTAAATATGTCCTTCACAATTCTCTTACAACTCAATCTATCATTTCCACCTGCGGGTCCTCCCACACCTCCCACCAATCCATAAACTCCACCTACTTCAATTCCAAATCACGAAATCTCCTCCTAAATTTGGGATTCCATACACTCTATCCCCCACCCTCCATACATTGTCAGACACCACTCTTTCCCTCTCACTCGCTACACGAAAAAGACCAAGAAATCTCTCCTCTGAAGGCACCTCCCCACCCCATTTGACTCTTCGAAACCTGACTCTTGAATAACGAATGTAAAAAGAACTCTCTTCTCCACCCCCACCCTGCGCAATCTTCTTCCACAAGCCCACCCCATGAGGCAATCTCCCCCTACTGAGACCAAATCCCCATCTAGCCACTATCACCCTCCTCCATAACCGATGCTTGTAAACAACCCACGATTTTGCATTTCTCATCATCACAAATCCAACTCTTGTTACTTGCAGCCCACAAATAAACTTTATTTTACTGAAGAGTAAAACGTACGATTGACGTCAAACTCATGTTAACAAGTGGCAAATTTGATTCTGAATCTAGGCTTTATAAACTTTACTGAAAAATAAAATCCCTCGCACCATTGACGTCAAACCAGCAACATGGACTTTGAGGGCTTATATTACATGGGTGGCTCAGGCTTTGCGGAGTTGGAGACAGAGATTAGTTATCATTTTATTTGGTCATCTATTATTATAATATAAGCTATAACTATGATATATAATTGATAAATCAGGTAAGTAAAACGTACGAGCATGTGTAGAGCTTCTCGTTTATCATTCGAAAATGGGCTCCTGATAATCTCGCTCTCATCTGCAAACATAGTATTGCACCATCAGTATCCCATTCATGTACATATAAATATATATGTAGAGAGAGAGAGGGGGGGAGGGGTAACCTTATCGAGAAAAGTGGAGGACTTGGAGGAATTTCTGATAGTGGATTGTTTATCAAGGGTATGATCAAGTGCAAGGGTAGTCTGCTTAGAAGAGTTTTTGGGCTGAGGAATTTTGTTACGCTTGTTCCCCCTTTTCCGTTTTCGGCTACCTCCCTCCTCCTTCGTCATCCTCGATTTTGTCACTTCCAAGTTTCTGATATCAATTTTACTCAATAGGGCATATATGATATGTTTTACAACGAATTAAGCCTAAGCCATGGGCTAGACCCCACCGGTTCACCACTTTCTTCTCATATATTTATAAAACTAGAATGCAACTCGTGCGATGCACCGGCATTATATATACACTTAGATATATGAACATTACAACAATTACTTAATCACTCACTACAATTCAAAAAACATATATTCAATGATTTTAGCCCCTGAAAATACTTTGGGCTGAAGTTTAATATGTTTTTTAAAATTTGGAAGTAAAAAACTTATCCTACAAATTTCAACATACACAAATTGCATCATATTTCTTAAAGCCAACAAATAAAGATGATCATATTAAAAAATACATTAGAGATTGTAAGGTCCGGTTTGTTTGTACCTCTGAACTCTGAACTTAAGCCATTTAGATTTCAGAGGGAGCAAAAATATATTTGTTTTCCATAGGATTCAGATAGCAACGGTAATATTTTTGAGTTAATGGTTCAGAGATTCTAAACCCTCTAAATCTGAAAACTTAAATCTGAACGAAAGTTTGTTTCTAATAATACCCTTGAAATGACAGTAGTGTAGGTAATACATAGATAATAAGAAAAACTGTTTTTTCTACTAAATAAAATAAAGCTGTTTTTTCTACTAAATAAAAAAAAGTTGTTTTCATAAAAAAAAAAAAAAAAAAATTGTTTTTTCTACTGAATAAAAAAAGCTATTTTTTCTACTGAATAAAAAAAGGTATTTTTTCATTAAAAAAAAACATTTTCCTACTAAATAAAAAAAGGCAGTTTTCATTAAAAAAAAAAAAAACTGTTTTTTCTACTAAATAAAAAAAAAGCTGTTTTCATAAATAAAAAAAAACGTTTTTTCTACTAAATAAAAAATAACTGTTTTCACAAAGAAAAAAGCTGTTTTTTCTACTAAATAAAAAAAGTTGTTTTCATTATAAAAAAAGCTGTTTTTTCTACTAAATAAAAAAAAGTCTAAATAAAAAAAGGCAGTTTTCATTAAAAAAAAAAAAAAAACTGTTTTTTCTACTAAATAAAAAAAAAGTTGTTTTCATAAATAAAAAAAAATATTTTTTCTACTAAATAAAAAATAACTGCTTTCACAAAAAAAAAGCTGTTTTTTCTACTAAATAAAAAAAAGATGTTTTCATTATTAAAAAAAAGCAGTCTTTTCTACTAAATAAAAAAAAGATGTTTTTTCTACTAAATAAAAAATAGTTGTTTTCATGAAAAAAGGAAGCTGTTTTTTCTACTAAATAAAAAAAAACTGTTTTCATAAATAAAAAGGAAGCTATTTTTTGTACTAAATAAAAAAAAAGTTGTTTTCATAAAGGAGATGAGTGGAGAGATATATAAGGAAGCTACTCTACTTTGGGGCTACCTTTTTAGGATTTGAGAATGAGATTTCTCTCTCTTCACCAAAATCATTCAAGGCATATTAAGGCTTGTCAAATCTGACGTGTCAATTTTGGAGAGATACTAATGAGCTTTTATATAGAGTATAAAGATTAGAAAATATTTCATATAAATGGAACTTCATAGAAAGATCGCCTAAAAAAATAATTAAAGCGCCATCCCCCGGTGTCTATAGAGGAGAATAAAAAAAACTTGAATCTGAAAACTTAAATCTGAGCGAAAGTTTGTTTCTAATAATACCCTTGAAATGACAGTAGTGTAGATAATACATAGATAATAAGAAAAACTATTTTTTCTACTAAATAAAATAAAGCTGTTTTTTCTACTAAATAAAAAAAGCTGTTTTCATAAAAAAAAAAAAAAGTTGTTTTTTCTACTGAATAAAAAAAGCTATTTTTTCTACTGAATAAAAAAAGCTATTTTTTCATTAAAAAAAAAAACATTTTCCTACTAAATAAAAAAAGGCAGTTTTCATTAAAAAAAAAAAACTGTTTTTTCTACTAAATAAAAAAAAAGCTGTTTTCATAAATAAAAAAAAACGTTTTTTCTACTAAATAAAAAATAACTGTTTTCACAAAGAAAAAAGCTGTTTTTTCTACTAAATAAAAAAAGTTGTTTTCATTATAAAAAAAGCTGTTTTTTCTACTAAATAAAAAAAAGATGTTTTTTCTACAAAATAAAAAAAAGTCTAAATAAAAAAAGGCAGTTTTCATTAATAAAAAAAAAGAAGCTGTTTTTTCTACTAAATAAAAAAAAAATCTGTTTTCATAAATAAAAAAAATATTTTTTCTACTAAATAAAAAATAACTGTTTTCACAAAAAAAAAGCTGTTTTTTCTACTAAATAAAAAAAAGTTGTTTTCATTATTAAAAAAAGCTGTTTTTTCTACTAAATAAAAAAAAGTTGTTTTCATGAAAAAAGGAAGCTGTTTTTTCTACTAAATAAAAAAAACTGTTTTCATAAAAAAAAAGGAAGCTATTTTTTGTACTAAATAAAAAAAAAGTTGTTTTCATAAAGGAGATAAGTGGAGAGATATATAAGGAAGCTACTCTACTTTGGGGCCACCTTTTTAGGATTTGAGAATGAGATTTCTCTCTCTTCACCAAAATCATTCAAGGCATATTAAGGCTTGTCAAATCTGACGTGTCAATTTTGGAGAGATACTAATGAGCTTTTATATAGAGTATAAAGATTATAAAAAGTCACGTAATCATTTAAAACTATTTGTAATCGCATTTAATCGTTTTTCTATCTTTTCATAAAGAATGGCACTTGTATCATACTTGTTACAACTAAATTTTAGCCTTACGCGATGCGCGAGCGTTTTATAAGAATTGTTGTATACTTTACATCATAAGAGAGTTTGAAAGTATAATGTGGCAAGAGTTTGAACCACCCTATATTTTTTACTCACTTGAGTCTATATTATATAGCCGCTTGCCTAATTTGGAAATAGTGACAAAATTTGAGTCATACCCTAGTTTACCAAAAACTCCAGACTCTCCATGATATTTCCTTTATTAGTCTCAAAGGTATAATACCAACACTGCTCCTAGGATTGCATTTATATGTTGCATTCATATTAATTTAAGTGTGTGAGTATTAATTCCCATTAAAATAATTTTCTAATAATTTTGGGATTTTTTAAATAAATTTTAGGAATTTATTAACATTTTTAAAACATTTAAAAATTGGTTTTAAAATATTTTGGGCCTATTTGTAAATTCTTTTATCTCTTAAAAACTTTGGTTGGGTAGAATCCGAAAGCGGCAGAGAAATGTGTAGTATAAAATGGAATTATTTAAACTTTAAAAACACGTGTTTTATTGGTAATCTTGACCTTACACGTGTTGTTGTTATACCGGTTAGATTTGTGTTTGTTTACACTCATAGTCTTAAGAATCAATCATGTTCGTTCGATCGTTGTCAATCTACGGCTTGCATGTATTTGTATCAATCCTTGTGATGCCTGAGTGGACCAATGAACGCACGTTTAAATGCGGTGTGTTTTCAGCCCTAAGATTTACATCGTTTAAGCCTGAATCAATCTTAGCCGTTGTTTTGCTTTAATCTTCCCGACCTTTCCATCCAGCAGTATAAATATATGCCATAGGGTTAACGTTTACAATCGTTTGATCACCTCAGAGTTAAGAGAATAAAAGAGAGAAGAGAGAGAGAGAGAGAGAGAGAGAGAGAGAGAGAGAGAGAAATTAGAAATCGTACCCAAACCCTGTAAACTTTTCTTCAGAAAATTTACCCTATGAGTTTGAGAGTTGTTCCAGTCGAAGAATCATTCATCTCTGGTCTTTAATCTCTTGTCCAACTTGTCACGAGTTTGGATCTCATTTTCTCTTCATAAAAAGTGTTGATCTGATCTATTTGTGATATAAATCACGTAAATTTGCACTTTTTTCAAGAAATCCTTATTTGTTGGTTATTTTGATCTCAAAATTTTTCTAAACCTGTTACCAACAAATCTTTTTTATGTTTCAAAGTTTGAGAAAAATTGACTTCTATCTAGTTGAATATCTTGAGACGTTTGTGCTTTTAAAGTTTATATTTCACGTTTTATGAAATCGAAGTGTATATAAATAAAAAGAAAGCATATGGAACTAGACCTGTCAATGGGTCGGGCTGAACCCGGACCCAATCCGTATAATAGGGTCTGAGCATATTTTTTTGGACCCGAGACCCGAAGACCCGTTTATTAAACGGGTAGGGTCTGGATCTTATACAAGACCCGGATCCGAAGTCCCGACCCGGATTGTACATTATTATTTTATAAATATATATACATATACTATAAATTTATATATATTTATAAATATATGTTATCAATATAACATCTAAGTAATACATATAAAAATATATATTTATGTATATAATAAATATAAATAATATATGTTTTATTTATACTAATAATATTCTATAATACATTACAAAATATTTTAATTTAAGATTAAAAAATAAAAAAGGGGGATAATATAAAATAAATGTATATATTTGACCAGACCTGGACCCGAACCCGAGACCCGAAGACCCGAACGGATCTGGGTCTGGATCTAATATTGTAGACCCGATGAAGGGCCGAACCCGATGAAGACCCGATTACACGGATCTGAATCTCCCTAAACCCGACCCGGCTCCGACCCGTTGCAGGCCTATATGGGACCTTGGCTATTTTGAAAAGCAAGGTTCTCACTCGATCTGTGCTAAAGAATAAAGATCAGAAGTCTAATGTTTTCAACAAACTGAGATTCAGAAATCCAAACGTATATTAGACAATATCTATAATTTGTAGGGAAATTTGTCTGTATAAGTGTGTGTGTGTGTTGCAGGCATGTGTTAGGCACTTCACCACTTACACTTTTCACACTACAACATTAAAGAAGTGTTGGTAGAGATATTCTTGACTTTTAAAGTCAACATAAAGCTAAAGGATAAGGAGTTACAAAGTTGAGAGAACAACTACAACATCAGAGTCTTCCAATAAGCCAGAATTACCTAATGGAGTTGGTAAAAATTCTTGACTTAAATTAGGTCTGATTGTGTGTTTAGTTTATTATATAACTTGTAATTTGTTTACTCTATTTTAGTGGATTTTGCTTTTGATGTGTAGAGACCTCCGTGTATATATCCCCAATTAGGTGGGGTTTTACCACGTTAAATTACCTATGTACTTGCATGTCCAATCTTCCTCTCGCCCCCTTTTGATTGCATGCTGATTTAGAATATATTTAGTTTTGTTTTTCAAAACTTGGTCACCTAACTAAAATATCTCGTTCATAACTTTTTATACACATCTTGTGTTAGTATTTGTTTTGTAAAAAAGGAGTTTCTCAAACAAACTGTTCGGAGCCATTTAAATTATCTTAAACCTTTTAAACAACCTAAGTGGCACTATTTTTCAATTGGTATCAGAGCGTTAGTTTTATAAAATATTTTTGATCCCAAGTTTCTGAAATTATTTTTTTTTAAAACAAAACAATTGATAAGAAATTTGAGAGATTGGGTAACCTATCCAGACCCCCACTATTTGATGGGACCAATTTCCTTTACTGGAAAGTGAGCATGGTTGCTTTCATCTAAGGTACATTGGAAGACGATGTATGGGATGCTATTGAAAATGGATACACTTTTTCTACTAAACCATCCACAGAAGGAAGTATTGTGATGATTAGGAAATTGCTAAGTGAATTCACCAAAGAAGAGAAACGGACCTCCCTTAATAATAATAATAATAATAAAGGCAAAAATGCCATATTTATGTCTATCAATGAACAAGAATTCAAGATGATATCTTTTTGTAGTATCTCTAAAGAAGCATGAGACACTCTAGTGACTGCACATGAAGGAGACACACTTATTAAAGCTGCTAAAACCCAAATGTTAATCCAGCAGTACAACACTTTGGAGACTAAGTTATTTGATGACTTCTATATTAGATTAACAGACATAGTGACTAAGATGCATGCTAATATAATTATCTGTGATAGGAAGGAAATTATTTCTAAAATTCTAAGGTCACTTCCACAAAAAATTTATAACAAGCGCTATGATGGACGATCCAAACTTAACACCTGAACTCATGAGTAGCAAGATAAGGATAGTGGAAATGGAATTAGAGTTTACGAAGCAACTAACTCATACTCAAAAGAAACAGTCTAGTTCTAATCTTGTCTTCTCCTCTAAGTTAACCAAACCTGAGTTCAATTTGACTAATACTGACTTAGACTCTGATGAGGACTATAATTTAGACAATTTGGATAATCACATTGCCTTAATGTCTAAACAGTTTAAGAAAATTTTAAAATTTCGAAATAAAATTACAAACAAACAAGGCAAACCTGCTTATTCAAATTTCTCTAATAATAAGCCTCATGAGAAAAGACATGACAAACACCAGACTGATAACCAAACAAACCTTGAAAAGACCTCAAAAATATTGAGTGTTTTAGATGTGAGAAATATGACATATGGCAAATGATTGTAGAGTCAACTTGAATAAGAATAACAGAAATAATATGGCCAATTTGTGCAAGACATGGGATGACTCAAGTGAATCAGAAACTGATAAGCTTGAGTCGTTTAATTCTTTTGACCCCTGTATGTCATTCTTTGCCAAAATCATTTATACTGATGAGCCTATGACTAGTACTGAATTTAATAGTAGTATCTCTAATCATACCATGCTGAATGATATTGTTCCTAATGGATTATCTGCTTTGGTACTTGAAAATGTTACTAGTAGTTCTACTGTTGTGTGTATGAGTAAAAGGGGACGTTCTATTGACGATGAAAATGTGTGTGTGAGTCCTAAAAATGAATTGCTAGGGGACACTACACACTGTACACTTAGTGACTCCGACAATGAGGGCCTCCTAGATATTCACTAACTATACACGAAAACCCTCAAAAAGAGTACTAAACTTAAAAAATTAGTCAAGGACCTTACCCAGAAAATGGAAGCCTTAAGCCAAATGATCAAACATAATGCTGAAGAGTACACCTTTCAATGTCTAGATCATGAGAATGTGACTACAATTTTTGCTCAAAAAATCAAGGAACTGTCTTAATCAAATTAAATTATGGAAAAGAAATATAAAGGGACGTTGTTAGAATTGGAACAAACCAAAGAAAAGATATCAACAGTCTTCAAAAAATTTGCAAAATTTGAAAATAATTCAAACTATTTTGAAGACTATGTTGCTGAAAGTAAAACCAATTCTGATGACAGAACTGGAATAGGATTTTTCTCGAGTAATAACAAACAAACGAAAAACCTTAAAACTATTAAGTTTGTGTCCGGTGGCAAAAGACCTATTGAAATCTATCCAGATTTTCATGCCTTGAAAAATGACTTTGATTTGAAACAGCAAAAGATAGACATTTGTGAGGCCACTACCTCTAAGCTTAATGTCGAACATAAGGCTAAATACATCTGTCCTCCCATAAGTAAATGCGAATCATATTTCCAACCTGTGCCCCCTAGAAATAAAGCCAGAGTCCAACCTTTAGGCAAACTTATATTTAACAACTTTCCTAAGGATACGCCTCCTACAAGCCATCTTTATTGCTCATATTGCGATGTCTATGGACATTTTGTTGATGGATGTTTTTCTAAACGTCTATATAAACCGGTCTTTAGTTCATATGTCTATCATAATTTTAACTACTCTAGGATAGGCAGAAATGACTATATTCTTCCTAGGCAACCAAATAAGAACTTTAACTATCGTAATAGGAAGAAAATATCTAGTACTAAAAGATCATCAACAAGAGAAAATCATAGATTCATGCCTAAACCAAATGCTCAGAAATTTGAGAAAAATCAATCTGCGCAAAAATAGTTTAAAGAAAAGGCTAATGCTCGCAAATTTGACCTTATTCGAGATAATCAGCATAAACATTTAAAAACTAGAGCAATTTGGGCTAGGGAGGATGAATTAAGACCCCCAGTTGAAATGTAATATCGTGATCAGTGCTTTGAAAGCTGAGCACACAGCATCTGGATGGTATTTAGATACAGGATGTTCTAAACACATGACTGGAGATGATACCAAACTTTTAAATAAAACTAGTTTCTCCGGAGGTAAAGTTTAGTTGAAGGTGGGGTATCAGCCCAGATCATTGGTAAATTGACACTTCATGAAAAAAAGGTTACCTACTTTAGAAGATGTACTTCTAGTAAAAGGTCTGAAAGAAAATTTACTTAGTATATCACAATTTTGTGACTCTAACCATAGTATCACATTTTCAAAGAATAATTGCAAAATTTTAAATGAAAATGGTGATCGCATTATTATAGGCCTTCGTACTCCAGATAACTGTTACACAGTTAGTCCAAGTAATGAGGTTTGTAACATTTCCAGAATGGATGATAATAAGATTTGGCATAATAGGGTGGGTCACGTAAATTTTGATAGCCTTGGTAAATTATGTTCTCAAGAAATAGTTAGAGGTTTTCCTAAGATAAAGCCTATATCAAACATTGTTCGTGGGCCTTGCCAAGAAGGAAAAATGGTTAAGTCTGCACATAGAAAAGTCAAAGATGTATTGACTTCTAAACCTCTAGAACTCATCCATATGGACCTGATGGGTCCTGCTAGAACGGTTAGTCTATGTGGAAATAGATGCATCTTAGTGATGGTCGATGATTTTACCCACTCTACTTAGATAGCTTTCCTTAAACAAAAGTCTGACACCTTTCAAGAATTGATTAAAATTCTTCTACGTATTGAGAACGAAAAGGATAGTCAAGTAAATCGTATCCGTAGTGATCGAGGTGGAGAGTATAAATACTTAGGAGTAACTGAATATTATACACATAATAGATATCAACATGAATTTAGTTCTCCTAAAACTCCTCAGCAAAACGGTATAGCTGAAAGAAATAATAGGATTATTCAAGGAATGGCATGAGTTATGATTCATGTCAAAAGCCTTCTTAAGTATTTTTGGGTAGACGCTGTTAGGACTACGTGTCACGCTATAAACAGAGTATACCTTGGAAAAAGTACCAAGATAACTCCTTATAAACTTTGGTATGAGAAGAAACCTAACTTAAAGTATTTTATAACCTTTGGCGCTGTGTGTTACGTGTGTAAGGACATAGAGCATTTGTCCAAATTCAAAAACAGAGGTGATAAAGCCATCTTCTTAGGTTACTCTCCAAATAGTAGAGCATATCGCGTCTATAATCTTCGTACCAAAACCTTAATGGAATCTATTAATATGATTGTTAGTGACACTAATGTTGAGAGTAAACCCACATAACCAACTATCATGGAAGAGTCTGAAAATATTTTAAAATGTAACTCCCCAAAGATAGATGTTTCTTTACCAACTGAGATGCTCGAAGTACCTAATCGAGTTCCTAAAGATCACCCCTTAAACAACGTGGTTGGTAACCTTACTAAGCCTGTTCGTACAAGATCCCAACTACGAAATTTTGCTCATTATGCATACTGTGTGTCCCTCATATAACCAAAGAATGTAAATGAATCCCTAAGAGACTTATTGTGGATAAGTGTTATGCAGGAGGAACTTCTTCAATTCGTCGCTCATGACGTATGATATCTTGCACCCAGGCTAGAAAATAAAAAGGTTATTGGCACACGTTGGGTTTTTAAAAATAAAACAGATGAAACTGGGATGGTCATTAGAAACAAGGGTAGATTAGTTGCCTAAGGTTATTCTCAGATTGAAGGAATAGATTTTGAGGAAACATTTTCTCCAGTAACTCGCCTTGATTATGTCTGTGTACTCTTAGCAATAGCTTGTCATTTCCAATTAACTCTCTACCACATGGATGTGAAATCGGTGTTCCATAATGGTATTCTAACTGAGGAAGTCTATATAGAACAGCCAAAAGGGTTTATTAACCCCCACCATTCGAATCACGTTTTTCGATTGAAAAAGGCCTTATATGGTCTAAAACAAGCACCCCGTGCTTGGTATGATCCACTGTCTACGTTTTTATTAAATAACGGCTCTAGAAGAGCTGGTAATTATCCAACTCTATTTGTTAAACATTTCGACAAAACTGTAGTTATAGCCCAAGTCTACGTACTTGATATCATCTTTGGATCTACATCCTTAACATAAGTTAAAAATTTCTCCAAAGTTATGAATGGAGAATCTGAAATGTCTCTTATGGGGGAGTTGCAATTCTTTTTAGGACTTCAAGTAAAATAAAACTCATAATGAGTATTCATTTCGCAATCCAAATATGCTTTAGCGATTATTAAGAAATTCGGCCTATAAACTGCAAAAGATGCTAGGACACCTATGAGTACCTCCGTAAAAATGTATAAGGATGAACATAGGAAATCTATTGATCCCACTCTTTACCGTAGTATGATAGGAAGCTTACTATACCTAATTACCTCATGCCCTGACATTATGTATGATGTTTGTGTATGCGCTAGGTATCAGAATGCACCTAAAGAGAGTCATTTATCCCGCGTTAAGAGAATTATTAAATATGTTAAAGGAACTCTCAATTTAGGACTTTGGTATACCAATGACACATCCACCCTTGTAATTGGTTAGACCGATGTTGACTGGGCAGGGTGTTTTGATGATAGTAAGAGTACATCAGGAGCCTGTTATTATATAGGAAATAATTTGGTAGGACGGTCTAGTGAGAAAGAAAATTGTACATTGTTATCCACCGCTGAATCAGAATATATTGTGGCAGGAAGTTATTGTTCGCAATTACTTGGATAAAACATAAGTTAAAAGATTATGGCATAATTGAAGATAAGTTGCACATCTATTGTGATAATCAAAGTGCAATTGATATTTCCCAAAATCATGTGCAACACTCTCACACAAAACACATTGAGATTCGATATCACTTTATTCATGAATTAGTAGAATCTAAGGAATTAGAAATTATGTATTTGCCCACAGATCTTCAATTAGTTAATTTGTTCATAAATCCTCTGGATAATATAAGATTTGAGTATTTAGAGAAATCTACTTGCATGATATTTCTTGAATAAATGTTTATTCTCACATAAATATCATCTTTTCATAATCACGTTAATAATTGATCTTTGAGGATATAGGGCACAAATGTTTCAAAAATGACAAAAGACACCTCTTATATCTGTTTTATATAGAAGATCCTTTATTTGACTCGTTAATATTTATGCGTTGATAAATATTTATCTTCTTTCTACCTTATTTGTTTATGTATATTAGTGCTTACCCTTTGTCCATTTGAGACAAAATGGGGGAGAAACTTTGAGTCCACTTGGACATTATTTTGATTATTTCAACTAAAATGCTTGATCTTAGTTATCTTATTTTCAGGAAATTAGTACCTCGTTTTATCATAATATTGTTAGGGTATTGGTCTGTATTTAGTTGAGTAATGTAATTTTCTTTTCTAGGGTATGGGGTAGATAGAATTTTGTATAGGAATATGATTTTCTTATTTTTAGTATCACTACGAGTCCTCGATGGCTCAAAAGAGATTTTGTCTCATATTTCCAAAGGGGGGATTGAATCACCCTATATCTTTGACTCACTTGAGTCTATATTATATAGGCACTTGTCTAGTTTGGAAATAGTGACAAAATTTGAGTCATATCCTAGTTTACAAAAAATCTCATACTCTACATGATATTTCCTTCATTAGTCTCAAAGGTATAATACCGACACTGCACCTAAGATTGCATTTCTATGTTGCATTCATATTAATTTAGGTGTGTGAGTATTAATTCCCATTAAAACAATTTTTGGGATTTTTAAAATAAATTTTAGGAATTTATAAACATTTTAAAACATTTAAAAATTGTTTTTAAAATGTTTTGGGCCTATTTGTAAATTCTTTGATCTCTTAAAAACTTTGGTTGGGTAGAATCCGAGAGCGTCAAAGAAATGTGTGGTGCAAAATGGAATTGTTTAAACTTTAAAAACACGCGTTTTATTGTTAATATTGGCCTTACACATGTTGCTGTTATATCGGTTAGATTTATGTTTGTTTACACTCACAGTATTAAGAATCAATCATGTTTATTCAATCATTGTCAATCTATGGCCTGCATGTATTTGCATTAATCTTTGTGACCGTTGAGTGGAGCAATGAACGCACATTTAAATGCGGTGTGTTCTCAGCCCTAAGATTTGCATCGTTTAAGCCAAAATCAATCTCAGTCGTTGTTTTGCTTTGATCTTCCAGACCGTTCCATCCAGCAGTATAAATAGATGCCATATGGTTAACTTTTACAATCTTTTTATCACCTCAGAGTTGAGAGAAAAAAAAATAGCAGAGAGAGAGAGAGAGAAATTAGAAATCGTACCCAAACCCTAGAAAATTCTCGTCAGAAAATTTACCCTGTGAGTTTGAGAGTTGTTCTAGTAAAAGAATCATTCCTCTCTGGTCTTTAATCTCTTGTCCAACTTGTCACGAGTTTGGATCTCATTTTCTCTTCATCGAAAGTGCAGATCTGATCTATTTGTGATATAAATCACGTAGATTTGCTTAAACTGAATTATTTTTTCAAAAAATCCTTATTTGTTGGTTATTCTGATCTCAAAAGTTTTTATAAACCTGTTACCAACAAATCTTTTTTCTGTTTCAAAGTTTGAGAAAAACTGACTTCTATCTAGTTGAAGATCTTGAGATGTTTGTGCTTTCAAAGTTTATATTTCACGTTTTATGAAATCGAAGTGTATATAAATAAAAAGAAAGCATATGGGACCTTGGCTATTTTGAAAAGCAAGGTTGTCACTCGATCTGTGGTAAAGAATAAAGATCAGAAGTCTAACGTTTTCAACAAACTGAGATTCAGAAATCCACAACTCATATTAGACAATATCTGTAATTTGTAGGAAAATCTGTCTGTATAAGTGTGTGTGTGTGTTGCATGCAAGTGTTAGGCACTTCATCACTTACACTTTTCACACTAAAACACTAAAGAAGTGTTGGTAGAGAGATTCTTGACTTTTAGAGTCGACGTAAAGCTAAAGGAGGAGGAGTTATAAAGCTGGGAGAACAATTACAATATCAGAGCCTTCGAAGAAGCCAAAATTACCCAATAGAGTTGGTAAAAATTCTTGACTTAAATTAGATCTGATTGTGTGTTTAGTTTGTTATATGTCTTGTAATCTATTTACTCTATTTTAGTGGATTTTGATTTTGAGGTGTAGAGACCTTCATGAATGTTTCCCTAATTGGGTGGGGTTTTACCACGTTAAAATACATGTGTACTTGCATGTTTAATCTTCCTCTCACCCCCTTCTAATTGCGTGCTGATTTAGAATTTATTTAGTTTTATTTTTTAAAACTTGGTCACCTAACTGAACTATCTCGTTCATAACTTTTTATACACATCTTGTGTGGGTATTTATTTTGTAAAAAAGGAGCTTCTCAGACAAACTTTTCGGAGCCATTTAAATTGTCTTAAACCTTTTAAACAACTTAAGTGGCATTATTTTTCAATGTTTGTTCCAAAATTTTTATAGTTGACAACATGTCCTTCACTCCTTTAAGGTATTTTGATGACTACAAATGCATAACATTGAGGAGGAACCAAAGAGATTATAGAACAAAGAAGTCTTAATCCATTCAAATACATGGAAAACTAAGAATTTTCTTAATTCGTAATTATTGCGTGATTGTAATTTAATGAGAGAGAGAGTAGCGAAAAATACATAGAGTACTTAAAGAGAGAAATAGAGAGATACTAGAGAATGATAATCCATGGCAACAAAAAAGGAAAATTCAAAGCTACAAAGTTATTCTTGACATGTGCAATTAATTTTAGAATAAGTTTCTTGAAACATTGCTATAATCTTTAAGATGATGACTTGAATTTTTTATCAAAAAAATGAAACAAAACAAAGACATAAAATAGACTAATATTCTATAAAACTAAGAAATAATACATAACAACCACACTCAATAACATTGTTGTCAAGGAGAGATGTTTGCCTCATTAAGAGTTTTGTGGATCTCCTTTTGAAGATAAAACACATCCAAACTTACTATTGGGATTAGTATAAAAACATGTGCCGATGGGACGACAGGAAACATCTAAAAAGAATTAATATAGGGACATATATCAAATAGTCCCTCGAACATTTTTGAATACGTTTTTAGTTCAAGCCTTTTTATTTTCTTCCAAAAAGTCTCTCGCCACATAAAAACACTAAAAAAATGAGCTATCGTGGGTCGCCGGAACTCCGGCAGGGAGGGGGAGAGGTGGGGTAGGAATGCCGCTAGCACGGGCCTTTAAAAATATTGGTTAAATGAGTGTTTGAGGGACTTTTTGAAACAAAATAAAAAGACTTGGACTAAATGTGTATTAAAAAATATTTGAAGAACTTTTTGGTAATTAATCCATTAATATATATATATTTATTTATATAATGCACTGCCCAAAAAATATTGGGCATGCCTTAATAAAAATTAGTTTTATATATTTCTGTGAGTGCGAGAAATATCACAATAAAGATCCACGAAAACAGTTATGAATGCTAAATGTAAAGATCACACACACAACAACGATATCGTGGTTCGACAATTTGCCTACGTTCACGGAGAGGTTACTATGTCTTATTAGTGTCTTTCAATGCTCGAGATTACATTCCATTGCCCCAGACCAGGGTTTATAATTTATAGATGCGTAAAATAAGAGATTGAGTTGTACAAATAAGTCAATATGATCGTGGATAACTAATGGTTTCCCTGAATACCTCTTTCGAGATTGTTGGTAATCAATTTGAGTATATCCTTAAGTATTTCAGTGTATGTAAAACACACGAGTCTTTAGTGAATAGTGTATTTGGGTCGTGCAGTCCTTTTTGCAAGCTCGGGTAGTCAGCTACTTTCCTGGTCCAAGATAAATGGGTCCCCACAATTGCCACTAAAAAATTTGGGCTGAAATTTTGGGGCAACAAATTTTAATTGAATTTAAGTCCCATGACTTGAAAGTTTGTTTTTGGCATCGGAATGACATTTTAGCAATTTTGGATAATTCAAGAGGGTACACTCGTTTGAGGCCAAATACTATGGTAAACTTATAGTTTTGTTGAAGAAGTGAGGATACACTGGTCCGAGAATTTATATGAAGCGACAAAAATCTTCTTTGATTGTTGTGTTTCATTATTAGCTCAGACTTCAAACTGAGATACATGTCCTTCGTTAGCTACCTTTCAAATGTTCCTTCGTCTACTGAGCTTCCAATGCCTACTTCTTCAGCATCTCATATTCTCCAGAGAGTTCATTGATTCTTATAAGTTATGTTTATCTCTTCTTTATTTCCCCTTCTGCAATTGTTCTTTGACTGTAGCTAGGGTTTTTTCTCTGTTGTATTATTCGCGGCATTATTAGATAATAAGTCGATAGTAGAGTTTAGAAAAACTTATAATATTCTTGACTGGGTTGAAATCGATCGTGACCCTCTCCCTAAAGATGTTCGTGGCATTGAAGGGGGGCACTTGATTCACACCTTACTGATCACCCAATGTGGGTTAACATTTTCCCTAAACCCCTTTTTTCTTAGATTCTTCAAATATTTTGATGTTGTCTCTGCTCAGTGTGCCCCTAATGTCTGGAAGATTGTAAATAGGGTTTATAGAATAAACACGTTGTATGTGACCAACCTAGGACTTATTGAGCTCTGCTACTATTACGTCTGGTCACGCACTAATGTAGGTATTCTATATTTTAAGATAAGAAAAGCTCATAAGGCCATGGTTGTAAACCTCCCAGATTCTCACAAATATTACGGGGTCATGGGTTTATTGTTAAAAATTGGTAACATCCTCCCCATCTTGAGGGCGAAGGATACCGAGGCCCCTGAATTTCTGACCTTGGGGAAGATCACATAGGTCACTCTTTTTTTTCTTTTTTTTTCTTGATGTTTCTTCTTCTTTTATCTGTTTGCTCACTACTTCTATTTCATGTCCTCTAACTAATGTTTTATTCCTTTGTTTTGTAGCTCGCGATAAAAATCAAGAGCCTGATTTGAGTGAGGTGATTGTTCCTAATCTCCCGAAGGCTTGAATAATTAAGGAGAGACTTCTAGACAGCGAGCATCCGTATTCTGCAGCCTACTTACTCGAGTATAAGAACATTACAAGTAGCTTCATCACTCGATCGGTTGATAAAGTCCCCAACCTAAGGGCTCCTGAAGTTCGTTCCTCTAAACCAGCAGTGTTAGAGGAAGAGAAAGAAAAGGAGGAGGAAAAAGAAGAGGAAGAGGAATAGGATAGAGAAGAAGAAGAAGAAAAAAAAGAAGAAAAAAACATGGCATCCCCTATTAAGAGGAGGATGCTAAAGATTGATGATGAGGATTAGACGGTTATATTTGATTATATTAAATATTTGAAGAGGTCGAAGATGGATTCCCCAAGGTATAGTGGTTCCAGCCCAGGAACCAAGGGGAATGAAAAAGATACAAAGAAGAAGAAAGGATAAGAAGATGGGAGAATGAGAGAATGAGAGAGTGAGAGAGAGGAAAAGAAGAATAAAGAAGAGGCAAAAAGGAAGTTGGCCTTAAAGGCCCATGTTGTTCCCCTTTTCACTTCTGATGCTGAGGGGACTAGTGTGGCCAACACCCATATTCTTGCCCCTGACCTACCGAAGGGGGTTGTGCTCACGACCGATCACGAGCGTTCCTCGAGGCTGGGGTCAGTCCAGCTTGCACTCAAGTCCGTTCAAGGACTTGCCCTGGTAATTCTCTTTCCTTTATCCTTATATCTCTTATGTTTAATATTCTTCTTCGTACTAACTTAGCTCTTCTATTTTGTGCAGTTTTTGGGTGACTTTACAGCTTTCTTGGATGGTCATGCCGACTAGTCCAAAAATAACCAAGAGCTGAAAGATGCCCTGGAAAATTCTGAGAAAGACTTAGCTGATGCTCGTGCAATATGGGAGCGGGAGAGATCGACAAAGGCCTATGTCAATCTCTAAGTGTCCAAGAACTTAATCGTCACTGAGAAGGAGAAGCTAGCCGAAAAAAATTGAGCTTGCTCGAAAAGGTTCAGAAGCTAGAGGAAGAGCTCCCGCGCGAGAAGGACAACAGTTATACTCTAGGCTGAAATGCGGCCTATGACGATGCTAAGCTCCAGTTAGATTATGCGAAGAAGGTCTGCTTCAAAAAATGATGGGACTACGCGTTAGGAGTCATGGGAGTTCATTTTGATTCAGAGCTTTTCAGCTTTCTATCTTTTGGACCCAACCCTTTCGTAGAGGAAGAGTCAAATGTTGGTCAACCTACCGACCATATAGAGAACGAGTCTGCTGAGGTTGGGCAACTGCTGACTAAGATAAGAGGGGAGCCAAAAGGGGAAGGAAGCGGACGACTCTGAGCAAGTGAAGGAGTAGGGCCTTTAGTTTATGACTTTTTCCTTTTTCTGTACATTTTTCTAAATTATAATCTCCTATTTTCCTCTGACTGTACTAGCCTTTGGCCCCCTTTACCAATTAATAAAAGAAGACTTTTTGCTTATATTGATGCGTTTGATCCTTAAATATATATTGATGTTTGATTGTAATTTTATCTGTTGTGTTATTTGTAGCCTGACGATGACCATATTCCCCTTACCGTAAAGTTGGGGATGATCCTCGGACCTAACATTAGTCGCCAAGCTCGTCAGGTGTTTATAAGAATTTATAATTCTTTGAGGGCGATGATTGAGAAATATAAGAGTCAGTCTAAGCTGGGCATCAAGCTGAAAGACGATCTTCAAGTCATGGAGGAGATCGATTCTTTAGTTTAAGATCAGATAAATGGACCGAAGGCCAAGATCATAGAGAACAATGAAGTGAGCCAAGTGGGTGAGATGCTTCAAGTCGAGAATAACGCTTTGAGGAAGGAGGTTGTTGAGATAAATAATGATGTCCATAAGGGCATGTGTGATTGCAGTCGGACTTCAAAAAGACGTCACAAGGCTGATGCACTTGTTCAAAATGGGCCCTTAAGAGGCCTAGGCGACTGGCTACGATGAGGGCTGGACTGATGCCCTAATAAGGCTAAAGGAGGCAAATGAGGTTGCATTCAAACGTGGGTGGTTGACTGCCCCTTAGGTAAGTTAAGACTCATATGGAATACGCCTTGTGGTACAAATATTGGGTCAATTATGTTGCTTACTGTCATAACCCCTTCTCAAAACATAACAAGTGGATCCCTTTTTATGTTATTCCTGCCCAGCTTCTGAACCATCACCTCAAAGATTATGATGAGGTGTTTGCTCCCAATTCAGACGATGGACGGAGAGCACGCATTGCGAATTATCTTACTCGTCACCCTGAGTCGTCCTAGGTTCTTGTTGGGTCATTGTGTATTTTATCTTGATGTAATTGTACTTTTTAATTGTTTATAAACATATAATGTTTAATTTATCAACTCATTCCATATTTTGAGCATATGCTGAATAAATATGAGTTAAAAATTGTCTTTATGTTTGGATAGTTAATTATAAAGGGTTGCTGTTTATTGACCACTTAAAACCTTTTGTTGACCAAGTAATATTGTTAACCATTTTAGGCCTCTTACCACTTAAATGGGTTAGTATCTAGGTTGAATCATCCTGGGATTCTTATCTAGCTAAATAATTTAAGAACAAGTCTTAACCATTTTGGGACTCCGCCGACAAAATGGGTTTGTTAACTTGTGATTAAATATTTCCGAGTTCCATAAGCCTTAGAAGTACCATTCCATCTGCCTTGCCTTTTAGGTCGTGTCGTCACACTTCCTTAGGCCTAGATGAGATGGTGGTGAGAATTTACTTGGTTAATGGGTACTCCACCCGAGCAGGGGTTGTTGCAACCGACGCAATTGACGACCAACCTAAGTTAGATTTTTTGCCTAAGGATCCCCTATAGGGCTTTCGTCATTGTCGGGGCAACTAATGAGGTCTACTGTGTTTGCAACAAAGACCTTAGGGTTATTGTAATTGGAGTATTTTAATAATTTATTATAATTACTGTTAACCCTGCTCGGCATGTTAAAACTCTTTGTTTGAAATAAGTTGAATAACTTATTGTAATGCGTGTTGGTTTCGTTATGTGCGAGGAAATTCTTTGGCTAAGATAAGCTAAACAACCTTCTATTAACTAAAGGTAATTTTTTTTATGGTCGAGGGAGCTATCATTTGGAAAGGATGCGCAATACTAAGATGCAATCAAGAAATTCGAAGCAGCCAATATATAAGATTAAAATGTCGAGAGCCAATGGGCCATTATTCATTGAATAATAACTTGCAAGCAATATAAGTTTGAAATAAAAATTTGCATAAACTAAATGTGTTCATAAAAGATGAAAAAGCCTAAAAGTAGAACTTCTTGAGATTGGTTGTGTTTCAAGCTCTTGGTATCTCCCTGTCCTCCAGTGTTTCTAAGTGATATGCTCCTTGAAGGTCGTCCCTTATCACTTTAAAAGGGCCCTCCTAGTTTGGTCCCAACTTGCATCTTATGTTTTTGCAGCACTGTCGAGAACTTTCCTTAAGACATAGTCTCATACTTGGAATTTTCTCGAATTGACTCTTTTGTTGTAATGCTTAGCTAACTGTTGTTGGTAAGAAGCTAGCTTGATCATGGTATGTTCTCTTCGCTCGTCTGCTAAGTCAAGTTCATAGTGCAATGCATCATCATTCAGGCCTTACTTTACCAAGGTGGATCTTATGGTAGGGAGACCTACTTCCAGCAGGATAATAGCCCTCCATTCCATAGGTGAGCGCAAAGGGGGTTTCTCCAGTTGGCTTTATAGGAGTAGTGCGATAGGCCCATAGAATATGGGGAGCTCGTCTGCCTAGACACCCTTTGCCCTTTCTAGCCTCTTCTTTAGACCATTAAGCATGGTTTGTTGGAAGTTTCTATTTGATTGTTTATCTGGGGATATGCCACAGAGCTGAAGTGGTGTTTGATACCATACTTATCACAAAAACCTTGAAAGAAACTACTTTTAAATTGGGTGCTATTATCGATGATGATAGTCCTTGGTATCCCAAAATGTGTTACGATGTTATTCCGAATGATTAGTCATGTTGGCATTACGAATGTTTATCAGTAATTTTTCTTCTACCACTTGGTGAAGTAATCTATATTGATCAACAAATACTTGCGATTTCTAACTGTAATAAATACTTGCGATTTCTAGGAGCAGTAGTCCTATAATATCTAGTCCCCACTGCGCGAATGACCAAGGACTTGTTAGAGATTTTAGGTCGCTAGCTGGCTGGTGGACCATAAGAGAGAATTTCTGGCACTTTTCACATTTGCGAACATAAGTACTTGCATCCCTTTGCATGTGAGGCCACCAATAACTTCTTTTTATTGCTCGAAAGGCCAATGACCTCCCTCCTATGTGACTCCCACAAATATCATCATGAAGTTTACTAGGAACATGCGCGGTGTCGTGCGGGTGGACATATTGGAGGTAAGGGCCTGTAAACCATCTCTTGTAGAGCTTTCCTCCTGGGGCGAAGTAGAAATGGGCAGCTTTTACCTTTACTTGATGAGCCAATCTCCTATCATTAGGTAGCATATCACTCCGTACATAGGCAATGATGGAATCTATTCAACTAGGGGCCTTCTCTGTGAGGAGGACTTACTCGGCAACCACTGTCTGATCGATGCTTGGCTGGACGAGGAACTCTATCTGGATGGTTCTTTTAAGATAAGAGTCCACTGTTGAGCTCAAGGGCGCTAAGGCATCGACGTGGCTATTCTACCCCCGGGGGAACTATTCAATGTCAACCTTCTCGAATCCTACCGTAAGTTCTTTTACCACGGCGTGGTATGCTGCCATCCTATCATCTTTTGCTTTGAAATCTCCACTCACTTGCTTGGAGACCAATTTGTAATCGCCGAATACGTTGAGGCACCTTGCTCTCAACATTTGGGCTTTGTGCAAGCCAGCGATCAGTGCTTTGTATTCAGCTTCAATATTAGAGGCTTCAAATCCCAATTTGATTCCCTGTTCAATGACAATGTCTTTCAGGTTCACGATGATGATTCCTAGTCCTGCCCCCTTAGAGTTAGAGGCTCCATCAACATATAGGGCCCAGTCTTTAGATTATGCTTCCTCGTTTGCTGAATATTATACTACCTGTTGGTCGATAGGATAGTTCCACGTAAGCTCGACAATAAAATTTGCCAGGGCTTGTCCTTTAATTGTTGTTCTTGGTTGAAAGTGGATATCGAACCTCCCAAGCTCGATCGACCATTTTGAGAGTCATTGTGACACCCCGCCCAATTAAATACCGAGTGATGAGTCCTTTATTAAATTTAAAACAAAATATCCAGTTAGTTTAGTCTTAAATATCCAGTTAGTTTAGTCTTCGTATCACTGTCGAAAAGCAATTTATTAATTAATAACCACTTAGTAGTTAAAAAGTCCAGTGTTAAATTTTATCTTTTACATTAATATGCAACTGAATAAAAACATTAACTAAACATTCATCATCTGATAAACAATCCCATAGCAAGTAAAATGACATAAAAATTTAACTGAGTCTGGAGTAAACACATCAAGCTAAAATGCAAATACAAGAGTCTCAAATGAAATAAATCCCAACAACTGAAATATAAGTTAAAGTCTGAAATCACTACATTTGAATACTAATGGGCAACATGCCCGTCCCCGACTGAAGTAAATAACTCTGAAAGAATCAAGGATAGGTGTGGAGGCATCTAGTACCGAGGTCCTATAACTTCCACAATAACTACAACACATTAATTGATAAGAACTCCTATGCTTGACATCCCTGTGACTGGGCACCTAAAAGTTTTTTACAAAAACAAAATAAATTTGGAAGCAAACGGGTCAGAGCCCATGTTGAAAATATTTTAAAATCAGCAAGTGCTTAAAATTCATTAAAGAATAAATATTATATACATGTTAGTTCCACATGCCTTCACTTGGGATTTTCACCTCTAAACTAAATGTGTATGCCTAACGTATGCTCATAACCTATCATATTTACGCTATCCCACTTTTGTAGTTTAAATCAAGTCTCTTACTATAATGCCTAAGTCATTATGCCCACCCGTATTACCCAAAAAATACAATCTTGCATTTTCAATATTAATTAGATCGATCAAATCCTGGTACATCACGTACATAAGGATTACAATTTATGAATCACTGTGGAACCGTATCAAAACAAATCATAAATATTGGAGGCGAACGTAGTTCCAAGCCTTATGGGATACGCACATACCTACGAACCCCACACGACCGCAAACTTATCAACTCACCGATAATTCTTTTCCAGACCTATTTTCTAAGGCACCCATCTAAAATCCCCCAGAAGGCTCATTAAGATAAGACTATCCCATTTATACGACCTTCCGTGATAGCAAGTATGGAAGGTATGTGGTACACATAATCAATCAATCAATCAATCATACATTAGGTATTCAAACAACCTTAATATATAAATCTATATCTTTAATATAGGTGTATGCACATCCTATAACATATGTTTTATGCGTAGTATATCTATCTCATGAATATCCTACGTGTTCATAACATACAATCCGACTCTCATCGTACGCTCCCGAGTAATTCTCGCTACTCTAAGTGTCTCATTTATTTCCTAACATAATATCAATATGTAACTCACTTATATCCTATTGGTCTAAGCCATCATATCCTTTGAATTTCCGAGATTAGAATTAGTCTCTGATTTAGGTATTTCTCTCAATTAAACCTAATTAAGTTTAGCCCTTAATTCGTTCTCATGAACTAAACCCAAATTACAATCTAGGACTACTGGTATTCCTAAATATTCCTCAATATGTACAAAATAAAAGTCTAAGATTAAATTCCGAACATATCCCAAAAAATTTAAATAAAAAGAGGAAAGGAAATAATTTTTGGGCAGCCGAATCGATTCGGCTTGGTCCGAATCGATTCGCTCGTACAGGTCTTGAAAATCTGCATATGTGTTTTTATGAGTTTCTCCAAATTTCAACGTCAAATCCTCAATTTAAACATTCCAAACTCCCAAACAATGATCCTAGATGTTATACAAAAATAATTACATGAGTTATAACGTAATAAAATTGTAAAATCATCACGGGGTATCAATTTCTTAGATTAATTCATGAATATTTCTTAAGAACCCTAGTTCGTCAAATTGTATTCAAGAACACCATAATTCTCAGATTTAATCCGTGATTTCTAACACCTAGGTTATAACTTCATTTTTCCAATGATTACAGAAATTTATCTACATGCAAAACCTACTCATAATCATGATTCAATTCTCCCAATTTATGAAATATCAATTATTCATAGTTATTTCTTTCAATCTAAACTACCATGGATAATAATTGAACTGAATCTTTGCAAGATAAAAAAACTTGACTTTAATTGAAGTTCTGATCCATTGAAGAATATGGTATGGGTCCGATGATCTCTTTCCGATCTACATAACGGTGGTCGCGGTGGTGCAATTGGCGTAGGAATGATGGTTCTAGCCTTAGGGGTGGTTCACCTTGCTCCTCTAATGGCTTCTGTGAATATGGCAACTGCTAACCCTAGAAGACACAACTCCATATCTGATATAACTCTTTAAAATTCATGGGTTTAATTCCTTAAAAATGAAAATGGCTAAATTACCCCTCTGGGGTGTCGGTATGGCCTAAAAGTGCCCCGGGTCCCAAACTAAACTCCCGGGGAGACTTTTCTAAGTATTTCGACCATTCCGGACACTTTGGCGCAATTGAAATGACCAGTTGAATGACTTAAAATAGATTACCTTTTTATCTCAAAAAATTGAGTCCTAGCACGACTGACACGCATGTTCCAGATTTAATCACCAAAATCGTCGTACTTTCCACTTGCGATAATTTTAATAAATTCATAATCACATTAATTTATTCACTCAGTAATATTCAATATAATTCGCATCAATAGATACTATCGCTCGTCTCGCTAGTTAAGATTAATTTAAATCTGGATTAATTTTAAGTAAATTTCTCATATTTAATTCAATTAATCCCATAATTAAAAATCAATAAAACTACGGGGTATTATATACTTCCCCCCAATAACGGAATTGCGTCCCGAAATTTGAAAAGTTAAAATTATACCTGGTAAGAATAACTCTGGATATTTGTCGCGCATCTCATCCTCGTGCTTCCAAGTAGACTCTTCGGCATTATGATGCCGCCACTAAACACGTACTAACGACACTATCTCCGACCTCAATTTTCTCTCGCTACGGTCTAGGATAACAACTGGATCTTCCTCATAGGAACTATTGGGCTGTAAATCAATCTCCTTTAAAGCAATATGAGTGTGGGCCAACTCATCCCGTAGATATCTCCTCGACGAAGAAATATGGAACACATCATGAATCATATGCAAGTGCTCGGGTAACCCAAGTCTATAAGCCACTGGCCCAATCCGCTCAATAATAGGGAATGATGTCACACCCCGCTAAATTCTGGTGTCGTCCGCCACCAAAACTGAGTCGGGTAAGAGTAAATTAAATATCATCCTTAGCATGTGACAGATATGAGACATATAAAATTTTAATCCACAAGATAAATAATTTGATAAATCCCAAATACTAATAACATCCAACTGATAGAACACCAAAGTGCAATATAAAACCCATCAAATGAAATCTCCAAATATCTCAATAATTAAATAATTAAAATTCAACTTAAATCTCAAGACAACTTTAGAACCGAATGGCCCAATATAACTCAAATGTAGTCTCATAATAAATACGACAGAATAGGAGATAAATCTAACTACTAAAGCAATAAAAATAGCTCCAGCTGCATCTCTAAAAGATCTCCAATAAATCCTATGCAGTTACTCCGAATTAATTTATGAAAAGATTAGTCAATACATGTGTCAGAGCTAAAGCCCCGAGCATGAATACTAGCTACTCCTCTCAATTAGGGTCCTTGAACCCAGACAACAGTGTTATACATATCAACCATAACAATGGAATATTTTAATTAAAAAGATAATTAATTACCAAAAATAAATTACAATCTACCCGCAAGGTTTCTTTAAAATATGCCACACCAATATTATTTTAATTTACCCGCATTCCCAAAAATGTCAATTTAATTAAATGAACCACGAAGACGATTTACCAAGATATACTTCCCCTTGTCAAAACCGCTGTCTGACCCGTTTTAAACTGTCGGCCCTCGCGATATGACACGGTTCCATCCAAACACCCATCCGTCAAGGCCGCCGTCTGATTCGTTTTTATCATGCGATCCTCGGGATATGACAAGGTTCCACACACGACACGAGATAAATCGTCCTCTGACCCGTTTAAACTATCGATCCCGCACATTATGTCGCCAATAAATTTATTACCCGTTTTAGTCTTGCGGAATTAATTTCTAAAATTTCTCAAACCCAATATTCAAATTTAATTTTCGCCACCCTTAAAAGCGATGTGAAAATCCTCAAAATACCCCTTAGTCCCAACTAAGAGTTCCCAAACACAAATTCGTCATATCCTAAGTACAAGATGACTATAAACATTTCACTCCACCTAGACACCAATCCTAGGCTAACGTAGCGACGATATAATGTAGAAATTCAGCCCGAACACCAAATTATATAACCTGCATAGACTCACACTAACTAGTCCCATACCTAGAAAGCATAAATCATAACTAAGGCCTACTTACTAGTCCCATACCTAGCAAGTATGCTATAAAAAGGGTGAAAATAAATTACCTACATTACCCAACGTCCCCGAGATATCAAAATTATAATATTTCCATAAAGTAGCGCAATTAACAATTTATAACAATATTCATAACAACATTTAAATTTCCAATTGCTTAATTTTAATTAAATGGTTGAAATCAAGGACAGATAAATATTGTGATTTTTAGAATAACAACTACATGTAAGTCTTATCATGATTACTATTTTCCAACACAAGTAACCAAATCAATCTAGGGTTTTCCCATGAAATAACAAAATTTACTTTCTAAGGGCTCCTCTACATGCGTATACCCATAACATAATCGGCGATCCAAACACTACCCAAAGAACAACAAGGTTATGAGTATTAGGTAATACTAATATTTCATGCAAAACAGTCCCAATATTTATTTCTTTAAGAATTACATCCATAAGTTATTTTAGAAAGCATGAATTTAATGGAGGCTACAATCAAGACATATAACACTAAGGGAAAAAAATAGGATAAACATGCTTGTGATTAGATGTAGAAAAACTGATTTGAGATTTGAGTTCCTCTCAAAAAATGGATCAAAGACTCCTCTTGAATAAACTTGGGACAGATTAGTCTACACCTTCAAAACTTGAGCTTAAAAATGGTTTTAATGGAGGCTAGGGTTTGGAGGTGGAAGGTGATGGAAAAATGGAGAGTCTGTTGCTCAAGGGTTTGTTGAACATGTGTTTCAAAAACCTAGCCCCGAAGTCCATTTATATAATTAGGTTGAAGAGTTTTAAAGTCATAAAATTTGTCAAAACAAAAACCTGTTGCGCACGAAATCTGCTGAGGTCTATCGATGGACCCCCTGGAGTCGATCGATCGATCACTCAGGGATTTTGATTCTGCCACCTTTAAATAATTTGAAGGGGTAAACTTTTAAAAATCATTTAAAAACTCGTTTTAACTCCGATTTTGAAACCGATTGAAAATCTCATCTTTAAAAATAATTCTAAACATTTTTTAGCAAGAAAAATAATTAAATCAAAAACTTTATTTTCCTCTATATTTTTGAAATTAATTTAAAAAATCCCAAATTTTACGCGGGTTGTTACATACTTCCCCACTAGGAAAGAATTTCGTCCTCGAAATTAGACGAAGCATACACATCAAGGCATGAATCTCACAAAAAGAAAATAAGTCTCACATATGCCTACCCGTAGAATGCCATACTTGGGCTCCCATACACCCAATCCTACGCACACCTACCCCACGAACGATAAAATAATATATATATATTATTGCCTATATGCATACGCATAACTATAAAAATAACGGCGCACTACATGCTCTCACAAATCCCTCACTCGATCCTATATCCGAAAGTGATCAAAATGCTACCGTCCTCAATTTAAATCTCAACACCAAAAATCGATACATACGATTACTAATATATATACTAAAATCTCCAAAATAATTATCGTGTCCATAATCCATTCTAAGGATACTCACATCAAGCTTACTAATTCTAAACTCAATGCTTATAATTTTCTTAACTCAAAACTTCATATATCCAAGAAACACATCTAACACGTATGCTAGACCCTTTACCTTAAGGAGTATGAATCAACAAAGGGAATTAAAGATCGACAACGCGGAAGCTAAACGGACTCACAACCTACGAGACCTAAGACCATGCTCTGATACCATATGTCACACCCCGCTAAATTTTGGCGTCGGCCGCCACCAAAACTGAGTCGGGTGCGAGTAAATTAAATATCATCCTTAGCATGTGACAAATATGAGACATATAAAATTTTAATCCACAAAGATAAATAATTTGATCAATCCCAAATATTAATAACATCCAACTGACAGAACACCAAAGTGCGATATAAAACCCATCACATGCAATCTCCAAATATCTCAATAATTAAATAATTAAAATTCAACTAAAATATCAATACAACTTTGGAACCGAATGGCCCAATATAACTCAAATGTAGTCTCATAATAAATACGACGGAATAGGAGAAAAATATAACTACTAAAGCAATAAAAATAGCTCTAGCTGCATCTCCAAAAGATCTCCAATAAATCCTATGCAGCTACTCCGAATTAATTTCTGAAAAGATTAGTCAATGCACGTGTCAGAGCCAAATACCCGAGCATGAATACCGGCTACTCCTCTTAATTAGGGTCCTTGAACCCAGACAATAGTGTTATACATATCAACCATAACAATAGAATGTTTTAATTAAAAATATAATTAGTTGCCAAAAATAAATTACAATCTACCCGCAAGGTTTCTTTAAAATATGCCACACCAATACTATTTTAATTTATCCACATTCCCAAAAATGTTAATTTAATTAAATGAACCACGAAGATGATTTACCAAGATATACTTCCCCTTGTCAAAGCCGTCGTCTGACCCGTTTTAAACTGTCGGCTCTCGCGATATGACACGGTTCCACCCACACACCCGTCCCCTTGTCAAAGACGCCATCTGATCCATTTTTATCCTGCAATTCTCGTGATATGACAAGGTTCTATACACAACACGACATAAATCGTCCTCTGACCCATTTAAACTGTCGGTCTCGACACATTATGTCATCAATAAATTTTAATACCCGTTTTAGTCTTGCGGTATGAATTTTAAAAATTTCTCAGACCTAGTATTCAAATTGAATTTCCCCCACCCTTAAAAGCGACGTGAAAATCCTCAAAATACCCCTTAGTCCCAACTAAGAGTTCCCAAACACAAATTCTCCTTATCCTAAGTATAGGATGACTATAAAAATTTCACTCCACCTAGATACCAATCCTAGGCTAACGTAGAGACGATATAATGTAGAAATTCAACCCCCACCCCAAATTATATAACCCGCATAGACTCACACTAACTAGTCCCATACCTAGAAAGCATAAATCGTAACTAAGGCCTACTTACTAGTCCCATACCTAACAATTATGCTATAAAAAGGGTGAAAACAAATTACCTACATTACCCAACGTCCCCAAGATATCAAAATTATAATTTTTCCATAAAGTGGCACAATTAACAATTTATAACAATATTCATAGCAACATTTAAATTCTCAATTGCTTAATTTTAATTAAATAGTTGAAATCAAGGACATATAACACTATAGCGGCAACCTCCACAACATTCATTATACCTTGGGCTAGAGTTGGCCAAGGCTCGGACTCTACACCTCTACGGGCTCTCTGTGCACGTCTGGGAGGCATCTGAAATGGGAGAGAAGTTTTATAAGTCCATAGTTATTATCTCAAAATAGTTGAAGGAGTAAAATGCGCAATTAATGAATACAAAAGTCCTAAATATAGGGCTTTATATCAATAATGCTAAGCTAGAAACATAATAAGCCACACAGATCCTAAAGACTCTAAAACCTGATGCTCTGATACCACATGTGACACCCCGCCCAATTAAATACCAGGTGATCAGTCCTTTATTAAATTTAAAATAGAATATCCAGTTGGTTCAGTATTTTCACCACCGTCGAAAAATAATTTATTAATTACTAAGCATCTAGTAGTTAAAAGGTCCGGTGTAAAATTTTATCTTTTAAATTAATATGCAACTGATTGGGCATAAATATTGTATATTTATTCCCCTAATTTCAGTACATTTGTGAACCTGAGTGATGTAACAAATATGGATTTGATTCACATTTATGCTACTAACCTTCGTGGCGAGTATTTCGTATTTCGTGCTTCTCTTATTGGTTTTACAGGTTAATTATGCAAGCAGTGCAAAAGAGGAAGCAAGACAGTGCAAGAAAAGCTAAGAAGGCAAGTTCAAGGGTAATTCGGTAATTTTTTAGACTGATCCGGAAGACGAAGCCAACTGGAAAGTTGAAGATCTCGGAACAACGAGAACACTGGAAGAAACGGCACTCAAATCCGAGCTACGGTTGAAAAGTTATGCTCAGTTGAAGTTGAAGAAAAATCCAAGAAAAGAAGAGAAAAGTCAGAAAAATTCTAAGTGTTGAACTACAGGCCAGCACACATTCGCGAACCCCAACCTGAACCGGTTCGGGGGGTGAACGGGTTCGCAGGTACACCCGAACCGGTTCGGGGTACCTGATGCGCGAATTTTATCTTTTTTGCTGATTTGTTCCCAAGTCTCCTATTAGGTTTAAACACTCCAAGATGGTAGGGAACGTAGGTCACAACTTAGGAGCAGCCTTTAGGAGTAGTTTAACTCAGTTTTGAGAGAGAAGAAGAGGGAGAAACATCTAGGAACATCAAAGGAATTATTTGCTTCAAGATTCAATTATTAAGGGTTTGTTTTTCAAGTTTTAATTCAAATATCAAGATTCTTGTCATTGTTCTTGCATGCTTAATTTTCCATATTCGTTTTAACGTATTGTTGTGTTCATAATACATCTTCTCATGTTTCAATCTTGTTTCATCATGATTTCATATACATGCAACGTTAGTATTTCATGCGTTAGTCCATTTAACATGTCCGGCTAGGTTTTAGAGGTTGGGATGCATGAACCCAACCTGATGTGTTAGTGCATGTGTATAACGTTAATCCTATGAATTTAATGATTAATTTTGATCGTATCGTGTAATTTCATAATAATTGTGGATCTTTATATCTCGTTTGCCGTTGGGTACTCGTGATGATTTAGAGCACAATTTGAATGTAATTACCGCGATACCGATTTACTCATCCTCAGATTAGGTATGACGCGGGCTTGAACCTCGTATACATAATGCTTGGGAGTACTAAATTCCGGGTTTGAATTAATCGGATAAATTTATGATTGACGTTGTCACTACACTACACTAGGGTTGGGGGATTGTATTCCCATCCTATTTTCTCATCATTTAAGTTTAACACTTTCAATTTAATTCTTCATTCTTCATTTAGATAATTTAGTTAGTTTCATATTTCATCATAATTTCATAATTGCATTTAGTTTAATCAATCCCAAAAACCAAAATCAAATATTTTCCTTTCTTTTTAGAGTCATCGTTAGGATTCCTCCGTCTTATCCCGTCGTCACAACTCCGTTGTCCTTTTTCCCTGAGGATCGATACCCGACTTGTCGGATTATTACTTGAACGACAGGCTTGCACTTGAGCCTAGAGAGTACACACTTTAGAGACACATTCTGAGTCGTGTCAAGTTTTTGGCGCCGTTGTCGGGGAATTAGGTAGACTTAGGTATAGATCAAGTTAATCCAAAGCTTTGACCAAAAATAAAAAAATAAAAAATAAAAAGCACAAAAAGATTCACAATTACCCTCTCTCCTAAGCTTTAATGCAAAATTCTGAAACCACTCCCACACCCCATAATACTCCAACCAGCATTCACGAAAATCCACTCGTTGAGTATAATCCTGATAGTCCCCACACTCCGAACGCCCCACAGTTTTGGATCCCACCGCTCACACCGTCGCAGTCAATCTCTAGTAACACTCCCTTCTCCTTCGTAGGAAACACGTCGTGCACACCCAGTGAGAGCGCCGAATCGTCAAGTGAGAGAGAGATGTCGCAACATAGTAATGCACCTACCGGTGAGGACGAGCTTCCGTACCGCCCTTTGAGAGAATTCTTATATCCTGAGCGCACTGTCACTCCAGGATGCATTTTACTCCCGTATAATGCCGGGCAGTTTCGTTTCAAAAATGGGATGATCCAGACACTACCACATTACCACGGTATGGATTCTGAAAAGCCATACCTCCATATAAGGGAATTCGAGGACGTGTGTGATACTCTTAATGATCAAACCTGCACACAAGAGGTAATCCGCCTCAAACTCTTCCCCTTCTCGCTTAAAGATAAAGCCAAAGCTTGGCTATGGTCTTTACCTCCAAGCTCGATTCCATCCTGGAATGAGCTACAGTCTAAATTTCTCAAGAAATTCTTCCCAACACATCGAACAATCTCTATCAAGGCTCAAATTCAAGCGTTTAGACAAAATGAAAATGAGCCATTCCATCGATGTTATGAACGTTTCAACGAGTTAGTGGCTTCATGCCCCCATCATGGATTTGATCCATCGCAAATCATCTCCTTTATCTATAATGGATTAAATCTTAACTCCAAACAACTTGTTGAAACTATGGGAAGCGGTCCGTTTGTTGATTTAGATGCCCATGATGCTGATCTTCACATGAGGTATGTCGCCGAGACTACCCAATCTTGGGATACCTCTGACCCGAATGCTCAAAATCGAAATCGACAACCCACCACGGCCCCATCGGCATCCGGCCTATTCCACGTAGATAAGAACTCTATGACGGATTGTCGATTGGATACCATTGAGAAAGGATTGCGAGACCTATGCGGGTTATATGGAAAAGGACTAGCTGGACCCATTTCGAACCCTGTCGTGAAGGTGTGTGCGATTTGTGAGGCGGGACATTCAACTGAGGAATGCCCGACGATACCCGCCTACAAAGTAATGTTGCAAGAGCAAGTTAGTGGTATAGGAGGCTATAACGGTAATTTCGGTGCCCCGCACGGGAATTCATACAACCCTTCGTGGAAAAACCATCCCGGTTTTAGCTACGGGCAACAACATGCCGCAATGAACCCTCCTTCGCATGTTGCCCCTCCTCCTCCACAATAATTTCAACAAGCTCCGCACATGCAGGGACATATGCAAGCACCACCACCTCATGGAAATTATATCCCGCCACAGCGGAGAACTTTCGAGGATACCGTAAATCAATTCATTGCAAACCAGACCGCAACCAATGCCAAATATGATCATCTGATCGGCGACATAAATGCGAATCTTTCTAAAATACAATCCTCGTTAAGTGTTCAAGAGAAGGGCAAATTCCCTGCCCAAGGCCAACGACCTCCACAAGGTCAAACTAGTGTTAGCTCCACATCCACTGAACATCAGGAGCAATGTCAAGCAGTGACCACTCTTCGTAGTGGAAGAGTCGTTGATTTATCACCTCCTCCACACGACACAACAAAAGACAAGGAGATTTTGCCCGGCACGAAAGAGGCCGAAGATGTCCCCTTGAACGAGAGTGATAAGAAAGACACTAGTGAGCCCGAGGTGGTAGTGAAACCACCCTCCGCAGCACCATTTCCTTGAAGATTGATTCCCGCTCAAAAAGGGAATCCACATGATGAAGTGCTAGAAGTACTTAAGCAAGTAAAGCTAAATTTACCCTTTCTCGATGCCATCAAACAAATTCCAGCTTATGGCAAAGTTATCAAAGATTTGTTGACGGTAAAAAGGAAGATGAAGGTAAAAAAGAATGTATTTCTAGCTCAGAACGTAAGCTCCATTCTACTAAATGATCTCCCGCCTAAATTCAAAGATCCCGGTGCACCCACCATATCATGCATCATTGGAGATAATAAAATTGAGAAAGCCTTACTTGACTTGGGAGCAAGTGTAAACATACTCCCTTACTCCATTTATAGGCAACTTGATTTGGGCGACCTCAAGCCCACAAAGGTCACTCTCTAATTGGCGGATCGAACAGTGAAGATCCCACGAGGCATAGTCGAGGACGTGATCGTCCAAGTTGACACTTTCTACTTCCCAGTAGATTTTGTCATTTGGGACACGGAGCCCTCCTTTAACTCGAGCAATCATGTTCCCATCATCCTTGGACGCCCTTTCCTAGCTACAGCTAATGCAATCATCAACACAAGAAATGGGCGAATGCAACTCACTTTTGGGAACATGACCTTGGATACTAACATCTTCCACATAGGCCAAAACGCAGGGGAGGAAGATGATCTTCACACGGTGAGCCTCATAGACGAGGTAGTAGAAGAGTATTTTGAGGAAACTTTCTGTGGCGACGCTCTAGGATCCTGTTTAGCGACAAGTTATGAGTGTGAGGGGACGTATACCCACTTCGAGAGGGAGGTTGGAAGGTTGAGAGAATTACTCGATGAGAGTACGTCGGACGAGGACGTGAGACACATTAATTGGGTTTCTAGGTTCGAAGAATTACCTCCGAGGGATACACACATGGCTCCCTCCAGTGAAAAATTTCCAACCCTCGAACTAAAGAAACTCCCCTCCCATATTAAATATGCATACCTAGGAGAGGATGAGACATTTCCTAATGTTATCTCCTCTAGCCTAGATGAAGGGCGGGAGGGTAAACTGTTGAGAATTCTGAGGAAGCACCAAAGTGCTTTTGGTTGGTGCATCGCTGATTTGAAGGGGATAAGTCCTCTGATTTGCACTCACAAGATTCATCTCGAAGAGGATGTGAATCCCTCTAGAGAAATGCAAAGAAGACTGAACCCCAACATGAAAGATGTTATGAGAACCGAGATCATCAAACTATTAGATGCCGGGATTATCTACCCAATTTCGGATAGCAAATGGGTGAGCCCTATTCAAGTCGTCCCGAAGAAGTCGGGTATGACTGTGATTGAGAATGCTAAGGGAGAGCTTGTTCCCCAACGCACCACCATCGGTTGGCGCATTTGCATTGACTACCGGAAACTCAATGCGGGAACTAGGAAAGATCATTTCCCCTTGCCGTTCATTGATCAGATGCTTGAGAGAGTTGCGGGCCACCCTTATTATTGCTTCCTTGATGGTTATTCCGGATATAACCAAATTGAGGTGGATGTACTTGACCAAGAGAAGACGACCTTCACCTGCCCTTTTGGTACGTTTGCCTACAAACGTATGCCATTTGGCTTGTGTAATGCGCCTGCGACTTTTCAAAGTGCATGTTGAGCTTATTTAGCGACATGGTCGAGAGAGGACTCGAAGTGTTCATGGACGATTTCAGCGTTTTTGGCACCTCTTTCGATCATTGTTTGGACAAGTTGGAAAAAGTACTCACCCGATGTGTGGACAAAAACTTAGTGCTAAATTGGGAGAAGTGCCATTTCATGGTCACTGAGGGAATAGTTCTTGGCCACATTGTTTCATCCAACGTAATAGAGGTTGATAGGGCTAAGATAGATGTCATAGCTGATCTTCCCCCACCGAAATCGCTAAAAGACGTGCGCTCTTTCTTGGGCCACGCGGGGTTTTATCGAAGGTTTATTAAGGACTTTAGTGCCATCGCTAGGCCCTTAAGCAACCTACTTATGAAGGACAACCCATTTGAGTGGACAGAGGCATGCCAAAGCTCCTTTGACAAGTTGAAAAACATGCTAGTGTCTGCTCCCATCATGCAAGTTCCGAATTGGTCCTTACCATTCGAACTTATGTGTGACGCAAGCGATTACGCAATCGGGGCCATTTTGGGCCAACGTAAAGATAAGCAAGCTCATGTTATCTACTACGCTAGTCGGACTCTTACCGGACCTCAACTCAATTATTCCACCACGGAGAAGGAGTTGCTAGCGGTAGTCTTTGACCTCGATAAGTTTCGTTCCTATCTCATTGGTTCTCCCATTATTGTTTTCACCGACCACGCGGCTTTAAAGTACCTACTTGCAAAGAAAGACGCCAAGCCGCGCCTCGTAAGGTGGATCCTACTCCTACAAGAGTTCAATCTCTCCATCAAGGATAAGAAAGTAGTAGAAAACGTCGTTGCCGACCATTTGTCTCGGCTTTCGTCCGATGTACCTAGTGATCCCATACCCATAGACGAGCATTTTTCGGATGAGCAACTATTTGCTACTTCTTCATATCCCTAGTTTGCGGACATAGTGAACTATCTTGTCACGAGAGCCGTCCCTCCCGATTGGACACCGCAAGATAAGAAGAGGTTTCTTAATTGGTCGCGCATGTTCTTTTATGATGATCCTTTCCTCTTTAAATATTGCGCCGACCAAATCATCCGACGATGTGTACCGGATGACGAGATCCTGAAAGTCATCCAGTTTTGTCATTCGGAAGCATGTGGAGGCCATTTCTTGACGAAAAAGACGGCCGCTAAAATTCTTCAATGCGGCCTCTATTGGCCCACAATCTTTCGGGATGCAAATGAAGCTTGCAAGTCATGCAATAGGTGCCAACGAATGGGAGCCATTTCTCGACGCGACATGATGCCCCTTACCCCCATACTCATCATTGAGATATTTGATTGTTGGGGTATTGATTTAATGGGTCCCTTTCCACCGTCTTTTGGTTTCCTATACATCCTAGTCGCGGTAGACTATGTTTCTAAATGGGTGGAAGCTATAGATACTAGGACTAATGACAACAAGGTGGTGATTAAGTTCCTACAGGAACACATACTTTCTCGCTTCGGTGCACCGAAAGCGATAATTAGCGATAATAGCACGCACTTTTGCAATAGGCCATTCGAGAAGCTCATGAGAAAGTATGGCGTCGTCCACAAGGTTGGGACAACATATCACCCACAGACGAATGGGCAGGCCGAGCTAGCAAATCGGGAGATTAAGAACATTCTTGAAAAGACCGTCAATCCTACCCGGAAAGATTGGTCCCTTAGATTGACCGATGCGCTATGGGCCTATCGTACCGCATTTAAGAATCAACTTGGCATGTCTCCTTTTCGTTTTGTGTATGGAAAACCTTGCCACCTTCCTGTTGAGCTCGAACACAAAGCGTATTGGGCAATTAAGCAATTGAATTATGCTTTAGACAAAGCCGGTGAAGCCCGTAAGCTTCAATTGAATGAGCTAGAAGAACTACGCAATGATGCGTATGAGAACGCCAAAATTTCAAAAGAGAGGATGAAACTTGCTCATGATAGCATCATTCGAAGAAAGGAGTTTCATCCCGGGCAAAAAGTTCTTCTCTACAACTCTAGGCTTCACCTCTTTCCAGGAAAATTGCAGTCACGATGGTCCAGCCCGTTCGTCGTGAAGAACGTTTTTCCCCATGGAGCTGTTGAACTAGAAGATTCAAAAGGGGAAAACACGTTCAAAGTAAATGGACAACGCCTAAAGCCATATCTAGAGGCGTGTGCTGAAGAGGTCGACACAATTTGGTTGTCGGACCCCGTTTACGGGGTCAATTGAGCTGAGAAAGTGAGGTCGTCGCACCCCCGACGCGTATGGGGTGAAATTGTGTGTATAGGAGTCGTGTATGAATAGGTTAGTTAGGAGTCAGGAGCCTGAGTTACAAGAGAGATCGGTTAGCACGCATTTCGAGGGAGCTAGTACGCATCGCGATGTTGAATTCTAGGATTTTTAGGGAACCCTAGGGTCTAGAAGGTTTTTAGGGGCCTTATGCACAAGTTAGAGGATGAGAGAGCACTTTGAAATGGAGAGAAGAGTGATTTTCAGCGTTCGGACCAGCTTGCTACCCCGAACCCCAACCTGAACCGGTTCGGGGGGGCGAACTGGTTCACAGGTACACCCGAACCGGTTCGGGGTACTTGACAGATTCTTCCCCCCTTCTTTTCCAAATTCATTCCCTTCCCTCCATTCTTTTCCACTTCTTTCACCTTCGTTTTTCTTCCCTCCAAATCCTTCCCCCTTCCCAAATTCAACCCAATTCACCCTTTCCCTCCTCTCCTTCCCACCCTTTCATATTTCCCACCAAAAACCCACCCCTTCACACCTATAAATATCCCACCACCCCTCCTCCATTTCTCCCACCAAAATAATCTCCCTCACTCTTTTCTCTCCCATATTCTCTCCCATATTTCCTCTCTCTCTCCCTCCCTCTTTCCGTCAATATGCCGCGCCAACGCCACCCCAACATCCGCCCAAAGAAATATGATGATACCACCATCCTTGCCGACCCGGGTAAGGGGGTCTTTCGATGCGTCCAAGAACGCTATTGGGTCGAGCACTACTCTCACATACGCGCCCCATTCATATTGAACGTTTCGTGGATTGGGACCACTTTCCGGGCGAGGTCACCGCCCTATTTGCTCGCCGCGGGTGGTGCTCTTTCCTCGCCCCTACGAGCAATAACGTCTTTGATGCCGCCATTCGCCAATTCTATGCGACCTTGGTTCGTAAATCCTCCACACTTCATGAGGCGTACCTTGACGGCATCACTATTCCCTTCTCGGCGGCCATCATCGCACGCAAAATGCGTGCCAAAGGGGCGATCCTCCCCGTACCCTTCCAATACCCCAACAACGCTACCACCCATACCAAAGAAGAATGCATTGCCCGCATAGCACCCGGGGTAGAATGGGCGCGAGAATCCTTTCCTATTGGTGGTTTGGCCACCACGGTTCGCTTCACGCACCTCATTGCTTGTGGGGCCATCCACCAAACCACTAATGACTCCGTGGTCCGGTTACGTCACGCAAATTTCCTCTACTACTTTTTGGACCCCGAGAGCACCATTAACCTCGCCCAGCTCTTCTATGCGGATATCCTCAATGCCGCCTACGATGAGAACGGCAAAACTGCACTACCTTACGCCCGTTTCATCACGGAGCTATTGATGGAAGCGGGAGTGGATAACCCCCCCGGGCAACAAATTCGCCTTCCTCGCCCCATTGGCAGCACGTCCACCACTAGAAGCGAACGCCAAATGCACGTAGCTCACCCCGACCGTCCCATTCATGAAAAGGACATGCCCGAGGAAGCTCATGATGACCCGATGATGGACGTCGACGAGGAAGAATTTGAGGATGATGAGGAGGATTCCGATTTCGAGTCCCCGGGGGCAAACTTCGATAGTCGCCTTTCGGAGGTTGAGGCCCGTCTCGACGGGTTCATCAACCAATACAATCAAGACCAAGCGGACTACCGAAGGGACACCCGGATGATGTATCAACTTCAAGTCCACCTTCACCAGCTCAACTTTGGCAGTCCTCCTCCACCCTTCTATTATGACCCCTATGATCCGAATGCACCCTCCTCATCCCACCCACCTCCACCATGACCTTTGATTGTTTTTATATTTTGGTGTAATTATTAGTGGTGGTAGGGATTGCACATTGTTCACAGTTGTTTCCCCATTTCTTATGTAACACAGGTTTCTCATTGGTTCTAATACAAGCTTGCATTTTTTCATATTTGTTTGTTTTATTTTTCCGCACTTATTATTCGCTTTGAGTTAGATTTTAGTCCTTTTTGCTTGAGGACAATGCAAAAGTCTAAGTTATGGGGGGTCACAAGTGCGTATTTCTAAAACTTTACAAATTTTCAAAAATGCCCAAAATTTCCCAAAAAAAAAAATCATAAAATTGTGAAAATTCCAAAAATATTTTTGTTCAAAATAAATAAAAATTGGAATTCAAAATTTTCAAAAATATCATTAAAAGTCGAATTGGAGTCTCAAATTGTAAATATCCAACATACACAAAGCCGAAATTGACCAAAGATGGAAATTGAGCGAAAATTGACGACTTAACGAATAAATGTGGAGATTAACAAACCCGGTGAGATTCGAGCCTATCACGTTTTGCGAGATTTTAAATCAATCCGAGTTAATTGTTAACTCAAGGTTCTTTTTAGCGCTTAATAAGTTGTCAAGGATCTCAATTCTTTCATTTTGATCGGTTTTGAAAAATGTGTGCAATATTGTCTTGAAAAACGTGCCAAATTAGTCTCTAAATTTAAATTCACCTCGAAACGCATATGGTAACACAATTGGCCTTTTGGACAATGAAGTAGGCCCTCGTTTGTCATCCCAAAAATATTGGCCAGAAAAAGATGCAAAAAATCACCCCTTTTGCAACCCAAATTGAGCCGAATGAATTTTTCCTGCCGTTCGATAACCCAAAAAAACCCAAAATAGCCGGAATTGTGAAAATTGATAAATTCAGATTTTAAGTCCGAAAAGTGCATATAAAGGGGCAAGAAACAAAATAGCATGCTCAACAAAAATAGAAAAAGAAAAAAAAAAGGCAAAGGAAATGAGCAATAGCCCGGAAAATGCACAAATGGACATCACGAATGACTTTTCTAATTCCAACCTTCCATACCTCCTTCATTTTACCCAATGCAACCTTCAACCCGAAAAAGTCCTAACCGAGTCCAAATTGCGAAAATTGATTACCGCGTGGAGAGTTAAGACACCAAAAGATAATATAAGAGGCTAAGTGCGCAAAATAAGGCAATGTTCCCGTTTTTAAAATCGTAGTCCGTTGAAGAGATCCTTTCGCCATAAAATTTCCTTCTTTCTAATTACATGCGTGAAATTGCTTCAATTACATTTACTCTTTATATCACGCATGCCGAGAGAATATCCATAATCCGAGAGGTTCGTTTGAGAGAGTATTCCGTGAGAAATTGAAATCAAAAAGAATTTTCGGATAAGTAACGTAATGATCAATCGATGGAAATTGGCGGTTACATTTCAGGCTTCGCACACACACACTACAGTTTGAGACTCATAAATATGACTTAATGATGATTATTTTCTGGAAAAGTTTGAATTGCTCAATTTTTGCGTATTTTGAATCTTCTTTGAGTCGAATTTTGTGGGTATATTCACTGCAAACCCTCACGAGACACAACTCGTCCTACTAGGGTAACCTAGAGGTTTAAAGGCTTGTTACATGCGCTAAATGCAGTCGCTTGCCCGCGAAAGAGGTACTCTATCCCAATAAAGTCTTTGATGGATCCTTAACTCATATTCTCATTCTTATACATTGCTCGGGACGCGCAAGGTTCTAAGTTAGGGGGGTTTGATTGGGCATAAATATTGTATATTTATTCCCCTAATTTCAGTACATTTGTGAACCCGAGTGATGTAACAAATATGAATTTGATTCACATTTATGATACTAACCTTCGTGGCAAGTATTTCGTGTTTCGTGCTTCTCTTATTGGTTTTACAGGTTAATTATGCAAGCAGTGCAAAAGAGGAAGCAAGACAGTGCAAGAAAAGCTAAGAAGGCAAGTTCAAGGGTAATTCGGTAATTTTTTAGCCTGATCCGGAAGACGAAGCCAACTGGAAAGTTGAAGATCTCGGAACAACGAGAACACTGGAAGAAACGGCACTCAAATCCGAGCTACGGTTGAAAAGTTATGCTTAGTTGGAGTTGAAGAAAAATCCAAGAAAAGAAGAGAAAAGTCAGAAAAATTCTAAGTGTTGAACTCCAGGCCAGCACACATTCGCGAACCCCAACCTGAACCGGTTCGGGGGGTGAACCGGTTCGCAGGTACACCCGAACCGGTTCGGGGTACCTGATGCGCGAATTTTGTCTTTTATGCTGATTTGTTCCCAAGTCTCCTATTAGGTTTAAACACTCCAATATGGTAGGGAACGTAGGTCACAACTTAGGAGCAGCCTTTAGGAGTAGTTTAACTCAGTTTTGAGAGAGAAGAAGAGGGAGAAACATCTAGGAACATCAAAGGAATTATTTGCTTCAAGATTCAATTATTAAGGGTTTGTTTTTCAAGTTTTAATTCAAATATCAAGATTCTTGTCATTGTTCTTGCATGCTTAATTTTCCATATTCGTTTTAACGTATTGTTGTGTTCATAATACATCTTCTCATGTTTCAATCTTGTTTCATCATGATTTCATATACATGCAACGTTAGTATTTCATGCGTTAGTCCATTTAACATGTCCGGCTAGGTTTTAAAGGTTGGGATGCATGAACCCAACCTGATGTGTTAGTGCATGTGTATAACGTTAATCCTATGAATTTAATGATTAATTTTGATCGTATCATATAATTTCATAATAATTGTGGATCTTTATATCTCGTTTGCCGTTGGGTACTCGTGATGATTTAGAGCACAATTTGAATGTAATTACCGCGATACCGATTTACTCATCCTCAGATTAGGTATGACGCGGGCTTGAACCTCGTATACATAATGCTTGGGAGTACTAAATTCCGGGTTTGAATTAATCGGATAAATTTATGATTGACGTTGTCACTACACTACACTAGGGTTGGGGGATTGTATTCCCATCCTATTTTCTCATCATTTAAGTTTAACACTTTCAATTTAATTCTTCATTCTTCATTTAGATAATTTAGTTAGTTTCATATTTCATCATAATTTCATAATTGCATTTAGTTTAATCAATCCCCAAAACCAAAATCAAAATATTTTCCTTTCTTTTTAGAGTCATCGTTAGGATTCCTCCGTCTTATCCCGTCGTCACAACTCCGTTGTCCTTTTTTCCCTGAGGATCGATACCCGACTTGTCGGATTATTACTTGAACGACATGCTTGCACTTGAGCCTAGAGAGTACACACTTTAGAGACACATTCTGAGTCGTGTCAGCAACCGAATAAAAAACATTAACTTAACATTCACCATCTAATAAACAATTCCATAGCAAGTAAAATGACATAAATAATTAACTGAATCTGAAATAAACACATTCAGTCTAAAATCAAAATACAAGAGTCTGAAATGAAATAAATCCCAACAACTGAAATATAAATAAAATTCTGAAATCACTACATCTGAATACCAATGGGCTACATGCCCGACTGAAGTAAATAACTCGGAAAGAATCAAGGATAGGTGTGGAGGCGTCTAGTACCGAGGTCCTATAACTTCCACAACAACTACAACATGTCAACTGATGAGAACTCCTATGCTTGGCATCCCTGTGGCTGGGCACCTAAAAGGTTTTTACAAAAACAAAATATATTTGGAAGCAAACAGGTCAAAGCTCGAGTTGAAAATATTTTAAAATCAGTAAGTATATACATATTAGTTCCACGTTCCCTCACTTGAGATTCTCACTAAATTTGCATGCCTAACGTATGCTTCTAATCTATCCTATTTATGCTCTCCCACATATCTAGTTTAAATCGAGTCTCTTACTATAATGCCTATGTCATTATGCCCACCCGTATTACCCGAATAATATAATCTTGCATTTTCAATTTTAATTAGATCGAATTCAAGTATCTCATTACTCATTAAAGTTTCCATATTCTTAACTAATATAAGATGTCATAATCTTCCTCGTCTACTAAGCAACATAGTAGAATAATCACAAGTTGTAAATATATAAATCACTATCATATATATATATATATATACATCTACTAATATGCTACCCAAAAAGGCTAAACCTACGATGCGCACATACTCTGCTATCAAATCTCGGTACATCACGTACATAAGGATTACGAGTTTTAAATCACTCTGGAACCATATAAAAACAAATCACACATATTGGAGGCGAACATAGTTCCTAGTCCTATGGGATACGCATATACCTACGCACCCACATGACCAAAAACTAATCAACTCACCGATAAGTCTATCCCAAACCTATGCTTTGAGGCACCAATCTAAAATCCCCTTGAAGGATCATCAAGATAAGACTGTCCCCTTTTTACGACCTCCCGTGATAGCAAGTATGGTATGTATGTCATACACACAATCAATTAATCATACATTAGGTATTCACACAATCTTAATACATAAATCTCTATCTTTAATATATGTGTATGCACATCCTATAACATATGTTTTATGCGTAGTATATCCATGTCACGAATATCCTACGTGCTCCCAACCTACAATCCTACTCTCATCGTACGCTCCCCAGTAATTCTCGCTACTCTAAGTGTCTCATTTATTTCCTAACATAATATCAGTAATTAACTCAATTATATCCTACTGATCTAAGTCATCATATCCTTTGGATTTTCGGGATTATAATTAGTCTCCGATTTAGGTATTTCTCACGATTAAACCTAATTAAGTTTAGCCCTTAATTCATTCTCATGAACTAATGCCAAATTACAATCTAGGACTACTGGTATTCCCAAATATTCCTCAATATGTCCAAAATTAAAGTCTATGATTAAATTTCGAACATCTCCCAAAAAATTTAAACAAAAAGAGGAAAGGAAATAATTTATGGGCAGCCGAATCGATCCGGCTTGGTCCGAATCGATTCGCTCGTACAGGTCTCGAAAATCTGCATATGTGTTTTTACGGGTTTCTCCAAATTTCAAAGTAAAGTCCTCAATCTAAACATCCCAAGCTCCTAAACAATGATCCTAGATGTTATACTAACATAATTACGTAAGTTCTAACGTAATAAAATCGTAAAATCATCACGGGGTATCAATTTCTTGGATTAATTCATGAATATTGCTTAAGAACACTAGTTCGTCAAATTGTATTCAATAACATCATAATTCTCAGATTTAATTTGTGATTTCTAACACCTAAGTTATAACTTCATTTTTCCAATGATTCTAGAAATTCACCTGCATTCAAAACCTAACCATAATAATGATTCAATTCTCCAAATTTATGAAATATCAATTATTCATAGCTATTTCTTTCAATATAAACTACCATGGATAATAAATGCACTGAATCTTTGCAAGATAAAACACTTTCCTTTGATGGAAGTTTTGATCCGTTTAAGAATATGGTATGGGGGTGATACTCTCTTTCCGATCTACATAACGGTGGTCTTGGTGGTGCAATTGGTGTAGGAATGGTGGTTCTAGCCTTAGGGGGTGGTTCACCTTCCTCCTCTAATGGCTTCTGTGAATATGGCTACTGCTAACCCAAGAAGACACAACTACATATTTGATATAACTCTTTAAAATTCATCGGTTTAATTCCCTAAAAATGCAAATGACTAAATTATCCCTCCGGGGTGTCGGTAAGGCCTAAAAGTGCCCCGGGTAGACTTTTTTGAGTATTTCGACCATTCTGGACACTTTAGCGCACTCTAAAAGACCGTTTGAATGACTTAAAATAGATTACCTTTTTATCTCAAAAAGTTGAGTCCTGATACGACTGACAGGCGGATCAAGATTTAATTATCAAAATTGTTGTACTTTCCACTCGCATCAATTTTAATAAATTCATAATCACATATTAGTTTATTCACTCGGTAATATTCAATATAATTCGCATCAATAAATACAAACCCTCACCTCGCTAGTTAATATTAATTTGAATCCGGTTTAGTTTTATGTAAATTTCTCATATTTAATTCAAGTAATCCCATAATTAAAGCCATCCAGAGAGGTTGGCTTTTCGAAGAACAACTTTGAGGGGATATGAAATGATCACGATTATTGAGTGAGCTTCGAAGTAGTGTGTCAACTTTCTTAAGGCGACCACCAGTGCATAGGCAAGCTTTTACAGTGGTACGTAACGTTGTTATGCGTCCATAATTATTTTTTAGCGTAATAAACAAGATGCTATCCTCCAGCTTTCTCACATACTAAAGTTGAGCTCACAGCGTGGTTTAATACTGCGAGATAGAGATATAATGGGTCTCCATCATCTGGAATCACCAATAGAGGTAGTTTTCGAAGGTACGATTTGATCTCCTCCAAAGCTCTTGAGCAGTCATCATTCCACATGAGGCGGTTATCCTTCTTTAGAAGCTGGGAAAATGGTCAACAACGTTTTGAAGACTTGGAGATGAAGCGATTAAGTGCTGCGAGCATGCCAGCGAGCTTTATAACATCTCGCTATGTTTATAGAGGCTGGACCTTAGTAATCACGCTGATTTGATTTGGATTGGCCTCAGTTCCTCTTTTATTGACCAAATAGCCGAGAAACTTCACTGACTGGACACCGAATGAACACGTACTTGCATTAAGCTTCATCCAATATTTCTTGAGGATTTCAAAGGTTCTGTCTATGTTCATGAGGTAATCGTTATTATTCTTACTTTTGACTAATGTTCATCGATGTAGACCTCCATCGTGTCTTATATTTGTCGCTTGAACATCTTTGTGACCAACCTTTAATAAATGACCCCTGTATTTTTTAGGTCAAACGACATGACCTTGTAATAGTATAACCAAATAGGGGTTATAAAAGTCATTTTTATCGTGGTCGAGGCTAAATAACACAATTTTATGGTACCCTGAGTAAGCGTATAGAAAACCCATCCTTTCGTGTGTTGTCGTGGCGTCAATCGACTGATCAATCTTAGGCAGTGAGAAGTTATCTTTGGGACATGCCCTATTGAGGTCTGTAAAGTCTATACAGACCGTCCAATTGTCGTGGCACTTTCATACCACCATTGGACTGGATAACCATTTGGGGAACTTAACTTTCCTAATAGATCCTGCATCCAGAAGCTTCCCTACTTTGTTCTCCCCCACTTTAGCCTTATCTAGGGCTGTTCGGTGAGCTTTCTGAATGATTGGCTTGAAGGTTGGTTCAACGTGAAGATGATGACAGGCTACGTTTGGGCCAATTCCAGGAAGATCATATGGCTCCCAAGTAAAAACATCTAAATTTCTTCTCAATAAGGCAATCAATTCTTTCTTTTCATGATCGACGAGTGTAGCTTTGATAAGAAACTTTCTCTCCGATAAGTTATCATCAACTCCAACTTCCTCCAGGCTTTCAATAGCCCTATTAGCCGGTGGACCCTGGTCTCCTTCACCCCTGGTCGAAGGTATTATAATTTATACTTAAAGGATGTAGCCCCTTCCTGGGCTTCCTCCGGAGCATCCTTTGGTTCCTTTTTCTTTTCCAAACTGAAGAGGATAGTTATGATGAAGCACTTTCTTACAATGGCCTCGTCGTCACGAATTTTGACCATGCTTTGATCGGTGATACACTTTAACTTTGGGTGGTAGGTAGATGGTACGACCCTCATGGCGTGCAACCAACCTCTACGTAGAATAGCGTGATATGAGGGCTCTATGTCTACCACTAAAAACTCAATTAACTTTGATATATTGGCTGCCCTGACTGCAGGACTATTTTTTCTAATGGCATTGTGATTCTCCCTGCGAAGCTGACCAATGGAATTGTGGCCTCCTTAAGGTCGGTTAGGTTGAGCTTCAGCTTATGGAATAACTCTAGATACATCACCTCTGACGAGCTTCCCTGATCCACCATCAGCTTGTTGATATCCTAATTTGTAATCCTGAGGGTTATCAAGAGTGCATCATGACGGAGAGTCCTTACTTCGATAAAAGTTTCTCCGGTAAAGATGATGTATTTAGTGTAGTCAACGTCCTTTGGCCACCGCTTGCCAGTTTGGCTCTTTGTAGGGTCACCTTTATAACATCAGTGACCTTCTGCAGCTCTGTTTGAATATCGTTCCCTTGGATATTATTTAGGTTTGATGCCCCATGGATCACCGTGAAGTCCTGTCCGTGTCATTATCAAGGACGTTGTCTGGTTTTTGGTCGCTATTGGCTGCGACGTTGTCAACTTTCATTTCTATATATTCATAGAGATGACCATCTTGGGCTAACTCCTTCAGGTGTGACTGCCCTTCTTCTAGAATGCACATCTCAGCGTGTTTTTCCTATTCGTTGGGTCACCACCTATCTTCTTGGTCCACTTGATCTTGATCAAGAACTTATAGATTCGTTCTTTAAAGATTGTATTAATAGTTTGGAACGCTTTTAAAGGATCAACCTTGTTCCCATTCTTAGAGCCTTCTTACCCCCGTGCTTATTCTATTTATTTGGAGTGTCACTCTTATTTTATTGCTTTCGTTACTTTTGCTCGATCTTTGTCCCTTGCATTAGAGTGAACCACATCCTCAACCTTGGCATATTTATAGATATGGGCCATGAGGTAGTCGATGGTGCTAGATTCTTTCTTTGTTAGGGATTGGTGTAATAGAGATGTGGTCGAAAGACTAATCTTGAAGGATGGAACTGCAACCTTCTCCGATCAGTCCTCCACTTCATTGAAAACTTCCTAGTACCTCTTAGCATAATCACGAAGGCTCTCTTGTGTCTTTTTTCATCATGAGTAGTGCATCCATCCGCTTGGGGTGGTAGATGTTGGTTACGAAGTGAGAAGCTTTACTAAGGCCTTGAAGCTCCTGACTGACCTGTGGGTAAACTTATCGAACCACTCCTGTACTACTTCATGTAGTTTAGAAGGGAAAATTTGACACATTAAGGTGTCATTGTGGCTCCACATGGTTATTGCTTACCTGTACTACCGAATATGGTCGATGTGATCCATCTTCCCATTATTGATCTTGAACATGGGAACAAAAACTTCTTTTGGGGTTCTTCTTACTGAATTTCCCTTGAAAAGGGGGATTTTAGCTAGGTTTGAGAGCTCTCCCAGCTAGCTCCCTAGTAGACCCGACTCCTCAATAGGCTGGATGTTGATCTATCTCTCTATGATCTAAAACTCAGATGTTCTCATATTAACGATTATTGCTTTTATAGCGCCTCTATGATCAGCCACGTTCTGATTGATCACGCTCTGACCTGCCACGTTCTGATCTATTTTGGTCGCACCTAGATATCCTTCCTCGACTACGAGTATTTCTCGTTCGAGGATTATGAGTCATATCGTGATGCTTCCTGGTATCTCTATCGACATCTCTCTCTATTCTTTTTGCTCGCCTTTGTAAGCGAGCATTTTCGTACACCTGGAGGTGTATGGCCTCCTCTTATTCTCGAAGCCTAGCTTCGTAAGCGTCGACCAACCTAGAGATCTGTGTAGACCTAGTAAGTCCCTGACTTTCTTTAGAAGGCAATCTTTCTTGGCAAAACATGAGATTTGGTTGCTGAATTTTTTTGACCTGACCCTAGGTGGGGCTAGGTCTTCTTAAACATCATCAACTTGAGGAACGTTGCTGCTATAGTGAGACATTATGGGCTTTCTGTTGATGAATATTTTCATAGGAATAAAAATTTCTTCCCACAGATGGCGCTAATCGTGAGTGCAAGAAATAACACAATAAAGATCCACGAAAATAGTTATGAATACAAAAAGTAAAGATCACACACACAATAATGTGGTTCGATAATTTCCCTGCGTCCACGGAGAGGTTACTATGTTATTATTAGTGTCTCTCAATTCTTAAGGTTACATCTCATTACCCTGGGCCAAGGTTTACAATTTATAGATGTGTAAAATAAGAGATTGAGTTGTACAAGTAAGTTAATATGATCGTGGATAACTAGTGGTGCCCCTGAATATCTCCCGCGAGATTATTGGTAAGCAATTTGAGTCTATCATTAAGTATTTTAGTGCATGTAAAACACACGAATCTTTAGTGAATAGTGGATTTGGGCCGAGCAATCCTTCTTGCAAGCTGGGTTGGTCAGCTACTTTCCTGGGCCAAGATAAATGGATCCCCACAAATTCCATTGAAGTTAATATGTAAATAATTATAACATAATTGGGTGTTCATTTTTATTGAATTAAACATATAATGAGGTAAATGTTTTCAATGAAGAAAGAATGAGTTAACTTTCAAAAAAAGATAATAACCATTTTTAGTGTTGACATAACCATAATATAATATTGACATATCTATAACCAAAAGTAAATAATGTAATTGAGAAATTAAAATTATATATTAGGTAAATTCTAGTCTTTATAAGATAGTAACTATGCATTTATTATATTAAAATGTAAAAGATGAAATCGTTAATATGACTTAAAATAATAAAATGTTAGAAAGAGTAAGATAAAAGAAATTCATACAACTCAGCTTACATAATTTTTTTTATTCAACTATGATTAGAAAAATAAAAAAGATGAGCAGATGCGAGTATACAACAATATAACCAAGAAATTTAGTATTTCATTAGATACTTGCACATAACATAGCAGTTAGCAATATATGAAGTGCTGGAAGTATTCCAAGCATATTTATTTATTTACCTAAGTTTAAAAAATAAAAAAATTAATGAACTAATGAAAAATAAATAAAAGTAAAGAAAAGATAGAAAATAAGTTAAAACAAAATGGGGAACACCTACCATTCCTGATGAAATCAAAGGTGGATGATGACGGTTCACCAGAAATCAAGTGATCTGTCTCATATTAAAGTGAAGCATGGTTGTGATCTAAGTATGAAAATATCATTCTTCTTATGTTGCATCAATTTTGAGACAAACAATTTTTTGATATGCTCCTGCATTTTTTTTTTATTAAAATCTATTTTTTATATATTTTAAAACCTTTTTTATATATAGATTTGATATATAAATCATTTTTGATAAAATACTTTTAATATTTTTTTTATATTAAATATTTTATATGTTATATGAGTTTTCAGGTTCTATCATAATTTTTTTATAGTATTGGTTATTTTTTTATGGGTTACAATAAACATGATTAAACATCAAAATGTGTTTAACTAATATTGGTTTACCCAAACATTAAATGGCAGCTCTATTGTATTGTGTTTGTGATCGTTCAGGGTTTGCGTATTACTTATCTCGACGTCTATTTTTGGCGTGGCTTGAGGTCTTCATTTTTCAACTTATTGAGTTGGCTGATGGGTTGTCCACATTTGTCTCCTGCTTATTTACTTTTGTACCCTTATGTGTTGAGGTTATTTCAGACCTGTTTGTTTGTCGAAGTTGTTTATATGTTAGTTTATTTTTCTTGAGACGTTAGGGGTTTTATATTTCATTTCTCTCTCTCTCTCTCTCTAAAAAGAAGATCCGTTGACATTTTCTTTACCCTATTTCTCTCTCTATACTTTCTACCGAAATACACCATATCTTGAGAGTTTCTTTTGCTACAAAACATGTTTACACTTTGGGTTTTGAGTTTGGCTCTGTTGATCTGAAATTTTTTGCCGATTTGCGTTTGATTTTTTTTTTTGGCGATTTGCTTGGAGCTTGGTTGTAACTAATTTTTTTCAGCATTGGATATTCGTTGTTTTGGGGGTTTTAGCTTTGAGACTATTTTTCGGTGGTGTTTGTTTCGGGGTGCGTTTTTCGGTTGGTTCTTTTTGGTGATTCTGCTATTTTCGACGACTCTATTTTGGGTAAGATCTCTTCGCCATTCCATATATATACAGATTTACATATATACATATATATACACACACGGATCTGCCATACATATCTATATATAAATTGTTTAGTTTTTTTTTGTTTGAGTTTGGTATGCTCGTTGCTGTTTCAAACAGATCTGTTGACACTACACCAAAACTGGCGATTGGTCACGTCCAAAATCTATGACCAAAGCTGTGGGTCGTGGACTTGGGCCGTGACCATTTCGGGCGTGACAATTTTCGTGGGTCGCGGCCCAAGTCCGTGACCAAAACATGGTCATGGCCGAGAGGGGTCACGACAGATGGTCGTGGACTTAGGCCGTGAGCCATGTCGTGACGGGTCGCGACCCTCATCCGTGACCCACAACCGTGACAAATTGGTCGCGACCAAAGTTCGCGACCCACGACCGTGACAAAAAAAAAAAAAAATCATCGCGGCCCTCATCCGTGACCCATAACCGTGACAAATTTGTTGCGGCCAAAGTCCGCGACCCACGACCGTGACAAAAAAATTAAAAAAAATTGGTCACGACCCTCATCCGTGACCCACAACCGTAACAAATTGGTCGTGGCCAAAGTTCGCGACCCATAACCGTGACAAAAAAAATGGTTGCGGCCCAAGTCCGTGACCCCACGACCGTGACAAAAAAAATGGTCGCGGCCAAAGTCCGCGACCATTTTTATGCGTGACAAAAAAATTAAAATGGTCATGGACAAAGTCGATGACCATATTTAACTATAATTTTAAAAAAATGTATTTTTTTAGTCCAATCCTAAAATTGAGGGTCCTTTGAGTACACCGTGTTGTGCTACGTGTAACGTTGGATGCGTACGAGGTGTGAGAAATATTTATTATTGGAAAAACAATAAAAAAAAGCACAAATTGCGAATCGAGAACGTTGTTAATAAATAAATATATATACAAACTTAAAAATATTACACGTCTTAATAATTCACAGACCAAAAAAAAAATTGGATAGAGTTTCCTCTATTTTCTTGACATTTTAAAACCTGTAAATGTAAAACCGGCTTATTATAAAGCCCGCAGGGCCATAAAATTCAATAATCAAATTATAAAAGCCCGCACGACCATAAAACTAAACAATAAAAGCCCGCACGGCTGCAACACATAAAAAACAAAATCCTGAATGTCCACAACATATAAACAATCTTCATGTTGTAAACCATTGCCTCCTTCATTAGTTCCGTGTGCAAAAATCCTACAAATGATAGGATACATAAAAAAATATCAGTAACCAAGTAATTTTACAAAAAAATTAATCAAGCTGAAAAATTGCATATATGAGTTAAAATTATCAACATATAAATATTTTTATGCCTAAGTCTATAAATATGCAAATTACCGTCATATTCTCAAATCGGGAGTGTCGCGGCTGCACGGTCAATTCCTACGAGTTACATTGGTCCCGTGGGAGGTGTTGGTGCCACCCACGGGGCCGTTCGGGGGATGTTTAGAGTTTTCACCCTCTAATGCCATGTTTTTAAGTCCAAGTCTAGAAATATACAAATTATCATCGTATTCTTAAATAGGGAGACCCGCGACTGAGGGGTCAGTTCCTACTAGTTACATTGGTCCTATGGGAGTTGTTGGTGCCACCCACGGGGCCGTTCAGGGGTTGTTTCGAGTTTTCACCATCTAACACCATGCTTTGCTTAAGTATAGAAATAAACAAATTACCGCGTATTCTCAAATCGGGAGTGCCGTGGCTGCGTGATTAGTTCCTACGAGTTACATTGGTCCCTTGGGAGGTGTTGGTGCCACCCACGGGGCCGTTTGGGGACCGTTTTAGGTTTTCACCCTCTAACGCCATGTTTTTATGCCTAAGTCTATAAATATGCAAATTACCATCGTATTCTCAAATCAAGAGACCCGCGGCTGCGCGGTCAATTCCTACGAGTTACATTGGTCCCGTGGGAGGTGTTGGTGCCACCCACGGGGTCGTTGGGGGGTTACTTCGAGTTTTCACCCTCTAACGCCATGTTTTGCTTAAGTCTAAAAATACGCAAATTACCGTCTTATTCTCAAACCGGGATTACCGCGGCTGCGCGGTTAGTTCCTACGAGTTACATTGGTCCCGTGGGAGGTGTTGGTGCCACCCACGGGGCCGTTCGGGGGCTGTTTTCGGTTTTCACCCTCTGACGCCATGTTTTTATGCCTAAGTCTATAAATATGCAAATTATCGTCGTATTCTCAAATCGGGAGTGTCACGGCTGCGCGATCTGTTCCAACGAGTTACATTGGTCCCGTGGGAGGTGATGGTGCCACCCACGGGGCCGTTCGGGGGTGGTTTTGAGTTTTTACCCTCTAACGCCATGTTTTTAAGCCTAAGTATAAAAATATGCAAAATACCGTCGTATTCTCAAACCGGGAATGCGGGGTCAGTTCCTACGAGTTACATTGGTCCCGTGGGAGGTGTTACTGCCACCCACGGGGCCGTTTGGGGGCTGTTTTGGGTTTACCCCCTCTAACGCCACGTTTTTATGGCTAAGACTAGATATATGCAAATTATCATCGTATTCTCAAATCGGGAATCCCGCGGCTGCGCGGTCAGTTCCTACGAGTTACATTGGTACCGTGGGAGGAGTTGGTGCCACCCACGGGGCCGTTCGGGGGTTATTTTTGGTTTTCACCTTCTAACGCCATGTTTTTATGCCTAAGTCAAGATATATGCAAATTATCGTCGTATTCTCAAACAAGGAGTTCCGCGGCTGCGCGGTAAGTTCCTACGAGTTTCATTGGTCCCGTGCGAGGTGTTGGTGCCACCCACGGGGCCGTTCGGAGGTTGTTTTGGGTTTTCCCCCTCTAATGCCATGTTTTTATGCCTAAGTCTAGATATATGCAAATTATCGTCGTATTCTCAAACCGGGAGCCCCGCGACTGCGTGGTTATTTCTTACGAGTTACATTGGTCCCGTGGGAGGTGTTGGTGCCACCCACAGAGCCATTCGGGGGCTTTTTTGGGTTTTCACCCTCTAACGCCATGTTTTTAAGCCTAAGTCTCGAAATATGCAAATTATCGTCGTATTCTCAAACCGAGAGTCCCGCGGCTGCGCGGTTAGTTCCTACGAGTTACATTGGTCCCGTGGGAGGTGTTGGTGCCACCCACATGGCCATTCGGTTTTTTTTTATGGTTTTCACCCTCTAACGCCATGTTATTAAGCCTAAGTCTAGAAATATGCAAATTATCGTCGTATTCTCAACCAGGAGTGCCGCGACTGCGCGACCAGTTGTTATGAGATATATTGGTCCCGTGGGAGGTGTTGTTGCCATCCACGAGGCCGTTCGAGAGTTGTTTTGGATTTTCACCCTCTAACGCCATGTTTTTATGTATAAGTCTAGAAATATGCAAATTATCATCCTATTCTCAAATCGAGAGTCCCGTGGTTGTGCGGTCGGTTCTTACGAGTCACATTCGTCCCGTGGGAGGCCCCCCCCACGGGGCCGTTCGGGGGCTGTTTTGGGTTTGCACCCTCTAACGACTTGTTTTTTAGCCGAAGTCTAGAAATATACAAATTATTGTCGTATTCTCAAATCGGGAGACCCGCGACTGGGAAGTCAGTTTCCTACGAGTTACATTGGTCCCGTGGGTGGTGTTGGTGCCACCCACGGGGCCGTTCGGGGGCTGTTTTGAGTTTTCACGCCATGTTTTTCTGCCGAAGTCTAGAAATATGCAAATTATCGTCGTATTCTCAAATCTGGAGTCGCACGGCTGCGCGGTCAGTTCCTACGAGTTATATTGGTCCCGTGGGAGGTGTTGGTGTCACCCACGGGGCTGTTCGGGGGCTGTTTCGAGTTTTCACCCTTTAACGCCATGTTTTTAAGCCTAAGTGTAGAAATATGCAAAATATCGTCGTATTCTCAAATCGGGAGACCCGCGACTGCGGGGTCAATTCCTACGAGTTACATTGGTCCCCTGGGAGGTGTTGCTGCCACCCACGGGGCCGTTCGGGGGCTGTTTTGGGTTTACCCCTCTAACGCCATGTTTTTATGGCTAAGTCTAGATATATTCAAATTATCATCGTATTCTCAAATCGAAAGTCCCGCGGCTGCGCGGTCAGTTCCTACGAGTTACATTGGTCCCGTGGGAGGAGTTGGTGCCACCTACGGGGCCGTTCGGGGGTTGCTTTGGGTTTTCACCCTCTAACGCCATGTTTTTATGCCTAAGTCTAGATATATGCAAATTATCGTCATATTCTCAAACTGGGAGTTCCGCGGCTGCGCGGTCAGTTCCTACGAGTTACATTGGTCCCGTGGGATGTGTTGGTGCCACCCACAGGGCCTTTCGGGAGTTATTTTGGGTTTTCTCCCTCTAACGCCATGTTTTTATGCCTAAGTCTAGATATATGCAAATTATCATTGTATTCTCAAACCGGGAGTCCCGCGACAGCGCAGTCAGTTCCTACGAGTTACATTGGTCCCGTGGTAGGTATTGGTGCCACCCACAGGGACATTTAGGGGCTTTTTTGGGTTTTCACCCTCTAACGCCATGTTTTTAAGCCTAAGTCTAGAAGCAAATTATCGTCGTATTCTCAAACCAGGAGTGCCGCGACTGCGCGACTGGTTTCTACGAGATACATTGGTCCCGTGGGAGGTGTTGGTGCCACCCACGGGGCCGTTCGCGGGTTGTTTTGGATTTTCACCCTCTAACGACATGCTTTTACGTATAAGTCTAGAAATATGCAAATTATCGTCGTATTCTCAAATCGGGAGTCCCGTGGCTGCGCGGTCGGTTCCTACGAGTTACATTCGTCCCGTGGGAGGTCCCCCCCACGGGGTTGTCGGGGGATGTTTTGGGTTTGCACCCTCTAACGCCTTGTTTTTAAGCCTAAGTCTAGAAATATACAACTTATCGTCGTTTTCTCAAACCGGGAGACCCGTGCCTGCGAAGTCAGTTCCTACGAGTCACATTCGTCCCGTGGGTGGTGTTGGTGCAAACCACGGGACCGTTCGGGGGATGTTTTGAGTTTTTACGCCATGTTTTTCTGCCTAAGTCTAGAAATATTCAAATTACCGTCGTATTCTGAAATCGGGAGTGCCGCAGCTACGCGGTCAGTTCTTACGAGTTACATTGGTCCCGTGGGAGGTGTTGGTGCCACCCACGGGGCCGTTCGGGGTTTGTTTTGTATTTTCACCCTCGAACGCCATGTTTTCATGCCTAAGTCTAGAAATATGCAAATTATCGTCCTATTCTCAAATCGGGAGTCCCGCGGCTGCGCGGTCAGTTCCTACAAGTTACATTGGTCCCATGGGAGGTGTTGGTGCCACCCACGGGGCCGTTCAGGGGTTGTTTCGAGTTTTCACCCTTTAACGCCATGTTTTTCAGCCTAAGTATAGAAATATAGAAAATATCGCCGTATTCTCAAGCCGAGAGACCCGCGACTGCGGGGTTAGTTCCTACGAGTTACATTGGTCCCGTGGGAGGTGTTGCTGCCACCCACGGGGCCGTTCGGGGGCTGTTTTGGGTTTACCCCCTCTAACGCCATGTTTTTATGGCTAAGTCTGCAAATTATCATCGTATTCTCAAACCAGGATTGCCTCGGCTGCGCGATCAGTTCCTACGAGTTACATTGGTCCCGTGGGAGGTGTTGGTGCCACCCACGGGGCCGTTCGAAGGTTGTTTTGGGTTTTCACCTTCTAACGCCATGTTTTTATGCACAAGTCTAGAAATATGCAAATTATCGTAGTATTCTCAAGTTGGGACTCCCGTGGTTGCGCAGTCGGTTCCTACGAGATACATTCGTCCCGTGGGAGGTCCCACCCACGGGGACGTTCGGGGGATGTTTTTGGTTTGCACCCTCTAACGCCACGTTTTTAAGCCTAAGTCTAGAAATATACAAATTATCGTCGTATTCTCAAACCGGGAGACCCGCGAGTGCGAAGTCAGTTCCTACGAGTTACATTGGTCCCGTAGGTGGTGTTGGTGCCACCCACGGGGCCGTTCGGGGGCTTTTTCGATTTTCCCGCCATGTTTTTATGCCCAAGTCTAGAAATATTTAAATTACCATCGTATTCTGAAATCGGGAGTGCCGCAGTTACCCGGTCAGTTCTTACGAGTTACATTGGTCCCGTGGGAGGTGTTGGTGCCACCCACGGGGCCGTTCGGGGTTTGTTTTGGGTTTTCACCCTCGAACGCCATGTTTCTATGCCTAAGTCTAGAAATATGCAAATTATCGTCCTATTCTCAAATCGGGAGTTCCGCGGCTGCGCGGTCTGTTCCTACGAGTTACATTGGTCCCATGGGAGGTGTTGGTGCCACCCACAGGGCCGTTCGGGGGATGTTTCGAGTTTTCACCCTTTAACGCCATGTTTTTAAGCCTAAGTACAGAAATATAGAAAATATCGTCGTATTCTCAAACCGTGAGACCCGCGACTGCGGGGTTAGTTCCTACGAGTTACATTGGTCCCTTGGGAGGTGTTGCTGCCACCCACGGGGCCGTTCAGAGGCTGTTTTGGGTTTACCCCCTCTAACGCTATGTTTTTATGGCTAAGTCTAGATATATGCAAATTATTATCGTATTCTCAAACCAGGAGTGCCGCGGCTGCGCGATCAGTTCCTACGAGTTACATTGGTTCCGTGGGAGGTGTTGGTGCCACCCACGGGAACGTTCGAGGTTTTTTTTGGGTTTTCATCCTCTAACGCCATGTTTTTATGCATAAATCTAGAAATATGCAAATTATCGTCGTATTCTCAAATTGGGAGTCCCGTGGTTGCGCGGTCGGTTCCTACGAGTTACATTCGTCCCGTGGGAGGTCCCACCAACGGGGCCGTTCGGGGGCTGTTTTTGGTTTGCACCCTCTAACGCCATGTTTGTAAGCCTAAGTCTAGAAATATACAAATTATCATCGTATTCTCAAACCGGGAGACCCGTGACTGCGAAGTTAGTTCCTACGAGTTACATTGGTCCCGTGGGTGGTGTTGGTGCCACCCACGGAGCCGTTCGGGGGCTGTTTCGATTTCTCACGCCATGTTTTTATGCCTAAGTCTAGAAATATGTAAATTACCCTCGTATTCTCAAACCGGGAATGCCGCAGCTACGCAGTCAGTTCTTACGAGTTACATTGGTCCCGTGGGAGGTGTTGGTGCCACCCACGGGGCCGTTCGGGGGTTGTTTTGTGTTTTCACCCTCTAACGCCATGTTTCTATGCCTAAGTATAGAAATATGCAAATTATCATCGTATTCTCAAATCGGGAGTCTCGCGGCTGCGCGGTCAGTTCCTACGAGTTACATTGGTCCCGCGGGAGGCGTTGGTGCCACCCACGGGGCCGTTCGGGGCTGTTTCGAGTTTTCACCCTCTAACGCCATATTTTTAAGCCTAAGTTTAGAAATATGCAAATTATCATCGCATTCTAAAATCGGGAAACCCGCGACTGTGGGGTCAGTTCCTACGAGTTACATTGGTCCCGTGGGAGGTGTTGGTGCCACCCACGGGGCCGTTCGGGGGTTGTTTCGTGTTTTCACCCTCCAACGCCATGTTTTGCTTAAGTCTAGAAATATGCAAATTATCGTCGTATTATAAAATCGGGAGTGCCGCGTCTACGCGGTTATTTCCTACGACTCACATTGGTCCCGTGGGAAGTGTTGGTGCCACCCACGGGGCAGTTCGGGGGCTGTTTCGGGTTTTTACCCTCTAACACCATTTTTTAAGCCTAAGTCTAGAAATATGCAAATTATCATTATATTCTTAAACTAGAACTCCCGCGGCTGCACCGTCAATTCCTGCGAGTCACATTGGTCCCGAAGGAGGTGTTGGTTCCACCCACGGGGCCGTTCGGGGGTTGTTTCGGGTTTTCACCCTCTAAAGTCTTGTTTTTTAGCCTAAGTCTTGAATTATGCATATTATCGTCGTATTTTCAAAATGGGAGTCCTGCAACTGCGCGGTCAGTTCCTACGAGTTACGTTGGTCCGGTGGGAGGTGTTGGTGCCACCAACGGGGCCGTTCGGGGGCTGTTTTGAGTTTTCACGCCATGTTTTGGTGCCCAAGTGTAGAAATATGCAAATTACCATCGTATTATCAAACCGGGAGTGTCGCAGCTACGCGTTCAGTTCCTACGAGTTACATTGGTCCCGTGGGAGGTGTTGGCGCCACCCACGGGGCTGTTCGGGGACTGTTTTCGGTTTTCCACCTCTAACGCCATGTTTTTTTGCCTAAGTCTAGATATATGCAAATTATCATCATATTCTCAAACCGGGAGTCCCGCGGCTGCGCGGTCAGTTTCTACGAGTTACATTGGTCCTGTGGGAGGTGTTGGTGCCACCCACGGGGCCGTTCGGGGGTTGTTTTGGGATTTCACCCTCTAACGCTATATTTTTATGTCTAAGTCTAGAAATATGCAAATTATCATCGTATTCTCAAATCGAGAGTCCCACGACTGCGCAGTCAGTTCCTACGAGTTACATTGGTCCCGTGGGTGGTGTTGGTGCCACCCGCGGGGCCGTTCGGGGGCTATTTCGAGTTTTAGGCCATGTTTTTATGCCTAAGTCTAGAAATATACAAATTGCCATCGTATTCTCAAACCGGGAGTGCCGCAGCTACGCGATCAGTTCCAACGAGTTACATTGGTCCCGTGGGAGGTGTTGTGCCACCCACGGGGCCGTTCGAGGCCTGTTTTGGATTTTCACCCTCTAACGCCATGGTTTTATGCCTAAGTTTAGATATATATTCAAATTATCATCGTATTCTCAAATCGAGAGTCCCGCGGCTTCGCAATCAGTTCGTACGAGTTACATTGATCCCGTGGGAGGTGTTGGTGCCACCCACGGGGCCGTTCGGGGGCTATTTTGGGTTTTCCCCCTCTAATGCTATGTTTTTATGCCTAAGTCTAGATATATGCGAATTATCGTCGTATTCTCAAATCGGGAGTGCCGCGGGTGCGCGGTCAGTTCCTATGAGTTACATTAGTCCCGTGGGACGTGTTGGTGCCACCCACGGGGTCGTTCGGGGTTGTTTTGGGTTTTTACCCTCTAACGCCATGTTTCTATGCCTAAGTCTAGAAATATACAAATTATCATCGCATTCTCAAATCGAAAGTCCCGTGGCTGCACGGTGAGTTCTTATTAGTTACATTGGTCCCGTGGGAGGTGTTGGTGCCACCCACGGGGCCGTTCGGGGGCTGCTTCGAGTTTTCACCCTCTAAGGCCATGTTTTTAAGCCTAAGTCTAGAAATATGTAAATTATCTTCGTATTCTCAAACCGGGAGACCCGCTACTGCGGGGTCAGTTCCTACTAGTTACATTAGTCCTGTGGGAAGTGTTGGTGCCACCCACGGGGCCGTTCGGGGGTTGTTTCGAGTTTTCACCCTCTAACGCCATGTTTTTCTTAAGTCTAGAGATATGCAAATTATCGTCGTATTCTCAAACCGGGAGACCCGCGGCTGCGGGGTCAGTTCCTACGACTGACATTGGTCCCGTGGGTAGTCTTGGTGCCACCCATGGGGCTGTTCGGGGGCTGTTTCGGAATTTTGCCCTCTAACGCCATTTTTTAAGCCTAAGTCTAGAAATAAGCAAATTATTGTTGTATTCTTAAATCGGAAGTCCCGCGGCTGCACCGTCAATTCCTACAAGTCACATTGGTCCCGAAGGAGGTGTTGGTGCCACCCACGGGGCCGTTCGGGGGTTGTTTCGGGTTTTCACCCCCTAAAGCCATGTTTGTTTGCCTAGGTCTTTAATTATGCATATTATCGTCGTATTCTCAAAACGGGAGTCCCGCGACTGCGCGGTCAGTTACTATGAGTTATATTGGTCCCGTAGGAGGTGTTGGTGCCACCCACGGGGCCGTTCGGGGGCTGTTTTGGGTTTTCACCATCTAACGCCATGTTTTTATGCCTAAGTCTAGAAATATGCAAATTATAGTCGTATTCTAAAACCGAGAGTCCCACGGCTGCGTGGTCAGTTCCTACGAGTTTCATTGGTTCAGTGAGAGGTGTTGGTGCCACCCACGGGGCCGTTCGGGGGCTGTTTTGGGTTTTCACCCTCTAACGCCATGTTTTTAAGCCTAAGTCTAGAAATATACAAATTATCGTCGTATTCTCAAACCGGGAGTCCCGAGGCTGCGTGGTTATTTCTTACGAGTTACATTGGTCCCGTGGGAGGTGTTGGTGCCACCCACAGAGCCATTCAGGGGATTTTTTGGGTTTTCACCCTCTAACGCCATGTTTTTAAGCCTAAGTCTCGAAATATGCAAATTATCGTCGTATTCTCAAACCGAGAGTCCCGCGGCTGCGCGGTTAGTTCCTATGAGTAACATTGGTCCCGTGGGAGGTCTTGGTCCCACCCACAGGGCCATTCGGTTTTTTTTTTTTGGTTTTCACCCTCTAACGCCATGTTATTAAGCCTAAGTCTAGAAATATTCAAATTATCGTCGTATTCTCAACCAGGAGTGCCGCGACTGTGCGACCAGTTGTTACGAGATATATTGGTCCCGTGGGAGGTGTTGGTGCCACCCACGAGGCCGTTCGAGAGTTGTTTTGGATTTTCACCATCTAACGCCATGTTTTTATGTATAAGTCTAGAAATATGCAAATTATCATCCTATTCTCAAATCGGGAGTCCCGTGGCTGCGCGGTCGTTTCCTACGAGCCACATTCGTCCCGTGGGAGGTCCCCCCCCACGGGGCCGTTCGGGGGATGTTTTGGGTTTGCACCCTCTAACGACTTGTTTTTAAGCCGAAGTCTAGAAATATACAAATTATTTTCGTATTCTTAAACCAGGCGACCCGCGACTGCGAAGTCAGTTCCTACGAGTTACATTGGTCCCGTGGGTGGTGTTGGTGCCACCCACGGGGCCGTTCGGGGGCTGTTTTGAGTTTTCACGCCATGTTTTTCTGTCGAAGTCTAGAAATATGTAAATTATCATCGTATTCTCAAATCGGGAGTCGTACGGCTGCGCGGTCTTTTCCTACGAGTTACATTGGTCCTGTGGGAGGTGTTGGTGCCACCCACGGGGCCGTTTGGGGGCTGTTTCGAGTTTTCACCCTTTAACGCCATGTTTTTAAGCCTAAGTGTAGAAATATGCAAAATATCGTCGTATTATAAAATCGGGAGACCCGCGACTGTGGGGTCAGTTCCTACGAGTTACATTGGTCCCCTGGAGGTGTTGCTGCCACCCACGGGGCCGTTCGGGGGCTGTTTTGGGTTTACCCCCTCTAACGCCATATTTTTATGGCTAAGTCTTGATATATTCAAATTATCATCGTATTCTCAAACCGGGAGTCCCGAGGCTGCGCGGTCAGTTCCTACGATTTACATTGTTCCCGTGGGAGGAGTTGGTGCCACCCACGGGGCCGTTCTGGGGTTGTTTTGGGTTTTCACCCTCTAACGCCATGTTTTTATGCCTAAGTCTAGATATATGAAAATTATCGTCATATTCTCAAACAGGGAGTTCCGCGGCTGCGCGGTCAGTTCCTACGAGTTACATTGGTCACGTGGGATGTGTTGGTGCCCCCCACAGGGCCTTTCGGGGGTTATTTTGGGTTTTCTCCCTCTAATGCCATGTTTTTATGCCTAAGTCTAGATATATGCAAATTATCGTTGTATTCTCAAACCGGGAGTGTCAGTTCCTACGAGTTACATTGGTCCCGTGGGAGGTGTTGGTGCCACCCACAGGGCCATTCGGGGGCTTTTTTGGGTTTTCACCCTCTAACGCTATGTTTTTAAGCCTAAGTCTAGAAGCAAATTATCGTCGTATTCTCAAACCAGGAGTGCCGCAACTGTGGGGTCAGTTCCTACGAGATACATTGGTCCCGTGGGAGGTGTTGGTGCCACCCACGGGGCCGTTCGCGGGTTGTTTTGGGTTTGCACCCTCTAACGCCTTGTTTTTAAGCCTAAGTCTAGAAATATACAACTTATCGTCGTTTTCTCAAACCGGGAGACCCGTGCCTGTGAAGTCAGTTCCTACGAGTCACATTAGTCCCGTGGGTGGTGTTGGTGCAACCCACGGGACCGTTCGGGGGATGTTTTGAGTTTTTACGCCATGTTTTTCTGCCTAAGTCTAGAAATATTCAAATTACCATCGTATTTTGAAACTGGGAGTGTCGCAGCTACGCGGTCAGTTCTTACGAGTTACATTGGTCCCGTGGGAGGTGTTGGTGCCACCCACGGGGCCGTTCGGGGTTTGTTTTGGGTTTTCACCCTCGAACGCCATGTTTCTATGCCTAAGTCTAGAAATATGCAAATTATCATCCTATTCTCAAATCGGGAGTCCCGCGGCTGCGCGGTCAGTTCCTACGAGTTATATTGGTCCCATGGGAGGTGTTGGTGCCACCCACGGGGCCGTTCGGGGGTTGTTTTGAGTTTTCACCCTTTAACGCCATGCTTTTAAGCCTAAGTATAGAAATATAGAAAATATCTCCGTATTCTCAAACCGGGAGACCCGCGACTGCGGGGTTAGTTCCTACGAGTTACATTGGTCCCGTGGGAGGTGTTGCTGCCACCCACGGGGCCGTTCGGGGGCTGTTTTGGGATTACCCCCTCTAACGCCATGTTTTTATGGCTAAGTCTAGATATATGCAAATTATCATCGTATTCTCAAACCAGGAGTGCCGCGGCTGCGCGATCAGTTCCTACGAGTTACATTGGTCCCGTGGGAGGTGTTGGTGCCACCCACGGGGCCGTTCGAGGGTTGTTTTGGGTTTTCACCTTCTAACGCCATGTTTTTATGCATACGTCTAGAAATATGCAAATTATCGTAGTATTCTCAAATTGAGAGTCCCGTGGTTGCGCAGTCGGTTCCTACGAGTTACATTCGTCCCGTGGGAGGTCCCACCCACGGGGACGTTCGGGGGCTGTTTTTGGTTTGCACCCTCTAACGCCACGTTTTTAAGCCTAAGTCTAGAAATATACAAAATTTCGTCGTATTCTCAAACCGGAAGACCCGCGACTGCGAAGTCAGTTCCTACGATTTACATTGGTCCCGTAGGTGGTGTTGGTGCCACCCACGGGGTCGTTCAGGGGCTGTTTCGATTTTCACGCCATGTTTTTATGCCTAAGTCTAGAAATATTTAAATTAACGTCGTATTCTGAAAGCGGGAGTGCCGCAGTTACTCGATCAGTTCTTACGAGTTACATTGGTCCCGTGGGAGGTGTTGGTGCCACCCACGGGGCCGTTCGGGGTTTGTTTTGGGTTTTTACCCTCGAACGCCATGTTTTTATGCCTAAGTCTAGAAATATGCAAATTATCGTCCTATTCTCATATCGGGAGTTTCGCGACTGCGCGGTCAGTTCCTACGAGTTACATTGGTCCCATGGGAGGTGTTGGTGCCACCCACAGGGCCGTTCGGGGGCTGTTCGAGTTTTCACCCTTTAACGCTATGTTTTTAAGCCTAAGAACAGAAATATAGAAAATATCGTTGTATTCTCAAACCGGGAGACCCGCCACTGCAGGGTTAGTTCCTACGAGTAACATTGGTCCCGTGGGAGGTGTTGCTGCCACCCACGGGGCCGTTCGGGGGCTGTTTTGGGTTTACCCCCCTCTAACACCATGTTTTTATGGCTAAGTCTAGATATATGCAAATTATTATCGTATTCTCAAATCAGGAGTGCCGCGGTTGCGAGATCAGTTCCTACGAGTTACATTGGTCCCGTGGGAGGTGTTGGTGCCACCCACGGGGCCGTTCGAGGGTTGTTTTGGGTTTTCATCCTCTAACGCCATGTTTTTATGCATAAGTCTAGAAATATACAAATTATCGTCGTATTCTCAAATTGGGAGTCCCGTGGTTGCGCGGTCGGTTCCTACGAGTTACATTCGTCCCGTGGGAGGTCCCACCAACGAGGCCGTTCGGGGGATATTTTTGGTTTGCACCCTCTAACGCCATGTTTTTAAGCCTAAGTCTAGAAATATACAAATTATCGTCGTATTCTCAAATCAAGAGACCCGTTACTCCGAAGTCAGTTCCTACGAGTTACATTGGTCCCGTGGGTGGTGTTGGTGCCACCCACAGAGCCGTTCGGGGGCTGTTTCGATTTCTCACGCCATGTTTTTATGCCTAAGTCTAGAAATATGCAAATTACCATCGTATTCTCAAACCGGGAGTGCCGCAGCTACGCAGCCAGTTCTTACGAGTTACATTGGTCCCGTGGGAGGTGTTGGTGCCACACACGGGGCCGTTCGAGGGTTGTTTTGTGTTTTCACCCTCTAACGCCATGTTTCTATGCCTAAGTATAGAAATATGCAAATTATCATCGTATTCTCAAATCGGGAGTCTCGCGGCTGCCCGGTCAGTTCCTACGAGTTACATTGGTCCCGTGGGAGGTGTTGGTGCCACCCACGGGGCCGTTCGGGGGCTGTTTCGAGTTTTCACCCTCTAACGCCATATTTTTAAGCCTAAGTTTAGAAATATGAAAATTATCATCGCTTTATCAAACTGGGAGACCCGCGACTGTGAGGTCAGTTCTTATGAGTTACATTGGTACCGTGGGAGGTGTTGGTGCCACCCACGGGGCCGTTCGGGAGCTGTTTCGAGTTTTCACCCTCTAATGCCATGTTTTTGCTTAAGTCGAGAAATACGCAAATTACCGTCGTATTCTCAAACCGAGAGTGCCGCAGCTCCGCGGTCAGTTCCTACGAGTTATTTTGGTCCCGTGGAAGGTGTTTGTGCTACTCACGGGGTAGTTCGAGGGCTCTTTTGGGTTTTCACCCTCTAACGCCATGTTTTTATGCCTAAGTCTAGATATATGTAAATTATCATCGTATTCTCAGACCGAGAGTCCCGTGGCTATGCGATCAGTTCCTACGAGTTACATTGGTCCCGTGGGAGGTGTTGGTGCCACCCACAGGGCCGTTCGGGGGGCTATTTTAGGTTTTCAGCCTCTAACGCCATGCTTTTAAGCCTAAGTCTAGAAATATGCAAATTATCATCGTATTCTCAAACTGGGAGTGCCGTGGCTGCGCGGTCAGTTCCTACGAGTTACATTGGTCAAGTGGGAGGTTTTGGTGCCACCCACGGGGCCGTTCGGGGGTTGTTTTGGCTTTTCACCCTCTAACAGCATGTTTTTATGCCTAAGTCTAGAAATATGGAAATTATCGTTGTATTCTCAAACTGGGAGTCCCGCGGCTGCGCGGTTACTTTCTACGAGTTACATTGGTCCCGTGGGAGGTGTTGGTGCAACCCACGGTGCCGTTCGGGGGCTGTTTCGAGTTTTCACCCTCTAATGCCATGTTTTGAAGCCCATGTCTAGAAATATACGATTTATCGTCGTATTCTTAAATCGGGAGATCCGCGACTGCGGGGTCAGTTCCTTTGAGTTACATTGGTCCCGTGGGTGGTGTTGGTGCCACCTACGGTGCCGTTCGGGGGTTGTTTTGAGTTTTCACCTTCTAACGCCATGTTTTGCTTAAGTCTAGAAATATACAAATTACCATCGTATTCTCAAACCGGGAGTGCCGTAGCTACGCGGTCAGTTCCAACGAGTTACATTGGTCCCGTGGAAGGTGTTGTGCCACCCACAGGGCCGTTCGAAGCCTGTTTTGGGTTTTCACCCTCTAACGCCATGTTTTTATGCCTAAGTCTAGATATATGCCAATTATCATCGTATTCTCAAACCGAGAATCCCGCAGTTGTGCGAACAGTTCCTATGAGTTACATTGGTCCCGTGGGAGGTGTTGGTGCCACCCACGGGGACGTTCGGGGGTTGTTTTGGGTTTTCCTCCTGTAACCATATGTTTTTATGCCTAAGTCTAGATATATGTGAATTATCATCGTATTCTCAAACCGGCAGTGCCGCGGCTGCGCGGTCAGTTCCTACGAGTTACATTAGTCCCGTGGGACGTGTTGGTGCCACCCACGGGGTCGTTCGGGGGTTGTTTTGGGTTTTTACCCTCAAACGCCATGTTTCTATGCCTAAGTCTAGAAATATAAAAATTATCGTCGTATTCTCAAATCGAAAGTCCCGCGTCTGCACAGTCAGTTCCTACGAGTTACATTGGTCCCGTGGGAGGTGTTGGTGCCACCCACGGGGCCGTTCGGGTGCTGTTTTGGGTTTTCACCCTCTAACGCCTTCTTTTTAAGCCTAAGTCTAGAAATACGCAAATTATCGTCGTATTCTCAAACCGGGAGACCCGCGACTGCGGGGTCAGTTCCTAGAGTTACATTGGTCCCATGGGAGGTGTTGGTGCCACCCATGGGGCCGTTCGGGGATTGTTTTGAGTTTTCACCCTCTAACGTCATGTTTTGCTTAAGTCTAAAAATATAAAAATTACCATCGTATTCTTAAATCGGGAGTGCCGCGGCTACGCGCTCAGTTTCTACGAGTTTCATTGGTCTCGTGGGAGGTGTTGTTGCCACCCACGGGGCCGTTCGGGGGAAGTTTTAGGTTTTCAACCTCTAACGCCATGTTTTGAAGCCTAAGTCTAGAAATATTGAAATTATCATCGAATTATCAAACCGGAAGACCCGCGACTGCGGGGTCAGTTCTTACGAGTTACATTGGTCCTGTAAGAGATGTTGGTGCCACCCACGGGGCCGTTCGGGGGCTGTTTTGGGTTTTCACCCTCTAACGCTATGTTTTTAAGCCTAAGTCTAGAAATATGCTAATTATCATCGTATTATCAAACCGGGAGACCCGCAACTGCGAGGTCAGTTCTTACAAGTTACATTGGTCCCGTGGGAGGTGTTGGTGCCACCCACGAGGCCGTTCGGGAGCTGTTTTGAGTTTTCACCCTCTAATGCCATGTTTTGCTTAAGTCGAGAAGTACGAAAATTATTGTCGTATTCTCAAACCGGGAGTGCCGAACTCCGCGGTCAGTTACTACGAGTTATATTAGTCCCGTGGGAGGTGTTTGTGCTACTCACGGGGTAGTTCGTGGGATCTTTTGGGTTTTCATCCTCTAACGCCATATTTTTATGTCTAAGTCTAGATATATGTAAATTATTGTCGTATTCTCAGACCGAGAGTCCCGTGGCTGCGCGGTCAGTTCCTATGAGTTACATTGGTCCCGTGGGAGGTGTTGGTGCCACCCACGGGGCCGTTCGGGGGGCTATTTTGGGTTTTCACCCTCTAACGCCATGCTTTAAGCCTAAATCTAAAAATATACAAATTATTGTCGAATTCTCAAACTGGAAGTGCCGTGGCTGTGCGGTCAGATCCTACGAGTTACATTGGTCTCGTGGGAGGTTTTGGTGCCACCCACGGGGCCGTTCGGGGGTTGTTTTGGCTTTTCACCCTCTAATACCATGTTTTTATGCCTAAGTCTAGAAATATGCAAATTATCGTTGTATTCTCAAACTGGGAGTCCCGCGGCTGCGCGGTCAGTTTCTACGAGTTACATTGGTCCCGTGGGAGGTGTTGGTGCAACCCACGGGGCCGTTCGGGGGGGCTGTTTTGAGTTTTCACCCTTTAACGCCATGTTTTTAAGCCTAAGTCTAGAAATATACAATTTATCGTCGTATTCCTAAACCAGGAGATCTGCGACTGCGGGGTCAGTTCCTACGAGTTATAATGGTCCCGTGGGTGGTATTGGTGCCACCTACAGTGCCGTTCGGGGGTTGTTTCGAGTTTTCACCCTCAAACGCCACGTTTTGCTTAAGTCTAGAAATATGCAAATTACTGTCGTATTCTCAAATCGGAAGTCCAGCGGCTGCGCCGTCAATTCCTACGAGTCAGATTGGTCCCGAAAGAGGTGTTGGTGCCACCCATGGGGTCGTTCGGGGGCTGTTTCGGGCTTTCACCCTCTGAAACCATGTTTTTAAGCCCAAGTCTAGAATTATGCATATTATCATTGTATTCTCAAACCGGTAGTGGCGCGACTGCGCGGTCAGTTACTACGACTCACATTGGTCTCGTGGGAGGTGTTGGTGCCACCCACAGGGCCGTTCGGGGGATGTTTTGGGTTTTCACCCTCTAACGCCATGTTTTTAAGCCTAAGTCTAAAAATATACAAATTATCATCGTATTCTCAAATCGGGAGACCCGTGACTGCGGGGTCAGTTCCTATGAGTCACATTGGTCCCGTGAGAGGAGTTGGTGCCACCCACGGGGCCGTACGGGGGTTGTTTTGAGTTGTCACCCACGAACGCCATGTTTTTAAGACTAAGTCTAGAAATATTCAAATTACCGTCGTATTCTCAAACCGGGAGTCCCAGGGCTGCACTGTCAGTTCCTACGAGTCACATTGGTCCCGTGGGACGTGTTGATGCCACCCACGGGACTGTTCGGGGCTTGTTTCGAGTTTTTCCCCACTAATGCCATGTTTTGCTTAAGTCAACAAATACTCAAATTACCGTCGTTTTCTCAAATCGGGAGTCCCGCGACTGAGCAACCAGTTCCAACGAATCACATTGGTCCCGTGAGAGGTGTTGGTGCCACCCACGGGGCCGTACGGGGGCTGTTTCGAGTTTTCACCCACTAACGCCATGTTTTTAAGCCTAAGTCTAGAAATATTCAAATTACCGTCGTATTTTCAAACCGGGAGTCCCACGGCTGCGCGGTCCGTTCCTACGAGTCACATTGGTCCCGCGGGAAGTGTTGTGCCACCCACGGGGCCGTTCGGGGGCTATTTCGGGTTTTCACCCTCAAAAGCCATGTTTTAAGCCTAAGTCAAGAAATATAAAAAATTTCGTCCCATTCTCGAACCGGGAGTCCCGCGGCTGCGCGGTCAGTTCCTACGAGTTACATTGGTCCCGTGGGAGGTGTTGGTGCCACCCACGGGGCCGTTAGGGGGCTGTTTTGGGTTTTCATCCTCTAACGCCATGTTTTTAATCCTAAGTCTAGAAATATGCAAATTATTGTCGTATTCCCAAACCGGGGGACCCGCGGTTGTGGGGTCATTTCGTACTCGTTACATTGTTCCCGTGGGAGGTGTTCGTGCCACCCACGGGGCCGTTTGGGGGCTGTTTTGGGTTTTCACCGTCTAACGCCATATTTTTATGCCTAAGTCTCGAGATATGAAAATTATCGTCGTATTCTCAAACCGGGAGTCCCGCGACTGCGTGGTCTGCTCCTACGCGTTTCATTGGTCCCGTGGGAGGTGTTGGAGCCACCCACGGGGCCCTTCGGGGGTTATTTTGGGTTTTCACCCTCTAACGCCACGTTTTTATGCATAAGTCTAGAAATATGTAATAAATCATTGTATTCTCAAACCGGGATTCCGCAGCTGCGTGGTCAGTTCCTATGAGTTTCATTGGTCTCGTGGGAGGTGTTGGTGCCACCCACGGGGACGTTCGGGGGCTGTTTTGGGTTTTCACCCTCTAGCGCCATGTTTTGCTTAAGTCTAGAAATATGAAAATTATAGTCGTATTCTAAAACTGGGAGTTCCGCGGCTGTGCGGTCAGTTCTTACGACTCATATTGGTCCCTTGGAAAGTGTTGGTGCCACCCACGGGGATGTTCGGGGGCTGTTTCGAGTTTTTACCCTCTAACGCCATTTTTTAAGCCTGAGTCTAGAAATATGCAAATTATCCTCGTATTCTCAAATAGGGAGTCCGACGGCTTTTCCGTCAGTTCTTACGAGTCACATTGGTCCCGAAGGAGGTGTTGGTGCCACCCACGGGGCCGTTCGGGAGCTGTTTTGGGTTTTTACCTTTTAAGGCCATATTTTTAAGCCTAAGTCTAGAAATATGTAAATTATCATCGTATTCTCAAACCGAGAGACCCGCGACTGTGGGGTCAGTTCCTACGAGTTACATTGGTCCCGTGGGAGGTGTCGGTGCCACCCAAGGGGCCGTTCGGGGGCTGTTTTGGGTTTTCACCCTCTAACGCCATGTTTTTAAGCGTAAGTCTAGAAATATGGAAATTATCGTCGTATTCTCAACTCGGGAGACCCGTGAATATGGAATTAGTTCCTACGAGTTACATTGGTCTAGTGGGAGGTGTTCGTGCCACCCACGGGGCCGTTCGGGGGCTGTTTTGGGTTTTCACCCTTGTAACACCCCGCCTAATTAAATACCGGGTGGCCAGTACCATACCCAATTAAAACAGAATATACAGTTGGCTCATTCTTAGCATCACTATCAAAAACATTTACAACTCACGCAATACCCAATTAAGCTGGTGTTAAAAACTTTCCAAATTTTAATTTAACAAAATCCATTTTTAGTTTAAGAATAACCCAACACATTTTATTCTACAACACTGATAACCGAATAAATAACACAAAAGAATTTGAATGCAATTGGAATATACATTCCCAAATAATATTAATCCATTACAGTAATCCCAACAATATTAAATGTGTTAAAAAGACCCGAATACAATAGTATTTGACCCCGATAGAAGAAGATAACTGAATCCTTTGGGCGACATGCCCTACTAAGAGAATACTGTGAATCAAATGATGATAGGCGTCTAAGAAAAACTCCATAAATCCATAGCCTGTCATAATTCGCTAAGGTTGGCGTCCCTGTTGCTGGACACCTGATATAGGAGATACAATAGAAAAGAAAATATGCAAGGAAACGGGTGAGAGCCCAAATGTGTAAATGATTTTTAAAACAGCAAGTATTTAATAAGTGCAATAAATATTTTATTATGTACATGTTAGACCCAACTCTCACTTGCCATTCTCACCTCTCAACTAGAGTGCACACTTAACGTTTTTTATTAACCTCCTAGTTAATGGTTCCTCTTTTCTAGTCTCCATATTATAATTCCATCCCAATATCATAATCCCCGTATGTCCCATACCATACGTCACATTATTATTCATTTACATTTCTCCTTTATATGATTAGTTTCTCATTAACATGAATCATTTCTCATTAATATGAATTAAGCTTTTCAATTCTTTAAGAATAAACATTCATTAACTTAATTCCATTATCTTTCTCTATTCACCGTTATCTACAATTATCACACAGTAGATGACTTAACCACAATATAACCATTCAATCATTTAATTCATTATATATATATATTCATATATAATACGGCACCCCGAGTCACAGCTGCCGTGCAATGCATGACTCTGCTATCATGTCCCATCATCGCTGGTCGCCGAATAGTGGACAAAAGGTTCGGTAAGGATTTCTCGAACCACAAACAAAAACACAATCATTGGAGGCGAACATAGTTCTCATACCCATGGGTCACGCACATACCTACGTACCCATAGTCAGCGGACTTATCAACTCCCCGATAAGTCTTTCATAGACCTATGTTCTCGAGCGACAAATCAAAGATCCCATGGATTCATCAGGATATGACTGCCCTCACGTGCAAACCTCCCACCGATAGCAAGTAAGCTAGGTATGTCATACACATAAATCATCAATCAATCAAATAGGCATTATCATATTTATAATATAATATCAATAAGGTAATATCACTACCCTAAGATAATTCCCATACGTAGCATTATATCTCTTTTAAATTCCACGTATTAAAATGTCATATCTTTACTTCATAATTTAATTATCCTCGCATCCTATAACATATCTCCACTCCCGACGTCGTTAAGGTTCATGCGCGGAGCGTCTCGCAAAGCGAAATCCAAACAAGAAACCCCTCCAATACACTACTACTTAACTTTGTCGATCGAGGAGGTCCGACAACTTCAACTATGCGATCGAAATAACCTCATCCCCTCTTTCAACCAAATGTGTTCTAAACTCCCATCTCTATCCAGGAGCCATACCACTACGCTCTTGTACTACACTCAGCCCTTGCGAAATCAATAATGAGCTTAAACTCAGTCCTTGATGTTTAAATTGTAACCCTAAGGCTACCCAGGTGTTATATTAAATCTCCCCTACTTGAACTATCCTTAATCCTCATACAAACAGATTAGAATCCAACACATGAATCTAGCAACCGAAATCTCTTTAACTTTAATTATCATAATTCTAATCAATTAAATCCCAATCAAATTAACTCAAATCTTAACTAGGGCTTACTGATCTTCTCTAAGTCCCATAATATCCAATTAATAATCTCTGAAGATCTACAAAAGTTTTGGGATAAGAACCAACATTAAAAAGAAACAACATCATGAATTCTCATATTTTAAATACTCAGAAAAATCAGATCCAAAAATTATTCAAATCATCAATCCGACTTCAGATTTGGATTCTACATGAAAAATTGAGTAAGGTATGTGTTTTGAGTTTTCTTAAATCTCATCCAAATGCACTCAAAAAGAAGATCTAAACCTTCCAAATTGGCTCTTCTCATTCCACTCGTTTTTGCCTCTTTTTTCAGAAAATTATCAACATATTATCTTCAAGAACACTAAATTATTTTCAAAATTTCTTCCACAGATTGATGAATATTTATTGGATTACTAACTACCTACAACATGAGTTTAATTCCTATATATTTCATACTTCCAGAAATCCATTACTACTCCATTTTTATCTTCCAAACATGAAAAATAATCTCTTTTCATAATTATTCTAACATGGACAATATACGAACTTAAGTTGCAAATATCAAACACTTGCCTTTAATGAAGATCTGATCCTTCGGGGTTGAATAACATAGGTGGTGATGGTGGTGGTGACCTTTGACCTTTGGTTCTCCTCCTTCCCAATCAAACTTCTTTTTCTTTCCAAGCAACCTTCCACTCTCTCTAAGAAGATGACTTTTCAATTTTGTGTAGAAGAGATGAAATGAACCTACATACACTAATCTCCAAATACTTATAATAAGACAAAACCCGAAATCACTATTCATCCCCCTTGTAAAAATAATCAAAATGCCCTTTTGGGTTGTTTATTCATTTCCAAAAGACCCGAGACTCAAAATTAACATCCAAATAGACTTTTCTGACTATTTCGAACCTTCCGGACGCAACGACGCAGTCGAAATGACTATAAGGTCGATAGAAAATAAATTTCTTTTTTAATTTAATAAATTAGTCCCGACACGTCCCATACCGCGTCTGACTAAAAATTCAAATTACCGAATTTATATCATACCGTCATATCAATGACATCACATTCATATAGTACCTAAATATCTTTAAGTAATATTCAGAATCATCCATTTTAATATCCTCAATTCGGATAAAACCCAAATGAATTAATTAATAATAAAAATCCAATTAATCCATTAATTTAAAATATAAGCCATTTTAAAAGTCATAAAAATCACGGGGTATTACATACTTCCCCCCTTATAACAGAATTTCGTCCCGAAATTCAGGAATATAAGTCATACAGGTAAGGTCAACTCCGAGTATAAATCTCACATCGCAAGAAATCCAAAATGTACCGCCCATACAGTATATTAACAAAATCCCTATCAATTTTATACGCCAAGCCTCACCATATAGTTTCAATTGAATCAAATTTAAACTTTACCTAATCTTCCCTGTACCGTCCTCGTGACAAACTTTGGGAAAAATAAATGATCCTCTCGTAGTGAACAAATAAATCCTGAAGTCTCAACTACTTACCTTTTCACAATTATGAAAACTACTACCATTTAACCATCCGGGGCGCCCATACACCCTATCGTACCACTTTCAATATAATTTTTTTTTTTGCAAAGGTTATAAACTCACATCCCAAAGACCTAACTTATTTCGACTCCCAACAGTTATTAGTTTCATGCGTGGGGTGTCTCGCAAGCGAAATCCAAACAAGGAACCACCCCGATACACTACTTCCTAAGGTAGTCGGTCATCAAAACTCCTAAGGTCCTTAGTCAATAGTATATAAAAATTTGGTTTATCGAAAAAAATATCAGGTTTATCGATTTAAAAAGTATATATATATATATATATCAGGTTTATCGATTTAAAACAAAAATTAGTTTTTTTTTTTTTTAATTTCAAATAGAGTCTACTCATCTACTCTTCTCTAGAAGACAAGATGCTTGTTAATAGTAGTACATACGCTCTCGTATACCACAAGTCAATGCATGCCGATAGTCACATCATGCTCGGACATGCTTAAAGGAAGTAATCCCATGATAAAAATCAAACCCACGTGATAACATGTAAAACATAGGTGTCCCACACCCCTTGGTGAGTCTACGTAAATAACAGTGCTATAGGCTAAGTTTAGCAATCCTTTTTGCCCACACAATATTAATCGCTACAAAAATCAATATACGCCTCATAATTCCTTAGTTAGGAAACATACCCTCATTTGCGGGTGGTGGTTATTGAATCCCACTAATATAACTTTGCTCCGATGAGTTAAGAAAAATTTTACCCAAATTTTCCGGTTCTAGTTAACCACACTCCACTATTTGCTCAAGCCTTTGAATATATTGCCTTCGCTAGGTAACACACAAAATTCCCGCATTTCAAGAACTTCTACTGATGACTCTCCTCATGTTTTTTTTTCCATAATAGGGGTGACCTCGACTATGGTCATCATACTCGAACATACTTCATAACCTCATAAGTACGATCTCCGCTATCCATCCAATGGCCCTCATCTGCCATACTTCTCGTACGAACCCGTTCGAACGTAAATAAGATTCACTAATATATATGGAATCTTACCAAAGAAATAAACAATCCTAAACATAGGGCTCTACATCAAAGAACGCTAAACTGAAAACACAGTAAGCCGTACAGATCCTAAAGGATACTAGAACCTGATGCTCTGATACCACCTGTAACACCCCGCCTAATTAAATACCGGGTGGCCAGTCCCATACCAAATTAAAACAGAATATACAGTTGGCTCATTCTTAGCATCACTAACAAAAACATTTACAACTCACCCAATACCCAATTAAGCTGGTGTTGAAAACTTTCCAAATTTTAATTTAACAAAATCCATTTTTAGTTTAAGAATAACACAACACATTTTATTCTACAACACTGATAACCGAATAAATAACACAAAAGAATTTGAATGCAATTGGAATAAACATTCCCAGATAATATTAATCCATTACAGTAATCCCAATAATATTAAATGTATTAAAAAGACCCGAATACAATAGTATTTGACCCCGATAGAAGAAGATAACTGAATCCTTTGGGCGACATGCCCTACTAAGAGAATAATGTGAATCAAATGATGATAGGCGTCTAAGCAAAACTCCATAAATCCATAGCCTGTCATAATCCGCTAAGGTTGGCGTCCATATTGCTGGACACCTGATATAGGAGATACAATAGAAAAGAAAATATGCAAGGAAACGGGTCAGAGCCCGAATGTGTAAATGATTTTTAAAACAACAAGTATTTAATAAGTGCAATAAATCTTTTATTATGTACATGTTAGACCCAACTCTCACTTGCCATTCTCACCTCTCAACTAGAGTGCACACTTAACGTTTCCTATTAACCTCCTAGTTAATGGTTCCTCTTTTTTAGTCTCCATATTATAATTCCATCCCAATATCATAATCCCCGTATGTCCCATACCATACGTCACATTATTGTTCATTTACATTTCTCCTTTATATGATTAGTTTCTCATTAACATGAATCATTTCTCATTAATATGAATTAAGCTTTTCAATTCTTTAAGAATAAACATTCATTAACTTAATTCCATTATCTTTCTCTATTCACCGTTATCTACAATTATCACACAATAGATGACTTAACCACAATATAACCATTCAATCATTTAATTCATTATATATATATTCATATATAATACGGCACCCCGAGTCACAGCTGCCGTGCAATGCATGACTCTGCTATCATGTCCCATCATCGCTGGTCGCCGAATAGTGGACAAAAGGTTCGGTAAGGATTTCTCGAACCACAAACAAAAACACAATCATTGGAGGCGAACATAGTTCTCATACCCATGGATCACGCACATACCTACGTACCCATAGTCAGCGGACTTATCAACTCCCCGATAAGTCTTTCATAGACCTATGTTCTCGAGCGACAAATCAAAGATCCCATGGATTCATCAGGATATGACTGCCCTCACGTGCAAACCTCCCACCGATAGCAAGTAAGCTAGGTATGTCATACACATAAATCATCAATCAATCAAATAGGCATTATCATATTTATAATATAATATCAATAAGGTAATATCACTACCCTAAGATAATTCCCATACGTAGCATTATATCTCTTTTAAATTCCACGTATTAAAATGTCATATCTTTACTTCATAATTTAATTATCCTCGCATCCTATAACATCTCTCCACTCCCGACGTCGTTAAGGTTCATGCGCGGAGCGTCTCGCAAAGCGAAATCCAAACAAGGAACCCCTCCAATACACTAATACTTAACTTTGTCGATCGAGGCGGTCCGACAACTTCAACTATGCGATCGGAATAACCTCATCCCCTCTTTCAACCAAATGTGTTCTAAACTCCCATCTCTATCCAGGAGCCATACCACTACGCTCTTGTACTACACTCAGCCCTTGCGAAATAAATAATGAGCTTAAACTGAGTCCTTGATGTTTAAATTGTAACCCTAAGGCTACCCAGGTGTTATATTAAATCTTCCGTACTTGAACTATCCTTAATCCTCATACAAACAGATTAGAATCCAACACATGAATCAAGCAACCGAAATCTCTTTAACTTTAATTATCATAATTCTAATCAATTAAATCCCAATCAAATTAATTCAAATCTTAACTAGGGCTTACTGATCTTCTCTAAGTCCCATAATATCCAATTAATAATCACCGAAGATCTACAAAAGTTTTGGGATAAGAACCAACATTAAAAAGAAACAACATCATGAATTCTCATATTTTAAATACTTAGAAAAATCAGATCCAAAAATTATTCAAATCATCAATTCGACTTCAGATTTGGATTCTACACGAAAAATTGAGTAAGGTATGTGTTTTGAGTTTTTCTTAAATCTCATCCAAATGCACTCAAAAAGAAGATCTAAACCTTCCAAATTGGCTCTTCTCATTCCACTCGTTTTTGCCTATTTTTCCAGAAAATTATCAACATATTATCTTCAAGAACACTAAATTATTTTCAGAATTTCTTCCACAGATTGATGAATATTTATTGGATTACTAACTACCTACAACATGATTTTAATTCCTATATATTTCATACTTCCAGAAATCCATTACTACTCCATTTTTATCTTCCAAACATGAAAAATCATCTCTTTTCATAATTATTCTAACATGGACAATATACGAACTTAAGTTGCAAATATCAAACACTTACCTTTAATGAAGATCTGATCCTTTGGGGTTGAATAACATAGGTGGTGATGGTGGTGGTGACCTTTGACCTTTGGTTCTCCTCCTTCCCAAGCAAACTTCTTTTTCTTTCCAAGCAATCTTCCACTCTCTCTAAGAAGATGACTTTTCAATTTTGTGTAGAAGAGATGAAATGAACCTACATACACTAATCTCCAAATACTTATAATAAGACAAAACCCGAAATCACTATTCATCCCCCTTGTAAAAATAATCAAAATGCCCTTTTGGGTTGTTTATTCATTTCCAAAAGACCCGAGACTCAAAATTAACATCCAAATAGACATTTCTGACTATTTCGAACCTTCCGGAAGCAACGATGCTGTCGAAATGACTATAAGGTTGATAGAAAATAAATTTCCTTTTTAATTTAATAAATTAGTTCCGACACGTCCCATACCGCGACTGACTAAAAATTCAAATTACCGAATTTATATCATATTGTCATATCAATGACATCACATTCATATATTACCTAAATATCTTTAAGTAATATTCAGAATCATCTATTTTAATATCCTCAATTCGGATAAAACCCAAGTGAATTAATTAATAATAAAAATCCAATTAATCCATTAATTTAAAATATAAGCCATTTTAAAAGTCATAAAAATCACGGGGTATTACAACCCTCTAACGCCATGTTTTTATGCCCAAGTCTTGAAATATGCAAATTATCGTCGTATTCTCAAACTGGGAGTCCTGCGACTGCGTGGTCGGTTCGTGCGAGTTTCATTGGTCCCGTGGGAGGTGTTAGTGCCACCCACGGGGCCGTTCGAGGGCTGTTTTGGATTTTCACCCTCTAACGACATGTTTTTATGCCTAAGTCTAGAAATATGTAAATTATCATCGTATTCTCAAACCGGGAGTCCCGCGACTGCGTGGTCAGCTCCTACGAGTTTCATTGGTCCCGTGGGAGTTGTTGATGCCACCCACGGGGCCGTTCGGGGGCTATTTTGGATTTTTACCCTCTCACGCCATGTTTTACTTAAGTCTAGAAATATGCAAATTATCGTCGTATTCTCAAACCGGGAGTGCCGCGGCTGTACAGTCATTTAGTACGACTCATATTGGTCCCGTGGGAAGTGTTTGTACCACCTAGGGGGATGTTCGGGGGCTGTTTCGAGTTTTTACCCTCTAACGCCATTTTTTAAGCCAAAGTCTAGAAATATGCAAATTATCATCGTATTCTCAAATCGGGAGTCCCGCGGCTACGCCATCAGTTCATCGAGTCACATTGGTCCCGAAGGAGGTGTTGGTGCCACCCATGGAGCCGTTCGGGGGTTGTTTCGGGTTTTCACCCTCTAAAGCCATGTTTTTTTAAGTCTAGAAATATGTAAATTACAGTCGTATTTTCAAACTGGGAGTGCCGCGGCTGTGCGGTCAGTTCCTACGACTCACATCGGTCCCGTGAAAAGTGTTGGTGCCACCCACGGGGATGTTCCGGGGCTGTTTCGAGTTTTTACCCTCTAACGCCATTTTTTAAGCCTGAGTCTAGAAATATATAAATTATCATCGTATTCTCAAACCGGGAGTCCCTCGGCTTTTCCGTCAGTTCTTACGAGTCACATTGGTCCCGAAGGAGGTGTTGGTGCGACCCACGGGGCCGTTCGGGGGCTGTTTTGGGTTTTCACCTACTAACGCCATATTTTTAAGCCTAAGTCTAGAAATTTGCAAATTATCATCGTATTCTCAAACCGAGAGACCCGCGACTGTGGGGTTAGTTCCTACGAGTTACATTGGTCCAGTGGGAGGTGTTGGTGCCACCCACGGGGCCGTTCGGGGGCTGTTTTGGGTTTTCACCTTCTAACGCCATGTTTTTAAGCCTAAGTCTAGAAATATACATTTTATCATCGTATTCCCATACCGGGAGATCCGCGACTGCGGGGTCAGTTCCTACGAGTTACAATGGTCCCGTGGGTGGTATTGGTGCCACCTACAGTGCCGTTCGGGGGTTGTTTCGAGTTTTCACCCTCAAACGCCATGTTTTTAAGCCTAAGTCTAGGAATATGCAAATTATCGTCGTATTCTCAAACCGGGAGACCCGCGACTGCGGGGTCAGTTACTACTAGTTACATTGGTCCTGTGGGAGGTGTTGGTGCTACCCACAGGGCCGTTCGGGGGTTGTTTCGAGTTTTCACCCTCTAATGCCATGTTTTGCTTAAGTCTGGAAATATGCAAATTATCGTCGTATTCTCAAACCGGGAGATCCGCGATTGCGGGGTCAGTTCCTACCACTGACATTGGTTCCGTGGGAAGTGTTGGTGCCACCCACGGCGCTGTTCGGGGGCTGTTTCGGGTTTTTGCCCTCTAACGCCATTTTTTAAGCCTAAGTCTATAAACAAGCAAATTATTGTCGTATTCTTAAACCGGAAGTCCCGCGGATGCACCGTCAATTCCTACAAGTCACATTGGTCCCGAAGGAGGTGTTGGTGCCACCCACGGGGCCGTTCGGTGGTTATTTTAGGTTTTCACATTCTAAAGCCATGTTTTTTTGCCTAAGTCTTTAATTATGCATATTATTGTCGTATTCTCAAAACGGGAGTCCCGCGACTGCGCGGTCAGTTTCTATGAGTTACATTGGTCCCGTAGGAGGTGTTGGTGCCATCCACGGGGACGTTCGGGGGCTTTTTTGGGTTTTCACCATCTAACGCCATGTTTTTATGACTAAGTCTAGAAATATGCAAATTATCGTCATATTCTCAAACCGAGAGTCCCGCGGCTGCGTGGTTAGTTCCTACGAGTTTCATTGGTTCAGTGAGAGGTGTTGGTGCCACCCACGGGGCCGTTCGGGGGCTGTTTTGGGTTTTCACCCTCTAACGCCATGTTTTTAAGCCTAAGTCTAGAAATATGCAAATTATCATCGTATTCTCAAATCGGGACACCCGCGACTGTGGGGTCAGTTCCTACGAGTTACATTGGTCCCGTGGGAGGTGTTGGTGCCACCCACGGGACCGTTCGGGTGCTATTTTGGGTTTTCACCCTCTAACGCCTTCTTTTTAAGCCTAAGTCTAGAAATATTCAAATTATCGTCGTATTCTCAAACCGGGAGACCCGCGACTGCGGGGTCAGTTCCTATAGTTACATTGGTCCCGTGGGAGGTGTTGGTGCCACCCATGGGGCCGTTCGGGGATTATTTTGAGTTTTCACCCTCTAACGTCATGTTTTGCTTAAGTCTAGAAATATGCAAATTACCATCGTATTCTTAAATCGGGAGTGCCGCGGCTACGCGCTCAGTTTCTATGAGTTTCATTGGTCCCGTGGGAGGTGTTGGTGCCACCCACGGGGCCGTTCGGGGGAAGTTTTAGGTTTTCAACCTCTAACGCCATGTTTTGAAGCCTAAGTCTAGAAATATTCAAATTATCGTCGAATTCTCAAACCGGAAGGCCCGCTACTGCGGGGTCAGTTCTTACGAGTTACATTGGTCCTGTAGGAGGTGTTGGTGCCACCCACGGGGCCGTTCGGGGGTTGTTTTGGGTTTTCACCCTCTAACGCCATGTTTTTAAGCCTAAGTCTAGAAATATGCTAATTATCATCGTATTATCAAACCGGGAGACCCGCGACTGCGAGGTCAGTTCTTACGAGTTACATTAGTCCCGTGGGAGGTGTTGGTGCCACCCACGGGGCCGTTCGGGAGCTGTTTCGAGTTTTCACCCTCTAATGCCATGTTTTGCTTTAGTCGAGAAATACGCAAATTACCGTCGTATTCTCAAACCGGGAGTGCCGCAGCTCCGCGATCAGTTCCTACGACTTATTTTGGTCCCGTGGGAGGTGTTTGTGCTACTCACGGGGTAGTTCGAGGGATCTTTTGGGTTTTCACCCTCTAGCGCCATATTTTTATGCGTAAGTCTAGATATATGTAAATTATCGTCGTATTCTTAGACCGAGAGTCCCGTGGCTGCGTGGCAAGTTCCTATGAGTTACATTGGTCCTGTGGGAGGTGTTGGTGCCACCCACGGGGCCGTTCGGGGGCTATTTTGGGTTTTCACCCTCTAACGCCATGCTTTTAAGCCTAAGTCTAGAAATATGCAAATTATTGTCGAATTATCAAACTGGAAGTGCCGTGGCTGCGCGGTCAGATCCTACGAGTTACATTGGTCTCGTGGGAGGTTTTGGTGCCACCCACGGGGCCGTTTGGGGGTTGTTTTGGATTTTCACCCTCTAACACCATGTTTTTATGCCTAAGTCTATAAATATGCAAATTATCATTGTATTCTCAAACTGGGAGTCCCACGGCTATGCGGTTAGGTTCTACGAGTTACATTGGTCCCGTGGGAGGTGTTGGTGCAACCCACTGGGCCGTTCGGGGGCTCTTTTGAGTTTTCACCCTTTAACACCATGTTTTTAAGCCTAAGTCTAAAAATATACAATTTATCGTTGTATTCCTAAATCGGGAGATTCGCGACTGCGGGGTCAGTTCCTACGACTTACAATGGTCCCGTGGGTGGTATTGGTGCCACCTACAGTGCCGTTCGTGGGTTGTTTCGAGTTTTCACCCTCAAGCGCCATGTATTGCTTAAGTCTAGAAATATGCAAATTACCGTCGTATTCTCAAATCGGAAGTCCCGCGGCTGCGCCGTCAGTTCCTACGAGTCACATTGGACCTGAAGGAAGTGTTGGTGCCTCCCGTGGGGCCGTTCGGGGGCTATTTCGGGCTTTCACCCTCTGAAGCCATGTTTTTAAGCCTAAGTCTTGAATTATGCATATTATCATCGTATTCTCATACCGGGAGTGCCGCGACTGCGCGATCAGTTACTACGACTCACATTGGTCCCGTGGGAGGTGTTGGTGCCACCCACGGGGCCGTTCGGGGGATGTTTTGGGTTTTCACCCTCTAACATCATGTTTTTAAGCCTAAGTCTATAAATATACAAATTATCGTCGTATTCTCAAATCGGGAGACCCGCGACTGCGGGGTCAGTTCCTATTAATCACATTGGTCCCGTGAGAGGAGTTGGTGCCATCCACGGGGCCGTACGGGGGTTGTTTTGAGTTTTCACCCACTAACGCCATGTTTTTAAGCCTAAGTCTAGAAATATTCAAATTACCGTCGTATTTTCAAACCGGGAGTCCCAGGGCTGCACTGTCTGTTTCTACGAGTCACATTGGTCCCGTGGGACGTGTTGATGCCACCCACGGGACTGTTCGAGGCTTGTTTCGAGTTTTTCCCCACTAATGCCATGTTTTGCTTAAGTCTACAAATACTCAAATTACCGTCGTATTCTCAAATCGGGAGTCTTGCTACTGCGCAACCAGTTTCAACGAGTCACATTGGTCCCGTGAGAGGTGTTGGTGCCACCCACAGGGCCGTACGGGGGCTGTTTCGAGTTTTCACCCACTAACGCCATGTTTTTAAGCCTAAGTATAGAAATATTCAAATTACCGTCGTATTTTCAAACCGGGAGTCCCACGGCTGCGCGGTCAGTTCCTACAAGTCACATTGGTCCCGTGGGAAGTGTTGGTGCCACCCACGGGGCCGTTCGGGGGCTATTTCGAGTTTTCACCCTCAAAAGCCATATTTTTAAGCCTAAGTCAAGAAATATACAAATTTTCGTCCCATTCTCAAACCGGGAGTCCCGCGGCTGCGCGGTCAGTTCCTACGAGTTACATTGGTCCTGTGGGAGGTGTTGGTGCCACCCACGGGGCCGTTCGGGTGCTGTTTTGGGTTTTCATCCTCTAACACCATGTTTTTAATCCTAAGTCTAGAAATATGCAAATTATTGTCGTATTCCCAAACCGGGAGACCCGCGATTGTGGGTTCAGTTCGTACTCGTTACATTGGTCCCGTGGAAGGTGTTCGTGCCACCCACGGGGCCGTTTGGGGGCTGTTTTGGGTTTTCACCCTCTAACGCCATATTTTTATGCATAAGTCTAGAAATATGAAAATTATAGTTGTATTCTCAAACCGGGAGTCCCGCCACTGCGTGGTCTGTTCCTACGAGTTTCATTGGTCCCGTGGGAGGTGTTGGTGCCACCCACGGATCCGTTCGGGGGTTATTTTGGGTTTTCACCCTCTAACGCCATTTTTTAAGCCTGAGTCTAAAAATATGCAAATTATCATCGTATTCTCAAATAGGGAGTCCCGCGGCTTTTTCGTCAGTTCTTACGAGTCACACTGGTCCCGAAGGAGGTGTTGGTGCCACCCACGGGGCCGTTCGGGGATTGTTTTGGGTTTTCACCTTTTAACGCCATATTTTTAAGCCAAAGTCTAGAAATATGTAAATTATCGTCAGATTTTCAAACTGAGAGACCTGCGACTGTGGGGTCAGTTCCTACAAGTTACATTGGTCCCGTGGGAGGTGTTGGTGCCACCCACGGGGCCGTTCGGGGGCTGTTTTGGGTTTTCACCCTCTAACGCCATGTTTTTAAGCCTAAGTCTAGAAATATGCAAATTATCGTCGTATTCTCAACCCGGGAGACCCGTGACTGTGGAATTAGTTCCTATGAGTTACATTGGTCCAGTGGGAGGTGTTTGTGCCACCCATGGGGCCGTTCGGGGGCTGTTTTGGATTTTCACCCTCTAACGCCATGTTTTTATGCCTAAGTCTAGAAATATGCAAATTATCATTGTATTCTCAAATCAGGAGTCCTGTGACTGCGTGGTCGGTTCGTACGAGTTTCATTGGTCCCGTGGGTGTTGTTGGTGCCACCCACGGGGCCGTTCGAGGGCTGTTTTGGGTTTTCACCCTCTAACGCCATGTTATTATGCCTAAGTCTAGAAATATGTAAATTATTATCGTATTCTCAAACCGGGAGTCCCGCGACTGCGTGGTCAGTTCCTACGAGTTTCATTGGTCCCGTGGGAGTTGTTGATGCCACCCACAGGGCCGTTCGGGGGCTATTTTGGATTTTTACCCTCTAACGCCATGTTTTGCTTAAGTCTAAAAATATGCAAATTATCATCGTATTCTCAAACCGGGAGTGCCGCGGCTGTACTGTCATTTCGAACGACTCATATTGGTCCCGTGGGAAGTGTTGGTGCCACCCAGGGGGATGTTCGGGGGCTGTTTCGAGTTTTTACCCTCTAACGCCATTTTTTAAGCCTAAGTCTAGAAAAATGCAAATTATCGTCGTATTCTCAAATCGGGAGTCCCGCGGCTGCGCCATCAGTTCATCGAGTCACATTGGTCCCGAAGGAGGTGTTGGTGCCACCCATGGAGCCGTTCAGGGGTTGTTTCGGGTTTTCACCCTCTAAAGCCATGTTTTTCTGAAGTCTAGAAATATGTAAATTACAGTCGTATTCTCAAACTGGGAGTGCCGCGGCTGTGCGGTCAGTTCCTACGACTCACATTGGTCCCGTGGGAGGTGTTGGTGCCACCCACGGGGCCGTTTGGGGGCTGTTTTGGGTTTTCACCCTCTAACGCCATGTTTTTAAGCCTAAGTCTAGAAATATGCAAATTATCGTCGTATTCTCAACCCGGGAGACCCGTGACTGTGGAATTAGTTCCTACGAGTTACATTGGTCCAGTGGGAGGTGTTCGTGCCACCCATGGGGCCGTTCGGGGGCTGTTTTGGATTTTCACCCTCTAACGCCATGTTTTTATGCCTAAGTCTAGAAATATGCAAATTATCGTCGTATTCTCAAACCAGGAGTCCTGCGACTGCGTGGTCGGTTCGTACGAGTTTCATTGGTCCCGTGGGAGGTGTTGGTGCCACCCACGGGGTCGTTCGAGGGCTGTTTTGGGTTTTCACCCTCTAACGCCATGTTTTTATGCCTAAGTCTAGAAATATGTAAATTATTATTGTATTCTCAAACCGGGAGTTCCGCGACTGCGTGATCAGTTCCTACGAGTTTCATTGGTCCCGTGGGAGTTGTTGATGCCACCCACAGGGCCGTTCGGGGGCTATTTTGGGTTTTTACCCTCTAACGCCATGTTTTTCTTAAGTCTAGAAATATGCAAATTATCGTCGTATTCTCAAACCGGGAGTGCCGCGGCTGTACAGTCATTTCGAACGACTCATATTGGTCCTGTGGGAAGTGTTGGTGCCACCCAGGGGGATGTTCGGGGGCTGTTTCGAGTTTTTACCCTCTAACGCCGTTTTTTAAGCCTAAGTCTAGAAAAATGCAAATTATCGTCGTATTCTCAAATCGGGAGTCCCGCGGCTGCGCCATCAGTTCATCGAGTCACATTGGTCCCGAAGGAGGTGTTGGTGCCACCCATGGAGCCGTTCGGGGGTTGTTTCGGGTTTTCACCCTCTAAAGCCATGTTTTTCTTAAGTCTAGAAATATGTAAATTACAGTCGTATTCTCAAACTGGGAGTGCCGCGGCTGTGCGGTCAGTTCTTACGACTCACATTGGTCCCGTGGAAAGTGTTGGTGACACCCACGGGGATGTTGGGGGGCTGTTTCGAGTTTTTACCCTCTAACGCCATTTTTTAAGCCTGAGTTTAGAAATATATAAATTATCATCGTATTCTCAAACCGGGAGTCCCACGGCTTCTCCGTTAGTTCCAACGAGCCACATTGGTCCCGAAGGAGGTGTTGGTGCCACCCACGGGGCCGTTCGGGGGCTGTTTTGGGTTTCCACCCTCTAACGCCATGTTTTGGTTAAGTCTAGAAATATGCAAATTACCGTCGTATTCTCAAACTGGGAGTTTCGTGGCTGTGCAGTCATTTCGTACGACTCATATTGGTCCCGTGGGAAGTGTTGGTGCCACCCACGGGGATGTTCGGGGGCTGTTTTGAGTTTTTACCCTGTAACGCCATTTTTTTAAGCCTAAGTCTAGAAATATGCAAATTATCATCGTATTATCAAACCGGGAGTCCCGCGGCTGCGCCATCAGTTCATACGAGTCACATTGGTCCCGAAGGAAGTGTTGGTACCACCGATGGGGCCGTTCGGGGTTTGTTTCAGGTTTTCACCCTCTAAAGCCATGTTTTTAAACCTAAGTCTTGAATTATGCATATTATCGTCGTGTTCTCAAAACGGGAGTCCCGCGACTGTGTGATCAGTTCCTACGAGTTACATTTGTCCCGTGGGAGCTATTGGTACCACTCACGGGGCCGTTCGGGGGTTATTTTGGGTTTTCACCGTCTAACACCATGTTTTTATGCCTAAGTCTAGAAATATGCAAATTATCGTCGTACTCTCAAACCGGGAGTCCCGCGGCTGCGTGGTCAGTTCCTACGAGTTTCATTGGTCCCGTGGGAGGTGTTGGTGACACCCATGGGGCCGTTCGGAGGTTGTTTCTTATTTCCCCCACCAACGTCATGTTTTTAGCTAACGCCATGTTTTTAAACCTAAGTCTAAAAATATTCAAATTACCGTCGTATTCTTAAACCGGGAGTCCCTGGACTGCGCGATCAGTTCCTACAAGTCACATTAGTCCCGTGGGAAGTGTTATTGCCACCCACGGGGCCGTTCGGGGGCTGTTTCGAGTTTTCACCCTCAAAAGTCATGTTTTTAAGCCTAAGTCTAGAAATATACAAATTATCGTTCTATTCTCAAACCGGGAGTCCCGTGGCAGCGCGGTCAGTTTCTACGAGTTACATTGGTGTCATGGGAGGTGTTGGTACCACCCATGGGGCCGTTCGGGTGTTGTTTCGGGTTTTCACCCACTAGCGCCATATTTTTAAGCCTAAGTCTAGAAATATGAAAATTATCATTATTTTCTCAAATCGAGAGTCTCGCGGCTGCACGGTCAGCTCATACAAGTCACATTGGTCCCTTGGGAGGTGTTGGTGCCACCCACGAGGCCGTTCGGGGGCTGGTTTGGGTTTTTACCTTATGACGCCATGTTTTTAAGCCTAAGTCTAAAAATATGCAAATTATCATCGTATTCGCAAACCGGGAGTCCTGCGGCTGCGCGGTCAGTTGTTACGAGTCACATTGGTCCGGTGGGAGGTGTTGGTGTCACTCACGGGGCCGTTCGGGAGTTGTTTCAGGTTTTCACCCTCTAAAGCCATGTTTTTAAGGGTGAAAACAAATTACCTACATTACCCAACGTCCCCAAGATATCAAAATTATAATATTTCCATAAAATGGCACAATTAACAATTTATAACAATATTCATAGCAACATGTAAATTCCCAATTGCTTAATTTTAATTAAATAGTTGAAATCAAGGACATATAACACTATGGCGGCAACCTCCGCAAAATTCATTATACCTTGGGATATAGTTGGCCAAGGCTCGATCTCTACACCTCTACGGGCTCTCTGTGCACGTCTGGGAGGCATCTGAAGTGGGAGAGAAGTTTTATAAGCCTATAGTTATTATCTCAAAATAGTTGAAGGAGTAAAATGCGCAATTAATGAATACAAAAGTCCTAAATATAGGGCTTTATATCAATGAATGCTAAGCTGGAAACATAATAAGCCATACAGATCCTAAAGACTCTAGAACCTGATGCTCTGATACCACCCGTGACACCCCGCCCAATTAAATACCAGGTGATCAGTCCTTTATTAAATTTTAAATAGAATATCCAGTTGGTTCAGTCTTTGCACCACCGTCGAAAAATAATTTATTAATTACTAACAATCTAGTAGTTAAAAGGTTCGGTGTAAAATTTTATCTTTTAAATTAATATGCAACCGAATAAAAAACATTAACTTAACATTCACCATCTAATAAACAATTCCATAGCAAGTAAAATGACATAAATAATTAACTGAGTCTGGAATAAACACATTCAGTCTAAAATCAAAATACAAGAGTCTGAAATGAAATAAATCCCAACAACTGAAATATAAATAAAATTCTGAAATCACTACATCTGAATACCAATGGGCTACATGCCCGACTGAAGTAAATAACTCGGAAAGAATCAAGGATAGGTGTGGAGGCGTCTAGTACCGAGGTCCTATAACTTCCACAACAGCTACAACATGTCAACTGATAAGAACTCCTATGCTTGGCATCCCTGTGGCTGGGCACCTAAAAGGTTTTTACAAAAGCAAAATATATTTGGAAGCAAACAGGTCAAAGCTCGAGTTGAAAATATTTTAAAATCAGTAAGTATATACATATTAGTTCCACGTTCCCTCACTTGAGATTCTCACTAAATGTGCATGCCTAACGTATGCTCCTAATCTATCCTATTTATGCTATCCCACTTATCAAGTTTAAATTGAGTCTCTTACTATAATGCCTATGTCATTATGCCCACCCGTATTACCCGAATAATATAATCTTGCATTTTCAATTTTAATTAGATCGAATTAAAGTATCTCATTACTCATTAAAGTTTCCATATTCTTAACTAATATAAGATGTCATAATCTTCCTCGTCTACTAAGCAACATAGTAGAATAATCACAAGTTGTAAATATATAAACCACTATCATATATATATACATCTACTAATATGCTACCGAAAAAGGCTAAACCTACGATGCGCACATACTCTGCAATCAAATCTCGGTACATCACGTACATAAGGATTACGAGTTTTAAATCACTCTGGAACCGTATAAAAACAAATCACACATATTGGAGGCGAACATAGTTTCCAGTCCTTTGGGATACGCATATACCTACGCACCCACATGACCAAAAACTAATCAACTCATCGATAAGTCTATCCCAAACCTATGCTTTGAGGCACCCATCTAAAATCCCCTTGATGGATCATCAAGATAAGACTGTCCCCTTTTTACGACCTCCCGTGATAGCAAGTATGGTATGTATGTCATACACACAATCAGTTCATCATACATTAGGTATTCACACAATCTTAATACATAAATCTCTATCTTTAATATATGTGTATGCACATCCTATAACATATGTTTTATGCGTAGTATATCCATGCCACGAATATCCTACGTGTTCACAACATACAATCCTACTCTCATCGTACGCTCCCCAGTAATTCTCGCTACTCTAAGTGTCTCATTTATTTCCTAACATAATATCAGTAATTAACTCAATTATATCCTACTGATCTAAGTCATCATATCCTTTGGATTTTCGGGATTATAATTAGTCTCCGATTTAGGTATTTCTCACGATTAAATCTAATTAAGTTTAGCCCTTAATTCATTCTCATGAACTAGACCCAAATTACAATCTAGGACTACTGGTATTCCTAAATATTCCTCAATATGTCCAAAATTAAAGTCTATGATTAAATTTCGAACATCTCCCAAAAAATTTAAACAAAAAGAGGAAAGGAAATAATTTATGGGCAGCCGAATCGATTCAGCTTGGTCCGAATCGATTCGCTCGTACAGGTCTCGAAAATCTGCATATGTGTTTTTATGGGTTTCTCCAAATTTCAAAGTCAAGTCCTCAATCTAAACATCCCAAGATCCCAAACAATGATCCTAGATGTTATACTAACATAATTACGCGAGTTCTAACGTAATAAAATCGTAAAATCATCACGCGGTATCAATTTCTTGGATTAATTCATGAATATTGCTTAAGAACACTAGTTCGTCAAATTGTATTCAAGAACACCATAATTATCAGATTTAATTTGTGATTTCTAACACCTAAGTTATAACTTCATTTTTCCAATGATTCTAGAAATTCATCTGCATTCAAAACCTAACCGTAATAATGATTCAATTCTCCAAATTTATGAAATATCAATTATTCATAGCTATTTCTTTCAATCTAAACTACCATGGATAATAAATGCACTGAATCTTTGCAAGATAAAACACTTGCATTTGATGGAAGTTTTGATCCGTTGAAGAATATGGTATGGGGGTGATACTATCTTTTCCGATCTACATAACGGTGGTCTCGATGGTGCAATTGGTGTAGGAATGGTGGTTCTAGCCTTAGGGGGTGGTTCATCTTCCTCCTCTAATGGCTTCTGTGAACATGGCAACTGCTAACCCTAGAAGACACAACTCCATATTTGATATAACTCTTTAAAATTCATGGGTTTAATTCCCTAAAAATGCAAATGACTAAATTACCCCTCCGGGGTGTCGGTATGGCCTAAAAGTGCCCCGATTAGACTTTTTTGAGTATTCGACCATTCTGGACACTTTAGCGCACTCTAAAAGACCATTTGAATGACTTAAAATAGATTACCTTTTTATCTCAAAAAGTTGAGTCCTGATACGACTGGCACGCGGATCCAGATTTAATTATCAAAATTATCGTACTTTCCACTCTCATCAATTTTAATAAATTCATAATCACATATTAATTTATTCACTCGGTAATATTCAATATAATTCGCATCAATAAATACTAACCCTCACCTCGCTATTTAATATTCATTTAAATTCGGATTAGTTTTATGTAAATTTCTCATATTTAATTCAAGTAATCCCATAATGACAGCCATCCAGAGAGGTCGGCTTTTCGAAGAACAACTTTGAGGGGATATGAAATGATCACGATTATTGAGTGAGCTTCAAAGTAGTGTGTCAACTTTCTTAAGGCGACCACCAGTGCATAAACAAGCTTTTCTAGTGGTACGTAACGTTGTTATGCGTCCATAATTATTTTTAGCGTAATAAACAAGATGCTATCCTCCGTCTTTCTCTCATACTAAAGTTGAGCTCACATCATGGTCTAATACTGCGAGATAGAGATATAATGGGTCTCCATCATCTGGAATCACCAATAGAGGCAGTTTTCGAAGGTAGGATTTGATCTCCTCCAAAGCTCTTGAGCAGTCATCATTCCACATGAGGCGGTTATCCTTCTTTAGAAGCTGGGAAAATGGTCAACAACGTTTTGAAGACTTGGAGATGAAGCGATTAAGTGCTGTGAGCATGCCAGCGAGCTTTATAACATCTCGCTATGTTTGTAGAGGCTGGACCTTAGTGATCACGCTGATTTGATTTGGATTGGCCTCAGTTCCTCTTTTATTGACCAAATAGCCCAGAAACTTCACTGACTGGACACCGAATGAACACGTACTTGCATTAAGTTTCATCCAATATTTCTTGAGGATTTCAAAGGTTCTGTCTATGTTCATGAGGTAATCGTTATTATTCTTACTTTTGACTAATGTTCATCGATGTAGACCTCCATCGTGTCTTATAATTGTCACTTGAACATCTTTGTGACCAACCTTTAATAAATGACCCCTGTATTTTTTAGGTCAAACGACATGACCTTGTAATAGTATAACCAAATAGGGGTTATAAAAGTCATTTTTTTCGTGGTCGAGGCTAAATAACACAATTTTATGGTACCCTGAGTAAGCGTATAGAAAACCCATCCTTTCGTGTGTTGTCGTGGCGTCAATCGACTGATCAATCTTAGGCAGTGAGAAGTTATCTTTGGGACATGCCCTATTGAGGTCTGTAAAGTCTATACAAACCGTCCAATTGTCGTGGCTCTTTCATACCACCACTGGAATGGATAACCATTTGGGGAACTTAACTACTTAACTTTCCTAATAGATCTTGCATCCAGAAGCTTCCCTACTTCGTTCTCCCCCACTTTAGCATTATCTAGGGATGTTCGGTGAGCTTTCTGAGTGATTGGCTTGAAGGTTGGTTCAACGTGCAGATGATGACAGGCTACGTTTGGGCCAATTCCAGGAAGATCATATGGCTCCCAAGAAAAATCATCTAGACTTCTTCTCAATAAGGCAATCAATTCTTTCTTTTCATGATCGAAGAGTGTAGCTTTGATAAGAAACTTTCTCTCTGACAATTCATCATCAACTCCAACTTCCTCCAGGCTTTCAATAGCCTTGTTAGCCGGGTGGACCCTGGTCTCCTCTACCCATGGTCGAAGGTATTATAATTTATACTTAAAGGACGTAGCCCCTTCCTGGGCTTCCTCCGAAGCATCCTTTGGTTCTTTTTTCTTTTCCAAAATGAAGAGGATAGTTATGATGAAGCACTTTCTTACAATGGCCTGGTCATCACGAATTTCGACCATGCTTTGATCGGTGATACACTTAATTTTTTGGTGGTAGGTAGATGGTAAGACCCTCATGGCGTGCAATGAATCTCTACATAGAATAGCATGATATGAGGGCTCTATGTCTACCACCAAAAACTCAATTAACTTTGATATATTGGCTGCCCTGACTGCAGGACTATTTTTTCTAATGGCATTGTGATTCTCCCTGTGAAGCTGACCAATGGAATTGTGGCCTCCTTGAGGTCGGTTAGGTTGAGCTTCAGCTTATGGAATAACTCTAGATACATCACCTCTGACGAGCTTCCCTGATCCACCATCAGCTTGTTGATATCCTAATTTACAATCTTGAGGGTTATCAAGAGTGCATCATGACGGAGAGTCCTTACTTAGATAAAAGTTTCTTCTGTAAAGATGATGTATTTAGTGTAGTCAACGTCCTCTGGCCACCGCTTGCCAGCTTGGCTCTTTGTAGGGTCGCCTTTATAACATCTGTGACCTTCTGCAGCTCAATTTGAATATCGTTCCCTTGGATATTATTTTGGTTTGATGCCCCAAGGATCACCGTGAACTCGTGTCCGTGTCATTATCAAGGACGTTGTCTAGTTTTTAGTCGCCATTGGCTGCGATGTTATCAACTTTCGTTTCTATATATTCATAGAGATGACCATCTTGGGCTAACTCCTTCAGGTGTGACTTCAGGGCCTTGTAATCTTCAATACTGTGGTTGTCCTTCTTGTAGAATGCACATCTCAGCGTGTTATTCCTATTCATTGGGTCACCACTGTAATACCCCGTATTTTTATGGCTTTTAAATTTAGGGATTAATTAAATTTAATTGAGATAATTAATTTAATTTTAATCCGGAATGTTGTTTTAAATATTTACTAGCGTGACGAGAGTTAGTAATTATTGGAAATTTGTTATTTGTTGAATGTTACTGGATGAGTATAGTAATATATGAGATTTATTTTTATAATATTGTCACGTGTGAATAAAATGACAATTTTGGAAATTTAAGCCGGGACGCGCCTGTGTCGTGTCGGAACTAGATGTTGATTAATAAAAGTGAATAAATTATAAGTTGCTCGTATGGTCATTTTGAGTGCGCCAAAGTGCCCGGAAGGGTTGAGATAGTCATAAAAGTGTACACGGGGATTTAGTTTGGGTCTCGGGGCGTTTTTAGGCTTAATTAGCACCCTGGGAGGGCGTTTTGGACATTTCGTAATTATGGGTAATTAAACCCACGAATTTTATAGGCTTATATCAGATGTAAAGTGTCATCTTTTAGGGTTAACACAAGGAAATACTAATGACGGCCATTGGAGAGGAAGAGGAGAAGCTCTCCAAGGAGTTCGAGGCCAAGAACACCTCCGATTGCACCGCCGTCACCAACAACGCGTAGATCGCGCGACGGTGAACGCAACCACACCAAATTCGTCCACAAATCAGAGACTAAATTTCCAGGCAAGTATCTATCTTACTTTTATCAAGTTAATGCATCCTTTTATATTAGTCTTAGGTTGATTAGAATTAGTGTTCTTGAAGAAAAATATTAATTGGAGACACAAATTGCATGTTATAATGATAGAGATCATACTTCTGGAAATCCATTTCACATGTAGAGATTGAGCCACGAATTTCCATGATATTAGAGATAGAAAATCTGGAAAAATAATGAAAGAAATTAAGTTAAAGGAAATATTAGGGTTCATGAGAATTATGTAGAGTTTGGCCCTTTTAACCCATGATTCTTGATGAAACTTCGCATGTGTTACGTAAGAGATTGTTTATATGGATATACAATACTTATAGTATAATTGCTTAGAAGTTTGGGACTGTAATATGATGGTTTGGTGGAGTTTGGGGTACCAATTCCGTAGCTGGGTTTTCTGCATTTTTGCCATAACTGCTTGATCGATCGATAGAGCCCAGAGAATCGATCGATCGAAGGTTCGATGGATCGACCCCCTTTCATCGATCGATCAACCCTCCTGGGAAAACTGCATTTTTTCTCATGTTAGCTTAATCCGATTTTATGCTTAGTAAACCTTGATTAGGGTAGGGTCAATAGAAATCCCATAAAGTGGAACTTTAATGTGAAGGGAAATAAAGGGTAAACAGGAAGACTTTCAGACTTAAGAAATCATACGTGTGCTGATTAAATAATTGAAATATCTAATAAGTTGGATTAGAAGGCGAGAGAGGACCTACTAAAATTGTACTTAGATAAAGAAAACACCTGGAATGACAATAAGTGAGTTTAGAACAAATTAATTACGAGAATAAAAGGAATGAGGCCGTTATACGATATAAGTGAGTAAAATGTGTAATAACGGATAATTATAATTTTGGGTCGTGAGCGCACCTAATGTGATAATGTCTATGTGAATACATATTTATATATGATGGTGTGATTGTTCATATATTATTTCTGTGTAAAAATCATGCCCGGGCTACTTGCTATCACGGGGGTTTCCACGCTGGGATAGTCTTATCTCGATGGGACCTTTACGGCGGATATTGACTTGTACCCTAGAGCATAAGATTCCTAGGTACGGGCTATCTAATTGATAGTCGGACGGTCCTAAGAGACGCGTGGGTATGTGTTGACCTCTTGGACTTGGAACTATGTTCGCCTCCATTTATTTGTGTTTTGTGTTAATACAGTTCGAGAGTGATTTCGAACTAGTATTTCCCTTAGTTCGTGTGATATGGGGACTTGATAGCAGAGTATGCCAGCACCATAGATTTTATGTGGGGTGCCGTTAGTATATATATAATTTATGAGTGATTGGTATATATATACTTATGGAAGTCTAGCACTATAGATTTTATGTGGGGTGATGTTTGTATATATATTATACCAGTAATTAATATATATACGTGTAATTATATGAGACCTTTCTACTGAGAAAAATAGTAGTTAAGTAAAGTATGAAATTCATCAACTTCACTGTAAGTATTCGCAAATGTTATAACAATACGGGATTTTTCTTTTATAACGTAAGGAATCTTGAAGAGTTAGATTTTCTAAAAGTGAATATCATAACCTAAATTTCACGTGGTAAAACTTATGGAGAATAAGTTAGAGAGATATATGGGGTTCATTAGTACGATAGACGTGCACACTAGATGAGAGGTGAGAATTCTCAAGAGAGTGTCGCGTACTAATATGACTGTTGCATTAGCCGGTAAGCATTTTAAATACTTGCTAAACTATTTTTAAAACCGTTTTACATTCGGGCTCTGACCCGTTTGTTGTTACCTCTTCTCTCTTGTGTATATATATATATGTATTATAGGTGCCCAGCCACAGGGGTGTCTTACTTAGGATTCTTTGGATGGAACGTGCTGTAGATTTTATGAAAGTTGCAGGTCATTGCTTAGACGACCTCATTGTTGACTCTACTCCTAGTTCAGCTTTATCCAGCAGGGGCATGTGTCGCCCTTTTTCCATTATTTAGTTAGTATTGTCATAGATTGTAATTCTTTTACTTTCAGTACCTTTATTTCGGGATTTATTACTGTCAGGATGTTTTCCTTTAGTATTTTAAATGTTGGGATTTGTTATTGATGGTTACACTCTTGAATGTTCATTTTTATTCTTATAATAAATGTGTGACTCTTAATATGTTAATGACTAAAGGTTTTATAATTGGATTTAATAAAATAGAAATAAGGTTTTAAATGGTTTTGACACTTAGCTTAATTATTTAGGGTGTTTAAATTGGAAAAGTATTTTAACGACAGTGATGCTAAGAATGAACCAACTGTTCACCTTGATTTTAATTTAATAAAGGAGTGATCGCCCGGTATTTAATTAGGCGGGGTGTCGCAACCACCTATCTTCTTGGGCCACTTGATGAACGATTAATCCTTGATCTTGCTCAAGAACTTATAGATTCGTTCTTTAAAGATTGTATTAACAGTATGGGACACTTTTAAAGGATCAACCTTGTTCCCATTCTTAGAGCCTTCTTACCCCCGTGATTATTCCATTTATTTGGAGTGTCACTCTTATTTTATTGCTTTGGTAACTTTTGTTCGATCGTTGTCCCTTGCATTAGAGTGAACCACATCCTCAACCTTAGCATATTTATAGATATGGGCCATGAGGTAGTCGATGGTGATGGATTCTTTCTTTGTTAGGGATTGGTGTAATAGAGATGTGGTCGAAAGACTAATCTTGAAGGATGCAACTGCAACCTTCTCCGATCAGTCCTCCACTTCATTGAAAACTTCCTAGTACCTCTTAGCATAATCACGAAGGCTTTCTTGTGTCTTTTTTCATCATGAGTAGTTCATCCATCCGCTTGGGTTGGTAGATGTTGGTTACGAAGCGAGAAGCTTTACTAAGGCCTTGAAGCTCCTGACTGACCTGTGGGTAAACTTATCGAACCACTCCCGTACTACTTCATGTAGGCTAGAAGGGAAAATTTGACACATTCAGGTGTCATTGTGGATCCACAAGGTTATTGCTTACCTGTACTGCCGAATATGGTCGATGTGATCCATCTTCCCATTATTGATCTTAAACATGGGAACAAAAACTTCTTTTGGGGTTCTTCTTCCTGAATTTCCCTTGAAAAGGGGGATTTTAGCTAGGTTTGAGAGCTCTCCCATCTAGCTCCCTAGTAGACCTGGCTCCTCAATAGGCTGGATGTTGGTCTATCTCTCTATGATCTAAAACTCTGATGTTCTCATATTAACGATTATTGCTTTTATAGCGACTCTATGATCAGCCACGTTCTGATTGATCACGCTCTGACCTTCCACATTCTGATCTATTTTGGTCGTACCTAGATCTCCTTCCTCGACTACGAGTATTTCTCGTCCGAGGACTATGAGTCATATCGTAACGCTTCCTGGTATGTGTGACACCCCGACTAATTAAATACCGGGTAGCTACTCCTTTATTAAATTAAATCAAAATGCCAAGTTGGCTCAGTTAATAGCATCACTGTCGAAAACATTTTATTATTACTAACCACCTAGTATTTATAAAGTAAGTTGTCAAATTTTAATTAAAGTCTGATTAACATGCAGTAAAAGTTTTAAAGCAAGAATAATATCACCATTCACCATAACGAAATAATAGAATAACCATCACATGATATAAATAAATCCGGAGGAAAAACTCCTCACAACAAATCCCACAACTGAAATAAGTAACGAAATACTGAATACTGAATTAATACATGCCAAAGTCTGAAAAACTGAAATGGAAATGTCTCTAATAGAATTTGGGCAACATGCCCTACAACTGAGGAATACTGAACATGGAATCCAAATGATAGAAGCGTCTAAAAGCAAATCTCTGTAACTTCCACAAACAGCTACATCTCGTCATCAGAATGAGAATCCTATGCGTGGTGTCCTTGTGGCTGGGCACCTAAAATGGTTTTACAAGAAAATAGATTTGAAAGCAAACGGGTCAGAGCCTGAATGTGGAGATATTTTAAAAACCTGCAAGTGCTTTAAAAACATATAAAACATTAAATGCAGAGTACATGTTAGTACGTGCACTCACATGAAATTCTCACCTCTCGTCTAACTGTGCACTCCTAATGTAAGCACCCATCTAAAATGACACAAACCCCTAGCTAAGTGACATCATATCTAGCTAGACTATCATAGGTTCTACCCTTATTACTCGGTTCCCATTAACATTATAACGATCGCAATTAAATAGGGGGCTTAACGTAAATTCAGGTTCTCATATAAAAGTAATACAACTCATTATAGATTATCCCTTTTATGTTATTCCATAGTTATACACACGATACCATATGAAAGTTCCCATTTTATTAAGTGTATATTTTCCACAACATAAATATACAATATAAGCACCCCGAGACTAAGCTGCGGTGCACACATACTCTGCTATCCATCCCGGTACATCATGTACATAAGGAATCACGTATTCCGAATCTCTCAGGAATAGTTCAGATAACACAAATCACAAACAGTGGAGGCGAACACAGTCACATCACATGGGTCACGCACATACCTACGCTCCCACGATCAGCAGACTTATTAACATCCCAATAAGTCCTTCTCTGACCTATGTTCTTGAGGTACCAGTCTAAATCCCCCCCGTAGGCACACAAGGATTAGAGGGTCCTAAGCGAACGCAAAACTCCCGTGATAGCAAGTATGGTAGGTATGTCATACACACAAATCATATATCAATACTAAGTAAACACGCATCTTAGTAATCACCGTAGTTTAATTGTAGTACTTATCGCATTCTCGTACCATTTTATAATTTATACAATTTATATACTCCCGGTTCATAATCATACACGCCATAATTTATTCTCACGTCGTAGTAGGCACTCACGTCTCGACTCAAGTGTTTATTTGATTCGTTCCACAATTATAATTTACTCCTCATTATATCCCAAATGTCCCAAGTATACCCATACATCATCAAAGGAATGTTATCTCTATCCTCGAACAAGTTTACGGGACTCCCAAAATCAAAACAGGCCAAAAAGGCCTAAACTGCCAGCTCGTTAGAAGTCTCGTTAGAACGAGGCTGTTCGAACGAGATTCAGTTCGTTCGAACGAACTGTACCTTCTAACGACATCTCGTTCGAACGAAGGTATCAAACGAAATTTCCCCTCGTTAGAAGCAACTGGTCAATTCGTTAGAAGATCGTTCGAACGAGCTCGTTCGAACGACCAGTTTCGTGCCCAGAATTTCTACTTTCGTTTTTCACCAATTTCTACTCCTCAATTCTCCTCTAAAATTCCTCCCAACAATGTTTTAAGGTCTCTAATCAATCCTAAACATATTATAATCACATATTAACGTGTTTTAAAGGATTGATTCGTCCTAATCATCATTAAATCACAAGTCTCTACACTTTTCCCCAATTTTTCAAGAACATAAACCCTAAAATTTTAAGTCTTTAATTTATCCAATCAAATCCGTTTTTGTTTCTTGCAAGATATATCAACATCAGATTAGTCCTCTAAATATGATTCTACATGCAATCCTTTCCTCAAAATTTAGTATTCTAATTCCAAACTCTTGGGTTTTTCATTAACTTTCAAGAACAAATGTAAATCTTAGAACTATCTAACATGGAAGAAACATTCTCTGAATTAAACGGAATTAAATCACTTGCCTTGATTTAATCTCTGATTTTGATGACGATTTGATGAGGTTCTCTCTCTCTCTCTCTGTGCAAAATTCTCCTCTTTCTCTCCCTCTCTAAGCTTTCTTCTCCAATGGCTATGGTGGTTAGCGTTTGTTTTGGGAAAAATTAGAAACCTAATTCTAATAACCTACGTAGCCTATTAGGTTAAAATGAGTTGGTTAGTGGTTTAGTGGGTCAAATCCACATCAGATATAATTTACTAATTTTCGTCACTTTTAATTCTCAAAAATGCAAAATTACCAAACTACGCCTATATGTTGTCGGTATGGCCTAAAAATACCCCGGGACCCAAACTAAACCCCCGTCTAGTGTTTTCTGACTATCTCGACCCTTCCGGATGTGTTGGCACATTCAAAACGACCATACGGTTAATAGAATTTAATTTCACTTTTATAATTAAAATAATTATATCTTGACGCGACTGTCTCACGCGTCCCAATAAAATGTCCAAATTGCCGTATATCAATCTCACGACAAATTTCATAATTCAATATTCATATATCATCATATATACTCAATATAGTCAAATACCAACTCACATCTCGCTAGTATTTTATTTGGATTAATTCCCAATTAATTCTCATTTAATTAATTAATCCCAAAAATAAATATCGCCAAAAATACGGGGTATTACAGTATGTCTATCGACATCTCTCTCTATTCTTTCCGGTCGCCTTTGTAAGCGAGCATTTTCTTACACCTGGAGGTGTATGGCCTCCTCTTATTCTCAAAGCCTAGCTTCGTAAGCGTCGACCAACCTAGAGATCTGTGTAGACCTAGTAGGTCCCTGACCTTCTTTAAAAGGCTATCTTTCTTGGCAAAACATGAGATTTGGTTGCTGAATTTTTTTGACCTGACCCTAGGTGTGGCTAGGTCATCTTAAACATCATCAACCTGAGGAACGTTTATGCTATAGTGAGACATTATGGGCTTTCTGTTGATGAATATTTTCATAGGAATAAAATTTTTTTCCCACAGATGGCGCTAATCGCGAGTGCAAGAAATATCACAATAAAGATCCACGAAAATAGTTATGAATACAGAAAGTAAAGATCACACACATAATAATGTGGTTCGATAATTTCCCTGCGTCCACGGAGAGGTTACTATGTTATTATTAGAGTCTCTCAATTCTTAAGGTTACATCTCATTACCCTGGGCCAAGGTTTACAATTTATAGATGTGTAAAATAAGAGATTGAGTTGTACAAGTAAGTTAATATGATCGTGGATAACTAGTGGTGCCCCTGAATATCTCCCGCGAGATTATTGGTAAGCAATTTGAGTCTATCATTAAGTATTTTAGTGTATGTAAAACACACGAATCTTTAGTGAATAGTGGATTTGGGCCGAGCAGTCCTTCTTGCAAGCTGGGCTGGTCAGCTACTTTCCTGGGCCAAGATAAATGGATCCCCACAAATTCCATTGAAGTTAATATGTAAATAAATATAACATACTTGGGTGTTCATTTTTATTGAATCAAACATATAATGAGGTAAATGTTTTCAATGAAGAAAGAATGAGTTAACTTTCAAAAAAAGATAATAACCATTTTTAATGTTGACATAACCATAATATAATATTGACATATCTATAACCAAAAGTAAATAATGTAATTGAGAAATTAAAATTATATATTAGGTAAATTTTAGTCTTTATAAGATAGTAACTATGCATTTATTATATTAAAATGTAAAAGATGCAATCGTTAATATGACTTAAAATAATAAAATGTTAGAAAGAGTAAGATAAAAGAAATTCATACAACTCAGCTTAAATAAGAAATTTTATCCAACTATGATTAGAAAAATAAAAAAGATGAGCAGATGCGAGTATACAACAATATAACCAAGAAATTTAGTATTTCATTAGATACATGCACATAACATAGCAGTTTGCAATATATGAAGTGCTGGAAGTATTCCAAGCATATTTATTTATTTACCTAAGTTTAAAAAATAAAAAAATTAATGAACTAATGAAAAATAAAAGTAAAGAAAAGACAGAAAATAAGTTAAAACAAAATGGGGAAAACCTACCATTCCTGATGAAATCAAAGGTAGATGATAACGGTTCACCAGAAATCAACTGATCTGTCTCATATTGAAGTGAAGCATGGTTGTGATCTGTGTATGAAAATCTCATTCTTCTTATGTTGGCTCAATTTTGAGACAAACAATTTTTTGATATGCTCCTGCATTTTTTTTATTAAAATCTATTTTTTATATATTTTGAAACATTTTTTATATATAGATTTGATATATAAATCATTTTTGATAAAATACTTTTAATATTTTTTTATATTAAATATTTTATATGTTATATGAGTTTTTAGGTTCTATCATATATTTTTTTTATAGTATTGGTTATTTTTTATGGGTTACAATAAACATGATTGAACATCAAAATGTGTCTAACTAATATTGGTTTACCCAAACATTAAATGGCAGCTCTATTGTATTGTGTTTGTGATCGTTCGGGGTTTGCGTAGCACTTATCTCGAGGTCTATTTTTGGTGTGGCTCGAGGTCTTCATTTTTCAACTTATTGAGTTGGCTGATGGGTTGCCCACATTTGTCTCCTGCTTATTTACTTTTGTACCCTTATGTGTTGAGGTTATTTCAGACCTGTTTGTTTGTCGAAGTTATTTATATGTTCGTTTATTTTTCTTGAGACATTAGGGGTTTTATATTTCATTTTTTCTCTTTCTCTCTAAAAAGAAGAGCCGTTGACATTTTCTTTACCCTATTTCTCTCTCTATACTTTCTACCGAAATACACCATCTCTTGAGAGTTTCTTTTGCTACAAAACTTGTTTACACTTTGGGTTTTGAGTTTGGCTCTGTTGATCTGAAATTTTTTGCCGATTTGCGGTTGATTTTTTTTTTTGGCGATTTGCTTGGAGCTTGGTTGTAACTAATTTTTTTCAGCATTGGATATTTGTTATTTTGGGGGTTTTAGCTTTGAGACTATTTTTCGGTGGTGTTTGTTTCGGGGTGCGTTTTTCGGTTGGTTCTTTTTGGTGATTCTGCTGTTTCCGGCGACTCTATTTTGGGTAAGATCTCTTCGCCATTCCATATATATACAGATTTACATATATACATATATATACACACACGGATCTGCCATACATATCTATTTATAAATTGTTTAGTTTTTTTTGTTTGAGCTTGGTATGCTCGTTGCTGTTTCAAACAGATCTGTTGACACTACACCAAAACTGGCGATTGGTCACGGCCAAAATCCATGATCAAAGCTGTGGGTCGTGGACTTGGGCCGTGACCATTTCGGGTGTGACCATTTTTGTCGGTCGCGGCCCAAGTCCGTGACCAAAACATGGTCACGACCGATAGGGGTCACGGCAGATGGTCGCGGACTTAGGCCGTGACCCATGTCGTGACGGGTCGCGACCCTCATCCGTGACCCACAACCGTGACAAATTGATCGCGGCCAAAGTCCGCGACCCACGATCGTGACAAAAAAATAAAAAAAAATTCGTCATGGCCCTCATCCGTGACCCATAACCGTGATAAATTTATCGCGCCCAAAGTCCGCGACCCACGATCGTGACAAAAAAATTGGTCACGACCCTCATCCGTGATCCACAACCGTGTCAAATTGGTCGTGGCCAAAGTTCGCGATCCATAACCTTGACAAAAAAAAAAATGGTCGCGGCCCAAGTTCGTGACCCACGACCGTGACAAAAAAAATGGTCGCGGCCAAAGTCCGCGACCATTTTTATGCGTGACGAAAAAAGAAAAATGGTCATGGACAAAGTCGATGACCATATTTAACTATAATTTTAAAAAATGTATTTTTTTAGTCCAATCCTAAAATTGGGGGTTGCTACGTGTAACGTTGGATGCGTACGAGGTGTGAGAATATTTATTATTGGAAAAACAATAAAAAAAGCACAAATTGCGAATCGAGAACGTTGTTAATAAACAAATATATATACAAACTTTAAAATATTACACGTCTTAACAATTCACAGACCAAACAAAAAATTGGACAGAGTTTCCTCTATTTTCTTGACATTCCAAAACCTGTAAATGTAAAACCTGCTTATTAAAAAGCCCGCAGGCAATAAAATTCAACAATCAAATTATAAAAGCCCGCACGACCATAAAACTAAAAAATAAAAGCCCGCACGACTGCAACACATAAAAAAAAAAATCCTGAATGTCCACAACATATAAACAATCTTCATGTTGTAAACCATTGCCTCCTTCATTAGTTCCGTGTGCAAAAATCCTACAAATGATAGGATACATAAAAAAAATATTAGTAACCAAGTAATTTTACAAAAAAATTAATCAAGCTGAAAAATTGCATATATGAGTTTAAATTATGAACATATAAATATTTTTATGCCTAAGTCTATAAATATGCAAATTACCGTAATATTCTCAAATCGGGAGTGTCGCGGCTGCGCGATCAATTCCTACGAGTTACATTTGTCCCGTGGGAGGTGTTGGTGTCACCCACGGGGCCGTTCGGGGGATGTTTCGATTTTCACCCTCTAATGCCATGTTTTTAAGCTCAAGTCTAGAAATATACAAATTATCGTCGTATTCTCAAACCGAGAGACCCACGACTGAGGGGTCAGTTCCTACTAGTTACATTGGTCCTGTGGGAGGTGTTGGTGCCAACCACGGGGCCGTTCGGGGGTTGTTTCGAGTTTTCACCATCTAACGCCATGTTTTGCTTAAGTATAAAACTAAGAAAATTACCGTCGTATTCTCAAATCGGGAGTGCCGTGGCTACGCGATTAGTTCCTACGAGTTACATTGGTCCCGTGGGAGGTGTTGGTGCCACCCACGGGGCCGTTTGGGGATCGTTTTAGGTTATCATCCTCTAACGCCATGTTTTTATGCCTAAGTCTATAAATATGCAAATTACCATCGTATTCTCAACCCGAGAGACCCGCGGCTGCGCGGTCAATTCCTAGGAGTTACATTGGTCCCGTGGGAGGTGTTGGTGCCACCCACGGGGTCGTTCGGGGGTTGTTTCGAGTTTTCACCCTTGGAAGCCATGTTTTTATGCTTAAGTCTATAAATATGCAAATTACCGTCGTATTCTCAAACTGGGAGTGTCGCGGTTGCGCGATCTGTTCCAACGAGTTACATTGGTCCCGTGGGAGGTGTTGGTGCCACCCACGGGGCCGTTCGGGGGCTGTTTCGAGTTTTCACCCTCTAACGCCATGTTTTTAAGCCTAAGTATAGAAATATAGAAAATATCGTCGTATTCTCAAATCGGGAGACCCGCGACTACGGGGTCAGTTCCTACGAGTTATATTGGTCCCGTGGGAGGTGTTGCTGCCACCCATGGGGCCGTTCGGGGGTTGCTTTGAGTTTACCCCCTCTAATGCCATGTTTTTATGGCTAAGTCTAGATATATGCAAATTATCATTGTATTCTCAAACCAGGAGTGCCGCGGCTGCGTGATCAGTTCCTACGAGTTACATTGGTCCCGTGGGAGGTGTTGGTGCCACCCATGGGGCCGTTCGGGGGCTGTTTTGGGTTTGCACCCTCGAACGACTTATTTTTAAGCCGAAGTCTAGAAATATACAAATTATTGTCGTATTCGCAAGCCGGGAGACCCGCGACTGCGAAGTCAGTTCCTACGAGTTACATTGGTCCCGTGGGTGGTGTTGGTGCCACCCACAGGGCCGTTCGGGGATTGTTTTGAGTTTTTACCCTCTAACGTTATGTTTTGCTTAAGTCTAGAAATATGAAAATTACCATCGTATTCTCAAACCGGGAGTGCCGCAGCTACGCGGTCAGTTCTTACGAGTTACATTGGTCCCGTGGGAGGTGTTGGTGCCACCCACGGGGCCGTTTGGGGGTTGTTTTGGGTTTTCACCATCTAACGCCTTGTTTCTATGCCTAAGTCTAGAAATATGCAATTTGTCATCGTATTCTCAAATCGCGAGTCCCGCGGCTGCGCGGTCAGTTCCTACGAGTTACATTGATCCCGTGGGAGGTGTTGGTGCCACCCACGGGGCCGTTCGGGGGGCTATTTTGGGTTTTCCCGCTCTAATGCTATGTTTTTATGCCTTAGTCTAGATATATGCAGAATATCGTCATATTCTCAAACCGAGATACCCGCGACTGCGGTGTCAGTTCCTACGAGTTACATTGGTCCCGTGGGAGGTGTTGCTTCCACCCACGGGGCCGTTCGGGGGCTGTTTTTGGTTTTCCCCCTCTAACGCCATGTTTTTATGGCTAAGTCTACATATATGCAAATAATCGTCGTATTCTCAAACCAGGAGTCCCGCGGATGCGCGGTCAGTTCCTACGAGTTACATTGGTCCCGTGGGAGGAGTTGGTGCCACCCACGGGGCCGTTCAGGGGTTGTTTTGGGTTTTCACCCTCTAACGCCATATTTTTATGCCTAACTATAGATATATGCAAATTATCATCATATTCTCAAACAGGGAGTTCCGCGGCTGCGCGGTCAGTTCCTACGAGTTACATTGGTCCCGTGGGATGTGTTGGTGCCACCCACAGGGCCTTTCGGGGGTTATTTTGGGTTTTCCCCCTCTAACGCCATGTTTTAATCCCTAAGTCTAGATATATGCAAATTATCATCGTATTCTCAAACCGGGAGTCCCGCGGCTGCGCGGTCAGTTCCTACGATTTACATTGATCCCGTAGGAGGTGTTGGTGCCACCCACAGGGCCGTTCGGGGGCTTTTTTGGGTGTTCACCCTCTAATGCCATGTTTTTAAGCCTAAGTCTAGAAGAAAAATTATCATCGTATTCTCAAACCAGGAGTACCGCGACTGCGCGGCCAGTTCCTACGAGATACATTGTTCCTGTGGGTGGTGTTGGTGCCACCCACGGGGCCGTTCGAGGGTTGTTTTGGATTTTCACCCTCTAACGCCATGCTTTTATGTATAAGTCTAGAAATATGAAAATTATCATCGTATTCTCAAATCGGGAGTCCCGTGGCTGCGCGGTCGGTTCCTACGAGTTACATTCGTCCCGTGGGAGGTCCCCCTCACGGGGCCGTTTGGGGGCTGTTTTGGGTTTGCACCCTCTAACAACTTGTTTTTAAGCCGAAGTCTAGAAATAACCAAATTATTGTCGTATTCTTAAACCGGGAGACCCGCGACTGCGAAGTCAGTTCCTACAAATTACATTGGTCCCGTGGGTGGTGTTGGTGCCACCCACGGGGCCGTTCGGGGGATATTTTGAGTTTTCACGCCATGTTTTTCTGCCGAAGTCTAGAAAAATGTAAATTATCGTCGTATTCTCAAATCGGGAGTCGCACGGCTGCGCGGTCTTTTCCTACGAGTTACATTGGTCCCGTGGGAGGTGTTGGTGCCACCCATGGGGCCGTTCGAGGGTTGTTTTGGATTTTCACCCTCTAACGCCATGCTTTTATGTATAAGTCTAGAAATGTGAAAATTATCATCGTATTCTCAAATCGGGAGTCCCGTGGCTGCGCGGTCGGTTCCTACGAGTTACATTCGTCCCGTGGGAGGTCCCCCTCATGGGGCCGTTCAGGGGCTGTTTTGGGTTTGTACCCTCTAACGCCATGTTTTTAAGCCTAAGTCAAGAAATATACAACTTATCGACGTATTCTCAAACCGAGAGACCCGCGACTGCGAAGTCAGTTCCTACGAGTTACATTGGTCCCATGGGTGGTGTTGGTGCCACCCACGGAGCCATTCGGGGGCTGTTTTGAGTTTTCACGCCATGTTTTTCTGCCTCAGTCTAGAAATATTCAAATTACCATCGTATTCTGAAATCGGGAGAGCCGCAGCTACGCGGTCAGTTCTTACGAGTTACATTGGTCCATTGGAAGGTGTTGGTGCCACCCACGGGGCCGTTCGTGGTTTTTTTTTTGTATTTTCACCCTCGAACGCCATGTTTCTATGCCTAAGTCTAGAAATATGAAAATTATTGTCCTATTCTCAAATCGGGAGTCCCGCGGCTGTGCGGTGAGTTCCTACGAGTTACATTGGTCCCATGGGAGGTGTTGGTGCCACCCATAAGGCCGTTCGGGGGCTCTTTCGAGTTTTCACCCTTTAACGCCATGTTTTTTAGACTAAGTATAAAAATATAGAAAATATCGTCGTATTCTCAAATCGGGAGACCCTCGACTGCGGGGTTAGTTCCTACGGTTTACATTGGTCCCGTGGGAGGTGTTGTTGCCACCCACGGGGCCGTTCGGGGTCTGTTTTGGGTTTACCCCCTCTAACACCATGTTTTTATGGCTAAGTCTAGATATATGCAAATTATCATCGTATTTTCAAAACAAGAGTGCCGCGGCTGAGCGATCAGTTCCTACGAGTTACATTGGTCCCGTGGGAGGTGTTGGTGCCACCCACGGGGCCGTTCGAGGGTTGTTTTGGGTTTTCACCCTCTAACGCAATGTTTTTATGCATAAATCTAGAAATATGCAAATTATCGTCGTATTCTCAAATTTGGAGTCCCGTGGTTGCGTGGTCAGTTTCTACGAGTTACATTCGTCCCGTGGGAAGTCCAACCCACGGGACCGTTCGGGGGCTATTTTTGGTTTTCATCCTCTAACGCCATGTTTGTAAGCCGAAGTATAGAAATGTACAAATTATCGTCATATTCTCAAATCGGGAGACCCGCGACTGCGAAGTCAGTTCCAACGAGTTACATTGGTCCCGTGGGTGGTGTTGGTGCCACCCACGAGGCCGTTCGGGGGCTGTTTCGATTTTTCACGCCATATTTTTATGCCTAAGTCTAGAAATATGAAATTACCATCGTATTCTCAAACCGAGAGTGCCGCAGCTACGCAGTCAGTTCTTACGAGTTATATTGGTCCCGTTGGAGGTGTTGGTGCCACCCACGGGGCCGTTAGGGGGTTGTTTTGAATTTTCACCCTCTAACGCCATGTTTCTATGCCTAAGTATAAAAATATGCAAATTATCATCATATTCTCAAATCGGGAGTCTCGCGTCTGCGCGGTCAGTTCCTACGAGTTACATTGGTTCAGTGGGAGGTGTTGGTGCCACCCACGGGGCCGTTCGGGGGCTGTTTCGAGTTTTCACCCTCTAACGCCATGTTTTTAAGCCTAAGTTTAGAATAATGCAAATTATCATCGTATTCTCAAACCGGGAGACCCGCGACTGCGAGGTCGGTTCCTACGAGTTACATTGGTCCCGTGGGAGGTGTTAGTGCCACCCACGGGGCCGTTCGGGGGTTGTTCCGAGTTTTCACCCTCTAACGCCATGTTTTATTTATGTCTAGAAATATGCAAATTATCGTCGTATTCTAAAATCGGGAGTGCCGCGGCTACGCGGTTAGTTCCTACGACTCACATTGGTCTTGTGGGAAGTGTTGGTACCACCCACGGGGCTGTTCGGGGGCTGTTTCGGTTTTTTACCCTCTAACACCATTTTTTAAGCCTAAGTCTAGAAATGTGCAAATGATCATCATATTCTTAAATCGGAACTCCCGCGGCTGCACCGTCAATTCCTACGAGTCACATTGATCCCGAAGGAGGTGTTGGTGCCACCCACGGGGCCGTTCGGGGGTTGTTTCGGGTTTTCACCCTCTAAAGCCATGTTTTTTAGCCTAAGTCTTGAATTATGCATATTGTCGTCGTATTCTCAAAACGGGAGTCCTGCAACTGCGCGGTCAGTTCCTACGAGTTTCATTGGTCCCGTGGGAGGTGTTGGTGCCACCCACGGGACCGTTCGGGGGCTGTTTTGAGTTTTCACACCATGTTTTGGTGCCTAAGTGTAGTAATATGCAAATTACAGTCGTATTATCAAACCGGGAGTGCCACAGCTACGCGTTCAGTTCCTACGAGTTACATTGGTCCCGTAGGAGGTGTTGGTGCCACCCACGGGCCCGTTCGGGGGCTGTTTTGGGGTTTCCCCTCTAACGCCATTTTTTTTGCCTAAGTCTAGATATATGCAAATTATCATCGTATTCTCAAACCAAGAGTCCCGAGGCTGCGCGGTCAGTTTCTACGAGTTACATTAGTCCCGTGGGAGGTGTTCGTGCCACCCACGGGTCCGTTCGGGGGTTGTTTTGGGTTTTCACCCTCTAACGCCATATTTTTCATCCTAAGTCTAGAAATATGCAAATTATCGTCGTATTCTCAAACCGGGAGTCCCGCGGCTGCGCAGTCAGTTCCTACGAGTTACATTGGTCCCGTGGAAGGTATTGTGCCACCCACGGGGCCGTTCGGGGCCAGTTTTATGTTTTCACCCTCTAACGCCATATTTTTATGCCTAAGCCTAGATATATGCAAATTATCATCGTATTCTCAAACCGAGAGTCCCGCGGCTGTGCGATCAGTTCCTACGAGTTACATTGGTCCCGTGGGAGGTGTTGGTGCCACCTACGGGGCCGTTCGGGGGCTGTTTTGGGTTTCCCCCCTCTAACGCTATGTTTTTATGCCTAAGTCTAGATATATGCGAATTATCATCGTATTCTCAAACCGGGAGTGCCGCGGCTGCGCGATCAGTTCCTACGAGTTACATTAGTCCCGTGGGACGTGTTGGTGCCACCCACGGGGTCGTTCGGGGGTTGTTTTGGGTTTTTACCCTCTAACGCCATGTTTGTATGCCTAAGTCTAGAAATATGCAAATTATCGTCGTATTCTCAAATCAAAAGTCCCGCGGCTGCATGGTGAGTTCCTACTAGTTACATTGGTCCCGTGGGAGGTGATGGTACCACCCACGGGGCTGTTCGGGGGTTGTTTCGAGTTTTCACCCTCTAAGGCCATGTTTTTAAGCTAAGTCTAGAAATATGCAAATTATCGTTGTATTCTCAAACCGGGAGTCCTGCGACTGCGCAGTCAGTTTCTATGAGTTACATTGGTCCCGTAAGAGGTGTTGGTGCCACCCACGGGGCCGTTCGGGGGCTGTTTTGGGTTTTCACCATCTAACGCCATGTTTTTCTGCCTAAGTCTAGAAATATGCAAACTATCGTCGTATTCTAAAACCGGGAGTCCCGCGGCTGCGTGGTCAGTTCCTACGAGTTTCATTGGTTCAGTGGGAGGTGTTGGTGCCACCCACGGGGCCGTTCGGGGGTTGTTTTGGGTTTTCACCCTCTAACGCCATATTTTTAGGCCTAAGTCTAAAAATATGCAAATTGTAATCGTATTCTCTAACCGGGAGACCCGCGACTGTGGGGCCAGTTCCTACGAGTTACGTTGGTCCCATGGGAGGTGTTGGGGCCACTCACGGGACCGTTCGGGTGCTGTTTTGGGTTTTCACCCTCTAACGCCTTCTTTTTAAGCCTAAGTCTAGAAATATGCAAATTATTGTCGTATTCTCAAATCGGGAGACCCGCGACTGCGGGGTCAGTTCCTAGAGTTACATTGGTCCCGTGGGAGGTGTTGGTGCCACCCATGGGACCGTTCCGGGATTGTTTTGAGTTTTACCCTCTAACGTCATGTTTTGCTTAAGTCTAGAAATATGCAAATTACCATCGTATTCTTGAATCGGGAGTGCCGTGGATACGCGCTCAGTTTCTACGAGTTTCATTGGTCCCGTGGGAGGTGTTGGTGCCACCCACGGGGCCGTTCGGGAGAAGTTTTAGGTTTTCATCCTCTAACGCCATGTTTTGAAACCTAAGTCTAGAAATATTAAAATTATCGTCGAATTCTCTAATCGGGAGACCCGCGATTGCGGGGTCTATTCTTACGAGTTACATTCATCCCGTGGGAGGTGTTGATGCCACCCACGGGGCCGTTCGGGGGTTATTTTGGCTTTTCACCCTCTAACGCCATGTTTTTATGCCTAAGTCTAGAAATATGCAAATTATTGTTGTATTCTCAAACTGGGAGTCCCGCGGCTGTGCGATCAGTTCCTATGAGTTACATTGGTCCCGTGGGAGGTGTTGGTGCCACCCACGGGGCCGTTCAGGGTTTGTTTTGGGTTTTCACCCTCAAACGCCATGTTTCTATGCCTAAGTCTAGAGATATGCAAATTATCATCTTATTTTCAAATCGGGAGTCCCGCGGCTGCGCAGTCAGTTCCTACGAGTTACATTGGTCCCATGGGAGGTGTTGGTGCCACCCACGGGGCCGTTCGGGGGCTATTTTGGATTTTCACCCTCTAACACCATGCTTTTAAGCCTAAGTCTAGAAATATGCAAATTATCGTCGTATTCTCAAACCGGGAGTGCCGTGGCTGCACGGTCAGTTCCTACGAGTTACATTGGTCTCGTGGGAGGTTTTGGTGCCACCCACGGGGCCGTTCGGGGGTTGTTTTGGCTTGTTACCCTCTAACACCATGTTTTAATGCCTAAGTCTAGAAATATTCAAATTATTGTTGTATTCTCAAACTGGGAGTCCTGCCGCTGCGCGGCTAGTTTCTACGAGTTACATTGGTCCCGTGGGAGGTGTTGGTGCAATCCACGGGGCCGTTTGGGGGCTGTTTCGAGTTTTCACCCTTTAACGCCATGTTTTTAAGCCTAAGTCTAGAAATATAAAATTTATCATCGTATTCCCACACCAGGAGATCCGCGATGGCGGGGTCAGTTCCTTTGAGTTACATTGATCTCGTGGGTAGTGTTGGTGCCACCTACGGTGCCGTTCGGGGGTTATTTCGAGTTTTCACCCTCTAACGCCATGTTTTGCTTAAGTCTAGAAATATGCAAATTTTCGTCGTATTCTCAAACCGCGAGTCCCGCGCCTGTGCGGTCACTTCCTACGACTCACATTGATCCGGTGGGAAGTGTTGGTGCCACCCACGGGGCTGTTCGGGGGCAGTTTCGGGTTATTGCCCTCTAACGCCATTTTTTAAGCCTAAGTCTAGAAATATATAAATTATCGTCGTATTCTCAAACCGGAAGTCCCGCGACTGCACCGTCAGTTTCTACGAGTCACATTAGTCCCGAAGGAGGTGTTGGTGCCACCCATGGAGCCGTTCGGGGGCCGTTTCGGGTTTTCATCCTCTGAAGCCATGTTTTTAATCCTAAGTCTTGAATTATGCATTTTATCATTGTATTCTCAAAATGGGAGTCCCGCGACTGCGCGGTCAGTTCACGAGTTACATTGGTCCCGAGGGAGGTGTTGGTGCCACCCACGGGGCCGTTCGGGGGTTGTTTTGGGTTTTCACCCTCTAACGCCATATTTTTATGCCTAAATCTAGACATATGCATATTACCATCGTATTCTCAAACCAGGAGTGCCGCGGCTGCGCGGTCAGTTCCTACGACTCACATTGGTCCCGTGGGAGGTGTTGGTGCCACCCGTAGAGCCGTTCGGGGGATGTTTTGGATTTTCACCCTCTAACGCCATGTTTTTGAGCCTAAGTCTAGAAATATACAAATTATCATCGTATTATCAAATCGGGAGACCCGTGACTGCGGGGTCAGTTCCTACGAGTCACATTGGTCCCGTGAGAGGAGTTGGTGCCACCCACGGGGCCGTACGGGAGCTGTTTCGAGTTTTCACCCACTAACGCCATGTTTTTAAGCCTAAGTCTAGAAATATTCAAATTACCGTCGTATTCTAATACCGGGAGTCCCAGGGTTGCGCTATCAGTTCCTACGAGTCACATTGGTCCCGTGGGAGGTGTTGATGCCACCCACGGGAATGTTCGGGGCTTGTTTCGAGTTTTCTCCCACTAACGCCATGTTTTGCTTAAGTCTACAAATACTCAAATTATCATCGTATTCTCAAATCGGGAGTCTCGTGACTGCGCAGCCAGTTCCAACGAGTCACATTGGTCCCGTGAGAGGTGTTGGTGCCACCCACGGGGCCGTACGAGGGCTGTTTCGAGTTTTCACCCACTAACGCCATGTTTTTAAGCCTAAGTCTAGAAATATTCAAATTACCGTCGTATTTTCAAATCGGGAGTCCCACGGCTGTGCGGTCAGTTCCTACAAGTCACATTGGTCCCGTGGGAAGTGTTGGTGCCACCCACTGGGCCGTTCGGGGGCTATTTCGGGTTTTCACCCTCAAAAGCCATGTTTTTAAGCCTAAGTCAAGAAATATACAAATTATCGTCCCATTCTCAAACCGGGAGTCCCGCGGCTGCGCGGTCAGTTCCTACGAGTTACATTGGTCCCGTGGGAGGTGTTGGTGCCACCCACGGGGCCGTTCGGGGGCTGTTTTGGGTTTTCATCCTCTAACGCCATGTTTTTAAGCCTAAGTCTATAAATATGTAAATTATTGTCGTATTCTCAAACCGGGAGACCCGAGACTGTGGGGTCAGTTCCTACTAGTTACATTGGTCCCATGGGAGGTGTTCGTGCCACCCACGGGGCCATTCGGGGGCTGTTTTGGGTTTTCACCCTCTAACGCCATATTTTTATGCCTAAGTCTAGAAATATGAAAGTTATCGTCGTATTATAAAACCGGGAGTCGTGCGACTGCGTGGTCTGTTCCTACGAGTTTTATTAGTCCCGTGGGAGGTGTTGGTGCCACCCACGGGGCCGTTCGGGGGTTGTTTTGGATTTTCACCCTCTAACGCCATGTTTTTATGCCCAAGTCTAGAAATATGTAAATTATCATTGTATTCTCAAACCGAGAGTCCCGCAGTGCGTGGTTAGTTCCTACGAGTTTCATTGGTCCCGTGGGAGGTGTTGGTGCCACCCACGGGGCCGTTCAGGGGATGTTTTAGGTTTTCATCCTCTAACGCCATGTTTTGCTTAAGTTTAGAAATATGCAAATTACAGTCGTATTCTAAAACTGGGAGTGCCGCGACTGTGCGGTCAGTTCCTACGACTCACATTGGTCCCGTGGAAAGTGTTGGTTCCACCCACGGGGATGTTCGGTGGCTGTTTCGAGTTTTTACCCTCTAACGCCATTTTTTGAGCCCGAGTCTAGAAATATGCAAATTATCGTGGTATTCTCAAATCGGGAGTCCCGCGGCTTTGCTGTCAGTTCCTACGAGTCACATTGGTCCCGAAGGAGGTGTTGGTGCCACCCACGGGACCGTTCGGGGGCTATTTTGGGTTTTCACCTTCTAACGCCATATTTTTAAGCCTAAGTCTAGAAATATGTAAATTATCATCGTATTCTCAAACCGAGAGACCCGCGACTGTGGGGTCTGTTCCTACGAGTTACATTGGTCCCGTGGGAGGTGTTGGTGCCACCCACGGGGCCGTTCGGGGGCTGTTTTGGATTTTCACCCTCTATTGCCATGTTTTTAAGCCTAAGTCTATAAATATGTAACTTATTGTCGTATTCTCAAACCGGGAGACCCGAGACTGTGGGATTAGTTCCTATGAGTTACATTGGTCCAGTGGGAGGTGTTCGTTCCACCAATGGGGTCGTTCGGGGGCTGTTTTGGATTTTCACCCTCTAACGCCATGTTTTTAAGCCTAAGTCTAGAAATATTCAAATCATCATCGTATTCTCAAATCGGGAGTCCCTCGACTCCGTGGTCGGTTCGTACGAGTTTCATTGGTCCCGTGGGAGGTGTTGGTGCCACCCACGGAGCCGTTCGGGTGTTGTTTTGGGTTTTCACCCTCTAACGCCATGTTTTTAAGCCTAAGTCTAGAAATATTCAAATTACCGTCGTATTCTCAAACCGGGAGTCCCAGGGCTGCACTGTCTGTTCCTACGAGTCACATTCGTCCTGTGGGACCTGTTAATGCCACCCACGGGACTGTTCGAGGCTTGTTTCAAGTTTTTCCCCACTAACGCCATGTTTTCTTTAAGTCTATAAATACTCAAATTACCATCGTATTCTCAAATCGGGAGTCCCGTGACTGCACAGCCAGTTCCAACGAGTCACATTGGTCCCGTGAGAGGTGTTGGTACCACCCACGGGGCCGTACGGGGGCTGTTTCGAGTTTTCACCCACTAACGCCATGTTCTTAAGCCTAAGTCTAGAAATATTCAAATTATCGTCGTATTTTCAAACCTAGAGTCCCATGGCTGCACGGTCAGTTCCCACAAGTGACATTGGTCCCGTGGGAAGTGTTGGTGCCACCCACGGGGCCGTTCGGGGGCTATTTCGGGTTTTCACCCTCAAAAGACATGTTTTTAAGCCTAAGTCAAGAAATATACAAATTATCATCCCATTCTCAAACCGGGAGTCCCGCGGCTGCGCGATCAGTTCCTACGAGTTACATTGGTCCCGTGGGAGGTGTTGGTGCCACCCATGGGGCCGTTCGGGGGATGTTTTGGGTTTTCATCCTCTAACGCTATGTTTTTAAGCCTAAGTCTAGAAATATGTAAATTATTGTCGTATTCTCAAACCGAGAGACCCGAGACTGTGGGGTCAGTTCCTACTAGTTACATTGGTCCCATGGGAGGTGTTCGTGCCACCCACGGGGCCATTCGGGGGCTGTTTTGGGTTTTCACCCTCTAACGCCATATTTTTATGCCTAAGTCTAGAAATATGAAAATTATCGTCGTATTCTCAAACCGGGAGTCCTGCGACTGCATGGTCTGTTCCTACGAGTTTTATTGGTCCCGTGGGAGGTGTTGGTGCCACCCACGGGGCCATTCGGGGGTTGTTTTGGGTTTTCACCCTCTAACGCCATGTTTTTATGCCCAAGTCTAGAAATATGTAAATTATCATTGTATTCTCAAATCGGGAGTCCCGCAGTGCGTGGTTAGTTCCTACGAGTTTCATTGGTTCCGTGGGAGGTGTTGGTGCCACCCACGGGGCCGTTCGGGGGATGTTTTAGGTTTTCATCCTCTAAGGCCATGTTTTGCTTAAGTTTATAAATATGTAAATTACAGTCGTATTCTAAAACTGGGAGTGTTACGGCTGTGCGATCTGTTCCTACGACTCACATTGGTCCCGTGGAAAGTGTTGGTGCCACCCACGGGGATGTTCGGGGGCTGTTTCGAGTTTTAACCCTCTAACGCCATTTTTAAGCCTGAGTCTAGAAATATGCAAATTATCGTGGTATTCTCGAATCGGGAGTCTCGCGGCTTTGCAGTCAATTCCTACGAGTCACATTGGTCCCGAAGGAGGTATTGGTGCCACCCACGGGACCGTTCGGGGGCTGTTTTGGGTTTTCACCTTCTAATGCCATATTTTTAAACTTAAGTTTAGAAATACGCAAATTATCATCGTATTCTCAAACCGAGAGACCCGCGACTGTGGGGTCTGTTCCTACGAGTTACATTGGTCCTGTGGGAGGTGTTGGTGCCACCCACGGGGCCGTTCGGGTGCTATTTTGGATTTTCACCCTCTAACGCCATGTTTTTAAGCCTAAGTCTAGAAATATTCAAATTACCGTCATATTTTCAAACCGGGAGTCCCACGGCTGCGCGGTCAGTTCCTACAAGTCTCATTGGTCCCGTGGGAAGTTTGGTGCCACCCACAGGGCCGTTCGGGGGCTATTTCGGGTTTTCACCCTCAAAAGCCATGTTTTTAAGCCTAAGTCAAGAAATATACAAATTATCATCCCATTCTCAAACCGGGAGTCCCGCGGCTGCGCGGTCAGTTCCTACGAGTTACATTGGTCCCGTGGGAGGTGTTGGTGCAACCCACGGGGCTGTTCGGGGGCTGTTTTGGATTTTCACCCTCTAACGCCATGTTTTTAAGCCTAAGTCTAGAAATATGCAAATTATCGTCATTTTCTCAAACCGGGAGACCTGCGACTGTGGGATTAGTTCCTACGAATTACATTGGTTCAGTGGGAGGTGTTCGTGCCACCCATGGGGTCGTTCGGGGGCTGTATTGGATTTTCACCCTCTAACGCCATGTTTTTAAGCCTAAGTCTAGAAATATTCAAATTATCATCGTATTCTCAAATTGGGAGTCCCGCGACTCCGTGGTCGGTTCGTACGAGTTTCATTGGTCCCGTGGGAGGTGTTGGTGCCAGTCACAGGGCCGTTCGGGGGCTGTTTTGGGTTTTCACCCTCTAGCGCCATGTTTTTATGCCTAAGTCTTAAAATATGTAAATTATCGTTGTATTCTCAAACCGGGAGTCTTGGGACTGCGTGGTCAGTTCCTACGAGTTTCATTGGTCCCGTGGGAGGTGTTGATGCCACCCACGGGGCCGTTCGGGGGCTGTTTTGGGTTTTCACCCTCTAACGCCATGTTTTGCTTAAGTCTAGAAATTTGCAAATTACCGTCATATTCTCAAACCGGGAGTGCCGCGGCTGTGCAGTCATTTCGTGCGACTCATATTGGTCCCGTGGGAAGTGTTGGTGCCACCCACGGGGATGTTCGGGGGCTGTTTCGAGTTTTTGCCCTCTAACGCCATTTTTTAAGCCTATGTCTATAAATATGCAAATTATCATCGTATTCTCAAAGTTGCTTTTACTTCTCGTTGTGTCTTTAAGTTCGAGAATATTTTTGACTGCTTATCTACTAGTTTTGATAATTCTTATTTATGTGTAGATAATTCTGAATTAGATTTTATGAACTTATCTCGCACCTCACTTGCTCAAAATCACCCTACATTCAGAGCTACCATATCTAATATTGATAATATTTTTGATGATGTTGATGAATCTGAAATTGTAGACAATTCTGTTATTTTATAAGGGTGCGTGAGTACGAATTTAGAAGGTTGTATAGATAATATTTCCATCGATAACACAATTGAGGACTGCACTAATTTAGGCCAAATTAATTGTAGGTTGATGGCTAAAAATGACGTTTTAAACAATCAAATCAAGTTAATATTTGAAGAATTTGATTTTCATATAAATGAACTTGAAAATGATGTTTCATTTTTAGAGAGAATAATTATTATGTTAATGGAGCTTAACCATTATCATGAAACTAAAAACAAAGAAGTTTATTTAAGTTTGATGAAGCTCAAGTTGAACTAAAGGTTGTTTTAGATAAGTATGATGAATACCAATGAGAACTTAAGATTACATCTAAAAACGTTGATGGTTTTTCTAATTCTGGTTTAATTGTCGAATCCCAGAATACGTATGTTGTAGAATTTGTTCCTTTAAGAGCAATTGGGTTTAAAGGTGAAACATTTGATGAAACAAATTTTGTTAGTTATGGTGAACAATGTCATGATTCGACTGAAATTAAACTAAGCTATAAATATGCTGAATTTGAGGATTGTGATGCCGCATTTGTTAAGCCGGTATTTTTATGCAGTTTTTACCATAAATCTAGACATCTTGAAATTTTTTGTATTAAGAATTTAGGACCAAATAAATATGATTTAGGAAAATTTAGGCAAACTCAAATTGATAGGAATGTTCAAAATGTTAAAGCTGCCTTTCACTGCAGTTTTTGCTCTAAGAATGATCACTTAGAAAAATTTCGCTTTAAGAAATTGTGACACCCCGCCTAATTAAATACTGGGTGATCAATCATTTATTAAATTCCAAATAAATGTGAACGGTTGGTTCATTCTTAGCATCACCGTCGCAATATAAAATTTCCAATTTAAATACCTTAAATAATTAAGCTAAGTGTCAAAATAATTTTAAAACTTTATTTCCATTTTATTAAATCCGAATATGAAAACCTTTTTAAATGGCCAACAATTTAAGAACTCTGATATACTAAAGATGGATAATAACACACAAGAATTACATTCATCCAGATAAACCAAACCAGTTTAGACTATAAGTACAACCATCCTGACAGTAATTAAATCCCAAAGAGTACGAACAAATGGAAATATAAAGGAACATAAATCTTTGACAAAAATCCAAACTGAATAGAGAAACAGGCGACACATGCCCAAACTAATAGGAACTAAAAGTAGGAGTAGAATCAACAACGAGGCCGTCTAAACAATGGCCTGCAACTCCCACATAAGCTGCAGCGCATCCGGTCCAAAGAACCTAAGCATGACGCCCCTGTGGCTGGGCACCTGTATTATATACATATATATACAAGAGAGAAGAAATAACAGGAAACGGGCCAGAGCCCGAGTGTAAAATAGTTTAAAATTAGTTTAGCAAGTATTTAAAATGCTTAGCGGCTAATATAACAACCATGTTAGTATGCGACACTCTCTTGAGAATTCTCACCTCTCATTCTAGTGTGCACGCCTACCGTACTAATAAATCTCATAAGTTTCTCTAACTTATTCTCCATAAGGTTTTATCAGGTGAAAATCGAGGTTATGATATTTACTTTAGGAAATCATTCGCTTTAAGATTTCTACGTTATTTAGAACAACTCATTTCGCTTATAAAGTTCTCGAACACTTATAATAAAATTGAAGCATTTATTCATTACTTATCTGCTTATACGCACAGTAGGAAGTTCCCATATAGATATACGTATATATATTAGTCACACATATAATATATATACTATCGGCACCCCACATAAAACCTATGGTGCTGGCATACTCTGCTATCAAATCCCCATATCACACAAACTAAGGGAAATACTAGTCCGGAATCACTCTCGAACTATATTAACACAATACACAAACAAATGGAGGCGAAGCATAGTTTCAGGTCCGAAGAGGTCAGCACATACCCTCACGTCTCTTAGAACATCTGACCATCATTTTCGGATAGGTTGTATCGAGGATACTATCTTTTAGGGTACGAGTCAATATTCCTCATAAAGGTCCAATCGAGATAAGACCGTCCCGGCACAGAAACCCCAGTGATAGCAAGTAGAACGGGTATGATTTTTTCACAGATATATAATATGCAAAATCACACAGTCATATATATAAATATTCACACCTCTAAATTAGGTGCGCCCACGACCCATAATTACAATTATCCGTTATTAACACATTTTACTCGAATATTTTTCATAACGGGCTCGTTATGTTTATTTTTATTTATAATTCACGTCATACTCACTTCTCCTCCCTCGAAGTATTCTAAGAATAATTTCAGTAGGCACACACTCACTCACCTTCTAGTCTAACTTGCTTACAAGTCTCGACCTTTTATTAAATGTACTCATGATTTCATATGTGTGAATAACTCCCCGTTAATCCTTAATTTCATCTTACATTAAATTCTCACTCAACGGAGTTTACCTAGACCCTACTGGTCCTATTTATATCCCATTATGCTCCAACAATAATAATCAAGGGTTACTACGTATTTTTAATCGGATTAAACCATCATAAGGGGAATAGGAAGTTTTCCAGGAGGGGTCGACCGATCGAGGAAATGGGGTCAATCGATCGATCATCGATCGATCAATGTTCTTGGGTCGATTGATCGATCAAGCAGTTATGACAAAAACTGCATTAACCCAGTTACGTGTTTGCCTCTCCAACCTCAAACAAGTCTCCATATATCATTCCCAAACTCCCAACAAACGTTACTACAAGTACTATATACCAGAACACATAATTTTCTACGTAAAATATGTCCCAATTCATCAATTACAACAATTTAATGGGCAAAATTTTCCTGAACTTCAAGAACCCTAATTTTTCTTTTTCTTTCAATTCTTCCAATTATTTTCCAGATTTCCTACTTCTAAATCAATAAAATTTCATGGTTTATCCTCTACATGCTATTTAGATGTCCAGAATATAATTATTACTTCTACAACATGTAATTTCAAGTCTCAAAACTATACTTTCTTCCATGAAACAAGTTCTAAACAACCTTAGACTAACATGATTGAGACATCAACTAAAAATAAAGCAAGATAGATACTTGCCTAGAAATTTAGTTTCTGATTTGTGAAATAAAGTGGTGTGGTGGTGTTCCCCATCGCGCGATCTACGATTTGGCGGTGATGGCGGTGCAAACGGTGGAGTTTTTGGCCTTGAACTCCTTGGAAAGCTTTTCCACTTCTTCTCCAATGGACGTTCTCTATTTTTTTTTGTTAATCCTAGATGACAACTCCTAGAAGCTGATATAACCTTGGGAAATTCATGGGTTTAATTACCCAAAAATACCAAATGTCCAAAACGCCCTCCCGGGATGTTAATTAGGCCTAAAAACTCCCCGAGACCCAAACTAAACCCCTGGGTATATTATTTTGACTATCTCGACCCTTTCGGACCCATTGGCGCACTCGAAATGACCATACGAGTGACTTATAATTTATTCACTTTTAATAATACTAATTTAATCCCGACATGACACCGGCGCATCCCGATTTAATTTCCCCAAATTATCAAATTATATACTCGTGATTGTGGTGACAATTATTATGCAACACAAATAAATACGAGAGAAGAAATTATCAAGGAAGAACAAGGAATATAAAATTACAATCACACAACAAAGGATGTACGTGGTTTAGCAAAGATGTGCCTACATCCACGGTGGTGCAGTCGATATTATTTCTATATACTCCGGAGAGTAATTACAGAGAATACAACTTGTTCTTTTGCCCCGGACCTAGGGTTTAATATATACATGTACATGTAGGTAAGTGGAGGTGATGGGTTTCTCCACGTTTTCCATCTCCTCTATAACTTCCCTTCATGAGAACGTGGGGGAGACCGGATCAATATAAGAGATGAGGGGCTCGAACTTTGGGCCGCCAGGACTGGGCTACTCATCCAGGCCCATGGTTCTAAATTTCAGGTACCCACAATTGCCCCTAAATTTGTTGGGCCATGTTTATGGGCTCAATGGATTTAAATGATCAACCATTATAGCTGATTTGTGATTCCTCGAAAGCTGTGAAGTTGATTTGGCGGCACCCACTTCGCTTATTGTGCGCTATGATTAGAATTTGAAGGCTTGTTGGAATAACCAATTTCTCTCCCGTCGCTTCAGCCTTTCCAGTACTCTTCTATCTTCTGAGAACTCTAGCGCCTCGTACATTCTTCTCTCAATTTCCATTCCCATTGTTTCTTAGTTGTCTGAGCTCGTGCTTCTTCATCACTTAAACTGATTGTCTGAGCTTGTGCTTCTTCATCACTTGAACTGATCTTCTATTTTGTAATTTTCCTGTGCGCTTTCCTTGTACTTTCTCTTTGGTTTGTATCTTTTCTTGGGTCTTCCAATGGCGAATATTGGGAATAGGTCAATCTCTGAATTTAGGAAGTTTTACAACATTCTTGAGTGGGTTGATATTGAGTGTTGTGCCTCCCCTCCTAGGAATGTTAGGGATATAGATGATGCTCACTGGATCCATGTTCTGTTGCTTTCCCAAGGGGGACTCACTTTTCCTCCCAATGATTTGTTCCTGCATTTCTTTGGCTATTTAAATATTGTTCCTGCACAATGCTCGCCCAATGTGTGGAAAATAGTAAATGGCATCCATAGGATAAATCAATTGTATGGTACTAGGTTAGGACTTGCCGAGGTCTGTTTCTGTTACTCCTTTTCTCGAACTAGCTCAGGTGTCTTATACCTCAAAGCTAGGAGCCCTGACAGGGTATTGGTAGTAAATCTACCAGATTCCCATAAGGACTACTGGCAAGAAGGTTTCTTTGTTAGGAATTGGAAGTTCCCTCCCCAATTTAAAGGGTCGAGGTCTGAGAGGTTCTCTGTTCCTTTTTATGGGGAGGAATATATAGGTAGACATTGTACTGTTGTTTCAACTTTTACTGATTTGTGACCTTTATAACTCTTCTTTGCTTTTTCTTGCGCAACGAAGTCAAATAACTTGGAACCTGCACTCAACGAGGTCCGTCTTTCAGAATTGGTAAAGGCTTGGAAAATCAGGGAGCCCTTAGGTGACGACGAGCACCCCAGATCTGCTGCCTTCCTACTCGAGTACAAGAACGTTGGCTCCAACTTCATAGCGAGGCCTGTGAATAGTATACCAGAGTTTGACTCCTTCGAAGATACTGCTGCAGAGCCACGAGGAGGAGAGAAGATCTGAAAGTGACTTTGTAGGAGCCGTGGGTAATTTGGGCGGAGGGATCTTTGATAGTAGAAGTTCCTCTGATCGTGAGGAGGTTTCTGAAGCTCGGAGATCTTCGAGCACTTCTAGTAGTTCAAGTGAAGAGGTGGTTCCTCCGAGGAAGAACTTGATTAGGGATGATGATGATGAGGACCACGTGCTCCTTGTACAGAGGTCAAAGAAACAAACAACCATTTTTGGGGCCGTGGCTACTGGTTCCCGGTCCTCCTCTCAGGAGCAGGAGAGGAGAAGGAAGGAAGAGGAGCAGGTGAGAGAGAGAGAGAGAGGAAAAAGGAAGAAGAGAGGAAGAAGTTGGAAGAGAAGAGGAGAGTGGAGGAGAGGAAGAAGAGGGAGAGCGAGAAAGAGGAGGAGAAAAGGAGGGCTGGGGCAAGGACGAAGGCTGGGCAGGCCTTAGTCCCAGTATTTGCTCTGTCTGAAGGGACCTCCGTGGCAATTTCTCCTCAGCTAGCCCCGACTCTCCTCCAGAGAGCTGTCCTCTCGACTGATTGCCAAAGGGCAGTAGGTTCAGAGCACCTAGCCCTTCAGGCTAGTCAGAGGCTTGCTCTGGTAAGGTTTCTTTTTCTCTTGCATTTTTTTGACTTCCCTCATTTTCCTCTTCTAATATGTTCTCTTTTTCGCAGTTTGTTACTGACTTCACCGTGCTGTATTGTTCACGCGATGAGCTGGTGAAGAAGAATAGTGAACTGGAGCAAGAAAACTCTGCCCTGAAGATGAAGGGCAAGGAGCTCGAGGCCAATTTTAAGGCTGTTGATGCTGTTCGGATCTCATCCGACTTGGCTCTTGCCACTGCGAACAAGGAGAAGGATGCGGCGATCACGGATCTAAAGGAGCTGAGGCAGGCCTACGACCTAGTTTTCTCGAGCAAACTTGCTGTGCTGGAGGAGAAAAGGGTGCTTTCTGAAGAGTTGAAGACGGAGTCCGAGGCTATCACTGCTGCGGCATACGAAGATGCTGAAGTTCAGATCGGCTATATCAGCCATCTGAACTTCAAGAAAGGATGGAATAAGGCTCTCGTAGCTGCTGGGGTGGATGTTGCATCCCCACTCTTCGACGAGCACGACCCAGGGCCGAGGCCAATCGTAGACGAGGACCTTGCCCCAGCTGTTGAAGGCCCTGATCCTGTCCCTCAGGCGACTCCTGCTGATGTTTCTCTTATTAAGGGGATAGAGGTCACCCCTACCGAGGACAGTGCTCCTACTGATGCTGATAAGGAGAAGGGGCCATCCACCTCTGGGCCTCCTGAGGTTGCTAATTGATAGGGTTTTTGTATTTTTGCATTTTCTAGTCTGTAAATTTTCTTTCTTCAGTCTGATGTAACTTCAATTTTTATTAATGAAAAAGCTTCATTTCTGCTTGTGCTGATCTCTTTCTCTCCTTTATCTTTATTTTACTTGTAGTTAGTTGATGTGGATGATTACATTCCTGCTACTTCCCAGTTGGGTAGGACCCTTGGTCCCAATGCGAGCCCTGAAGTTCGCCAGGATTTTGTTAAGCTTTGCAAGTCCCTCAGGCCTAGAAATCAGAAGTATAAGGAGCAATCCGAGCTAGCGGCTAAGCTGAAGGACAAGCTCCGGGAGATGGAGGACATTGGTGCCTCAGTGGAAGAGGAAGTCAATGTGCTGAGAACCAGACTCCTAGAGGCCACTGAGGTCAACCAAGTTGGGGAGTTCCTTCAGCAGGAGAATGAATACCTGAGGAGGGAAGTCTTACAACTTAGGGAGCATGCACCGAGCACTTTTTTGGCTGTTCTGCAAGGCTCCTCGTCGTCGCGAGCAAGATCTGGTCCTGTGCTGTGAGGCTCTACTCGCCCTCCCCCTCCGTGAGCTGGTAGTAGCACCAGGGGCAGAAAAAAGGAAGCAGAAGAACTTCGTGATAAGGAAATGGAAGAACTCCGCGATGATGTTCGATGAGCATATGTAATTGCCGCTGGGCTTCAAAGGGACGTTACCCCGTTGTGGCACTTGTACAAGAAAGGTCCTCGACAAGCGTGAGTTAACGGTTATGATCAAGGCTGGTCGGATGCTCCAACGAGACTATCTGAGTTCGAGGAACTTTCTTTTATCAGGGGGTGGTTAAGTTCTTTGAAGGAACTGCAGGTCCCGAGGAACTCGGTGGTATAGTATCGTCATGAGATGTCTCCCTCCACTCTGATGCCCAACCCATTCAGGAGGGATGATCGATGGATCCCCATCGATGCTATTCCGCGAAAATTATTGGAGTCGGACGCGAATGAGGTTGTGGAAGAGTTAGCCCCTGCTCCTGATGATGGACAAAGAGTTCGAGTGGCTGATTATCTTTCTCGGAGGCTTCCACCCCCTTGAGATCTTGCCAGTTTTTTTTTGTATTTTTGATAATGTAAATGCTTTGGGCGAGCTCACTGACTAAACTTGTATTATCATTGTTGTGAATATGATGGATTAATGAAAATTTCGTGTTTTGGGCAATTTTGCCGACTAAACGTGTACATCCTACTTTTCATATTCTTGCTGCTTTGTAATCTTTTCTGTTTTGTCATGCAAGTGTCCCCCCAGTCCAGTATAATACCAAAGTACCATTGTGCCCCACTTTACCTTTTAGGTTGTGTCGTCACACTCCCTTAGGCCTAAGTAGGGAAATTGGCGAGGACACACCTGGTGTTGGATGTCTTCATCCGATCAGGATTTTATTCAACCGAAGTAGGTTTGATGACCAGTAAAGATATGGTCGTATTGCCTCAGAATTATCTGTAGGGCTTTATATATTACTAGGGGCAATGCTAAGAGGCCTCTCTTGTTTTATGACGAAGACCTGAGGAGGGGTACTCCCCTACTATAGTGATCAATGTGCTTGTTATTTGGAAAAGATGTGCAATGAATGCAGCTGTCACCAATCAGAGTGTAACCAATTAAGTAACTTTCATTAGTAATAAGGAAAATGAACTTCTATTTTCATAACAAAAGAATACAAGAAAAATATCTAAAAATAGAATTTCTTGAGATTAGCTGCGTTCCATGCTCGTGGTATTTCTCTGCCCTCCATCGTTTCCAAGTGATAGGCACCTTACAGATCGTCTTTAGTTACTTTAAAGGGTCCTTCCCAGTTTTGGCCTAGCTTGCCGTCTGATGACTTCACTGTGCTGCCCAGGACTTTCCTTAGAACATAGTCCCCAATTTAGAACGTCCTCGGGCTAACCCTTTTGTTGTAATGCTTCGCGAGCTGTTGCTGATAGTTCGCTAGCTTCACCAGGGCTAGCTCTCTACACTCGTCGGCTAGGTCGAGTTCGGCGAGCAATGCTTCATCATTCAGGCCTTGGTCGATAAGGTTGGATCTCATTGTTGGCAAACCTACTTCTAGTGGGATGACTGCTTCCATACCATATGTTAGCAAAAATGGAGTTTCTCCTGTTGCTCACCGAGGAGTGGTTCGGTATGCCCATAGAACATGGGGTAGCTCTGTTACCCATGCGCCTTTGGCTCGCTCTAATCGCTTCTTGTAAGGAAATTTTTGTCCATTAACAATTTATTATGTCGCAAGCCATTACACCGTTGAAGAAATTCAAGATTCATACATTCATCAACGGATCCGAGTATCAAAAGAAGAAGAGGAATCAAAGTCTGACAGCCGGACCGGTCCGCCTCCCTACCGGACCGATCCGCCAACGGACCGGTCCGCCCCTCAATCGGATCGATCCTCTAGCTGCAGATCTAGTATACCCCGAACCGCAAGTGAACCGATGAAGCCTGGAATAACAGAACTGATCCGGTCACAACCAGATCGATCCGCCTCAGAATAAAAGAACCGATCCGGTCAATCGGACCGATCCGCCCCCAATCCGGACCGGTCCGCCTGGGATAAACTTCGCCAGATCTGCTCAAGATTTTTTAGGCTCAAAGTTTTCTTATTTAAAGCCAATTTCGGGGAGTTTTTTTTAAGACTTTTCAAGACGATTTTCAGAGTCCAAATACTCTAAGTCTTCACCTATTGAGCCCAAGACTCTAGGTTTTTTGATTTACACAATTGCCAATCCTTTGTGAATCTTTTTGGTAACCCAAGAACACAACTTTTTAGTTTGTTCAAACCTTTATGGAGAGATCTTTGCAACCGAGGGCTGCGTGTCATTGCTGAGGGACAAAGTTTTATGACTGCGTGTCATTGAGGAGTGCTGCGGTTCTTCCTTTGTTGATTGGACTGAGGTTCATGTGGGTTCACTGCGTGTGGATTCATTGCTGCCCTCCTGGAAAGGGATATTTCCAGCCGCCGACTACAGAATCCGATACCTGAGGGTAATTCTTAGTCACTGTATTTTCATTGTAATCCGAAATTGTATGTTACAATATTATAATGAAAATAAAAGGTTTTGCCCCTTTGGAGGATTTTTCCTGAAATTGTTTGTTTTTATCCTGCATGCTATATTTTATTTGATAAATCATCTAGATGCATTTCTTAGGGTTTAACTAAACTTTGGGTTTAATTTAAATTGGATTTTATTTGAGAAGTCGCAATATTTCCGCTATAGCTACTCTCTCAAATTGGAATTAGACCAGGTTACGCTAATTTATAGCGTGATCCTGATTTTTCAAGAACTTATACTTTCTGATACAATTTGTCTACTCACGTCTACAAATTAGTATCAGAGCCTGTTGCACTAAGTTATTGTGTTTTGATCCTGATTTTTCACAAAAATGGCTTTTGATGGTTTTGATGATCTTCGATGTCAAATTTTTGAAAAAATTAATTGGAAAATTCAAACGAACTCTTGTTTTAAATCTTCTGTTGAAAACGAATCTGAGAGGTGTCCTTGTTGTGAGGGTGTTGGTCACACGTTACATGAGTGTACCATAAATTTAAAGAAGAAATTGAATAAACCTATTTCTCATGTTTCTACCCTTAGTGATTGTGATTCGGAAGAAGAAGTTTTTTATGCTTCTAGGCGAGAGTTTCACATCCATGTATTTAGTGATGATAGTGAAGGTGATGGGAGTGTGGATGAAAGTGAGGAGGATAGTGTAGATGAGCATGACTTGCAAACTGCTTTCAATGAACTTTATGCTGAAACTTTGAAAACAAAGAAAGAAAATTTGAAATTGAAAGCTCAGTTGAAAGAGTGTGCCATAAAAATAATGATTTTTTAGTTGAAGAACTTAGGGCTCATGTGAAAATTTTGAAAGAGAAGCTTGAGTACGTCGAGGGTGAGAGAGATAGTCTTAGAGGGTTGATGGAGACTATGAAAAGGGAGCTTTTAGAGTTTGAGGATTCTAAACGAGTACTTGAATCTAGGATAGGTGAACTTGAGGTGAAATTGAAAGATTCAAGTAAAGTGAAATTTGATTTGGAGTCTAGGTCTGAAAAACTTGATAAGATTTTAGGCACAGTCGAGATCAAAATGGATAGGGGTGGGATTGGTCTTGAAAAATATGTTACACCCATTCCCACACGTGTGAGAGAGCCCCCTAGGATTATTAAGAAAGAGACACCTAAGGGTGTTAGGAAAGAACCTCCTAGGAACATCGTGAGAGTGCCTCCTAGGATCATTAGGAGAGATCCACCTAAGCAAATTCAGAAAGCGCCACCTAGGAAATTGATGAGGGCACCACCTAGGAATTTGAGGAGAGGGCCACCTTTAGGTAACACACACCGCCCGATTTAATCTTGCACACATTGCGGTAGGCAAGGTCATCTTAGGCGATTTTGTTACAAGCTTTTAAATGAACCTAGGAAGGTTAATAGAAGAATAAATTCGATTCCCCACACCCCCTCACCTCGTTACATATCAATTTGGATCAGGAAATCGGATTTAGAGACCTATGGTTTATTTTCCACGATTCTCATTTTCTTGCACGTAATTCACCCCATCTGAAATCTTTTGGTTGATTGTGTTTGCATGTTTGTCATACACTAGTTGTGGTTTCATGATTTATACATGTTTCCTAGGGTTATGACATGTTTACTTTTTGTATATATTTTTGTTTTGAAATTTTTTGAAAAATCCAAAAAGATTTGTGTTTTTTGTTTTCACCGTCTATGGATGAACACTTTGGATGACCAAGTCACAGCATCATTCCATTATTTTCATGTGACTATTTGATAGTGTTTTAAGACAATAGGTCAATTCATCCATGTGCTTTATAATGTTTGGAGTCATTAAGATGTGATTAAGTGTTTCTTCCTACATGTTTGACTCATGTTTCCTTTATTGCACACATGCACGGATTTGATTGATTGTTGTGCTTGTCTTATCACATGTTGGTTGGGTGTTTTCACTTCAATCCTGTCTTTAAAACGAACCAAGCACGATAATTTTTATAAGGAAATTGTGCATATAAAAACCGTTTTGTGAGTTTGTGTGCTTTATTTTATAACGAGGAGGGGTTGCGAAAGGTATTTATCTATCCTTTGCGCAAAAGCCACCGTTAAAAAGGACCTAAAAAATTGAGAAATTTTATTATCCGAGGTCCAAAGAGGTTAAAAGAGCCCGAAAAAATTGAAAGGCAATAAAAAGATATTCATGCCAAAAAGGGGCCATTTATGTTTTTGCACCAATTCTCCAAAGTTTGAGAATTTAGATTACCTCTAAAAGAAAATATATATGAGGGTGTTTGGTTGGAGAATTTAAAACGGGTTTTCACGTCCTTGAAATTCTTGAAAATGCGCTATATAGTTTTGGACGTTATTGGTGTGGAAATCATTTGACTTTGATTTGTTGATTTGCATAAGACGATGTCATCTAAATTCAACAAACTTTTACACCTTATGATACCTTTGATGTTCATTCGTTAGGAGTACACGTATGCATCATGCACATATGATTGATTGAGTTGAGTTACCTATCGAATGTGTTCACACCCATTCATTCCATTTCCATGACTTGGTTGTTTGAGTCAAAATCCATGGTGTGATTTTTGTATCCTATTTGTTCATATTGGTATTCTATCTTTGTATGAAAAATTTGAAAAATCAAAAATAGTTTGTGTTTTTTTTATACCGTGACACCCCAATTTTGCTTGATTGATTCATTCTTCTTATTTGTCTATTTGGGGACATCATAAAAGGAGACAGAATTATCATATTATGGGGGAGTTTGAATTTTGGGGGAATTTTTGAGATGTTGCTTATGTTTTTATCATATATTATCTCATTTCAAACTCGATATGTCACTTGGTATTTTGCTTTTTCTCATGTGTGTAGGTACTACATGGATTATCATTGGATTGCACACCCTGATGAGAAAAATGTTGAGATTCCTGAAAGAGTTGAAGACCAAATGCTGTAGTCTTATTCAGTTGTATCTTTCCAGTTTTGGGTTCATGGAAGGGTAGATTTGTATAGGCATTTTTAGTTGTTTGATAATTCGGATGTTTGTTTTTATATATGTACCGGCATAGACATAGGGGGAGATTTGTAAGGACATTTTTGTCCATTAACAATTTATTATGTCGCACGCCGTTACACCGTTGAAGAAATTCAAGATTCATACATTCATCAACGGATCCGAGTATCAAAAGAAGAAGAGGAATCAAAGTCTGACAGCCGGACCGGTCCGCCTCCCTACCGGACCGATCCGCTAACGGACCGGTCCGCCCCTCAACCGGATCGATCCGCTAGATGCAGACCCAGTATACCCCGAACCGCAAGCGAACCGATGAAGCCTGGAATAACAGAACCGATCCGGTCACAATCGGACCGATCCGCCTCAGAATAAAAGAACCGATCCGGTCAATCGGACCGATCCGCCCCCAATCCGGACCGGTCCTCCTGGGATAAACTTCGCCAGATCTGCTCGAGATTTTTTAGGCTCAAAGTTTTCTTATTTAAAGCCAATTTCGGGGAGTTGTTTTTTAAGACTTTTCAAGACGATTTTCAGAGTCCAAATACTCTAAGTCTTCACCTATTGAGCCCAAGACTCTAGGTTTTTTGATTCACACAATTGCCAATCCTTTGTGAATCTTTTTGGTAACCCAAGAACACAACTTTTTAGTTTGTTCAAACCTTTGTGGAGAGATCTTTGCAACCGAGGGCTGCATGTCATTGCTGAGGGAGTCTCTACAAAGTTTTATGACTGCGTGTCATTGAGGAGTGCTGCGGTTCTTCCTTTGTTGATTGGACTGAGGTTCATGTGGGTTCACTGCGTGTGGATTCATTGCTGCCCTCCTGGAAAGGGATATTTCCAGCCGTCGACTACAGAATCCGATACCTGAGGGTAATTCTTAGTCACTGTATTTTCATTGTAATCCGAAATTGTATGTTATAATATTATAATGAAAATAAAAGGTTTTGCCCCTTTGGGGGATTTTTCCTGAAATTGTTTGTTTTTATCCTGCATGCTATATTTTATTTGATAAATCATCTAGATGCATGTCTTAGGGTTTAACTAAAATTTGGGTTTAATTAAAATTGGATTTTATTTGAGAAGTCGCAATATTTTCGCTGTAGCTACTCTCTCACTTCTTTAATCCATCGATCACAATTTTATTGGAAGCTTCAGCTTGACCATTGCTCTAAGGGTAGGCCACCGAACTGAAGTGGTGTCTGATCCTGTCTTCGTTACAGAAGTTCTGAAAGGGGACACTTTTGAACTGCTTCCCATTGTCGGTGATGATGGTTCTGGGGATTCCAAACCGAGTGATTATATTTCTCCATATGAACCTTATCATATCAGCATCTCGAATGTTCGCCAGGGATTCAGCCACGATCCATTTGGTGAAGTAGTCAGTTGCAACCAATAGGTATTTGCAATTACTGATGGCGGTAGGCAGCGGTCCCACAATGTCCATTCCCCATTGGGCAAGGGCCATGGGCTGGACAAGGACTTCAGGTCGCTGGTGGGTTGGAGGGCCATAGGAGCGTGGAATTGGCATTTCAAGCATTTACGGACATATACTGCGGAGTCCTTTTGCATGTATGGAAACCAACAGCCTTCCTTTATTGCTCGAAAGGCTAGAGACCTTCCTTCGATATGACTTCCACAGATTCCTTCGTGAAGCTCGTGTAGCACTTGCTCGATATCACCTAGGGGGACGCATCTAAGGTAGGGACCGGAGATGTATTTCTTATACAAGTCACCTCCTGTGGATAAGTGAAAGCGAGCAGCTTTGACTCTTATCTGGTGGGAGGTTTTCTTGTCATCTGGGAGCGTGCCATCCTTTAAATATTCCTTTAAGGAGTCTATCCAGCTGGGGGCTGATCCCACCTGGAGTATTTGTTCCACGTTTGGTAACTTGCTGTTGTGGTTAATGCTTGAACAAATGAGGAAATCGATGGGGATGAACCTCTTAAGGTCAGAGTCAATTGCCAAACTCAAGGCTGCTAAGGCATCAGCATGACTATTTTGCCCCCTGGGAAACTGCTGGATGTTGATCTCTTCAAAGCTTGACATTAATTCTCTCACTAAGGCGAGGTAGGCTGCCATTCTTTCATTCTTTGCATTGTAATCTCCACTTATCTGATTGGAGACTAGTTGAGAGTCGTCGAACACCTGTAAACATTTTGCTCCTAGAGTTTGTGCCTTTTGGAGACCGGCTATTAGGGTTTCATACTCTGCTTCGTTGTAGGAGGCCGTAAATCCAAGCCCGATTCCTTGTTCGAGGATTGTGTTTTCTGGAGTGATGAGGACAATGCCTACCCCTGCCCCCTTTGAGTTGGAGGCTCCATCAACAAAGAGTCTCCAGGTTCTCTCTATTGCTTGGTTCTTCTATTGCCTTGTTGGTTGAGGTTGGTCGGAGAGTTCCTCGCCCGTGAATTCGGCTATGAATTCAACAAGGATTTGAACCTTGATAGCTGTCCTTGGTTAAAATTAGATGTCAAACTGGCCGAGCTCGACTGACCACTTAGACAGTCTGCCTGACAAGTCCGCTTTCCTTAGGACCGCCTTAAGGGGATGCGATGTAAGGACGATGATAGTATGAGCTTCGAAATAATGCTCCAGCTTCCTTGAGGCTATTATAAGTGCAAAGGCGAGCTTCTCCAATGGCAGGTACCTTTGCTCGGCGTCTAATAAGCTCTTGCTCGCGTAGTAAATGGGGTGTTGGATTCCTACAACCTCGCATATTAACGCAGAGCTGACAGTGTGATTGGATACCGAGAGGTACAGGTACAAAGAATCCATTTGCTGTGGTATGACAAGCATCGTTGGAGAGCTTAAGTAGGACTTGAGCTCGTCCAAAGATCGCGAGCAGTCTGGGATCCACTCTATCAGTTTACTCCCCTTTAGAAGCTGGAAAAAAGGCTTGCACTTCTCGGAGGATTTGGAGATGAAGGCGGCGAGCATTCCAGTGAGCTTCTGCACGTCCCGGATTGTTCGAGGGGGTTGTGCCCTATTGATTGCATCGATCTGGTCTGGATTAGCTTCTATGCCTCTCTTACTAACCAACTATCCAAGAATTTTTCCTGACTGGACACCGAAGGAACATTTGCTCACATTAAGTTTCATTCGGTACTTCCTGAGGATTTTGAAGGTCTTTGACAGGTCTGAGAGGTGATTTTCCTTCTTCTTGCTCTTAACGAGCATGTCATCGATGTAGACCTCCATTGTGTCTCCCATTTGATCCTTGAACATTTTTGTAACCAGTCGTTGATAGGTTGCCCCCGCATTCTTAAGCCCAAATGGCATGACCTTGTAGCAATATAACCCAACTGTCGTGACGAATGCCGTTTTGTCCTGGTCTGGGGCATACAAAGGGATCTGGTGATATCCTGAGTATGCATCCTGGAAACTCATTCGCTCGTGAGCTGCAGTGGCATCTACTAGTTGGTCTGTCTTTGGGAGGGGGAAACTATTCTTAGGGCATGCTTTGTTGAGGTCAGTGAAGTCGATACAAACTCTCCACTTCCCATTATTCTTCGTAACTACTACTGGGTTGGACAACCACTTGGGGAATTTCACTTCCCGTATGGATCCTGCATCCAGCAGTTTTTCGACTTCCTTTTCGACCGCTTTAGCCTTCTCGGGTGCAGTTCTCCGTGCCTTCTGCGTGACTGGCTTGAATGTGGGGTCAACGTGCAGCTGATGAGAGACCATACTAGGATCGATTCCAGGTAGCTCGTATAGTTCCCATGCAAAAACATCTACATTGTGTCTCAGCAAGGTCGTCAACTCTTTCTGTTCTTGGTCGGTGAGAGATGCTCCAATCAATAAGACTCTGCTACTGTCACCAACTTCAGCCATAACTTCTACCAGGTCCTCAACGATACGCTCGGAGGGGAGGAGCCGGGTCTCCTTTACTCCAGGTCTTCCATACTTTAATTTCTACTTGGAAGGTATCACACCTTCTTCAACTTTATCGCTGGGTTGACCGGCCTTCTTCTCTGGCTTTGGTTGGATGGCTGCTATAAAGCACTTCCTCGCCATCGCTTGGTCACCGTGGATCTCCATTACTCCTCTCTCGGTTATATACTTGATCTTCTGATGGTAGGTTGAGGAGACCGCCTTCATCGTATGAAGCCATCCTCTGCCGAGGATGGCCTGGTACGATGATTCGATGCCAACTACCAAAAAATCAATCATCTTGGAGATGTTCCCAACACGAACTGGCAGCACTATCTTGCCCAGGGGCATGGTCATTTTTCCAGCAAAGCCGACCAAAGGAACAGTAGCTTCCTTTAGGTCGGCGACGCTCAACTTCAATTTCCTGAATAGGTCGAGGTACATTACTTCAGATGAACTTCCTTGATCGACGAGCAGCTTGTCGATGTCAAAGTTGGCTATCCTGAGTGTAATGACCAGGGCATCATGATGTGGGGTCCTTACTCCCACCAAATCTTCATCCGTGAAAACAATATGCTTGTTATAGTTGACGTCCTCCGCTCGTCGACGCTTTCCTGACTGTGACTTTACTGGATTAATTTGGAAAGCCTGCATTAGTGTTGTAAGTTTTTTCATTTCCATTCGAGTTAAGTTCCCTTGTATCTGCTTGACGTCAGATACTCCGTGGATTACTGCGAACTCATGTCCTGCATCATCCTCCAGCACGTTGTTGGGTCTCGCCTCTCTGTTGGTAGCCACTTTCTCTGCCCTCTTTTCCATAAAGTCGTTCAAATACTCGGACTGGGCCAACTCCTCGACGTGAGACTTAAGAGCTTTGTAGCTCTCGGTCTTATGTCCTCCCTCTTTGTGAAAAGCGCATCTTAACGCATTGTTCCTCTTCGAGGGATCTGCTCCCATTTTCCTGGGCCACTTGATGAATGGCTCATCTTTGATCTTCGCGAGAATTTTGTAAATTGGTTCTTTGAAGACGGTGTTGACCGCCTGGAATACTTTCGACGCATCATGGTTTCCTCCGTTCTTGGAGCTATTTTTGCCTCCGTTCTTTCCTCATTCCTTCTGGTTCTCAGTTTTCTCACTTCCCTTGGTAGTGAGCTTAGCTCGACCATTTTCTCCTGTATTAGGGCGGGTGACATCTTCCACCTTTGCGTATTTCTCGATTCGGGCCATTAGGTCGTCAATAGTCATAGCTTCCTTCTTCGTCAGGGACTAGTAGAGGAGGGAAGAACTAGGGAGCCCAATTTTGAAGGAGGCCACTACCACTTCCTCCGCGCAGTCCTCGATCTTATTGAATAACTCCCAGTACCAATTCGTGTAATCTCGGAGGTCTCTTGAGGTGTTTTCTTCATTATTAGCAGAGCATCCATTCTTTTGGGATGGGAGCTACTGTAATGAATCGGGCAGTAAAAATTTTGGCTAGGGATTTGAAATTCTTGATCGACCGGTGGGGGAGCCTTTCGAACCACTTTTGTGCTACATCATGAAGTCTCGAGGGAAAAATGCGACACATCAGGGCATCTCGGTGATTCCAGAGGGTCATGGCCTATCGGTATTGCCTGACGTGATCGATGGGATCATTTTTTCCGTCGTAAATCTTGAACCTTGGAATGGCAAATTTCTTGGGCGCTTCCTCCTCTTCGATTTCCCTTGTGAAGGGTGACTTCATCTGGGTTTTAAGAGCTCGCCTCGCGAGTTCTCTGGTTGATCTTGTTCCTTGGTGAGCGGGATGCTGGTCCATCTCCTTGCGAACCATGTTTCGTATGTTCTCGTCGCTGTGAGCAGGGCTCTGGTAGCGGCGAGCTCTTCGCAGCTGTTTGCGGAGGTCGTCGTCTGACTCGCCTCTTTCATCCTTTTGAGATTCTCGCCTAGGGCTCCTTCCTCGGCTGCGAGATTTGCTTTCCTGAGGGCTAGGAGTGCGATATGGGCGTCTCCTGTTATCAGGACGAAGCTCCCTCTCCAGTCTTTCCAGTCTTCTTTTCAAGCGAGCATTCTCAGCCTCGTATCTGTGAGAAGACTCCCTCTGCTCGTGGAGCCTTTCCTCGTACACATCAATCAATCTGGATATCTGCGTGGACCTCGCTGGTCCCTGACTTTCTTCTGAGGCTGGTCTTTCCAAGCGAGCTCTCTGATCTGAACGTCAGACTTCAGACCTAATCCTGCAAGGAACATGTGGCTCTTGAATATCTCCTGCTTGAGGGGCATTGCTGCTGTGACCAGACATCTTAAACTCCTTTCTTGACGTGGGCTCTTCTCAGGGAAAGATGGACGTTTCCCATAGACGGCGCCAATTGTGGTGACAATTATTATGCAACACAAATAAATACGAGAAAAGCAATTATCAAGGAAGAACAAGGAATATAAAATGCCAATCACACAACAAAGGATGTATGTGGTTCAGCAAAGATGTGCCTACGTCCACGGTGGTGCAGTCGATATTATTTCTATATACTCCGGAGAGTAATTACAGAGAATACAACTTGTTCTTTTGCCCCGGACCTAGGGTTTAATATATACATGTACATGTAGGTAAGTGGAGGTGATGGGTTTATCCATGTTTTCCATCTCCCCTATAACTTCCCTTCATGAGAACGTGGGGGAGACCGGATCAATATAAGAGATGAGGGGCCCAGACTTTGGGCCGCCAGGACTGGGCTACTCGTCCAAGCCCATGGTTCTAAATTTTGGGTACCCACAGTGATAATTTTAATAATTTCGATTATACATATTACTTTATCCGTTAAGTAATATTCAACAGAATCCCAATAATTACTAACTCTCATTGTTCTAGTAAATATTTAAAATAATTTTTGGATTAATGTTAAATTAATATCTCAAATTAAATTTAATAAATTCCCAAATTTAAAAGTAAAAAAAATAGAAATTAGGGCAGAATAAATCTGATTTGGGGAAATTTAAGAAAATTCAAAATGTTGGGAATTTTAAAACTGAACCGGACACTTAGGAAAATTTTTCTATAAGAGATTAGGACAGAAAAAGGCAAATGTAGTCAATTTTAGGAAAACTGAAAATGATAGGAATAATGCTTCTCCTAAATCTGTTTTTCAGTGTGGGGTTTGTTATAAAAAGGGCAATTTATAGTTGTTTTTTCATAAGAGATTAAATGCAATATGAAATTCTAATTATGAAAAACTGTTCACTAGGTATAATAATGAAAATTTATTGAAAGAAACACTTTTTCTTATAATTTTTGTTCAAAATCTGGCCATTTAGAACAATTTTATTTTAAGCGTTTGAATTTAACTAGAAAATATGCAATTATTAAAAATAATAAAATTCCAGCTAATGCTAAATCTGATGTTAGACATGTTTATAAGTGTAAGTTTTGTCTTAAAACGGGGCATTTAGGACAATTTTGTCATATGCATTTAAGTAGACAACAAAGTAGTGTTAAGAATATGCCCAGAATCCCTTTAAAAATCGTGTTTATTGCGAATCGTTCCCTTCGTAAATTTGGTCCTGACCCTTTTAAGACTGCTCTTTCTAATGTCAAATTTAAGTGGATTAAGAAAGATGACTTAGGTTGTCAAATAATGAGTACTAAAATTTCAAACTCGTTTGATTAGTTTGTTTGTTAGTAATTTTTTTTGGCATATTTTTGTTGTTCTAACTTTTATTTAGAAGGATTCTTCCCCACCCTTTGTCCCTTTGAGACAAACAGTGGGAGAATTTGACTCTTTTGATTTATTGTATTTTATAAATTTTGATCTTTTAGGATTTCTTGTTATTAGTTCAGTTATATACTCTTCTATTTTAGGAATCATGTTGTTAGTTGAGTTTTGCACTCTTCTATTTTTTTAGGACTCTTGTTGTTAGTTGAGTCATGTAATCTTTTATTGTTAGGACTCATGTGTATAGTTGAGTTATGTAATTTGTGTTATTTATTTTTTGAGTCTCAGTTTACTTTGTCTCAAAATTGGCCAATGGGGGAGATTGAAAATCTCATTCTTCTTGTGTTGGATCAATTTTGCGACAAATAATTTTTTGATATGCTCCTGCATTTTTTTTTATTAAGATCTATTTTTTTATATATTTTAAAACATTTTAATATATAGATTTGATATATAAATCCTTTTTGATAAAGTAGTTTTAATATTTTTTTTAAATTAAATATTTTATATGTTATATGAGTTTTAAGGTTCTATCATATTTTTTTTATAGTATTGGTTATTTTTTTATGGGTTACAATAAACATGATTAAACATCAAAATGTGTGTAACTAATATTGGTTTACCTAAACATTAAATGGTAGCTCTATTGTATTGTGTTGGTGATCGTTTTGGGTTTGCGTATTACTTATCTTGATATCTGTTTTTGGCGTGGCTTGAGGTTTGCATTTTTCAACTGATTGAGTTGGCTGTTGGATTGTCCACATTTGTCTCCTGCTTATTTTATTTTGTACCCTTATGTTTTGAGGTTATTTCGGACCTGTTTGTTTGGTGAGGTTGTTTATATGTTCGTGTGTTTTTATTGAGACCTTAGGGGTTTTATATCATTTTTCTCTCCCTCTTTAAAAAGAAGAGATGCCAATATTTTCTTTACCCTATTTCTATCTCTATACTTTCTATCGAAATACACCATCTCTTAAGAGTTTCTTTTGCTACAAAACTTGTTTACACTTTGGGGATTGAGTTTGGCTCTGCTGATCTGAAAGTTTAGCCGATTTGGGGTTGAATTTTTTTTGGCGATTTGCTTGGAGCTTATTTGTTCCAAATTTGTTTTCAGCATTGTATCTTCGTCGTTTTGGGGGTTTTCCGTTTGAGACTATTTTTCAGTGGTGTTTGTTTTTGGGGTGCGTTTTTCATTTTTTTTTGTGATTCTACTGTTTTCGGCGACTCTTTTTTGGGTACTATATCTCTGCCGTTATATATATATATATATATATATATATAGGGGCCCTCTCCTGTAAGGACTCCTTATGGTGCAGACTCCGGTACATACCATTTTTTTAAAATAGTAAAAAAATAAATTTTTTGATGAAACTTCACGGATATGATCTCCATGGTGGGATGATCATCTTCAATTTTTTTCATAAAAAAATCAATATAAAAACAGTTGAGATGAAGTGATCTCGGACCTGTTTGTTTGATTCTATATCTAATATTGATAATATTTTTGATGATGTTGATGAATATGAAATTGTAGACAATTCTGTTATTTTAGAAGGGTGCATGAGTACGAATTTAGAAGGTTGTATAGATAATATTTCCATCGATAACACAATTGAGGACTGCCCTAATTTGGACCAAATTAATTGTAGGTTGATGGCTAAAATGACGTTTTAAACAATCAACTCAAGTTAATATCTGAAGAATCTGATTTTCATATAAATGAACTTGAAAATGATGTTTCATATTTGGAGAAGAGAATTATTATGTTAACAGAGCTTAACCATTCTGAATTGTATTTAAAACATGAAGCCACGTGGCCAACTTACAATAAAAGGCACCATACACACACACACACACACACACACACACACACACACGGAGTTAGGCTATCCAACATACCTCACTTAACATACCTATGAACTTACCCATTTTTTAAAATCAGCAAAAAGATGTATTTTTAACCAAACTCGGTATATATGATCCATATAATGAGGAGATCCGCTACAAAAAATCATCAAAAAATTGAACCCGAAAATGGATGAGATAATGGAAAAATTTTGAACGACTGAAAAATTCTCATATATACCCACTTTTCATTTTTTTCGGGTTGAATTTTTTGATGATTATTTGTGTAGACTATCTCCTCGATATGTAGATCATATATACCGGGTTTGGTCAAAAAATATATTTAGAGAGTCTAGCTCTCTCTGTGTGTGTGTGTGTGTGTGTGTGTGTATATATATATATATGATCAATAACTAAAGAAATAAAAAGATGGGAGTGACTACAAGTGAATTTTAAAAATTGGACTAAATACTTAAGATCCCATTTATCAGATATGATGTTTACCTAGGATTATCGTAATTAGAACTGGAAAAATGAATCACGACACGATACAAACCGAAACAAAGTTATAAGTTAATGGGTGTACCTTTAATGGTTTAGAGACATATTAGTGTCAATCCATTAAGACACAATAGTTGGGTCAAGTTAGTGTTGACCCCCTTTACCAGTTAAGATCCATTAATTTGAGTAAATGAAATATATTATTGGGATTTATAAAGAGTTTATGTACCTTAAATTTAATTTAATCATAACGAATTTGAGAAAGACTTATGTGTATGATACCAATTTAAATAATTGCGCAGATTCCCTTTAATTAGAGTCAATTTATGAATCAAATCAATCCAGTCCTTAAACTCAAATAGCTATGTGCGTGCAAGTGTCAAACCAACACAAGTAAAATATGCGACACGAAGTTCAGGAAAAATTCCCTTAGGGCAAAACCTTTTTATTTCACTATAATTGTAAATCACAACTTACACCGGATTGTAATGAATTACAGTTTAACACTCGAATACCCGCAGGCGTCGATCGATGTCGTCAGCAATAAGTCCACACTCAATGAACGTACATGAACCGTAGTTTAGTTTTTAACCTAAGAACACCGTAACACTCCCTAATGACACGCAGTCACAAAACTCCATCGAGACTCACTCTACAATAGCACGCATCTCTCGGTTGTAGAGATCTCCCCACAAAGTATGAACAATAGCAAACTATGTTTCTCACACAAAAGCAATTGGGATTGTGAATTGTAAAAACAAAGATTGAACCCTCAAAATGTTGGAGAATAAACCAAAACACTCAAAATCATATTTTGTTTAGAATTAGTGTTTCTCCACATGAAAATCAGAAGTCAGACACCCTTATTTATACTAAACATCAAGGCGGTGATGTGTCAGGTGAAAAAACTATGTCGTTCGAACGAAATACGACGTCGTTCGAGCGAAACTCCATCTCGTTCGAACGGGATGTGATGTCGTTTGAACGACAGTCACTGGTCCTCTTAAAAGCTTTTAAAGTTTTAAATAAATTGGAATCCTTAAACCTTAGAACTGTTCACGGGATCAGGAGATATTTATCCAAGACTTTTATGAGAAAATGATTTGAAAAATTAAAAACCACTTAAAAACATTTCAAAAAATAATTTTAAAAAATATCCCAACATTTTTAATGTGAAATGTAAATGAAACTTAAACAGAATTTACCAAATTCGTCCTTGTTGGGATTTAATGTTGAAGTCTTCTTGTAATTCGAATTCGTCTTTGTAGATGTAAGCTTCTAAATCCTTCGACGACTTGTAGCAACTAGTAGCGGTATAAGACACACTAAATTATGACGGACAAAATCCTTACAAATCTCCCCTATGTCTATGCCGGTACAATATAAAAATATCCGAATTATCAATATCAAATGACCTATACAAATCTACACTCGTAAAAACTCAAAAGTGGAAAAATAAACTGACAAGTCTTCAAATCTTTTCAAACGATGCTTTAATAATCAACTCTTCAAAATTCCAAGCTTTTCTCATTAGGGTATGCAACATAATGTTCTTCAATTGTACCTACACACATGAGACAAAGAAAAAACCTCGTGACGTATCGAGTTTGAAATGATCTAAAGCATAAACATGAAAGCATAATCAAATCTCCCCCATACATAAACTTCCCCATAGTATCATTCGTTCTCCCCCTTTTTATTTGTCCGTAATATACAAGGAAAAGAATAAATCACATAAAAAAAATTCAGGTGTCACGGGAAACCGAGAAAATGAACTATTTTTGAATTTTTCAATTTTTTATACAAAAATACAAAAAATGATGTTACCAAAATCACACATCATGAATTTACACTAAGACAACCAAATTGTGGAAATGGAATGAATGGGTGTGAACACATTCAATAGAAAAATCAACTCAATCATATCATATGTGCAAGATGCATAATTGTACTCCTAACTAATGAACATAAAATTAGCCCTTCAGTGTAAAATTGTTGAATTTAGATGATATCGTCTTAATCATATCAAAAAATCAAAGGATAAATGATTTTCACACCAATAACGTCCAAAATTATGTAATGATTTTTCATGACTTTCAAGGGCATGCAAAACATTGAAATTCCATCCAAACTCCCTCATTAAAAGATAATGCTTTTTATTTTTTCTTATGAGGTGATGAAACAAAAAAAATATTAGCCCATTTTTGGCATAATTTTCTTTTTATTGCCTTTCAATTTTTTCGGGCTGTGTTAAACCTCATTGGGCCCCGAATAATTTTCAATTCCTCACGTTTTTAGGTCCATTTAATCGGTGGCTTAATCGCAAAGTATAAATGAGTACCTTTCATTGCCCTTCCCCATTTTTTCAAAACACACAATCTCACAAATGGTTTATAACATGCACTACTTTTTGTCATGTTTGATTGCATTTGGTTTGTTGTATAGACAAAATTGAGATGAAAACACTCAACCAACATGTGATAGACAAGCACAAAAGTCAAAAAAATCCGTGCATGTGTGAAATAAAGGACAAGTAGAGTTAATCATATAAGTAGTAACACTATATCATTTCAAAGACTCCAACCTTTGTAAAGCACATGAATGACACAACCTATTGTCTCAAAACACTATCAAATAGTCACGTGGATAAGACATGAAGTTGTGACTTTGTCATCCTAAATGTCAATTCATAAAAGGTACAAACAAAATACAAAACTCTTTATGAATTTTTCAAAATTTTCAAAACGAAGAAAATATTTTTGTATTTTTCAAACACTATTCAAAAACTACCCAGCAGAACCAAATACAATATCAATATGAACCAGAGGACTGTAAACAGAAATTTCCAAAAATCTCAACATGTCGTTCGAACGAGATTCCTTATCTTTTGAATGACATAGGATCTCGCGAGAAGACTTCGTGCGACATGTATTCTCATTAGAACGAGAAAAATAAATTTTTCCCAGTTTATTCAGAATATCATGCAGTTTCATCCAGTGAGAAAAATTCATAAAAACAGTTCCTGGAAAGGGAAAACAGAGCCAAAACAGTGATAAAACATAACTAAAAATAAGAAAAAGAAAACAAAAATTTAACTAAGTATGAAACAAATGGTACATACTAGCAATAGGCATAAGATAATATCATGCAAAATAATCTATTCTAGCAAACATGTCTAGACCTCAATCGATAGGTGCAGTGGAGTTTTCTAAAGACGGTGACATCTTTTGAAATAACTCAATCAAATCATGAGAAGTCTTGACCAAAAACTTTACTTGCTCTCGAATATGTGCAAACTCTTTATCATTATGTGAAAACAAAGTATCATGGGTGGGTGCATGTGTGCAAACATGTGTATAAGCAAAGCATGACACATAACCCAATTTAAAACAAAACTCCCTAAGATGTCCTCTCTTTTTGAAATGGGGGCAAACATAAATCGCCTAGGTACATCTCTTTCAAAATGTGTCCTACGCGCTCTCCTAAAAGGTATGGGACGCTTAGGTGGGTTGGGTCAAGAGTCATGTGAATCCAACTCTAAAGTAGGAACCAACTCGGGTGCAATAAAAGAAGTAGACGCACCATCATTACTTATTGATAAACTCTCACCACTCCCCAAAACAGGAATAAGAACCATATTTACCACCTTCTTAGATGCATTTTACAAAGTGACTTTAGCCTCCAGTGCGTGATTAAGATCTGTTTTTAATTATGACACGCGGGCTATAAGATCACTCTTTTCCCTATTCAAAGCAATCAACTGCTCACTCAAAGAAACCTTCACTTTCTCGAGTTGACTTGCTTTTTCCTCACACTCTTTTAAAATTTCATCATCTCTCTCCAAATCTTTCACCTTTAGACCCAACTTGTTATTCAATTTTTTAATCTTTAAGGTCTCGGCGTACAACTCTCGAAACGCAATCTGGAGCTCACTCTCATCATCATTAGCACACTCACTCTCAGACTCGCTAGAAACACTCAAAATCTCCTTGGGGGTATCACGTGCACAAGTTTCCTCATCGTCGTGGGACAAAGTGGGTGTGCTCTCGTGACAGGATAAAAAGGCAATACACTTTCCTTGTTAAGACTCATCCTCAGAATCATTCACATCTTCCTCACTATCACTCAGGGTGGCTGGCACAACAACTTTATTTCCTTCTCTCCTCAGTCTAGTGGGACACTAAAATGACTTATGCCCTTTCCCCTCACACTCAAAACATATCAAATTTTCAAACTTTTCTTCACTTTCTTTCTTTTTCTCACTGCTTTCTTTGGCCTTGTCTTTCTTTTTATTTTTCTTTGAAAATCTTTTATTGGCAGAATTTTGTTTTGAAAATTCGATAATTTTTTTTAAATTTTTTGCGAGCAGGGCCATGTCAAACTCAGACTCATCCTCAGACTCGGACTCACAAAAACTCACATTATATTACTTATCTTGAGTTTTAAGCGCTATCCCTCTATTCTTAGGTTTGACAGTGTCTAAAAACATGTCAATCAGGAGGTCTCCTACTAACTCTTCTAATTTCAGACTACTCAAATTTCCAAAGGCATTTAAAACAGTCACTTTCGGGATAAAATATTTAGGCAGCGATCTGAAAATCTTTTTGACCACTCGTGCATCAGGTATAGGCTTAACTAGGTTAAAACTAGTGTTGAAAATTTCAGACAAACGTGCATAAAACTCGTCAAAACACTCAGTCTCTAACATAGTGATTGTCTTAAATTGTGTGGTCAAATTTTGAATTTTAGACTCTTGGACCGCGTTAGTGCCTTTGTGGGTGAGTTGCAAAATATCCCATGCTTCTTTAGACGTGGTGTACATCATAATACGCCGGAACTCGTCAGGGGTGACGTGTACGAAAATTGCACCAAGCCCTCGTGAATTGTAAGTTCTCCACCTAAACTCATCCTCAGTCCAGTCTGACACGGGTTTTAAATTTGTGACATTATTTGCGGTGACAGTGGGAGGAATCCAGCCTCTTTCACAAATGACCCAAACTCTTTCATCAATAGCTTTTAAATGGGATTTCATTCGGATTTTTCAGTAAGCATAATTAAACCCGTAAAAAATTGGCAACCTACTATATAAGTTTTTGTTTGGAAACATTGTGACAAAAAATCAGATTTTTTCAAAAAAATCCATATCACCCAATTTTACGAAAAATAGGAATACGCGATAAATTAGCGTAACCAGCTCTGATACCAATATGCGAAAGCCTTATATGTATGATACCGATTTAAATAGTTGTGCAAATTCCTATCATAAACTTATTTAATTAGAGTCAATTTATGAATCAAATCAATTCAGTCCTTAAACTCAAATAGGTATGTGCGTGCAAGTGTCAAACCAACAAAAGTGAAATATGCAATATGAAGTTCAGGAAAAATCCCCTCGGGGCAAAACCTTTTTATTTCACTATAAAAAATCAAAACTTACACCGGATTACAATGAAATAAAGTTTGACACTTGAATACCCGCAGACGTCGATCGATGTCGTCAGCAATAAGTTCACACTCAACGAACCTACATGAACCGTAGTCCAGTCTTCAACCCAGGAACACCGCAGCACTCCTAGTGACAAAACTCCATCGAGACTCACTCTATAATAGCATGCAACTCTCGGTTGTATAGATCTCTCCACAAAGTATGAATAATAGAAAACTATGTTTTGGGTTCCACAAAACAACTCACACAAAAGCAATTGGGATTGTGAATTGTAAAAACAAAGATTGGACCCTCAAAATGTTGGAGAATAAACCAAAACACTCAAAATCGTATTCTGTTTAAAATCAATGTTTCTCCACACGAAAATCAGAAGCCTGATGCCCACGTGTCAGGTGAAAACACTCTGTCGTTCGAATGAAACTCCATCTCGTTCGAACGAAATGTGACGTCCTTTGAACGAACGACAATCACTGATCCACTTAAAAACTTTTAAAGTTTTGAATAACTTGGAATCCTCAAACCTTAGAACTGTTCATGGGATCAGGAGATATTTATCCAAGACTTTATAAGAAAATACTTTTGAAAAATTAAAAACCACTTAAAAACATTTCAAAAAATCATTTAAAAAAATATCCCAACACTTTTAATGTGAAATGTAAATGAAACTTAAACACATTTTACCAAATTCATCCTTGTTGGGCTTGAATTTTGAAGTCTTCTTGTAATTCGGATTCGTCTTTATAGATGTAAGCTTCTAAATCCTTCGACGACTTGTAGCAACTTGTAGCGGTATACGACATACTAAATTGTGACGGACAATATCCTTACAGAATATTACTAAATTAGAGACGTAGTAGTGGCAATTAACTAATGGGTTTAATTGTTTTTAAAAATGAGCTAATATGTCAATTTCTATACGATTCAAAATAATTCACTATGGCCCCATTTGATTGTTCCAAAATTGTAAATTGGCTCATTAATAAATTGATCCATTTAGAAATTGACACTTAATTGTGTTTGGTTTCATTAATGAAATAATTCACTCATTGACACATTTTAGCTCGTCTGTAAAATCTGAAATTGAATAATTTCACAAAAAAACATGAAATGCATCCATTTGAAATAGGAATCACATAACGTGCACGTTCCTCTCTCTCTCTCTCTCTCTCTTAATTTTTTTATGTTTTTTAATCTTCTTTCATGGAACCTTAACATCAATTTTAGATTGCCAAACATTGCGTAAAATTGGATTTAAATTCTTTTTAAATCTAGTCATTTACAATCCACTAATTCTTAATGAACCAATTTACATAATTAAATAATTTGTGCAACTAAATAGGGTATATCTTAATGGTTAATAAGAAGTGAACAAGGCACAACACATTAAGATAATGGGTCGGGTTTGAATATGGTTTTTTCACATGATCAAAAAGTCAAACATTTAGACACAAACCCGATAAGACTCGAACACGATAAAAATTGACACGAACACGACTCGACACGACCCATTGTCAAGTATAATCATAACTCCAATTATATTATATTATATATATATTACGTAAAAAAGAATAAAAAATTAATTTTCATATATACAACAATGATACCTCGGCATGTTTAGAAAATTCTCAAAATACGATGTCTGTTGGTTTTCTCTTTCTCGACCAATTTTATTCAAAACAAATATCCACATAGTCCCTTTCTTAGGAGAAATGTGATCAAGTTGAATATAATTAGTGCATGTAAGTATACTCTCTAAACTCATATGAGTCATATAACTCTTCTCTCTCTCTCTCTCTCTCTCTCTCTCTCTCTCTCTCTCTCTCTCTCTCTCTCTCTCTCTCTCTCTCTCTCTCTCTATCTATCTATCTATCTATCTATCTATCTATATATATATAGACACACACACTTTATATAGTCTTTTATGGTTCTTGATGCTTTTTGGAAATTACATAAATTAGTGTTGTGGAATCTGTCATTTGAATTAATGACCTATATGGTGCCCACGTGACTTGGGGGGAACATTTAACTAGCGTAATTTTCATTAAAGAAGTAGTTAATAAATGTTGAAGATATTCACAAATATTCGATATATATTTGGTTGTGTTTATCTCAAGACAATTAATAAGCTAGGAGAGAAGGGCCAATTTTATGCAGGAGCTTACAACCTGAATATAAAATATTATGTCAACTCCATTAGTGGGACACATGAGTTTTAAAGCCTAAAATATTTGTCAAATTGTACTCGAAAAATACCTAATGAGAGACTTTTCCACTCTCGTAATTGTAGGCCAGTTTGCCTAATCACATATATTTGTGTGTTTGGTTATTTTTTTATTTAATTACAGCTATATGTTTGACTTGCTTAATTAAATAATTTACATACGTAAGTTTTAAGCAATTATAATTGGCATTGTCAATGGAAAATAAGTATTGATCTTACCATCTAAGGTTTGATTACAAACATTCCCTCGTGGCTTACACCTAATAGGATCATATCGCGTCTGATGATGCCCGGGATAATGGGCACCACTCACCCCAACCTCGACGGATCAAGTTCGTCATTCGTTCCCATCGTGATGGGGGCAACTCCAACTCCAGTTATCATCCTTCCGATAATCAATCTAATGGAGTATATAAACTAATCCACTCTAGTCAAGTGTGTAGGATGATCAATGCATGTAAGGATCATCTTCGCGAGCAGAGGAGAGTTTCTCGGGAATGTCAAGAAGAGAATGATCATCTTTGATGAAAATTAAACAAAATAAAGCATGAGTTATATCGTTAAAATCGCAAACAGTAAGATAATAATCATACTCCTATTCCTTAAGAGGAGCAAGACTTATAACTAAAGAAGAAGCGAGTAGTGTCACAGTGAGTACTCATCATGTGATAAGGCCTATGTAGATCCCTAGGTCGTGAAGGCAGGAATAACATAGATGAGATATGAATATTTATATATAAGGGGTTGAACGACCGAGACACATGAATGGGAACTCATTCCACAAGGGAACTTGCTTACTGAGCTCTTGTGAATCAAATGATATATCCCGTTACCTCTGCCTGGAGGAGACAGAGTCTCGAAGAATTTTGTAACCCCTTGGATCATCTATGATTGGAAATCAAATTCCATTTAGCACATTTGTCTTTATTGCCAAGATATGGTATTATGGAATGAGGCCCAAATTGGGACGGTGTTGCAAAAAGTGTTTCTAGAAGCTGCCTAGTTTTTTTGTAAATAGTTTTAACAAAATAACTAAAGTCTTTACTTCTAAATTCATTACGAGCGGACCATATCCTCAAAGAAATAGATGTCATACTCATGCTTATAAAAAAATCATGTGTGACTATCAAGAACTATGCTCGATGACACTTGGAGGTATACAATGAGGTGGAGGATTGCTTCGAGTAGGTCGTTGTAGCTTCTTTTAAGATTGGAATTGCAATGATTCCGTGATGTATTAATCAATAAGGAAGAAAAAATAACCACAATTAATGATCTCATGTCCCGAATCGAGAAGTATATCAAAGTTAAAAATATAGTAGCGGGTATCGAGTAGAATAATGGGAGATCAAATACTAATGGTAATGATACCAAGGATATGGCCCCGAATAGGAGAACAAAGAAACAAGTTGAAAAACGAAAGAATCCAGATAAGGTTCATTTGACAAAATCTTACTAAGCAATTAACATTGTTTTTAAGGAGCCTGTCTACAAGATTCTCCCTAATATTGAAGATAAGCATTATTTCAAGTGGCAAAGGAAGATGGACGGAGACCCTACGAAGATAAGCAGCATATTGATATGTTCTTACTAGATGGAATGTGGTGATAAAATTGAAAACTAAAAAACCTTTAAGTCTCATCTAGAGGAGCTAGTCCAGACTGGACATCTATGAGATTATGTTGAGAAGCATCGATAATCAAATAGATAATATCTTAGATGATGGAGAGGATAAACACATATTTATAGTGACCAATAGGTCCTCCCTTCCCGATCAAATTAAAAAGAATGTTGTGAGGATAGTGAACCTTTAAGAATCGATAGTCATGTTGGTTTAATTTACTAGAAATATGCCGATGCCTCTCGAGAAGGTTGTCATGCCCTAACAAACAGGTGGGAATTTAAAATTGATTGATTTATAAGTTGTGGATATTGATTCATTGTACAATTCCATTTTAGATGGAGGGTGGATACATATAATTAAGTCATTCCCCATGCTTAGTATTAGAAGGTCAAATGCATTACCGAACGAAAAGTGATTGATATCAGGTAAAATCAGTATTCTACTCGATAATGCTTTCTCATTACTATCAAACAAAAGCAATATAAGAGGAAGGAGAACGTGGAAGAATCCACCACTAAGTGGGTTATCCCCTTTAAACGGCAACCAAAGCATGGACGACCTGGAGTGTAAAGTAATTAGATTGCCATGTTGATCGGGTAATGGAAATTTTATAAGAGATAAAACTTGATGTCGATCATTCAGAGAAAATGTCCATCGTTAGCAGTTTACTCAAGAGTGAGGAAAAGTAAGAGTTAGTGAATTTTTTAAAATAAAACCAAGATGTGTTCACATTAAACCCTGTGATGTGTCAGACAATAACCCCAATGTCATGTGCCCCTAGTTACATGTTAATCCAGCTTGTTCGTCGATAACCACCTTCGAGAAAGCTAAGGAAATTGAAGAAAAAGTATGGAAACCTTTAAAAACAATGTCCATAAGTAATTTCATTTACTGGAATGTCTATCCAATCTAGTTATAGTCATGAAGGTAACAGAAAAGGGAGAGTTTATGTTGACTTTACCAACCTGAATAAAGAATACCCTAAAGATAGCTTCCCCTTCCAATTACTGACCATATGGTATATCCCACAACAAATAATGAGTAGAATAACTTCTTAAATGTGTATTAAAGATACCATCAAAACCCATTATTCAGACCAAATAAGGAAAATACGCCATTCATCACCATGCTCAGCCTTTACTTCTATACTAAAATGCCATTTAGTTTGAAGAACGCACTGGAATCAAGTTATTGTCTTGAAATTAAGATATTTACTGATAAATTGGGAAATATCATGGACAATATGTTTATGAAGAGGAATAAGATGTTCGACCATCTCCTCGACCTTAAGTAGACCTTTGAAATCCTCTGCCACTACCATATGAAGCTCAATGCTACCAAGTGTTCCTCCGGGTTCATTTTAGTAAATTCCTACGATAATTGGATAAATATAAAGGGATTGAGGCTAACCTCGATTATATTAATCTATTCAAATAAATCAACCACCGACCACATTCCGAGAGGTTCAAAAGATCACAGGGATGCTCGCCGCACTAAATTTATATTTATCAAAATCTCTTAAGCATTATTTTTCATTTTTAGGAGTTAGATAAAGAACATAAGGAAATATGGAATGACGAGGATGCAACAACACTAGAAGAAATCAATAATTACTTAAGCATGCCACCTATTTTGGAAAAACTCGAGCAAAGGGAAGTCCTATTTTTTTATTTATCTATATGAACCATGAAGTTATCTCAGTTCTAAATTACAAATAAGCTAAGGTGCAAGCCATTTTATATTATGTTATTAAGACATCGATAGATGTAGAGAAAACATACATCTCTTTGAAAAAGTTAGTGTACTCATTAATAATTGTGTCACAAAAGTTGAAGCATTACTTGGAAGGACATTTTATCATGGTATTGACCCCATCCCTAATTAAAGTCGTCCTCCAAAAGGCTAACTTATTTGGCCATGTGTCTAAATGTTCGGTAAAATTAGGAAGTTTCTACATTCATTATTAACTTATGATGGATAGTTAGGGACAAATCTTAGTTAAATTTGTTTATGTTTGCATCGAGGGACTTGGATCCATTAAAATTATAGTTTGTTGTAATTAGGTCCGATAACAACTAGAAAATTTTGATAAGTGGACATTATTTGTAGATGATACATCTTACTCTAAGGGATCAAGAGTAGGGATCGTCTTGATCACCCCTAATAAAGATGTAATTGAATAAGTAATTATATGAGTTGGTTTTGAGGAATCGAACAATTAAGAGGAATATGAAGAATTTTTGGAAAGTTTAAGAAATTCCCTGTTGTTGGGAGCCGCCATCTTAACAATTATTATGATTTGAGGTTAACCTTTAACTAAGTATCAAATAATATAATACAAGAGATTATTGTATGTCACCCTACTTGGAAAAAGGCACGGGAGTTAATTGTAAAGTTGCAAAACATGCACTTCCAATAGTTTCCTTTTGTAAACAATAATAATGCAGACTCTTTAGCCACATTGGCCTCAACTATTGACTTTAAGCTCCGACAAACTATTCGAGTTGAGTATCTAGAATAACCTAGCATATCGAATGGGAAGGAAATCCTCTAAATAATATTTATTGGTGAGTTTCCCAACTAGATGGACCCCATAATTAAATATCTAGAGGAATATGTGATATTAGTTGATGAAAAGGAAGCACACAAGCTTGTAATCATGGTAGATCAGGTCTACCTATCCCCTAAGGGAAAAATGTAACCAACGATCTTTCACGAGAACCTATTTATAGTGTGTACACTCGAGAAAAGAAAATGAGGTATTGCACGAACTTTATAAGGGGTGTTGTGGGAACCACACAATAGGTAAGTTACTAACCTTTTAAGCATTCAAAGAAGGATACTAGTGGCATACATGTAGCAATACACTGTCAAATATGTCAAAAAATGCATAAAGTGCCAAAAATTCTTCTTTTTATTGCATCAACTAGTGGGCGACCTGAACCCACCGACCAGCCCCTAGCCATTTGCTTACCGGGGATTGGATATTGTTGGTCCATTACCTATAGTGCCCGCTAATAGTAAGTACATGTTGGTCAAAATAGATTATTTTACTAAATTGATTGAGGCAGATCCACTAGAAAATATCAAAGATTCTAATATAATTATCTTTATATGGAGGAAAATAATAACTAAGTTTAGGACTCTGGGTCCATCAGAATAAAAAATGGAACCCTATTTGAAAGTAAGCCATTTCAAGAAAATTACACCGACAATAGAATTTGATATTTCTATAGCTCAGTGGTCTACCCACAAACCAACGTGAAAACAGAGTCCGATGAATGAAAAAAAATGATGGAAATGGCTATAGGTTCTTGGCCTGACGAGCTCCCCCGTGTCCTTTGGGCATACTATATAACTTGTAGAGGGTCTATAAGGGAAACGTCCTTCGCCTTAACCTGTGGAATAGAAGTAGTAATCCCCCTGAAAGCACGCCTATAGACAATGAAGACTTCATTAGTGAACCAAGGTATTGATGATTCTAACATAAGGATAGAGATCGATCTTGCCAGAGAAAGAAGAGAGAAAGAACTTATCAGGTTGAAGTCATGCTAACAAAATCTCGTCAGGCAATAAAATCACCATATAAAACTAAAAGAGTTCATAGTCAGGGACTATGTCCTTTGAAAGATAGTCAATTGTACAAAGTATCCCTCTAACAAAACATTAGGCCCTTGTTACATTCAGAATAACCAGGGCTAACCTCATTGGAGCTATAGGGGACATCAATACTACAATAATGATAAATTTTAATTGTTCCATAAATATTAGTGATATAATAAGAAGAACACAAATATGTGGATGGTTCAGCAGGTCAATTTTCCTACATAGTCAGGGAAATGAGGGTGAGATTTGTATTAAATCTTGGATAAGAATATGAATTCGTGTTCTAGAGAATGCTAGTTGAGAGTCCAAGTCATGAGCACAATATTGTGATGTCGACCCTTTTCACGGAAGGGTTGAACTGTTTATAGATACAAGAGTCCTAAGTATATCAACTATTGTCTTAAGCTTTTTTGATATAATTGGATTTTATCTTCAGCCTTATCTTATGAGTTGTTGAATTATAGCAGGATTACATCCAGTCCTACTATCATTATCCTTAGTGATTCCCCCTTAGTTGGTCCATGATTTTTGAGCAATAGGGACATTACACTTACCTAGGTTCTACATTCCATTCTACGTGGACTACTCGCCTCTTAACACTTTCAATTACCTTCAAAATTAGGGTGATCATTCTATAAGCCTGGTCAACCTAATTCTACTTCAGCGTGCCATCCACGTGTGGCATGAATTTTCCCATTTGGAGTTCACTAAATGCTATGCATCCAACTTATTTTTAGTGAGAACGCAATCATGGGCCTATTAATACATAATCCTTATGTTTAGTGTTTTTTGTGTTATAATTTGGCTTCCTTTATGTAATCATTACACATTAAGCACATGACTAGGGGAGCATAACCATAAGTCTCTCTTTCCAAGAGAGCCACCACTTCATTTAGATTTTAGCGGAAATGGATATAAGGGGATCTAAAAACATTTGACTCCTTACTTGAAGACACATGTATGAAATTCTTCTTAGTTCTCTCTCCCTCTCTCTCCCTCTCTCTCTCTCTCTCTCTCAAGTTGTAGAGAATAATTGCCTATAAGCTTCATGCTTTATCTTTCTTCTTCTTTATTCCTCATCATCCATGCTTATATGTTTGAGAAAGTACAAAGAGACCTTAGAGAATGATTTTGACGCATTTCGTACCAAGTACAACATACCAAGCTATATCAAAATAATAACCTCACCTGATTTGGAGGATGTTCACAACCTCCCTGGTGAGGTTTCTTTTATGACAATAACAATAATATAGTGTGTGTGTGTGTGTGTGGGGGGGGGGGGGGTGGGGTGGTGGTGGTGGTGGTGGGGGATATTTCCTCCTCCACCCATTATTGGGGGAAGTTATCCATTTTTATGGAATTCTTCCTATCCAAGAAAATGGAAGCTTAGTCATGATTGTAATAGTTACACTTGCCATTAATCAAATTTGTGGAACTATCCTTGGTCTGAATGAAATCAGGTACCACTATGACTTGATGACTTTCCCCATGTAAAATATATATCATTTTCGAGCCAAGGACAAGTCCTGTAATTTGGTTACTTTACTGCCTAGGTCCCAAAAGGAAATTGATAGAGGAATTTTGGAGTTCTCTGGGAAAATCTAGTGAGAACTATTCAAGTGTTCCTATCCTTGTGGAGATCAGATCTCTTGGTAGGTTATTTACCACTTGTCTAGATCTATTTTAAATCATAACTTCACCAGTTATTGATTAACCTTTGCTATTTTGATGAAGATACCCATAAAAAAATAAAGAACATAGATTTCTATGTAATATTGTCCAACTTGAAGAAATTTTGGTATTGACAAACTTCTTGTATGGTAAGACACCATTGGATAAAAGCTCACGTGCTTCTTGGCTAGGATATAACAGTTGTGTTGGCCAAGAATTTCACAGTTTCTCCTTCAGTCATAGCGGTCAATTTCATTGTGGTCGATGATTATTCTATCCCAATTTCCACCCCATTGAGGAAAGGGGAGTCTATGTTAGTTAAGCATCCCCACTCACTTATATGATATCCGCTAATTCAAAGGAGTCTGAATCGAATCAAGATCGAGAAGACCTTTCTATGATGACCTTGCCCCTTTTTATCATATGAGGAGGTAGGTACTTTAGGTAGTCTTTTGGATGAGGTAGAATAGGAGGAGGGAGAAAAAATATACTTCTACTTCCCCCCACTACTCCACCACTCAAAAGGCATGGTAGGTCGTCCTAGGGCACATGTAAAGAATATGGCGACCATTCCACCCAGGTCGTCCAAGGTTTAGTTGAAACCTTAAATAGAATGACCATGTCTTCTTAGGACAAGGATAATAAGGATAATGAGAAGGAAATGAAAATATGGGTACAAATTGTACTCCCTTTATGCCGAATAAGAAATATAATTAGTCGATAATGATTGCCTCTAGGCAACAAGCTCCCCCACCTCCTTCAGGATCCAGGTTCTACCCTTTAAGGATCAAATTCTCCAATGTTAAGGTGCCTATCACTACCAACGTCTTGACATTCTAAAATGTATAGGTTTTTTTATGTGGCCTAGGTCTCAATGTTAACCGTGGACATGACGAGCCTTAGGGGTTTGTCTTGGAATGCCTTCACAAGGAAGGGATCCATTAGATGGTATTGGTAAGCTCATTTTTAACTTTCATTATTTTTTAAGTTTGTTAGATCGTCCCAATATTGACCGATCATTTGCGTCTTTGTTTTGATAAGTCATTAGACTATGCATGAGGTGTCCATTCGGGTTGAAAATCTGGTGAGCATAAAAGATATCCTTCATGATCAACCAAGTGACCAATAAGGATAACTATATTGCCAAACTAACCCGCAAGTTGAAGGATGAGTCCACCATTAAGGAAAATTAGGGGAATGAATGTGAAGTCGTACAACTGGAATATACCAAGGTGGATTCCCAATTAACTGAGCTAAAGAAGGACTTTGCCTTGAAGACTTTGGATAAGTTAATTCTTCAAAGGAAGAAGCCTCACAACTCGATTATTATGAGTCAATTGGATTCATTAAGGTGTGGATTATCAGCCTTAAGACGGGGAATGTTACTAAGGGCGACCCTACTTACTTAGAGCATCCCGTCTTGGGAAGCTCGTCATTAGAGAATAGGAAGCTTATGTAACAACCTGAATATTTTGTTATTAGACCTAATCAGGCCCCGATACCAGAATATGTAGGTTATTAAAATTAAAATACCATTCTTAGCATGTGATATAAATATGAGACATTAAAAACTTTTTCGAAGAAATAATTTAAGATGATCCACAGTAATAAACCATTCACCATAATACGATCAATAACCATGCTAAAACTCCGATGATAAAATCTTAACTTCGTTAGTAATAAAACTCAAATGATACGAAGTCAACTAAGAAATCCCTCAAACTAAAAAACCATAAAATAATTACGGAGTCGAATGACCCACTAAATCCAATACAAATGTCTCATAAATAAAATTCATGGAAAGAAAAACTAAACTAATGCCATAAATATAAACTATAGCTACAATTTCGCTAAACTCCAAAACCATGTAGCTACTAAGAAACCTACCCTAAATGGTTAGTCAATAACAATCGGCCAGGTCCCATTGCAAGAATGCCACATACTCTTCTTAAATAGGAGACATGAATCCAGCAATATGCTTTATAAGAGATAAATATCACAATATAATATTTTAATTAACGGAGTAATACAATGATGCGAGTAATGTAAAACTATAACAACTATCCACATAATCCAACTCAACTACCCAAGTCTAATTATATTTATTTCAACATTAATCAAATCTTGTCTCATTACCTTAATTTTAATTATCTTTCTTAATATTAATATATTATTGATGCAACACCATTATAGCCAGTTTGCCTTTCCATTAGCCCTGCACATCCTCTTGGTGAGCCTAACGTCTCAATCACCGAATTTGGTAAGCTCTTGTTAGAATTATTCTAAGTGGATCGATTAGATCCAGTTCACTGGCCACGTGATCATTGTTATGTATGTTCTCATAGATTTTAGACACGAGAGTTGGTTGGTCGATTTATAGAGGAATGACCACTTCTATACCATAGGCTAAAGCATAGGAGTTTCTTCCGTCAGCCTTCTTGGTGTTATTTTGTAAGACCAAAGGACAAAAGGCAGTTCATCAACCCGACTTCATTTGGGATTTTCTAATCATTGTTTGATCGCTACAAATAGAGTTTTATTGGTGATATTTGCCTTCTCATTGCATTGAGGGAGTACCATTGAGGCATAATTATTTTGGATCCCATATTCTTATCAGAAGTCTCTAAATGTGTCATTATTGAACTAAGTCCCGTTATTTGATATTAATTCCCCAAGGATGCCGAACCTAGTGATAATGTTCCTCCATATAAGACTGTAAGGACAAATTTTCAATTTTGCCATTTTGTATGTATTGGCTTAATTCCTCACAAAACATTTTGAGTCATAGGTTAGGCTTTGTATGTTGACCTTTCAAGCCTATGAAGAGTTTTATTAATATGTTGTGGCAAAACTTCAGATATTGCATCATCGTGTCGTATTTTTTGCCACGTTTTGTCTTCGTGTTTTCGAGGATCTCTCAAGTATGAATGCATATAAATTTGGTCATTGGAATTTTTTTTATAAAATTGTTTGGAGTTATTTTTGAAAGATTTCAATAGAAAAATATTTTTTTATTTTAAATTCATTTAAATGAGTTTATGTGATTTGTTCGAACGAGTTTAGAAGTTCGTTCAAACAAACTTCAAACGAACATCAAATGATATTTTTCTATTTACATAAATAGTATCATTTGAAACTCGTTCGAAGATAGTCCGAATGAAATTATTTGTTCATTCAAACGAGTTTTGAGTTGGTTTGAACAAATTTGCAATTTCGTTCGAACGAGGTTTTGTTTTCATTCGAACAAGCCTTTTCAAAAAATAAGCCGCATAAAAAATGTGCTTTCTATATAAAGGGGTTCAAGCATTAATTTTTAGAGAGATTCATTGTGAAAATCTTTTTCTTATATATATCCAAAATCTCCCAAACCCTAGTTTCACCCAAAGTATTTAAGATCCAAGTTTCATTATTTTATATGCTTTGAGATCTCATTTTGTAGGCACCAAGATATTTTTTCTCTTCATCTTGATTGATAATCGTGTTGTGCGGAGGATTATATATCCGGTTTGTTGTTTACACATGGTGGACTTCTGGTGTCGTGTTGTGAAGAAAAAGCGGTTATTTCGTGTTCTAAATTCGTAGATGGTTGTTGAGCTTGTTCGGTGGTTATTAAGGTGTGTGTGGACTAACACATTATGGGACTGTGTGAGTGGAATCTTGCATGCACTGTGGAGGAGATGTTGAAGAACAAAGAGCGTCAAGTCTTGCGAGGGCATTGCATCTGTGTTGTAAGTCTACTGTTTGTCTTGTGTAATTTCTCATCATAGTGAATTTGCATGGCTAGGCCCTTCGAGATTTTTCTCGTTGTGGATTTTTCTCGTACATCGCTGTGTTGTGTGATTGATCTTATTTTAAATTCTATCAACTAAATGCACAATTTAGGTTAAGATAAAATTAGTTAATTGTTTTATCGCAATAACTTGGTTTAAAATAGGTGAAAAGTTTATTTTGGTTTATTCTATTTAAGTTTAATATTTAATTTGAAAAAAATAAAAATTGACTTTTGTTGTTTAGACCAACCCTCCGTATTTTAGGGATTAAAAATGGTATCGAGTAGAAACAATAAGTTTTTGTGTTCGATCCGTATTTATACATGAGTTTGAGCGGTTTTTATTTGGAGGGTGAATTGGTTTCTAGGGAATTGATGTCTGATGGGTCTAATTAATCGTACTGGAAAATACATATGAAATTAGAAATTGAAGCGATAGATGAGCGAGTATGGCAAGCGGTACTTAATGGTTGGTCCCCACCCACAACCTTAGATGGTTACTATAAAATTACCATACTCATGTAATCATTGAGTGATGAAGAGCATAGGTTAGAAAATTATAATCCTCTAGGTTTAAATGCTCTATTTTGTTCTGTCACACCGGAGGAGTTCCGTCATATTATGAAATGTGAAATGTCTAAAGAGTCTTAGGGTATACTCCCACTCATCCATGAAGGTACTAGTACTATTAAGGATTCCAAACTCTAAAACCTCACCACTCAATTTGAAGCCATTAAGATGGATACGAGTGAAACCTTTGATGAGTTCTACGTTAGATTGTCTAATATTGTGAACTTGTCTTTTAACTTGGGAGAGAGAATACTCAAAATCAAGTGACCAAGGAAATCTTAAGGTCCTTACTAAAAAGATTTAATTCAAAAGTTACACTTTTGAATTCCTTGGGTACTTTGGACTCTATGAAACTCAAAGAGCTTGTAGGTAACCTTCGAACTTATGAGCTCGACATGTTTTCCTCCAAAACAAAAAAGAAAGATAAGGGCATTACTTTGAAAGCTCAGAAGGAGGAAATATGCATTTCAGATGATGAGTCTGATATCGATTCCGATGATATGGACATATTTTCTAAGAAGTTCAGTAAATTTCTTAAGATTCAAAAGCAATCAAAATATATAAAAAAGTTTGAGATAATTAAGTATAACAACGCCGATCAATTCCCTAAAAATCGGAATAATAATTTTAAGAGGGATGAGTTGGATAAATAATTTGAGAGTTATGGCCATAGATCAACTGAGTGAACCATTAAACTAAGGAAAGAGGGAAGGAAATCAAAGGTGTATAATGTCATCCTTAGTGATAGTGATCCGAAAGAGGGATCCGATTCCCCCATTGATCGCAACTACACTGCATTTATGGCTAGTTATGAGAGTTTAAATAAAAAATCTTCATATGAAGATGATTCCGAGCGTGACACTTTCGAGTCCCTTTTTTTATTTCCAAGTGAGTGGTGGTAGAGAGAGTGGAGAAGAAGAGGATGGAGCAGAATATGATGATAATTAAATCCAATTTGCCTTTCGTGAGTTGTATTTGGAATAATTGAAATAAAAAAATCAAACTTGAAGTTAGAAGCTACGTTGAAAGAACGTGCAATAGATGATGATAATGATAGATTGATTGTGGACCTTAGGGCTTTAGAGGACCCTTATGGAGAAGCTCAAATATATTTTGGGTGAGAGATAGCCTTCGAGGTCTGATGAAGGTTATGAAGAAGGATCTTGTTGAGTTTGAAGAGTCTAGGCATTCACTCGATTATATGATAGTGGATCTATAAGAGAGACTGAGAAGCTCTACTCATGTCAAATTGGATTTGGAATCTAGGTTGGAAATAATGGATAAAATATTAAGCACCTTCCGAATCAAAGGTGATAAGTGTGGGATGGGATTCGATGATCTAGATGCTTTTGCTGCTAAAGCTAATATTATGCTTTTAAGAGAGTCAACTGTTACTAGAAATGTTAGAAAATGCCAAACCTTAGGTAACAAACCTCTCCGTGTCTACACATGCATATATTGAGGTATGAAAGGTCACTTTAGACATTTTTTCTTTGATCTTAGAAATGTCCCTAAAAAGTTTAAGTTTAAAGCAACTAAGGTTCCCAAAACCCTAGAGCGTCACCTCACACCTATATGGGTTAGGAAATTTGATTAGAGCTTTACATGTGAGACTTGTTGATTCTCGAATGCTTGCACATGATACTTCTTATGTTCTATCAAATGGTTTATAATGCTCGCATGTTTGCATATACTAGCATTTTTTCTTCATGTTATATGTGTTTACTAGTTATATATGGTTTGAGTCTTTTGTATTTTGATTTTTCTTATATTAGTTCTTATCGAAAAATACATAAAGATTTAGTTTGTCTTTTAATTTTTTTTAAATTGGTATCATTTTGAAAAATATTTAAATACTCAAAAAGATTTCTGGTTTATGTGTAATTTTGTTTTACACATTTTGTGTCAAATATTAGTGTGTTTGAATCCATATCATTCCATGTTTCTATGTGGTTAGGACATTTGATTATGATTTTCAATGCTTAAATTGTTCTTAATCATTCTTGCATGGAGTTGTTCGACTTTGATTTGATTAATGGATTCACTTATGAATGAGATCTATTGGACATAAACTTTACATGTTATATTTGAGCTAAGTGACATGTTATCCCATCAATCTTTTCATTTACATATTAGTTGACTATGTGGAATTTGTGCATTTAAGAACCGTTGCCCATGAGTATGATATTTTTTTCTTGAATATATGATGGTGCATGAGAAAGGACTACGAAAGGAGCCAATCTCCTTTGAGGGAAAGCCACCATTGGTAAGATCCTAAAAAATGAGAGGCAAAAAGAAAAGATTAAAGGTCAACATGTTTGTTTGTTTGATTTTCAAAAATGGTATCTTTAAAAATTGTGTGAAAAAATATATATGATATTGGTTTAGATTTTGAGGATGTTGTAGTTAAAGATCAACGGGTTTGCATAATGGATCCTAGTTATGCTTATCATTTCATGACACTATTAATTTATAGAATCACCAAAATTCTAGATTTGTGTGCATTGTGCTTGTTTGTTCATTGATTTCACCTTATGTATGGGTCGCTTGAGGCTAAATATTGGTTTGATAAATTTTGGCTGTTAAATAGAAATACTTGGACATTTTTTCGTGATTATAATTCATTTGTATCTAGTTCACGCCCCTTCACTCCATCTGTTGATGTAAAAAACTAGATCGCTCTAATTATTCAATCACAGATAAATAAATAAGACAAATATTTTTAAAGTGGTTCGGCTAGGAATAAAGCCTACGTCCACTGTTATGTTATTGCTGAGTGTTTGTGGAATTCTTGATTACAAGTTCTCTCAAGAAATTCCGGTCCCCTTGAATGAGGATGGTACATGGTATTTATAGCCTTTAGGCTGTACATGAAAGGTCCAATACATTAAATGATATACATATGAAAGGGTAATACATTTAATGCAGCGTGTGCGTCAAGAATATAATGAATAGTTGAACAGTTGTCCGTCTGGTAATTAATGATACGGCCGAGATGCAGTTCGGACCGCCTTAGTTGCTCGTTGATCAAGCGTTCCTCGGAGTGCTTAGAGTATCTCGGGATGATAGAGTTCCTCGGGGTGTCCTCCTCGTTGCTCGGAGAGAACATGACTTGGTCGGGGGAAATAAACTTCCTCGTTGTTATTGTGCCATGTAGATTGACACGTGTCTTCTTATTATTGGTCCACATCAGCAGATTAAATTTGGTATCAACAGAAGCCCCCAATGCTTCATGCTTGATGGGTTACTTGAAAGGATGGAGTATTTATTCTGCAATGTTGCTCGGTGCTCGAGAAATTCTTGATCTACCTTCTTGATTTGTTTAACATAAAGTGCATTATCTTTTGCTTGTAGCTTGTCATAATCTTCAAGTATGTTGATCGGTTTGCTAGCTGACCAACTGCCTCTTGTGCCGAGCAACTGAATGCTAACTTTACGTGCTTGATTTTTCTTTTTTATGATCCTCTGAATACTTTGTCGAGTAACATACTAGCTTTTGAACCCAACTCTTCAATCTGATTAGTACCAAACTAGTGGTGGACTTCGAAACATTTTCACATAAATTCTTCTTCATTACTGGTCGAGACAGTATTAGCAAAGATCTCAGCGTTATAGATGTTGATTTTGACTTCTACCTCTGCTCGGGGACGAGCAAGAGGTTCTCGGGGACGAACAAGTGATTCTCGGGAATGAGCTAATGCTTCTCGGATAGATCATCTGTGATGAATATCAGAATGTTGAAAGGTCTTAACTTCATAAACTCCCCTTATATTTTAGATGATCCTCCTGCTAGCGAGGAACCTGTTTCAAAAGTAGAAGGAAAAGAAACCAATAGAATAGGAATCTCAATGTAATAGTTAGTATACATTTTCATTCTAAATGTATTTTGTTTTTTGAATTTAACGAAAGACTTTCATTTTTATTCGCAATCTTAATTGCTATTGTCTTGTAAAATACTTTACATCTGTGCATATGTAAAAGATAACAATATTGTGTTGTTCATCGACCAACTTAGTAATAAAAAGTTACAAGTATTAGTAACGTTGCTCGATGACTTAATAATAAAGTAATGAGTATAAAAATGTTAAAATTTTTCCAACCAACCAAGGTTGTTAAATTATGCTTGTCGACCAACTACAGTTGATGGGTTTTTATCCCCGACCAGCCATACTTGGTTCAATTTCAAATATTTTCATAAAAAGTGTTCGACCAACTAAGGTCAATAATTTGTCCTCGTCGACCAACTACAGTTAGTGGGTTTTTATCCCCGACCAACTATACTTGGTGTATTTTGGAATATTTTGTTCTTCAAAGAACTTTTTGTAATAATATTACCTCCCGACCAACATAAGTTGTAATATGAGAGTATATTTTTATCTTACCAACCGTAATTGATCATGCTGGTGTACACTTTTTGGCTCCTTAAAGCTTTTGGCTCCTTAGAGCATTTTTTGGCTCCTTAGAGCATGTCCTCCTAACCAAAGGAGGTTGGCTACTTATAGCACTTTTGCTCCTTAGAGTTGTCCTCCTAACCAAAGGAGGTTGGCTACTTATAGCACTTTTGCTCCGTAGAGCTGTCCTCCTAACCAAAGGAGGTTGGCTACTTATAGCACTTTTGCTCCGTAGAGCTGTCCTCCTAACCAAAGGAGGTTGGCTCCTTAGAGCACTTTTGGCTCCTTAGAGTACTTTTTGGCTCCTTAGAGCAATTTTGGCTCCTTAGAGCACTTTTTGGCTCCTTAGAGCTTTTGGTCCATTAGTTCTGAGGATATCCTGGCGCTGAATGAACCTTCAAAATGTTTGACTGATGATAATAGGCAGCAAACTCCTCGTTTTTAAATTGTGTTCCATAGTCTGTGATGAAGGCATGAGGGAGACCATATCGGCAGATGATGTTCTTCCAAACAAATTGGTACACCTTCCTTCTCGTATGTCATGTCAATAAGTGGCTCAACTTCTATCCACTAAGTAAAATAATCTACTGCGATGACGAGGTATTTGAATCTTCCTCGAGTCGTCAGCAATGGTCCAACCAAATCAATCCCCACATGGAAAATGGCCAAGGGGAAGTTATGGGTGTCAATAATGCTTGTGAAGTTCTTCGGATGGAGGAAAAGCGTTGGCACTTGTCACATTTCTTGGCATAAGCTATACAATCAGGTCTCATCGTCGGTCGGTAGTATCCCTGCGTCATCACCTTTTGCAAAAGTGTTCGTCCTGCTACATGGGCTCCACAGGACCCTTCATGGATCTCTTTAATCAATTCACCTCGGAGGGATGTACACATCTTTTGCAAACCTGCCATAATTCCTCGTCGAGCAGCTTTAAACTTCCATTTCTTGGCGGCGAACTTATCCTCCGAATACCGTTATACCGAGCAGCTTTAAACTTCCATTTCTTGGCGGCGAACTTATCCTCCGAATACCATTAATTAATACATACCGAGAAGCTTTAAACTTCCATTTCTTGGCGACGAACTTATCCTCCGAATACCATTAATTAATACATACCGAGCAGCTTTAAACTTCCATTTCTTGGCAGGGAGCTTATCCTCCGGTAATTGTTCCTCCTTAATATATGCTCTGATATGATCCATTCAAGATGTTCCTAAATCAAGGGTAATAATATTCATCGTCAGGTCTTCATCTATGCTCCGACTTTCTAATGCTTCAATTGGTATCGTTCTTCGCAGCTCGGTACGAGTAGCTGATGCTAATCGGGCCAAGGCGTATGCTCTCACATTCTCCATTCTTGATATTCTTACCAGTTTGAACAGAAACAAACTCTGATACCAACTCCATCACCTTTGCTTGATACTTGATCATCAATTCTTCTTCGGCTCATTATTTTCCCAACATTTGGTTTACGATCAATTGAGAATCACTGAAGACAATAACCTGCCGTGCCTCCATAGTATTTGACAAATTAAGACCTGCAATCATGGCCTTATACTCAACCTCATTATTAGAAGCTTTGAATTAGAAACGTATGGCGTATTCCATGTCGACCTCGTCTGGGCTGTTCAAAATGATCCCTGCCCCACAGCCTGTAGTGCAAGATGAGCCGTCTACATATAGCCTCCATATAGGCAACTTGTCTTCTAATTTCTGGTCTGACAGAGTTCCTCGGTGGAATACTTGTCGCTTTCTTTCATCATGTCCTGATACTTCTGAATACACCTCTTGAATTTCAATATACCTCCTGAGCTTCAATATTCCTCCTTAACTTCAATATTCCTCCTGAACTTCAATATTCCTCCTGAACTTCAATATTCCTCCTGAACTTCAATATTCCCCCTGAACTTCAATATTCCTCCTGAACTTCAATATTCCTCCTGAACTTCAATATCAAAAGTAATTCCTGAGAAAGAAAAATAACTCCTGAATGATGATTAGTCGGGGTTGAATTTGGTGCTCGACTGCATGATGATATAAGAATGTGCCACCAAATATATCTGTAATAGAAGACCCCAACTGTGGAATGTGAACTTTGAATGAGATTTATCGACCAATACCAACCGGAGTTGGATTTTATCTACCAACCGGAGTTGAATTTTGTCTACCAACCGGAGTTGGATTTTATCTACCAATCGGAGTTGGATTTTGTCTACCAACCGGAGTTGGATTTTATCTACCAATCGGAGTTAGTGGTAATTGATAATGAATGATGAAGACTTCCTCGGAGCTGACCAACAGATTGTTGGGACTAAGATAATATAAATGCTGGAGACCTCCTCGGCACTGACCAACAGATTTGTTGGGAATAAGATAATATAAATGCTAGAGACCTCCTCGGCGCTGACCAACAGATTTGTTGGGAATAAGATAATATAAATGCTAGAGACCTCCTCGGCGCTGACCAACGGATTTGTTGGGAATAAGATATAATATAAATGCAGGATACCTCCTCGGCGATGACCAACAAATTGTTGGGAATAAGATATAATAAATGCAAGATACCTCCTCGGCTATGACCAACAGATTGTTGGGAATAAGATATAATATAAATGCAGGATACCTCCTCGGCGATGACCAACAGATTGTTGGGAATAAGATATAATAAATGCAAGATACCTCCTCGGCTATGACCAACAGATTGTTGGGAATAAGATATAATATAAATGCAGGATACCTCCTCGGCGATGACCAACAGATTGTTGGGAATAAGATATAATAAATGCAGGATACCTCCTCGGCGATGACCAACAGATTGTTGGGAATAAGATATAATAAATGCAAGATACCTCCTCGGCGATGACCAACAGATTGTTGGGAATAAGATATAATAAATGCTGGAGACATCCTTGGAGCTGAATAAGATATAATAAATGTTGGAGACATCCTTGGAGCTGAGTAAGATATAATATTTGTCGAGCTCCATGCTGAAATGAGAATAGAATATGCATCCAAATAGATATAAAGAATAATTAAAAATTAAAAAGTGCCTCGCCGATCAGTCGAGGTAGAATCATATAATGCCGAACAAGAATAAGATCTTTCAGAACATAATAATATGGCCGAGAACGTTGTCAGGCCTGAATATAAATGAGAATTATCCGAACGAATGTTGTAATTCTCCTTAAAGCTGAATAAGTATCTTGTCGAGGCATAATTGCAGAATGCCGAATAAGAATAATATTTTCCAGAACATAAGAATATGGCCGAGAACTTTGCTGGGCCTGCATATAAATAAGAATTACCCCGACCAACTATCCGTTGGGGGTGAAATATAATAAATGTTATAGTTTTCCTCAAAGCTGAATATGATAATAAGTATCTCGCCGAGCTCCATGTTGAGATGAATATAGAATATGAATCCCAATGGATATATATAGAATCATTTGTGCTGGAGCAGATATCTGGGCCTGAATATAAATAAGAATTACCCCGACCAACTATCCGTTGGGGGTGAAATATAATAACTGTTGTAGCTTTTCCTCGGAGCCGAATTTATATAGAGAGAAGAAATTTTTCAAGCTCCATGCTGAGATAAATATAAAATATGAATCCGAATGGATATAGAATAATTTGTGCTTCAGCATTCGTCGGCATTGAACCTTGTGCCTGTAAAAATTAATAATTTGCTCTACCATATGTGTAGGCTGAATTGATTAGTCATGATAATAATTTACTCATCCAATCAATATATGATATGTATCAGCATAAAAATTTCAAAATATAAAATAATATGCCAAATGTGTGTGAAATGGACGAATTATTATCAAATATGCATCATAAATAAGACGTAAAGGTATTTAATCTCCAACAACTAATCAGGTATTAGTTGATGTTTGAAAATTATTTATCACTTGGTTTTAAAAATATTTTTGGGGTGATCATAAGTTAAAAAAAAAAAAAAAAACTTAAGCCCCCTGCTTGTCCCCAAGCCGAGCTCGTGTTTAAAGAAATATCAGGGGTGCTTAGCATTTTTTAATACCCCAAGATTCTACTGCTGCCGACAAACAACATGGATGTTGCCGACCAACATTTAAGGATATCTCAAATTATAGAATATATGGTTGGATGACCAGAATATCTCGAATCTTTAGATCAAAAAAAAAAATAGCATTCGATGTAAAATTTAAGCATTAATAATGTTGATTAAATGAATAATTATCTAATCCACTATATCGTGTGATTCCGATAAAGAAACCATGTGATGTGATGAACGAGGGGCTAACATATCAAATTTGTGCCCAGAGTCTTGATATGGTCATGATTGTTTTACTGATCCTCTTTTACAAGAGGTGAGTAATGATTTTTTAGGTGAGAGAAAATTATTTTTTTTATATTGATCCCTTCCTATTCCCAATTTGGAGAGATAAAAATATGGTGAATGATCGAAATTATTACCAAATTTATATAAAAAATCAATCAATTTGACTTTATTGACATAGATGGAAGATGAACCAAATTAAGTATATAATTCATAAAAGTGAATACAAAGAGACTTAAACTTGTGAATGCAAAGAGACTCAAACTTGAAGAGAGAAAAAATAGACCTGGGTCATGATTTCCATGAGAAGACTTTTCATTGTCTTTAACCTTTTCCCATTCTTTTATTAAAAATATGATGGGAATTTGAATAGACATCAAATAGCTTACAAAATTTATTTCAAAATCAACAATGAAAATGATTAAATCTTATCATCGTCGTATATATTGGAATATGTAATCATTTAAAATATTTATTCCATGATATAAAATTAAAACTTGAGAATCAAGCAAAGAGTTATGATTTATGAAATCTACTATTTTTCAGATTTCTAAATAAGGATGAATCTAACAGTTATGATTTAAAAATCATGAGATGCAACATTTTGCAGATAAAAATTGGACAATTAATTTATGTATATAAACATAAAAATCACGATTCAATCGAAAGATGTATGTATAATTGATTATACGTAGAGAAAATAAAAACTTAGCTTTTGGTGGAGAACAACGCTTGTAACACGTTCCCACAGACGGCGCCAATCTGTTGATGTAAAAAACTAGATCGCTCTAATTATTCAATCACAGATAAATAAATAAGACAAATATTTTTAAAGTGGTTCGGCTAGGAATAAAGCCTACGTCCACTGTTATGTTATTGCTGAGTGTTTGTGGAATTCTTGATTACAAGTTCTCTCAAGAAATTCCGGTCCCCTTGAATGAGGATGGTACATGGTATTTATAGCCTTTAGGCTGTACATGAAAGGTCCAATACATTAAATGATATACATATGAAAGGGTAATACATTTAATGCAGCGTGTGCGTCAAGAATATAATGAATAGTTGAACAGTTGTCCGTCTGGTAATTAATGATACGGCCGAGATGCAGTTCAGACCGCCTTAGTTGCTCGTTGATCAAGCGTTCCTCGGAGTGCTTAGAGTATCTCGGGATGATAGAGTTCCTCGGGGTGTCCTCCTCGTTGCTCGGAGAGAACATGACTTGGTCGGGGGAAATAAACTTCCTCGTTGTTATTGTGCCATGTAGATTGACACGTGTCTTCTTATTATTGGTCCACATCAGCAGATTAAATTTGGTATCAACACCATCCCATATGTTTAGACACATTGATACTATGCTAGTGTGTAAAGCTTATGTGTTTTCTGTCATTTTTTTTATTGTTCATACCTAAATTTATGTGCCTATGTGTCATTGGTATTTTTTGCATATTTATATACATGGTATAATTTTTTTAAGTCTTTGCATTTGCTTTTAATCCATGTTTTCCATATGCTTTATCTTTTGACCAAATTGGCATGCTATATGATCATATTGGTATCTTTTGTTACTTGTTTACATTGGTATCTCATGCTTCATTGTGTATTTAAGTTGATATCATATTTGCATTGACATTGGTATTAATTGATCATTGTGTGTAATATTTTTGTTTACATTGCCATGTTGTATTTTTTTGCACTTTACACCACTGCATGATACTATTCTTTCTTTCTCAATTTCAATTGGTATAATATGTTCTCATAATTTGGGGGAGATATGGTTTATGAGGGAGAAATGTTTATTATGCATCCTTAATTCATTTATTCCTGAATAAAAAAGGGGAGAAACGGTATCTTTCTCTTTAATGTCAAGAGAAGATCTTTATCCTAGGGAGAGACGTATTACCTAGATATGAAGTGCTAGACATATGGGAGTTTATTCTTATGTAGTTTTTATTTTTATATAGTCTCTCTGTATTTGAATGTGTGTTTAAGTGTGAAAGTTTACAACATGCAACAAAGTTTACAAGCGAGCAAAGTGACTCAAAGTATGCGTTTGTCGAGCGTCTGTACTTTTTCCTTTTGGGACGGGGATTGAGTCTTTAGAGAGCTTGACGACCCATAAGTGTTTTGTTTTGTTTTATCCCGAATTAGCCAAATGGGAATATATGTAAGGATAAATTTTCAATTGAGTTAATTTATATATATTGGCTTAATTCCGGACAAAACATTTTGAGTCACACGTTAGGATTTTTATGTTAACCTTTCAAGCCTATTATCAGTTTGATTGGAGATGTTGTGGTAAAGCTTTAAAGATTGTATCATCGTACCTTATTTCATGCCACATTTTATCTTTGTGTTTTCGAGGACCTCTCAGGTATAAATGCGTATGAATTCGAACCTTGAAATTTTATTTTTTGGGTGTTTGTTTTTATAAAATTGTTTGGAGTTGTTTTTGATAGATTTTAATATTAAAATATTTTTTATTATAAAGTCATTTGAATGAATTTATGGGTTTTGTTCGAACGAGTTTAGCAGTTCGTTCAAACGAACATCAAATGGTCTTTTTCTATTTACAGAAATAATATCGTTCGAAGCTCATTAAAATGAGATTATTTACTCGATCGAACGACTTTTGAGTTTGTTCGAACGAGGTTTTGTTTTAATTTAAACGAGTTTTCCCGAAAAGCGTACCGCCTTGAAAAATATGTTTTCTATATAAAGGGCTTTTGAAATTTATTTTTAAAGATACTTTGGAAAAATATTTTCTAATACATATCCAAAAGATCCCAAACCTTAGTCTCCCCCAAATTGTTTAAGATCCAAGTTTCATTTTTCTATATGCTTTGAGATCTTATTTTGTGGGAACTAAGAAGTTTATTCTCTTTATCTTGATTGAGAATCATTACGTGTGAAGGTTTTCATATAAGGTTTGCTATCTACACATGATGGACTCCGTGGTTTGGCGTTGTGGTGAGGAAGCGATGCGTTCATGTTCGAAATTCGTAGATGATTGCTAAGCCTGTTCGATGGATAGGCGTGTGTGGACTCAGACGTTGTGGCACTGCATAAGTGGACTCTTGCGTGCATTGTGGAGGATATGTTGAATACTAAAGAGTATCAAGGCTTATGAGGGCATTTAGTTTGTGTTGTAAGTCTACCGTTTGACTTGTGTAATTCCTCATAAGTGAATTTACATAACTTGGTCATCCCAGGTTTTTTCCGTTATGAGTTTTCCTTGTACATCTGCGTGTTGTGTGTTTGATCTTATTTTATTTGCTATCACCTAAATGCATTATTTAGGTTAAGATAAAATTGGTTAATCATTTATCACAACAACTTGGTTTAAAATTAATGCAAAGTTTTATTTGGGTTAATTTTGTTTAAGTTTAATATTTAATTTGAAAAGTTTTAAATTGAGTTTTTTTGTTTTAAATAATCCTTTATACTTTAGGGATTTCAAAAACATCTAGCATCGACCTCGCTGATATGTTTCAGAGATTCAACATTCACCTATTTAGTTAAGGTGTCAATTGTAGTGATCAAGAACTTTCGAGTGCTTAGGTTTACGAGGAGAGGTCACACGATGTCCATGCCCCATTGTGAGAAGGGACATAGACTTGTAAGAGGGTTTAACTATTTGCATTTGGGGCAATTTTGGATGAACCATATTAGATCCTTCTTTGTAAAAGGCCACCACTATCGATGTGAGATCACCCTAAACTGTCTTCGTGCACCTCACTAAAGATTATATCTCCATGATTTAGATGAATGTATTTGAGTAGGGGTGGTGAATGATCATCGAAAGAGTTTTCCCTCTAAATTAAGTTAAAATTTAGTCAACTGGATCTTTTGTTTGTGGTCCTCCTTGTGTCCTAAAGGAGATTTACACTCTTTATATAGGTAATGATGGGATCCATCCAACATGGGGCTGAATCGATCTGTATGACACTTGGATTTGATTTTGGTTCATTAATGATATATTCCCTAATATATTGAATCTCAAACACACTTTTTAAATTAGTATCAATTATTGAAGTTAGTGTGGCTAGAGTGTTAGCATCACTGTTGTCATTCCTCGACAACTTCTCGATTGATGTTGATATGAAGGTCTTGAGGATCTTTCTTTATATATCCTGGTAAATGAACATTCTGGGATCTTTGACCTCATATTCTCTGTTTACTTGGTTGATAATAAAATGGGAGTCGTAATGAATAACAATATCTTGTGCCCTGATAAAGATAACCATTTTTAGTCCGAGTATCATGGACTCATACCGTTCTTCGATGTTCAAACCATTAAACCCAAGTCAGACTGCTTGGTAGATGATGACAATTCTAACGCCAGTTACTTGTTCGTCATATACTCCAACGACGAATAACCTTCACTCGGCTATTTGATTAACTTGTTTGTTTTAGGTTGAATAACTCAAGGTTTATGCTCGACCGAATGAATTCTTGGTTTTGAATCCTTAAGAATTTAGCAATGAATAAAACCAATACTTGCCTTTTTACAATCGTCTAGGGATCATATATAATATCAAAACATATTGGCATTCTTTAAAACTTCTCAGAGAGGTAAAGAATTCAAGACGACTATGGCACAATCGTCAAAATAATATCATAACTTTTTTAGTGACATTACCAGCACTAAAGACAATTTCTTAATGGGTGTGCATATCCTTTATATTCAAGGAAAGTGTGGTTGACTTAATTGATCATTTTCTCTCTCTATATTTTTATCACATCAATGCTCCATCGGTTGCATGTTTGGAGACAACGAGGTACAAATGGAGATTCTCAACTCTGACTGGCATTAATAATAGTGGAGGAGATCACAAGTATTATTTTATCTTCTCCAATGCTTCATCGCATTCATGTGCCCAGATCATAGTATTTACCTTCTTTAAGGCTTGAACGAAAGATCGATACTTATTAGATGATCTAGTATGAATTCGTTGAGGGCCTTTAGGCTCCTAATTATGATATGGGCATCTTTGTAAGTGGTAAGATTCTTTATGTCCTGCAAGGCTTTGATTTGATCAGGATTAGATTTGATTCCTCTTTATCTCATGAGATATAATAATAATTTTCCCGAGCTAACCCCAAATGCACACTTGTAAGTATTCAACCTCATTTTATAGCGCTTTAGAATCTTGAAGGTGTTGGAGAGATCCTTGATGCCATTGGTTACATCTTTACTTTTGGCAAGGATGTCATCAATGCAAACTTTAATGAATTCACTGATCCGTTTCGCAAACATTTTTATCACAAGATGCTGGTAGGTGCCCCAGAATTATTGGTCCCTAATGGAGTGAATCTATAGTAGTAGAGATCCAAAGTGGTGATGAAGGAGGTATTCTCTTGATCGGGGACGAACAAGGGTATATGATGGTAACTCGGGTAAGAATCCATAAAACTCATACACTAATGACCTATAGGTGAATCGCCTAGACGGTCGATTATAGGGAGGTGAAAACTATCTTTTCGTTAAGACTTATTAAGGTTTATTAAATCAACATAAACTCTCCACTTTCCACTATTTTTTTTCTTCACCACAATCGTGTTGGAAATCCAATATAGTAACTAAACTTCTTTTATGGAGTTGACATCAAGAAGATTTTTAACTTTATCCTCAACTTCATTAAACTTTTCTGAAGATGACTTCATGGGCTATTTCTTGACATACCGACTTGTAGGACCCATTTGTAATTGGTAACAAACAATGGTTAGGTCAAATCCTAACAAATTATAGGGTCACTAGGCAAATATGTTAGCATTTATCTTGAGGAAATGAATGAGTTGGTTTACCTCATGTTTTGGTAATTTGGATCAGATTAGGAAGATCTTATCGAGATTTGATGAGTCTACGGGAATGACTCTAAGTTCATCCATTTCCTCCATCGCTGGTAAATAGTTTAGTTTTCTACATCTTCGATAAAGCTCTTTTTGGTTGTTATTTGGGCCGATATCCATTCGAGTTAACTTATTTTGTACTATTTTTGGGACCAACGTGATTATTCTTTATTATTAATTATATGCTTCAGCTTAGTCGCCTCTGATATCGATAATTCCCTAACCAGTCACGAACTTTAATTTTTATGTAGTAAGAAAGGCACAATATTCATGGTATGAAGAGATCCCCTAACCGAAAAGGAATTGTGCGGTGATTCCGATTTGATAACATGAAGCTAGATATCACGAATGGCAGGGTCGAGCTTAATCGGTCCTCGATGGAATTTCCACGTTACTGTTAAAATTTATGAGAGGACATACCTTTATATTTAGATCTAGGATGTTGTATCCAAGTTTGTAAAGTAGGTTAACATAGATTGTCTTTAAAGAACTCCCTTGATTAGAAATTATATTTTTACGTGAAATTAGCCTCTCAAAAGGTAAGGACTAAAACGTCTTTGTGGGGAAGATTAATGCCGACTAGATCCTCGTTAGAGAACATGATCACCTTATAAAAATAAATTTCCTTAGCTCTAGCTTATTGAGTAATGATTTAGATATATCCACCTATAATCCCTCTTGCACAATTACGGCAATCCTAACTCTCCCTTAAAGTTTCTTACCCGTGCATTAGGATAGATCGATGGAGCCATGTATGGCTATGATTATTCCCAATGAAGGCAGATCCTCATCATTTTTCTTCTTAGTAGTATTTACTCGACCTGAATATTTTATTTTAATAATGTCATCATACTCTTTGACATGGCCGGTCTAAACAAAATATTCAAAGTGATGTTTAAACATCTCTCAATTATTTATCTTTATGGCCATAATCATAGTAATAAGGGCACTATCAATTGGTGTCTTTATCATTTGGATCGTTCACTATATAAGGGGGCTTCTTGTAGTAGGGATTATCCTTTATTTATAAAAGGATATTATAGATCATCTCCTTAAAAAAAGTGTCCATTGCATGGTAAGAATTCGCGTTAGTCGTCATCTTAGATGTCCCCTAGGATTATTAGCTTTGCCTCCCTTTTTCATAAACGTCGGTTGAGCTTAACCCTTCAATGCTTTCTTCATGTAGTTCTTCTTAGTTGGATTAAAAGTATATTCAACCTGATTCTCAACATTGAGCAACTCGTTCATCACTTTGATATAGTTCTTAGTGTATGCCATCAGGTCGTCCATTGACGATATCGACTTCAAGGTGAGAACTTGATACAAATTGTTAGATCTAATAATGCCAGACTCGAAAGAATACATTACAAACTGCCCACTATAATTTTGAATCTCATCGAACAACTCCCACTATTATTGAGGATACTTCTTAAGGGACTCCACTTTCTTTATTATGAGAGCGATTAGGGAGTTGATATCCTTATCTGTCTTATGGATAATGATAAAGAGAGCGACAAAATATTCACCCAATTACTTCAAGAAGGAGATTGACGTAGGGGTTGGCTTCCCAAATCACTTAAAGCTACTCTCGCCCAAAGTTTATGGGAAGATACATCACATGAGGGCATCATGATAGTTCCATAAGGATGTTGATTGCCTATAATGCATCATGTGATATGTTGGATCAGTTTTACCATCATATGTTTTAATATTTGGATTAGAGAACTTCTTTGGGGGTTATGATAGTTCTATGTCAATAGTAAATGGGAGGCATACCCATGGACCAATGCCTTTCTAGCAAGATATTTTGGCTTTTATTCTTGGATCGGATTCAAACATCTTTTAAATTCCTTTTTAATAAAGTCACACATGTTAGAGCAACCAAAGTTATTCTTGGGAGGCTTGGATTTTGATGAACTATTTATGTGGTTGGATTAAACCATCCAAATCGATCGTCTTATATGAATTATGGATATATGGGCAGATAAGTGGCATAGTTGGGACCGATTACGGTGCATTATGCGAGACATTCGAGACCTAGATGCCCTATTATTGTGATTCGTAGGATGTATCCTTGGAGACCAAATTATCCTTCTTCGTTGGATTTTAAGGTTGTTGGAACTATACACACCCCCGTTAGATTACTCAGTCAATTATTTCTTTAATTTGGAATTTTTCTAGTCAATCTAATTTATATGATAAGTGTTCCCATGTGATCTTGCATCATTGGGAGGAGGAAGTGACATGTAAGGATTATGTTCGTTTCTTACGATTTGTACTTCAGATCACACATGATTCCTAACATAAGAATAAAAAGATTGATGTTCACTCATTATGACACGACGTTGGTATTTACAAGTGGTAGGATTAAGAGTTTTCATAAAATTGTAGGGGATATCAATAAGACAATAATACTAAATAATAGTTTGACCCACAAGTATAAGTGTAATAACAAAAATAGGCCAAATATGTACACAACCTGATAAGTCGACCCGCCTATGTCCACAAGGAAATGAAAGAGAGGTTTGTATCAGATCAATGAGAGGAAGACATTTATGAATGTTAGAGAATTCTAACTAAGAGTCAAAGTCGCAAGTAAAATACTGTGAATTCTACACTTTTGACATTGGGGTTTCCCTATTTGTGGATGCAAAACTCCTAAGTATATCAACTATTGTCTTAAGATTTTTTAATGTAGTAGACCTATATCTCTAACCTTATCTCTTAAGTTGTTGAGTTGTAATAGGATTATAGATGGTTATATTATCTTGATACCCGATGATTCGCCCTTAACTAGTCCATAATCGTTGGATGATCGGGACGTTACTATTTCCCAGGTGTTATGTACCATGCCACGTGGACTACCCAACTCTTAATCCCTCCAAGATCCTGCCACTTGGAAATAATGAAGGGCACCGAGAGTCCCGAAGATTCGAATGTGATTAATTTGAAAATGTTATATTTCTAATTTAGTTACCTCTCTAATGTATTTTGTTTAATTTAGTTTAGTCATCATAATAAAGGTTATTTATTTTATATTTCATTCTACTTAATTTGTAATTTTTCTAAGTGGTAAACATTTACTCACCCCCAAGAATATTTATTTCAATACAAGTTTTATTATACTTAAATTGATTTTCCTTATCTTAACTGCACTAACACATAGCAATCGCGTTTCCCAGACAGTGCAAAAGATTTAAGGGTGAATCCCTTAGTGCAAGTTGACTTGAAAAATAACAATACATGTTTTTTTACTTGACACAAAAGGGCCAAAATGCTTAGGAAATAATAAAAGACCTATGAGGGATCCTTAAGCAAAAATGAACCCGACTAGGCTTGTGTGACACCCCGCCTAATTAAACATCGGGTGATCAAGCCTTTATTAAATTAAAACAGGTTTCTCAAATGGTTCATTCTTAGCATCACTGTCGAAAACTTTTTAATTACTAATCCCCTAAGTGAAAATTAGACTGGTGCCAAATTTTATCTTTCTTAAAACAGATAAATCAACCATGAGGAACAAAGTATAACAATCACATGCTCTACAACCCAATCCACAAAGTATAAGTACAAAAGAATGAGAGTATCACCGAATAAATAATCTGCTAAAAATTGAAAAAACAATAATAGAACAACCACTAGTCTGAAACTAAACATCCGAGACTGATACCGGACCACCAGTCCATACATAGAATAGTGTGAGATCTTGTACTAGGTCTGAATGAAAGATGTCGTCTAATCAAAATTCTGTAAGCATCCACTGTGCTACAGCTTCGAGTCCCTGGAATGAAATCATCCTACATGGCATCCTTGTGGCTGGACACCTAAAAGGTTTTGAAAATATTTTATAGCAAGAGTTAGTACTCAAAACATTTTGAAAATATTTAGCAAGTGTTTATCACAATATAAAATACGGTTATTGATTACACATATTAGGTTATCGTACACTCTCTTGAGTTTACTCACCCCTCATCTTTTGTGCACACCTAACGTTCTACACATACTTTACCTAGCCATACCTCCCAAGCTAATCTAAAACTAAAGTAATCAACTGAACTTATCTGCACCTAAGTTCTCGTGTCGCCCATATAGTACATCCGTTTCACTAACATCTCGCGTATGTTAATTAACTCTCAAGTGACATTTCACCTATGTTCTGTTTCAAGACTTCTCATTTAGTTTCACTACTAAGTTACTACAATTCTCACAATTTTTATCTTTCCACTTGTGTAATTAAGTTTCACTACTTAAATTACTAGTAGATATTCTCTATTTAAAGGTACATTTCGTAATTAAGTTTCACTACTTAACTTACCAATTTGATATGTATCATTAAACACATCATATATCCATCTACTAATACACAACAGTAGAATATCATTAAGTGTATATATTTCACACACAATATATACTAAATATCAGTTATTACTATTATGTCGTTCTGACACACGTAAAGGACTCTTGTTTCGGAATGATCCATCGACCCCAAGTGAGAATTGGTTCGGAATGATACATCGATAATTATTTATATACACATATTCTGGCTCGGACTCTTTCATCACGCCATCAGTTCGAAGGTTTGGTTCGGCATTTTACATCGACCCCAAACATATGATAACCCAATGTTAGTTCAGAATACTCCATCGACCCTAGCATATAATAACCCTATGTTAGTTCGGAATAATTCATCGACCCTAACGTAGTTAATTTAGGTATACATATCTCAACCTAATAGTTCATAAAATTTAGTAGGTACACACCTGACCTATCAATCATACTTGTACGTAATATAGTATTCTCTTATATTAACAATAATTATTTGCTTTACAAATTTATTTCACTTTCTTATTAATTCGAGTATTCACACAACTCTAAGGGTCCTAGTTACCCCTTGTTATATCAATTCAGTAGTTACCCTTGTTAACCTACTGACTCAATAAATTTAATCTCGCTCATGCTTTTCTGTAATCATATTCTTATCGTCTCGAATTAGAATACGTCACAATCAAGCCTATGAATCTCCACTTTAATTCTCTCACAAAATTAAAGTCCAACACTCAATCATAGACCTACTTCAATATCATTATTCCAGAAATATATTTCATTAAGGTCCCAAACACTTCCGCGATAAATTTTTTGTCATTTGAGTCTTAAAAAAGAAAGATTTTACATTTTCTCGCAGCTGAAACGAATCATAAATTTTCTGCCAGATTAAACACCCTCTAGTGGAATTTCGATTTCTCCCTCTACAGAACTCCGATTGACCTGATTATAAGTTTGTTGGAAATCTAAGAGATGTACCTTTCCATACATCTATGATTCACACTCTAATTCGAAGTACAACTCAAATCGTACACGTTTAAAGTCACGTCAAAATTCTGGCAGATTACTATACTGGCAGATCAAACACCCTGCAATAACATGTCGATTACTCCCTCTACAGAACTCCGATTGACCTGATTCCAAGTTAATTGGATATCTAATAGATTGAAATTTCCATATATGTATGGTTCACACTCTAATTCGAAGTAAAATTCAAATGGAATACGTTTAAAGTTATCTAAAAAATTCTGGCAGATTGACATCTTGTGTTCATCAATTAAACCCTAAGTCATTCAAGATTCATGTTCTTTAACCAAGAACTCATAAATATTCTATGTTAATCATAAAATATATTCAAAATTTATTTTATCTTTACTTAGGGATTCATTCTACATGCAATCCTACCCAAATATATGATCAATTCTTACATTTAATTCAATGTTTTTTAATAGAATCAACCAAGGTATTATAACTTGAATTTGATTTGTAATAAAAACTTGCCTTGACAGAGGGGTTCTGATTTCATAGAGTTGATGATGGATTGATGCTTCTCTTCTTCAATCCTTCCTCCTTTGGCTCCTAGGATACAAAATCCAAACCCAACCTCTTCAAAAGCATCTTCTAAGCCTTGAGAATGATTTTCTCCTTATCTCTAATTGTATTGGTATTTACATAGGTATTATAACCCTAAATCCTCTTTCATACGGCTGATAATAGACTCTCAAATCCGTAGGTCTCAATACCCTCACATGTTAAAAGGCCAAAATGCCCCTGAACGGTTTCGATTTAGTCTAAAATTACCCCGGGACTCAACTAGTACCCCCGGGTATACTATTTTGACTAATTCGACCCTTCCGGACTCATTTGTGACCTCTAAATTATCATTTGAGTCACTTAAAAATATATTACTTTTTCTCACCCCAAAATAGTCTACACGTGCTAAGTAACTATTTACTACTCGCGCTAAGTAAATAGAAAGAGGCAATATTAATAAGTATTTATCTCTCGATTAATACTCCATAATCACAATTATTAATAAATCTCAGTAAATTACTTTTCTGGCCTAATTTAAATCAAATCGTATTTTCTCATTTAATTCTCTAATTTAATTAAATAGAAATACTCAGAAATACGGGGGTATTACAGCTTGTCAATTAAAAGACTAGATGGGGGAAGCCCCTCGAATATATTCATTCTCACTGACTCATATTATGCTTAAGGTTGTGGGTGATAACACCTCCTAAAATGTAAGCACAAAACCAAACCACATAAGAATGTTGAGATGTTTGTGTATTAAAGTAAATTGTGATCTTTCATTAAAAACTTGGATAAGTTACAAATATTTCTTTACAAAATAATATGGACCAAACAAAAAAAGAATAAAACCCCTATTAGTAAGGGGAATAATAGGAGACTTGGGATATGATTATCTTCATGAGGGACAAAGATTTCTCGATTTTGTTCATGACCTGGTCAACATGGGATGTAGTGAGGAATATCATCTCTACCATTGTATTCTCATTAATTAGTTTGATGAAGACTGCATCTACCAAATCCTATGAATCTTCATGACCCAAAGGTGGTGTATAGTAATTGGATACTAGTACCAAAGTTCAAAATCCCTAGAAATCTTAAGAACACATAAGGCATTTAACTACCATCGTTTATAGAATTACGCCTTGATATCCTCAGCATAGTGAGGGTAATTAATGATTATCTCATCATACCCATCCATCCACACCTCGCGAGGACCTTCACAAAATTTCTACCATAAAGTTTGGTACTTATCATTGGCTAACTAGGTTGGTGTGTAATTTTTCCACCTCTTCCAAAAGGGCAACATTTTCAGCCTTTATCAAAGATCATACTCTAAGGGATCCATCAATCTCGGAGAGACATTCTGTAATTGTCCCTATGTTGTCGGCATTAACCAAGCCAATGCATAGAAAAGCCTATTGAATAACAAGATAGTGTAACCTCACTCGATTGGATGTCTGTACTCCTGTGATAAAATCCTACTCATCGTTTCTTTTCTCGATCAGGGTGAATGATGAGGAACATGGATTGCTATGGGATTGAAAGGTAAGAAACAAATTAAAAAGGTTGTTTTAGGTCATCTAATCATAAAACCACATGTATATAAATAAGGTATAAGCAATTGATGACAAGGAAAAAATCTTCTTCATTCAATTCTTCCAAAAAGGGGGTATAAGCTATATAAATACATCAAAAGAAGAAGGATGAAATGACAAAGCATGAAAAAGAAGGGCTTAATATGTAATTGGTGCTGGCTTCTTATTAGTTACACCAAACTTAACCATCTCTTTATTAACAATTCCCTCTCCATGGAAATACACATGAGGATCTTGAGGCTAGTGCACATAGTAGAATTTGGGGGAGGAGCGAGCTTCAGTCTTAACAAGAGTAGAACCATTTCTCAAATAATTATTTATGGTCATACTTGAGTTATTGTTCGGCATGCTTAAAGACAATAACCTTAACCTTGAACATGATGCCCTTATTGATGCTGATCTCTTTATGCTCTCTCTCATGAACAGTATGCTTAGAACTTTTGCATAGAATGATACTTGAACACTATCTATGGTCCTGATGCTTTCCTCAATATTCTTACGAGTGCATTGAAATGGATAAGTCAATTTATGAATGAAGATTACCATCCCTTCCACTGGTTCCTTATAGTCTCCTAATTGATGGGTGTGATTTGCTTTCCCTTTATCACATTTTACTAACCTATATAGTCATTGAGATTGCTGATTTGAACAAGATTGTATGTATTGTTTCAGCAATCAATGTTTTTTTGGTCTTATGGTCGTGGTCTTTGTAATATGTTCACTATATCTTATTGAGCCTCTTTTGTGGGTTTCTCCCATGTTAAGAGGACATTTGAAATTTACTTATCCTTTGCTTTGTCATTTTATTTCGCTTTATTGGAACATTTCTTTCTATTTTCAATCCTTCTTCTCTAATAGCTCCACCTATCGTAACCTTTTAAAATACATATTCGTAGTTTTCTTAGCTGACTGAGTATCATGTTCAACTATTAGGAGTAGTAGAGCCTCTACCTTGGCATACTTTTTGATTTCTACGAATAGGAGATCCATAGTGGTGATATATTTCTTGATGTAAGACTAATATAGATCTTTCTTTTATAATATATTGAATTTGAATAAGGAGATAACTGACTACTCATTACAATTGTTTATCACATTATAAATATCCCGATGTCATTGAGCATTATTCCTAAGGGGTTTCTCTTTGTTCCTTTAAACTAAAATTTAGGTTTCCACCACATTAATGGCCTTAATAGTGTTGGTGAACCGATTAGTGAATTACTCATCCATTTCTAGAAAAATAATGATCTACCTAGGGGTTATCTTATAAAACGAATTAAGGGAAATTTCACCAAGATTTGAGGAGAAAACATGGCACATAAATGCATTAGGTATTCTATAAATATTTGGATTTCCTGTAATGATGAATGCGATTAGTGGTACATCCGTTATATCTTTTCATCTCGGGAATAAAAACTTTATGGGTGGGTCAGTATCTTCTACTAGCTGGATAAATGGAAATACTTACCAACTCCTAAAACTAATCTAGATATGTAATTTAGAATACGAACCTTGGCCTCAAGGAATCGTTCTTCTAACTCTTTTTTATGAAGTCTCTCAAGTCCTATTTATCAAGTATCTAATCCTCTTGATGGGGTTTGCTGGGGATTATATGTTGTCGTGACTCTTTAGTTAGGCCGACTACTATAGACTATTTCTAGATTCTATAGTGGTACTTCCACTTTGGTATAGTTTTTGTTTGTATTGGTACTCAATGAACATATCAAATAAAGAGGGGCAGTATAAGGCCTTTTTCGGTCTGGGAAAAGCAACGAACTCTAGAAGATAGGGCTTTGTTCATCTTTGGACACGAACTTTATTCCATTCTCAATAGAGCCCATCCTAAAGATTGAACGCTAAGTTATCTTATTTTCATTCAATCTAAGACAACATTGATAGCTTGTAGCCTAATCCAACCTCAAATTCTTCCTCATTATCTCTCAAGCTTCCAAAAAAGCTCCCCATCCATTTCTTAATTCGATACCAGTCATGATTCCCTACCCCCTTTGGTCGAGGTGTCCATATTTTTGATACTCATCTCGAAAGTCATCTTGGGATGTTGAGCGAGATAGAAATAAGGAAAGGTTTTCACCACCTCCTTACATGGTTTGATTTCCCTCCTCCTCCGATGATCTATCTACTAGTTCGTTGGTTGATCCATCCGCTCAATGTTTTTTATTTTGATAGCCTCCTCAAAAAGAGGAGAACTAGATGGTTTTAGCAATACACTCATTAGATTATTATAAGCATTGACTCTTCCGTCCATAGTGGGAATTCTATTTTAAAGGATATTTGAGAGGTCATGCCAGGTGTACATTTTCGAGTCATGAATTTCTGTATGAAAAATGTCTAAGTAGTTTTTCAAAATAGAGGAAATTTGGTTTAGTCTTTCTTCCAACTCGATATCGCCACTAAGATTTAATTAACTTTTAGGAGAATCCGTAGGGACAATGTTTATATTATTTTCTATTATATGGTGATCTCCTCTCACTTCCATGGGGTTGATCTGTCTTCACATAAAAACTTTTTTAGAATTTGTAGTTCTTTATTTCAGATTGTATGTTTAGGGGGGCCTATTTCCTATGGATCCAGTCACTTTTCTTTGTACTGCTAAGGGGACCCTTTTACCCAGAGGGCTGTCATTTTTCTAATCTTGTACCTAACCCAGAATTTAGGGTTACCCATTGATCAACTCGGTCTGATCCGGATGCGTTAAGTGTGAAATGATATGACATAACCTAAATATCATTCATAGTTCATTTTAATTGATTTAAATAACCAAGTAAGCATGCAGTTCCAATTTTAAAATATATAACATAATAATGACAAGTGTGGAAACCGTTAGGAAATATCATGAATTTAAGTGATTAGAGCTACTAGCGTAAGAATAATAAATTACTTATACGTAAAATTCTTTTAAAACACGAAATGTCAATTAACCTATCGTAACAAAGGGAACAAGGTGAACCAAAGCCCAATAGGGATTCCCAACAAAATACGACACATAAACGAATGGCAGAAAGAATGAATTCAATACTATAACTTGTATAATTCTACCAAACTCTTCATGCAACTCTTATATAGTATATACATTAACTACATTTCCTTTCCAAAACGTTACCTTTAAATTAGGTTAAATACCATTAACCGTGTATTCCTAATTTATCATTTTATTCCAAAAATAGTCCTTTGATCCATTAACTAACGTGGTTAATTTTAGGAATATTCGTACTCTTTGATTATCTTTAAATCATCCGATTTACTTTAAAAATATGAATTTATACTTAACTTAACACACGCCCAGAGTTGCTTAAAATAATATTTCAACACACGCATGCACACACCTATATTTGTAAAAAACTATTTTTACGTATCTTTGTCAAACTTTAGGAATGTGCCCCCGCCCTGGGATTATTCACACATTAATTTATTTTTGATTATATCAAATTTATCCACCCCCACATGCCAAACTTGGGATTATGCCCCACTATGTTGTCGTCCAGTCAATCGATTATTAACTCTTTACTTTTACTCCTTTTCGAAACACATTAAATTACCCACACATACCCGTGTTAAACCTGGGTTTATGTCGTACTATGGGGTTACATAACCACTCAGTAGTTATCCTTTTTGTTCTTTTAATTTATAACATTAGTTCCTTCATTTTTTTATATTTCGGGGTTCACCAATTTACTTTATTAAATATTTACCCGTGATTGTGGATGGTGTTATTTAAAAACCTAGAATATAAATTCCATAATCATTTGTTCACCAATTATTCCTTTCCCGGAGGTTACCAAATCCATACCTTTATAAAAAAAATTATCCTGGAGTTCATTGAATTCCATTTATGTTTACGGGCTTGCACATTATACCATAAATGTCGTAACCATTGCTTTACTGGCCCATTGTTTTGGGTCTAAGCCAAAGTCGAACCCTATGGTTTCGAGCCTTTCTTAAATTCACCCCGATAATCCTCTGTGAAAAACTCTTTCACTTTTCATTAAGTTCATTTTCTTACAGTCCAATCGTTGTTTTTAACAAAATACATGGCTTACACTGCATATAATAAAATACTCGGCTGACACCGTATGTTACAAAATATCTTGCTTGCCGTCGCATTTATTACTTGTAAAGTTCCATTTACACTTTAACATTTTATACCCGGCCTACCGGACAAATCATGTAAAATACTTTATGCGTAATTTACATTTTTTATTAATACTATTTACTCAAACTTGCGTCTATTCACTTTCAAACTTTTTAGGGATAATTATTTTAACATAACATTTAACATAAATTTCTTAATTTCTAAAATATCAAGGTTATTTCGTAATTTCTTTATAAAGTTAGAGTCCAATAATAGTTAAATGTTAGGGACTAATTACCAAAATTATAAGTTTAGGGCAATTTTATTAATATACCAAAGTCTGGGGTTATTTTGAAATATTTAAAAGTCCAATGGCTAATTTACAATTATACAATTTTCACCAACTATTTTGCAGTTATCCAAAGGTTCGAGGGCTATGTTATAATTACCCAAAATTTCAGGCTTGTTTTATAATTTTCCAATTGTAATACCTCACATTTTCTATACATGATTTAAATTATTTAAATTGTGAAATTTATCTTATGTGATTGTTGTGACATATGATTTATTATTTATTTTTATGTGTTTTATAATTTAATTGTGAAAATGGAATTAAAATATAGTAATTCATTAGTTAAATTATTGGAAGTGAGTGTGTATTATGGGCCTCTACGGAATCATCAGGGACTAGGTGTCAGGGTTTTTCTTATTTGAATTATTCCCATGGTATTGGGTCTCATCGATCGTGAAGTAGTTTCTTATAATGTCATGTCGCGCTTAATTAATAAATAATTAAATAATTGATAATTGAACTAGTAATGACTAAAACATTAGTTTGTTAATATCGTAATTCGGCCTGACTTTTGGGACATGTAGAATGTCTGTTTATGACTTAAAATGATTGATTTTAATTTCAATGGGTTGGTATATGGCTTGGGTGGTGTTTTGGGCCATTTGGAGATGTATTTAGGCTCATTGGACTGAAGCCCAGATGGGGCCTAAGCTTAATTTCATGATCAATACGCTTAAAAGATCAATAGGTTAAAATAATTCCTTATTAGCAACTTTGGAGCGGAACCCTAAGGCTAGAGAGAAAAGGCATCCTAGAGATAAGGAGAATTGGAGAGCATTGGGTAAGATTGGATAATTATGGGATCAGGACAATAGAAGTACTTGTCCAGCTTCTAAGAATTTGAGCACTAACAAAAAAGGATTTAATGGCACCACATAGGTCATCTTTAATAATTTCCCAGCACTTCAAATAAGAAACTCCCCCAAAACTATCTGGACCAGGGCCACTATCAACATTAAAATCTGTTTTGGATTTAAAAATTTCTTCATCAGTGGGGATCTTAGTCAGATTAAAATTCATATCCTTAGTTAATAGCTTAGGAATAATATATAATAACTCATCGAACTATAGGTATCTTCTACCTTGTATCTATCAATGAAGTGGTCCACAAAATTCTTTTGTATATCCTCATTTGTTGTCATCCACTGATCTTCTGCATTCTTCACTTTGTGAATGGAAATTGCAACCATTTTAGCCTTAACAACTGAGTGAAAAACTTAATGTTTTGATCACCTTCTTTGAGCCACATTATATTAAACTTTTATTGCCAATATATCTCTTCTTGGGCTAAAGCTTTATTGAGACCATTTACGGCATTCTGCATCTCTAATCTAGGTTGAGGAGAAGGGTTGATTTCAAACTCATGGCCCTCCATCAAAACTTCATCTTTAAGTTCTTGGACATTTTGGAAAATGTCTTTGAAGTAAATTTATTCCATGGTTTCTGCTAAACTTTAATTCTTTTCATCTTCATAAAAAAATTCATCATTGGAGAGGCTTGAGAAGTGGAAGTCCATGCTTGCTGAAAAACTTGTTGAAAGGAAGGATGAGAGATCCACATTCTTTGGAATTTGAAAGGCCTTGGAGAGAAGTTATGTGAACTCTTTATAAAAAGAAGGAGGGGGCATGGTCACTGGAGTTCTTAGATAGGTGGATGATGCTAGAATTTGGAAAAAGAGCTTTCAAGTTAAGATTACATAACGCTCTATAAAGTCTATCACAAATTTCACTATCTTCAAATTTAAATTTAAACCAAATTAACCTAGACCACTATATCCCATGCCAAGAATACCACATTAATTATTGCAATCATTGAACTCCTCCACTAATTAATGATCAATGAGATTGCCTCTAATTTTTTCCTCTTGCTTAGTCACCACATTAAAGTCTCCAATGAATAATTGAGAATAATAAAATAAACAACTCTTGAATTTTAAATCCCTCTAAAGGTCAAGTCCCTCATACTTTGTGAACTTAGCATAAATAAGAGTCAAAATGATCTCTTGTGGTAAATTGGGATGCCTAATTTTAAGAGAAAGACGTTGTCTCTCATCTTTGATAACTGACACGGTGATCCCTAACCTCCAGAATAACCACATTTTATTAGATTTGTTACTTATCACCTCATCAAATTTCTAGTTAATTAGAAACCTTTTCATCTTCAATGGATTAGTCTTTGGCTCCAAAATGGAAATGGCAAGTAAATAGTAATTTCTGCTAATATTTTTAACTCTTCTACACTTAGGAGTTTTTATTATACCCCTTGCATTCCAACTAATGATATTAATCATTGAGAAAATTAGAGTTTAAAATTACTAGTCACATTGGATTTAGCTCTTATTATCCTTCTAAACAAAAGGTCACCTGACATGTTATTGGTCTTCACATTAGGCTGCACCTTTTGAGTCTTGAATGGATGATATGAAATGAAAACTTCTTTAAGTTTCATATTTCTTTTAGCTTGACCTGCTTTGATAGTGCTCCACTTTCTTTCTAATAATCTAGTAAAGATAATAAGCTCCTCTTGCATAGGGATACCGTTATCCTTCTTCTGATCTGAGTTAGACATATAGTCCTTGTGCTTAGCATGGTGGAAATCATAATCATCTATGTCTAATGCTCTTCTAGATAATATAATATGATCCACTACTATTACTTCCTCAGGGGTAATTTCATAATGTTGGATCTTGGCTATATATTATTCTATTATTTAGGAACTAATTGGGATATTGACTTTAGGTGACTTGAGAATAGGATCTTTTGAGGGAATATTGGGAGAGTCATCAATGGTAATATAAATAGGTTCTTGGATTAATTTATGATGATCATAGATAGGTTCTTGAGGATATTCGATAGGAGCATGGAGGGTTTTAGTACGTTCAATAGGTTATTGGGTGGCTTCTTGAGGTTTAGGTTTAGGGATGGTTTTCTGTAAGGTTTGTGTAGGAAGTTTAGGTTTGGTTTCTTTCCCACCATTCAATAATATACATGTTCCTTCTTCATGGCCCTTATTTAAGTAGTATGTACTTTACTTAGGTTTTTTTTAATAGATTACATCCTGTTAAAATCTACTGTCACCTATACCAATCCATACTCTCTTAGGCATCTCTTTGGTTAGGTTGATCTCCACACAGACCCTAGCCATGATAGGTCATGATTGATTCACAGTTGAAGAATTCATTTTAAGAGGTTTACCAATGAGTTGGGCAATCGAGAAGAAAGATGTTTAAAAAAAAAGTTGAATAGGCTAGTTAGGGAGATACATCCAAGCTGTAACTACTGGACATTCTTGATCAGGTCTATAATTTGGAGACTAATTGAATGTACGCATTAGGTATGTACTAAGGTACCATTGTCCCCTTGTCCATAGTCTATCGAAGTCTTCTTCACAATTAGAGCTTGATAAGGAAATGCTTATTATCTATTAACCCAACTGTGCATGATTGCTTGAGATTGAAAGCAATTGAAAATGAGGGAAACATTTCTTATTTCATCCATTGCAAGCCTCCCATGTGAGAACTTGCCTACTATCAAATATTTGAAAGGGTCTGTAAGAGCTTGTATATCCTCAAGAGAGAAGTAAACAACGGTTCTCCTCTGAATATTGATGGAGTTTTGAGTTCAAGTTCTTTGTTATCAACAACACTAACAAAGAATTTGGCCCAAATATTAGGTGGATCAAGAGGTTTAGGGTTCATATGGTTAATTTTCATGGACATGGAAGTCATGCAAACCCTAGGAAGGGTTTGAAAGTTGAGAGAAAAGTTGGATAGGGTGGGTTCCCAATTATCCCTTTGTTTTTACATACATATTGACATTTAAAATCATATAATCAAAAATTAAAAAACATGAAATAATTAACTCCCTGAATTAAAAATTGAATCCCAAGTTATAACCGATATTAATAAGGCGATATAATGCATTAAATCATAAACATGAAAACAACATCGAACAAACTAATTAATATAACCGGTGATTAAAAAAATAGCACTTATAAAGCATATTAACAACATATTATTTTATCTTCACAAAACATTATATTACATCATAATACATAATTGCCACAAATTTAACATTGCAATATTACATGTTCAGATTTTGTTTTGTGAGGTGATTAGGCATAAATTCTTCTGAATTTATCCCCTTAATTTAGGAATTCTTATCTCCTCGAATAATGTAATTCATCTTAGTTTATCTAATTTATATGCCACTGATCTTTCTACATAGTATCTCGAGTTTTGTGCCTTTTTCATGATATTTAAATGTATTTATTGCTAAGTAAAAAAAGGAAAATTCCAAAGCAGAAGGTTGAATCAAGGAAGAAAAGTCAAAAGGGAAAAATGACAATTTCCATCAGGAATATGGACGAGAACCCAAAATGAAAGTTGAAGACCTCGAGTCTACAAGTGCGTAGGAAGAAACGACGTCCAAATTCGAGTTCTGGTGCAGAAGTTACAAGGTTCTAAAGATGAGAGAAGTAAAGAGAGGAGTTCTGGATGAAAACCTAGTGCGATCCGGATCTTTTAATTTTAAAGGATCCGAACTTGTTTGGCAGTAAGAACTCTGAATGATAAATAGGAGCGATCCGGAGCTTTTAATTTTAAAGGATTCAGACCGCCCCAACGTAGAAGCCTGACTCAAATAAGGGGACGATCCGAACCGCCCAGCCTTGCCGGTCCGGACCGCTTTGGATTTTCTCAAAATTTTATGATTGTCTCAATCTCTTGTAAATTTTGGTGACTATTTATTCATGGTTGTTACACAATATTAGGGGTTCGAAAAATTAGTTTTTCGAGTAGTAGGAGAAGGGTTTTGTAACCAAAAACCCTATCTTTGTAAAACAGTGAAGATTGAAGTTTATTTCTGGGATTTCCTTAATAGAAGTAATATTTTTCCCTTGATCCTTCAGTTTTTCTTTGAATATTTATTTATTTTGATGCAACACAATCTTCTTCTCCATTCTCAATATAGCATGATGTTTTGCTTTTCAAAAATTGTGTTTTTATTTAGTTTAATTATGTTCGACTAGGTTTTTAAGGGTTGGGGTGCATAAACCCAACCCGATGTAATTCATCCTAATGGGAAATAATTTTTTGACTTAAAATCTTAAAGGAATTATGTCGCGCAACTATCACAACCATAGTAGGACTTTTGATCTCGTTTGTCCTAGGTAATCGGGATGCTTGAAAGTGCGACATGCGTGTTAGTTAATGTGACACCCCTTTATTCTTGCCTTTGATTTTGTATGATGCGGGCTTCGTTCCTTCATATACCTAATGCTTAGGATTAATAAAGACCGGGTTCGTTTAAAGTTTTAATACCGAAATCTAGTATCCTACGAGGTGAATTACTAGGGTGTGGGGGATTGTAACCCGACCTATTGTTTCCATTCATAGTTAATTCCTTCATATAATTGTCATATGTTCTTAGGTTTGATAAACTAGTTGCATTTCAATAACATTTAATTTAGTTGTAGTTAATTTAAATCTGCATTTAGTTCGTAGAGATACTCCCATTCAAAGCATCTTTTCATTATTTTTAGAGTTAAGTTAGGATTTTCTATCTCTCCAACGTCGTCACGTCTCCACGTCCTATTTCCCTGAGGATCGATACCCCATCTTATCGGGTTTAGGTAACACCCCGCCTAATTAAATACCGGGTGGCCAGTCCCATACCAAATTAAAACAGAATATACAGTTGGCTCATTCTTAGCATCACTGTCGAAAACATTAACAACTCACCCAATACCCAATTAAGCTGGTGTTAAAAACTTTCCAAATTTTAATTTAACAAAATCCATTTTTAGTTTAAGAATAACACTACACATTTTATTCTACAAAACTGGTAACACAATAAATAACACAAAAGAATTTAAATGCAATTGGAATAAACATTCCCAAATAATATAAATCCTTTACAATAATCCCAACAATGTTGAATGCATTAAAAGTCCCGAATACAATAATATTTGACCTCGATAGAAAAGATAACTGAATCCTTTGGACGACATGCCCTAACTAAGAATACCGTGAATCAAAAGATGGAAGGCATCTAGGCAAAACTCCATAAATCCATAGCCTGTCATAATCCGCTAACGTTGGCGTCCCTATTTCTGGACACCTGATATAGAGATACAATAGAAGAGAAAATATGCAAGGAAACGGGTCAGAGCCCGAATGTGTAGATTATTTTAAAAACAGCAAGTATTTAACAAGTGCAATAAAGCATTTATTATGTACATGTTAGATCCAACTCTCTTGCAATTCTCACCTCTCAACTAGAGTGCACACTTAATGTTTCCTATTAACCTCCTAGTTAATGGTTCCTCTTTTCTAGTCTCCATATATAAATTCCATTCCCATATAATAATCCCCGTATGTCGCATACCATACGTCACCTTATTATTCATTTACATCTCTTCTTTATATGATTAGTTTCTCATTAACATGAATCATTACTCATTAATATGAACCGTTTCTCATTAACATGAGTTAAGCTTTTCAATTCTATAAGCATCAACATTTATTAACTTAATTCCATTATCTTGTTCTATTCACCATTATCTACAATTATCATCATAGATAGATTTAACCACAATATATTCATGTAACCATTTAATCCATTATATATATATTCATATATAATACGGCACCCCGAGTCATAGCTGTGGTGCAATGCATTACTCTGCTATCATGTCCCATTATCGCAGGTCGCCGAATAGGGGACTACAGGTTCGGTAAGATTTCACGAACCACAAACAAAAACAAATAAATTGGAGGCGAACATAGTTCTCGTATCGATGGGTCACGCACATACCTACGTACCCACAGTCAGCGGACTTATCAACTCCCCGATAAGTCTTTCATAGACCTATGTTCTCGAGCGACAAATCAAAGATCCCATGGATTCATCAGGATATGACTGCCCTCACGCGCAAACCTCCCACCGATAGAAAGTAAGCTAGGTATGTCATACACATAAATCAATAATCAATCAAATAGGTATTATCATACCTATAATATAATATCAATAAGGTAATTATCACTACCCTAAGATATTTCCCATACGTAGCATTATATCTCTTTTAAAATATCATATCTTTACTTCATAATTTAATTATCATCGCATCCTATAACATCTCTCCACTACCGACGTCGTTAAGGTTCATGCGCGGAGCGTCTCGCAAAGCGAAATCCAAACAAGGAACCCTTCCAATACATTACTACTTAACTTTGTCGATCGAGGAGGTCCGAAAACTTTAACTATGCAATCAGGATGACCTCATACCCTCTTTCAATCAAATGTGTTCTAAGCTCCCATCTCATAAGATTCAAATAGGTTTTTTTTTCCTCAACATATATTCAGTAAGAAGTCACTAATGTCCTACTGGTCCATAACATCATTTCTCCCAAATTACTACGAGTTAAATTCTCCTTTTCATTAAGGTTAAAATCGATAGTCTCAAATCTCTTATAAACACATCTTCTTTCACTTAGGATTAAACCCTCTTGTAAACTTAAGGATACCCAGGTGTTATATTAAATCACCCCTACTGGTCCTATCTTAAATCCTCATACATCCCCATTTGGAATTTTAACAAATGAATCTAGCAACCGAAATTCCATTCAATATAATTTTCATCATTTAAATCACTCGAATCCAAATCAATTTAATTCAAATCTTATCAAGGGTTTACTGATATTTTCTAGGTCCATAATATCCAAATAATAATCACCAAATATCCACAAAAGGTTTGGGATAAGAATCAACATTTAAAAAAAGAAACAACTTTACATAATCTGGGGAGGTCGATCGATCGAAGGCAGGGGTCGATCGATCGATCCCTCAGGTCCAAGCCTGGTTTTCTACATTTTCTGCAACTACTGGTTTCACCATTTTTACTCATTTAAACCTTCATATTGACCTCCAAAATGAGTTATGATTATTTCTACATGATATATCAACATATATGAACGATTTCCAATACTCTAAACATCCTAGAATCTTCAAGGGATTGGATTAAAAGCATGTTTCTCTCCTTATTTCCAGAAAATCATCAACATATTAACTTCAAGAACACTACAATGGTATTTCAGATTTTTCTTCAACATATTCATGACTATTTCATGGATTAATATCATCCTAAAACATGAGTTAGATTCCTATATCATTTCAGTTTTCCAGAAATCCATTTAATACTCCTTTATTTCTTCCATACAATAATAATCTTTTCTTTTCATATTATTCTAACATGGACAATATACAAACTTAAATTGCCATTATCAAACACTTGCCTTTAGTGTAGGTCTGATCCTTTGGTGTAGTATATTTCAGTTGGTTGTCCCTTCTCCGGTCAAACTCCGGTGGTGGTTGGTGGTGGTGAACCTTGGTTCTTGTTCTTCTCCTTCCCAAGTGACTTTTCCCTTTCCAAGCACTCTTACACTCTCTCTAGGAAGATGGCTGCTCTTATTTTTGAAGAGGAGATGAATAACTCCCATTCACTTAATCTACCAATACTTATAATAGTGCCAAATCCGTAATCACTATTCATCCCCCCTAGAAAAATGACCAAAATGCCCTTTCGGGTTGTCTATTCATTCCCAAATGACCCGAGACTCAAAATTAACATCCAAATAGACTTTTCTGACTATTTCGAACCTTTCGGATGCAACGACGCAGTCGAACTGACTATTAGGTCGATAGAAAATAAATTTCCCTTTTTAATTTAATAAACTAGTCCCGACACGTCCCATACCGCGTCTGACTAAAAATATAAATTACCGAATTTATATCATACGGTCATCTCAATGACATCACATTCATATATTACCTAAATATCTTTAAGTAATATTCAGAATCATCCATTTTAATATCCACCGTCCGGATAAACCCGAATGAATTAATTAATAATAAAATCTAATTAATCCATTAATTTAAAATATAACCCATTTTAAAAGTCATTTAAAATTACGGGGTATTACAGTTTATTACTTTCGCGATCGGTTTGCACTTGAACCGTAATTAGCACGCACTTTAGACACAAATTGAGTCGTGTCATGAGGCTATTTAGTTAGGACCTACAATATCAAAACAAAAATATTCACAAACATTAATCTCAATAAATTACACATTTGTCGATATTTTTGGGGAGATAATTCAATTTAAAAACCATTGTGATATTATTAGCAGTCCTATGTGCAATTTCATTTCGCGCTTTTTGGCTCTTGCTCTTATTTCTAAAAATATGTTATCAACGTATCCCATTCTTCTACTTAATTTTGTTAAGTTACATTGGTATTTTATTTGACCAAAATCAATTTTAAATTAAATTAGAGATATATTTATCTAAATGTACAAATCGAGTAGTCCAAAATGTATTCATAATAAAAATGCTTAAAAAACTTAAAACATTTGCGACATGCCTCTTGCGTTTGAGTTTATAGGATGCTTATATTTTAATTAAAAAATGGCATATATCAGCGAAAATATGAGGAGAAAAATGAAAGTAGTTTAATTTAGCAAGTGCATTTAAGCCCCACATATAAGCCACCGCATTAAGAATTTAGCAATTCCACCCTTTCTTTTCCATTTTTTTTGAAGTACTTATGTATTATCCGATGTTACAAAAATATGTGTGCTAAAGGTTACAAGTATTGACAAAATTCATATGTTTATCCTATCTTTTTGTCAACGAGCATATAGAATTTACAATCTTCGAGTTCGTATCATTTGCCTTGCCTCGTCATAGCAACGATCATGGGTTTTGTCCATCATTTTTGATTTTGGGTTGTAATGTAGCCACATTCGTTTGACTTTAGATAGGTAAATCAACATGAAGTCAATGCTATTGTTATGATGCATAAGAATGAATATACGACCGTTTTCTTTAATGTTTTCCATTAGGACAACATACCAAAATTCATTTATCACCTTTTCATTTTCACCCTCTTTATTTCCTACATTTCGAAATAATTTAATATTATTAAATTATGGATATTATACCATCTTGAACAAAATATCGGATATGTGAGTTCAAATTTCCCATGCTAATGTAGGCATATATATGTTTTTGTGACTACCCATGTTGTTAAACTGGTATGACAATATTACAGAGTAAGAGTTAATCATCTTTTATAGAAATCATAAGATGAAACATGTTTGTCAGGTATGATTTCATAACAATTTTTAGGTATACTCAAGAAGTACCTGAATGCTTTATTACCTTTTATAGCCATTTCATTGATCATTTCTAACTGATAAGTAATACTATGTATAATAAAAGAATCAGACAACATACTAGATAAGCTACCCACATCACGACATGTATTTATATTCGAGTGGTCTTTGGGAAGAGCAAAACATTTATCAAAATGCAGGGTCACTATTTGTATGTACTATGATTAAGAAACCACTCATTTAGTGTGATCATATAATCTATTTTATAGATATTTGCGTGTACATACTAAAATGAGATAGGTTCCTCCTATCCTATTTTTTTATAAGTTCAACTGTACCATCTCAGATTTTACGATGCAAAGATATCCACAATTTTTAACAGTTCAACAATCGAGTTGTCATTCATCAATTTGTGGAAACTAATGACTACAGTCTGAAGACAACAACTATGCAGTCATTTAAAGTTTTCAAAGTCATTTAACATTGAATATTGTAATTTATCTATGCCATCATTTGACAAAAAAATTACAAATTCAAAAGTAAAAATTATAAAGATATTTTCACAAATATGTGTAATATTGAAATGTAATCAAGTTATATTAGAGGAATTGGATACATAAAGTCACAAAACATCTAGTAAGTACACATAGAAGATTGAACTATTCAGATAGAGAAAATATTATGATTGAGAAGAATATTAGGAATGAACTCTTTCAGATTTGTAAATGATTTAAGTATTGGGTCTAGTAACAAAAAGAATATGATGTAAGATTTTTAACAAATCGAGTTGTCAAAACGAGACTGATTATAAAGAAAGCTATTTTTCATCACCGTTAGGTATCTAGTCCTACAATATGAGACTTTTTAGGGCACGATCCTGGCTATTTTCCTTTTTTTATGTTAGCTATATATTGTACAAGTAAAAAAAATAGGTATAAAGTCAAGGCCATGAATACATAAAGGAACCTGTTAGAAACCATCAATGAAGATTCCATTGATCATTTAAATTTTAACACAGGATAGGCAAGAGTGTATAGAGGAGAATATCATTTGATTCACTATTACCGAGTGGTTAAACATTACCGTCTCTCTTCTAGTGGTCTACGTAAGAGACTGATATGAGTAGCGCTCTATAACATAGGTAGTTTTTGAAATGAGATACCTGAGGCAAGTAGTTCCTTGCTACAAGACAACGAAATTTTAATCCATGAATCAACAAAATTTGTAAGCACATATGTCCCTCAGATTTCTTCTACATATAAAATGTGTAAGGACAAATTTTTTATTGATTCTATTTGTATATATTGGTTAAATTTCAGACGAAACATTTTGAGTTATAGGTTACAACTTCAGTTGCTTTACCTTTCAATCATATGACATGCTTATTGAAGGAGTAACAACCTGGTAAAAAGATCTACATCGTTGTGATATGTTTTGTGCCATGTTTTCTCTTCAAATTCTAAGGATCTTTCAAGTATAAATGCGTATATATTTTGGATCCTTGGATGTTTAAATTTTGAGATTTGGTTTATAAAAATACTTTATAAAATGTTTTAATATTAATTTTAAACTGTTTTAAAAATAACGCCAGGTCATTCGAATGATATCAGCATTGTCATTCGAACGAGTCTTTGAACCTCGTTAGAACCGGTTCCATCAAACTTCCAATAAGAATGGGTTTTACCTTTTCTGTTTTCTCGTTGGAAATCTCGTTAGAAGTATGTTCGAATGAGATTTAGGGCTTCGTTTGAACAAGCCGATGCATTTTTCAATATTTTAAGGTTTTCTTCAAAGCTTTTCATCTTTATCTTGATTTTTGAAAATTTCCTATATATAGGAGTGCAGTGCAATATTTTCTATTGAGAATTTTTCATTCATTTTGAGTTCCAAAACTCTTGCAAAAATCTCTTTGTGTTTACCCAAACCCTTTTTTCACCCAAACAGTTTTAAGGTCCAAGTTTCATTATATGTATGCTTTAAGTTCTTATTTGTGGGAACCAATAATGTTTATTCTCTTCATCTTGTTGAGAACTTATTTGGTGCGATGGAATCCATACTTGTTGTTTACACACGGTGGGCTCCGTGTTGTGGTGTTGCGGTGAAGAAACAAGTGATTCCGTGTTCCAATCCGTAAATGATTACTGAGCCTGTTCGATGGGTACCATGGCATGTGTGGACTCACTCGTTGGGGAACTACGTGAGTGGAATCTTACGTGAATTGTGGAGGAGAGGTTGAATATTGAAGAGCGTCAAGGCTTGTGAGGTCATCAAGTCTGTGTTGTAAGTCTATTGTCTATCTTATGTAATTCCTCATCATAGTGATATGCATTGGTTGGGCTATATGAGGTTTTTACCATAAGGAGTTTCTTTGTACACCGGGGCGTTGTTTGATTATTTATATTACTTTATCCTGCTATCACCTAGATGCATGTTTAGTATAATATAAAATTAGATATAACTAGCTTACAAAACCTATGTTTTATATTAATGCAATGTTTTAATTTGGGTTAATTTGTTTCATTGAAATTAAAATTGAGAATTTTAAAATTAGTGGTTTGCATAGTTTTGCACCCTTTTCCATATTAGAAACCTTTTACACGTAGTTCATCAAGACTTTAAAATTGGTATGAGAGCATGAACACTAAGTTATCGGGTTGATCAGTAGTTTCGTATTGTTTAAGGGTTATTTGAGTATTGGTCTCTCTCTCTCTCTTTTATTGTTTGTTTATTTATCTTAATGGGTCGTCATAGGGATAAGTTGTCTGGCGTGTTTAGAGATGGCGATGATTTTGATATTCAAGAGGATTTTAATGAGCTTTATAATCACGCTAATAGATTATCTAAGTTGAATTTGAAACGTGCAAAAAGGATAAAATTTCTGGAGAAAGAGAGTTTGTGCTTAAAAGGTGATAAAGAATTTTTGCAAAATATTCAAACTCAACATGATATTCTGTTTGAGAAGCTCAAGGACATGAAACATGATTTTCAAAATTTAGAAGTGTCCAAGAAGGAGTGTGAGGTTAGAGTCTGAGTTTTAGAGAAAGAATTAAAGGACCCTAAAATGTTTGAGCCTAGGGTTAATGAACGTGCTGTAGAATACAATGATAAATTATTTGATGTTTTTAAGGCATGTGAGATGCTCTTAGGGATAAGTTTGCGTATATTGAGGGGGACAAGATAGCCTTCTAGGTATTATTGAAAATTTGAAGAAGGTGTCCCTAATATTTGATGAGTCTAAATTTTTACTTAAGTCTAGGATTTTAAAGTTAGAAGATGATATAAGATACTCAAGCAGTGATGGTATTGACTTCGATAATTCGAATTCTTCTGCTGTTAAAGCCAAGTCTGACGTTTGTTTAATAGTATCAACCATGGCCCAAGATGTTAGAAAAGGTCAACCCATTGATAACATTCCTCGTGTTTACACATGACCACATTGTGGTAAGAAATATCACCTTAGGATGTTTTGTTATGATCTTTGAAAATGTACTAGGAAGTTTTGATCTCGTGTCACCATGGTTCCCAAAATCGAAGCGTTGAGTATTCATCTATTTGGGTTAGATAATAAATTTTGGACGCATTAAATGTTAGACTGGTTAATTTTTGAATGCTTCCACACGATTCTTCTCATTACATATCTCATTATTAATTGTGTTTGGATGTTTACATACATTTTGATTTGACACGAATATTGCATTTATTCACCCTTATACTTATACAATTTAGCCCCCTCGGGTACCTTAATTCTTATATTTATGCTCGTTAATCAGACAACCTTCGATTTATATGTTTAACTTCTTGATGAGGTATAATTGAGCTTTATTAGGAATTACGGTGCTTAGTGTGAAGTTCGATAGCATTTTGGGAAAGTTCTGTCAAGAACCGCATGCACAAGGGAATTTTAGTCATTTCACCATTTGGGTTTCTAGCCTTGTGTCTTCACGAAAGTTGAAGCCTTCTGAGTCATCTTCACGTGGTCGTTGACGGTGAGGGATTCTGAGTCTAAACAAATAATTTACGGCATTTTTCGCAGAAGGGAACTAAAAGTAAATCAAAACAGGGGAAGGATCCAACATAAGCAAGTCTGAATTGATTTGGCTCTCTAGAGAATCGATTCGGTTCGAGCCAGTGCTCAAAATTCTAGATATGAATTGATTTGATTTCAGTACAAATCGATTCGATTTATTGTAGGTTCGAAGATTTTCCTGGCCGAATTAATCCGGTCCATTTTCGAATCAATTTGCCCATGTTTTTGCTCTTTTCTATATTTACTAGTTTGCCACTAGGGTTTTTGTATAAATAGTTTCTCTCCTCATTTTTATGAGATATCTTCCATTTTTAGATAGGTTAGTTTAGGGTTTGGTTTGTGGAGAGCTCACATTTCATCTCTCTTTGGGTCTTGCCCATTTGGGTGTTGTAAGTTATACTATTCATCATCCCTATCATTAATATAGTTGTTATTTCCTTACTTTCATGATTTTTAATTAGTTGTTTGTTTATTCGCTGTTTTCTTTAGTAATTAGTTGTTTTAATTAGTTTAATCATGTCAAGTACCTAGTTAAAGGGCTGGGGTCATGTTTTCGCCATTGATGGGTCTTGAGCTCTGAAAGTTAGGTTTTGTGTAAAATTGCGTTTAATTGAAACCTCGTGTATTAATGTTGGAATATTATACGTTTAACTTTCTTTGTCACGCAACGTTAGGGTTTAAGGTGATATTCTGAATTTAATCCGCGTGTGACCATTTTCGGTTAAATGTTTTATCTTGCATCTTTGGATTAGATTCCTTCATGTGTGATGTTAATGCTCAATTGTTAATGCTCAATTAAATGCTTTTGAATCGAAATTCTAACTATGCGTTGTTTAGCCCTTGGCGGGGATGTGACCCTGACTCTCATTTTATTAATATTGTTTTAGTATTTTTTCTCGCTTTGCCTTTTGTAACCATATCAAATTTTACATTTTTATTTGATAAATAATAAATCTATTACAATCTATCCAACATTCCCCGTGGATTCTCGATACCCGAACGGGACGTTGTACTCCTTTTATCGAGTGTAGTCATAGTTTAGTTTTTTTTATATCGCGGTCGGAAGAAGATAATAATGACCACCGTGTCTACATGGACGCTCGATTTCCTTTGCATCAAAATGGCGCCGTTGCCGAGGAGTGTTGTTATATATTGTAATTCTTTTATTATTTCGTAGTATTTGTTTTGTTATATTTGTATTCTTTATGTTCTCCTTTATTTTTGACTTGCGCTAGATTGTTTCGAGAAATTGAAATTTTGGTTCTTGTCGCTTTTATTGAATTATCTATTTTGGAATGTCTCGCTATAACTCTTTAGATAACCTTAATTGTTATGAGAATAGTTTTCCAAGTTACACACCCAAAACTATGCTAGAATGCCTACAAATTTTCGAAGATGAGCGTATTGAGCGTGAAATTTAAGAATTTGTACGTAATCCCTCATCGCCTTGTGAAAAAACTTTGGGAAGAGGGGAATCATATAGCTATGAGCAAACCTCTCAAGAATATGTCATGTATTCTTGTTGGTTTGATCATGAGTTAGCATTTAAAAATTGAATGACTAATTCGAGTTTTCTAAAGCTTCTTCTTTAGAAATAAATGACCAACTCGATGAGATTATTTCTTCTTTATAAAGCCTAATTGAGGTTGAAACTCGCGTTTCACCTCCACCCCTTTTTGAGGAAGAAATAATCAAGAGTGATCCAATCACTTTTGAATTTTATCCTTTTATTAATTCTTCTAATTGTATTGAGGTTAATCGTCCTTCGTTTGCTTTATTCCCTACTATTCTCGAACCATTAAATTTATCGCAAGAATCGGTTGAAAGTATTGAGGACTTTGATCCGATTTAACGGGAATGTTATTTTGAAATGATTCATCTAATAGGCTATTCACTTGTACTTGCCCCACATCCCCATCCGATTGAAAAACCTTGGGGAGGTGATTTTAATTTTTTCGAGATCAACGTGGTCTTGTCCCCCTTAGCATCCAAATCCCCCATCGTCCCCCAAAAATTTATAATTGGCGATGGTTCATTTCTTACACCTTACACGTGCCTTCCGTTGTTCAAATGAAATTCCTATTTTTCTGGAGGCATGCATTCGAGGAAGGTTCCACTGTTGATCCTTCAAATCCAGTCGTATTTTGGGTGGACTCTAAAAAAATTAGACTTATAGTGTATAGTTAGTTAGAACTCCAGATTATAGGTTGTAAATTGTTAGTTTTTCTTTCTTTTTAATTTTAGTGTACTGTAATTAGTTAAAGATTTTGGTTATTCTTTTTGTTATGATTGGTACTGACATGTTTTGTTGATTCAATTAACTTGTGCTATCCGAACATTGCTCCATTTTGGATAATATCTTTCTTTTCCTGTCTTTATGTTGTGTTCTTGATTCGCATTGAGGACAATACAACATTTAAGTTAGGGAGTGTGGGATTTTATATTCATTCACTGTTTTGTTTCATTGATTTAATCACATGTTCTTTGATAATCATGTTTTTTTTTTGTAGAAAATTAAAAAAATTCAAAAATATATTCTTTTTTTCCTCCTTTGTTGGGCATTATGCCTTTGTTTTCGATGATAAATTTCAATAAATTCATGATCCAATAGACAATTCAATGATGCATGTTCTTAATTTGAGAAGTTATTAGACTTTGGTCATCAAATTATTGATATTATGAATAACCTCATGAATTAAACTTTAAGCCCATGAGCACATGCACTTTTCTTGTTTTATTGATCTGGTTTAAGATTTTTATAACTCGGTAACCACTGCTGCATTGTATATACTTGCACCGAGTGAGCTTTGGGATTTTCTTCATTTTTGAGTGTTATAACCTACTCTTTCCTCATTGAAAACTTTAAATTCATCGGTAACCTCACTATTCTTTCATTGATTGTTTATTAACTGAGTTCATTTATGAAATGTGTTACTTAAGCATGATTTTCAAAGTTGTTTTGACTCGAGAATTGCGTAAACTTTAGGAAATGATCATAGGCCATCTTTGTTACATAACCTTTATTGGCCTTGACCTCACCTTATATATTTACCTTGACAACCCCTTTAAACCTTAATATAGCCTTTCGTTTCATAACCTAAAATTCCATAACCACCTCCACATTGGAGTTATAACCCATATATATCACCTTCCCTACCTTTGTTTGGAATGATACTTGGGATATAATGATGTTATTATTACGTGATTACAATTAAGCATGCGAGAGTGAAAAAAGTGAAAAAGAAAAGAAAAAGTGAAAAAAAAGAGAAAAAGAATAAAAGAAAAGAAAAAGAAAGTTTTATATGTTATATATAATATTCAATAACCTTTGTTTACTTTCTCCAATTTCATATCTAATGATGTTTATGGAAATCATTTTTCAATTTAAAAATTGCTCACAATTTTCCATTATCTCGAGTCTTCAACCCCGAACAACTTTGAATACGTAAATATTCCCTTCATTTCATAACCTTAACCCCAAACCTACATTACAATCATATAAAAGTCCTAGTGATCTTAAGGTGAATTTAATTCAAAAGTTTAAATAATTGCGATAATCTGTGAAAATACATTTCGCCTCCTTTAATGGCGGTATCTTTTATTGAGATTACATATTTTTCACTTTCTATATAGCTTTCTTCATTAATGACATGTGCGTGGCATAATTTCCATTTCCATTTACTCTTTATGTCCGCATGTCCCGTGTATTACCTCCCATGCGTAGTGATTTCATTTATTGAACGTGATGCCCGGTGAGGATTGACATATATGCACACTTTAATGTTTATTATCCGATTTATATAAGTTTTTTTCAAATCATACTTTGCACATGTTCGCTCCCCTCCCACTTTTAAGGTTTCAATTCTATGAAGTTCATTGTATAATTTTAATAACAACGGAATTTTGTGTGAATTCGTTCACTATGCTAATGACGTGTTTGAAATCTTTTTTGTTATTCATTATTGTTGGTTTTGTCGCATGTTAGTTAGGAATACATTTTGAGGTAACTTTGACGTTTGTGGGTTTCACCCCTGAAAATCGTCAAGAGATTGCACTCATCCACTAGGGTAACCTAGGGGTTTAACAACTTATTGCATATGCTAAATGAAATCGTTCTCTCGTAAAAGTGGATTTTATCTCTTTTGTATATATCTCCTATCTAGTGGTTTACTTGTAGTTCTTCTAGCTTTATATTTCATTGCTAAGGATTGGCAATGTGTAAGTTAGGGGGTGTGATTCAGCATGGATATTGCACTTATTCACCATTTATACTTATGAATTTTAGCCCCCTTGGGTACCTTAATTCCTATATTTATGCTTGTTAACCAGACAACCTTTGTTTTATATGTTTAACTTTTTTATGAGGTATAATTGATCTTTTGTAGGTATTACGGTACTTAGTGTGAACTTCAACAGCGTTTTGAGAAATTTTCATTGACAACCGCGTGCCTAAGGGAATTTTAGTCATTTCACCATTTGGGTTTCTGGCCTAATGTCTCACGAAAGTTGAATCCGCTTGAGTCATCTTTGCATGGCCACTGACGGTGCGCGATTCCGAGTCCAAACGAATAAGTTACAACATTTTTCGCGAAAGGGAACTAAAAGTAAATCGAAACAGGGGAAGGATCTAACATAAGCAGGTCCAAATCGATTCGGCTCTCTAGCGAATCGATTCGGTTAGAGGCAGAACTCAGAATTTCAGATCCGAATTGATTCGATGTCCGAATTGATTCAGTTTATTCCAGCTTCGAAGATTTTCCTGCCCGAATCGATTCGGTCCATTTTCGAATCGATTTTCCCCCGTTTTTGTTATTTTCTTTATTTACTAGTTTGTCACTAGAATTTTTTTATAAATAGTTTCTTTCCTCATTTTTATGTGATATCTTTCATTTTTAGATAAGTTAGTTTAGGATTTGGTTTGTGGAGAGATCATCTTCCATCTCTCTTTGGGTCTTGCCCATTTGGGTGTTGTAAGTTGTACTATTCATTATCCCTATCATTAATATAGTTACTATTCCCTTATTTCCATACTTTTTAATTAGTTGTTGTTTGTTTATTTATTGTTTTCTTTAGTAATTAGTTGTTTTAATTAGTTTATCATGTCTAATAACTAGTTAAAGGGTTGAGGTCATGTTTCCGCCATTGATGGGTCTTGATCTCCAAAAGTTAGGTATTGTGTAAAATTGCGTTTAATTGAAACCTTGTGTATTAAAGTTGGAATATTACGCGTTTAACTTTCTTTGTCATACAACGTTAGTCTTTAAAGCGATATTTAGAATTTAATTCGCGTGTGACCATTTTTGGTTAAATGTTGTATCTCGCATCTTTGGATTAGATTCCTTCATGTGTGATGTTTATGGTTAATTATTAATGTTCAGTTAAATGCTTTCAAACCGAAATTCAAATTATGCGTTGTTTATCCCTTGGCGGGGATGCGACCTTGACTCTCGTTTTATTAGTATTATTTTAGTATTTTCCCCTTTTCTCCTTTGTAACCATATCACCTTTTAAATTTTATTCAAGAAATAATAAATCTAATCCAATCTTTCCAATATTCCTTGTGGATTCTTGACACTCGGACTGACCGTTATACTCCCTTTATCGAGTGAAATCATAGTTTAGTTTTTTTTTGTATCGTGGTCGAAAGCCGATAACAACGACCAACATGTCTATACAGAAGCTCAGTTTCCCTTACATCACACTTACTTTTGTACTTCACGTTATATTTGTTTGCTAGTTGTATGTGGTTTGAATCTTATTTTGATTTTCTCTTTTGATCCTTATTATGAAAAAATACAAAAATATTTTATTTGTCTTTTGATTTTTGTTTTCACTTGGTGTCTTTGAAAAATGCTTAAAAACTCAAACATATTTTTGTTTATGTGTAATTTAGTATTACACATTTTGGGTGGCATATTAGTGTATTTAAATCCACTTCATTCTAAGTATCCATATGGCTAGGACATTCGATTATTATTTTCAATGCTTAGACCGTTCTTAAACATGATTGAATAAAGTAGGTCGAAACTGACTTGCAAAATGGATTCACTTCGCATATTCCTCCTTTCAGACATGCATGGTCTCTTTTGGATTTTAACTTCATATGTTACATGAGCTAAGTGAGTTGTTCTCCTAACAATCTTTTCATATGCATATATATTTGATTGGGGGATTTGTGCATGTAAAGACCATTTCCCATTAGTTTATAATTTTATTAAAAATATGAGTGTGAATGGGAAAGGGCTACGAAGGAAGAAATCTTCCTCGCATGAATGGTCACCTTCGGCAAAAGCCTAAAAAATTAAGAGGCGAAAGAAATGACAAAATTTCCAAGGCCAATTTGTTTCTTTGATTCTTCAAAATATTGATATTTTCAAAAAATTGAGAGTGAAAAAATGATATATCTAAATTTTGAGGGTGTTATAAGTTAAAAATTATATATTTAAATTTAATACATTTATACCATATGTAAATCTTAATTTCAAGTGGTTTCCATTGGTATGCTATATGATCACCTTGATATCTTTTGTTGCTTGGTTTATATTGGTATCCTACACTTTCTTATTGTATTTAAAGTTGATATCATGATTTTGCATTAAAAATTAGTATTAATTGATCATCATTTGGATTATTTGTGCTTCTGTAGCCGAATTATTTATCACTTCTTGTTGCAATTTACGCCATTGCATGACATAATTATTTTTCCTTTATCCTTACCCATGTTTTATTCAGGGGGAGTTTTGGTTATATTGGGGATAGATGGTTTTATTATGAATCTTTGTCTTTGTCTATTCCTCAACAAAAATAGGGAGACATGGTATCTTAATATTTATAGTCCAGGGGAGATTTTTTCCTTAGGGGTAGATGTCCTAACTTAGGTGGATAATGTTAGACAAAGCGGGATGATTTATTCTTATACAGATTTATATTTTTATATATGCCTTTTGAATTTTAATGTGTGTTTAAGTGTGCAAGTTTGCAACGATGTGGAAAAGTTTTCACAAGTAGCAAAACTACTTAGTTTATGTGCCAGTCAAGTCGTACATTCTCCTTTGGGGGTTGAGGATTGATTCTTTTATATGAGCTTGACAACCCATAGGTTTTTTGTTTTGATCTTTGTCCCGAAATATCCTAAGGGGGATATTGGTAAGGACTCCAATAGAGTCAATTTGTATGTATTGGATTAATTCCTAACAAAATATTTTGAGTAGCATGTTAGGACTTCAGTTGTTTTACCTTTCAAGCCTATAACGTGTTTATTGAAGACATAGCGGCTGGTATATTTCGTGCCACATTTTGTCTTCATATTTAAATGATCTCTCATGTATGAATGCGTATAAATTTTTGATCCTTGGATGTTTAAATTTTTAGTGTTGGTTTATAAAAATACTTTATAAAATGATATGAATTTTAAAGTGTTTTTAGAAATTTTGCCAGGTCTTTAAAACAACAACGACATTGTCGTTCGAACGATCTTCAAACCTTCTTAGAATAGATTCCAATAAACTTCAAATGATACCGTTTTTTCCTTTTCCATTTTCTCACTGGAAATATTGTTAGAAGCATGTTCGAGTGATATTCAGGGCTTCATTGGAACGAGATTGAACTCGTTCGAATGAGCCAATGCATTTTTTAATATTTTGAGGTTTTCTCCAAAGCGTTTCTTCCTTAGTGCATCGAAATATTTTTTATTGAGAATTTTTCATTGCTTTTGAGTTTCCAAACTCTTCTAAAAAGATCTCTGTGTTTACCTAAACCATGTTTACACCCAAACGGTTTTAAGATCTAAGTTTCATTATATATAAGCTTTGAGATCTTTTTTGTGGGCACTAAGAATGTTTATTATTTCATCTTGTTGAGAACTTGTTTGGTGCGGTGGAATCCATACTTGTGGTTTACACATGGTGGACTCTGTGTTGTGGTGTTGCAGTGAAGAAGCAAGTTATTTCGTGTTCCAATCTGTAGATGGTTGTTGAGCTTGTTCGGGGGGTACTGAGGCATGTGTGGACTCACACGTTGTGGCACTGCATGAGTGGACTCTTAAGTGCACTGTGGAGGAGAGGTTGACGATTGAAGAGTGTCAAGGCTTGTAAGGGCATCGAGTCTGTGTTGTAAGTCTACTGTATGTCTTATGTAATTCCTCATCATAGTGAATTGCATTGGCTGGGTCATTCGAGGTTTTCCCCAACTGGATTTTTCTCGTACATCAGGTGTTATGTGATTTATTTTACTACATCCCGCTATCACCTAGATACATGTTTAGGATAAATAAAATTGACTAAAACTAGTTTACACAACTTTCATTTTAACGTTTTGATTTGAGTTAATTTGTTTAAATGAAATTAATATTGAGAATTTTAAAATTAGTCGTTTGCGTGGTTTTGAACCCTTTTCTAGACTTTCAACATATCAAACTACAAGTCTGAATCGGAGGAGGCATTTTTCATAAGGAGAAGAAGCATTTAACATGCATTCTTTGTTTAAATATATATAAGTAATCATAATTTGCCAAGTCTTTATATAGACACTACCATATTTTTTCACGCATATCAAATTGTTTAAATATGCTAAAAGAACACTTAAATACATGATTTTTTTAAACTTGTAGAGACAATTTTTAGTTAGTCTTATTTTAAATATGAATTAGTATTTAAGATACCATACGATCTTGAGTACACTTTCAAATCAATGGAAATTGTATTTTCTTTGTCATCTATATGTTTGGCATCTTATCCAGGTGATATATTTTTTATAATCTTTGTCGTGTTAAAAGATCCTATCACATAAATTTTTATTTTCAAACATATTGAGGCTTTAAGAGAAGAGGTTGTGTAATTTACAATGTTTACAATTGTTTTGATATAATATTTACAAATTCAAGGAGAAGAGAACTCATGTAATTTACAATGTTCTTTTAGTTATATCCTATGCATAGTCTTCTACAAGTCAACAAAACCTTGTTCTTAGATTCACATTTGTTCATGAATAGTTGTTCCATTGATTCAGGGTTACATTGATTAATTAATTATAAAGTTAAATATATAAGTGCATCGATTCACACAAAAGAACATAAGATGAGAGTTACTTAAATTATATAGTTTTCTGTCTTTACGTGTAACTTCAATCTGTTTTGCTAGGAATCGATGAATGAGTGATTTACTTAACATTTAAAGTACTCATTCTTGTAAAAATTATGTTATCAGCCTTTAATTTATTAATGACAACATTGGCTGACAACATAAAAGTCCATAAGGTTATATTTATGTTATATTTTCCCCTTCTTTCCATTGGCCCATTTTTATCAAGATGAAAAGAATAGACTTCAATTAAGTTGGATCTAACTTTGTAGTGCAAATTTTAACTTAGAAATAAGTGTATAATATATACTAGTATGATTCTACTTCGTCTATTTTTTTGTTGAGCTTATTGGGAGTTTATCATTATACCTTAATTATCGCAATGGCTATTGATCTTTATCATCCCATGTTCTTTCTATTTTGTAGTAAGTCCCAGCTTTAGTAGTTATGTAAAACACCACTGTTTGTTATGCGAAAACATGGGTTGTAATGCCTTTGTTATTAAAGACATTTTTATTCTTCTATCCCAACTTACAATGGGAATTCTTACTTAAAAAAATGTTGGGATTTCTCCTTAATAAAAGTTACAACACATGACTTTGCCTTTGAGACCATATGATGCCTTATATAAAGAAGCTATTATAGTAACATATTACATTGGACTAACATATTACATATAGCTCCTATTATAGTAAGGAAATTCCATGAAAAACATGTGAAGTAGTAGGGATATCATTAAGTGAAACCAGTAGGGGGACATCCCGACTTATCGTGTTAAACTTACATTTAGAAGTTGCAAGAGAAGGAACGAGCATGACAAACTTTTTTCTTTCAAAGTTTGGATTCTTGTATTAGATTAATTGCATATCGTAGGATGCCTCATCAGTTACTCCTATATTATTAATTTACATTCGAATACGTGAAGTTAATAGGTGAACATTCACAATGTGTGCACTATAAATATTCGAATTTCATGTTCAACTTCTCGAATCCAATCGAATGAAGCGCATACTCATATTGTTCGAAATCGACTCTTGCTAAAGTAGGTCTGAAATTTGACAGTTAGATATTGAATCAAGGTCAAACTGCCATGTTGGTATCATGCTACATGTAAAATCATTCTTAAGAACACATAATATTAATCACGAACACATTAATATGATTAAACTTTAGCATACAATTATTCTTAATAAAAGGATCTTGGATCTTCATGTTTTCACAAAATATGTCTAAAAGATAGAAAATAAGACTTACCTTGATCCAATGTATTGATCAATCTAGATTAATTGCTCTATTAATCTCCATCCTTGAAAAAATTACACTTAAATGGAATATCAGAATTTATCTCCCACCTCATAAATAGTGTGTTATGAGATAACCACAGATGGTGTAGGTGTCCTCAATTTATAAGGGGAAGAGGGCTGGAATCCTAATCTAGGTGGGACTCTATTTCAAGTCTCCCACTAATGCCACTAACCATAATGTGACTAACAGATAAGTTTGACCCAATCTTCTAATATTCGTACTTATCACGCTCCTAATTAATTATCTGATATTTATCAAGACCACATAATTGGGAAATTCATAAATTTGGAATTTAATATAATTAAGATTAAATAATTAATTTTGACACTTAATATTAATTTCCAACTGTCTAATCCTCATAATTAAATTAGGTATCATAAGGTGAACAATAACTGCTAAATATAGTTTGCTTAAATCAAATAATTCACGGATGCGAGTCATGGCGGTTCCATGCTATTCAAGAGCACGGTTCCTTCCATGTACTATAACACCAATGTTTCATTCAACTAAGCCTTTAATATTGGGTATTATAATGGCCTCATAATGTCCTTTTGAATAAGGACTATTTCTGTCAATAATAATTCATAATCATATGCGTGCATTCACAAAAGACATAAATAATTAAATCAGAAACACTTTTACTGAATTCAAGTAATAGTGTCAAACAACTAAGCCAAATAGCAATCATAATTTTACTAATCGAGACCCATCTCTTTGACACGTTCCATAAGGTCTTTGGAGATAGTCCTTTCGTAAGAAGATCTGCTATATTATCACTCGTACTAATGTGATCAATTGGCACTCTTTGTTTCTGAATTTTTTCTTCACTGATAGGAATTTCATTTAACGTGCTTAGTTACTTTAGGAATACCTAACATTTATTCATAAAGAAGATTATAACGACATTGTCATAATATTTCAGTGGCTTGATAATAGTGTCGACAACTCAAGTCCCGAAATGAAGTCACGCTGCCAAAATACATAAGTTGTAGCATCAAGCATGCTACAAACTCAGCTTTCATAATAGTTAATGGATGGTTTATGTTGCACTCCTTCCTTATATTAGTTGATAAACCAAAACAAACATACTTAGGCAAGAGTGAACTTCGAACCATCCGTACAACTAGTAAATTCGAGTCACAATAATTGTTCATATTTAAATGAACACATACATCATAACTGTGAGCATATAGTCCTTTAAGTATCTCATTACTTCATACACAACTTTTAAACCCATAAAATTATTTTGATTCTCTACTTTCGAAGTCCGTGCTTGTATATGGGGAAAATATATAAACTTACTCCCACTGATCTTAAGGTGTATACACATATACAATGATTAAAAAAAATAATGATATTATTTATTAAAATACGTCATGTGGAAAACTTATGTTTATAAAATGATCTCCTAAACATATACACATGGTTTATAAGACTCCAAAAAGTAATTTTCACATCCACTTCATGTAACTCTCAATCTTAATGAGGTACTATTGTCATAAGAATTCTATGTCCTGACATATAATTGAGAAGGTTCTTTTATAATCTTTTCTTCATTAATTGTGAAATATTATACTATAATTTAGCTTTATCTCGTTTAACTACCATTAGTGTCACGTTTCGTCTTGATGACTCCCTCATACCCGACTTTAGTGCATCAATTATGCAATTCAACAAGATTCTAAACTTAGCTGTAGTCCATTAGTTTTACTTCTTATGACTTGTGAAAATAAAATCAGGTCATTATTTATCCATACGCCAAATTCATGTTCATGCAGATACACTACATAATCATTTAGGATACTAGATCTTTTAGGATCGTCTTAATACTATTCCTTATGATTTTATCTACATTTGTCTCACGATGACAATACTATCATTTAGTGGTTGTGAAACTAAAACCAGGTCATTATTTATCTATACGCCAAATTCATGTTCATGCAGATACACTACATAATCATTTAGGATAGTAGATCTTTTAGGATCTTCTTAATACTATTCCTTATGATTTTATCTACATTTGTCTCACGGTGACAATACTATCAATTACTGGTTGATCATTTATTTGTTCAAAAAGAACAAGTATTCAAGAAAGTTATCAGTAAAGGGATAAGTACCCTACCTTCCTTTGTAACCATATTTCATGATTTGTTAGTCCAACTAATTTCACCATTCATAATGAATTTGACATTTTTGATTTTCTTTAATGCAATAAGTGCGTGTCAAATTATATGATCTATGTAGGTCCACTTTAAGGGAAGTTTTGTCATAATCTCCCACTTGGGCAACATAGGTCGTCCTGATATTAGACATCGTAATACCTTAAGAGCGCAAATCGACTATCAAGATTTACAAGAGATATTACAAAAACCTTGTCCACAAAAATTATTAAAGGGAGTCTAGATTTAATTAGGTAAAAGATTTAAGAGTTTAATCAATTAGGTTACGATTATGATGCAGGATCAAAACAAGCTTTAAAAGAAATATGTCCAAAATTTTATTTCATACAAAGCATCAAAAGGACACCACAACATTTGAAAAAAAAATACATCAAAAGATTATTTAGAACATATCCCTCACTTTCAAGTCTAGACAAATAGTTTCCAAAAAAATTGAGGGTTTATGAAAAACAAATGGCGATTTGATTCCCCAATAACAAAAAAAAAAGAATCTTATTAGCATTTCCAGTTTGTTGTAGAAACAATCCTTGCATCAAAAGTAAAATCTTTTTATAACACAGTAAGTATAACTTGCAAACTCTACTAAGATGAAAAACTCATTTCAAATCATAAAAGATGCATATTATCTCTATCATTATTAGTCTGAGTGTGCAACATGTAAACAAATTTAATTTGTTTAAAAAACTTAAATATGAAATTTTTAAAGAAACAAAATAGGATAAAATAATATGATAAGATAATGAGATAAATTACTCACTTCATTAATGCTTTGATTTAACAACACACACATAGATAACATGATAATAAATTAAGTGCATAACCGTGAGTTTTCTTTAGTAGTAACTGTGAAATATCGATTACATGAAGCTTCTAGATTACTTTATTGGGTATAAGGTTATTTCATTATATTAGACACGATATTTGTGGACTACTTATTTTCACATACTATAATAATGTATGTGATCTATGATGTTCATTCAATCACTCAAAATCGATTCCCTGTAAGGAATAACCTTGCTTGAAAAAATAAACTCAATATACCCCATTAATATCTCTAAAGTTATAAGCATCGTGAGTTACTACTACCATCATCTTTACATTTAATATTCATTGCCATTCTAGTCGAGTCACTATGGTGACTACCAAACATTTCATAATATAAATATTACATTATGTAAAGACTTACTGTAATGACCCCACTTTTATATATAGTTTGTTTTTACACTCTTATGTTTCTTATTATCTTATAAATGTTGTATTATTAGATATGTGGTATTATTGGCTATCAATATAACAAACCCCATTTTTAATTACGAAGAATCAACTGTAAATTGGATCAAATCGAAGTCTTATGACATATCTTAAGGCAAATAATAAGTTTTGGGGTAGAAAATATTATTTTATGAAACTTTAAGGAATAAAATAAAAATATAAAATGGACCATTTTGTAAATAAAATATTTTCAAGGACCTCTGAGAAATATTCAAAACATATAGTGTGAAATTACCAAAATACCCTTCATTTGTGAAATGACCTTTATACCCTTATCACCTTTCCACCACGTGCTGGTCACTTCCACCTTACACATGTCATCTTTAGAGAGAGAGCTAAAACACTTGTCATCATTTGGTGATATTAACACTGCAAGACCACTCCGGATTGCAGCACCTCGGTGTTGAATCACCACTCCAAAAAGCTTAGTCATTTGACACGTGTCAACATCGTAATACATTTGGAAACCTATAAATAGGGCCTTAGGGTTCATTTGAAACTCACGCCAATTCCTTGAGAATTATAGTAAGAAAGAGTGATAGAAAGCTTGGGAAATATCTTAAGAAGGAGTTCTATAATTTCGAAGAAAGAATTCATTTCGTAGGTATGATTTTATTTAAATGTTATAATGTATTTTTATAGTTTTAATTTTGTGTTTTATAGCTTTACTTAGTAGTTATGCTGGTAAAATACACTAAAGACTTCACTAATCAAAACTTAAAGTTTCGAAGAAATCCTAGTTGATTTTTATTTTTATCTAAACTTGTTTGAAATTGTATATACGCTTTTAAAAATGATTTTTTAAAAGTAATTGCTCGTTATTATGGAATCCCATTTAAGTAATTCCAAAGTCAGACCCGGTGAAATTTTGTTTAGACGAGATGGTATTTAAGTGGTTGCCCTGTGACCCTCCATCTCTACTGGGAATGAATCCGAAAATGTTCTGTCTAGAGTAGATGGTATTTAAGCGGTGCCCTCCATCTCCACTGGGAACCGACTGATTAGGAAAACTATGAATTGAATCCTTCAATTATGATCAATGAGTTTTAAAAGTTAAGAAAATGGGTATTAGAAATCCTTTGAAACAAGTTATTATTAAAATACAATATGTATACTGGATCTTGTTTAGAATGTATACTTAAACCTTTATCGTATTTGTTAGATTAACGTGCGATCGAAGACTCATTATCTATAATTTCAACCTCTATTTTAGGTGAGTACTCTATGCAATTTCTTGCGCATTTTGATTATATTATATTATGCAAACTATGTATATTTTTTTGAGATGCTTTTATTCTCAAAATACATCTGATACTGATGATTCCGTTGTTTGTTATATGTGTATATCTCTCGATATATACATCTGATTTGAATTATGAAATTATTGATTCGGTCTATGGAAACTCTCTTACTATGTTGGCCTTGACTACCGTGTGGAAATATTTGGGTGGTACCTTCCCAGTTGGTTTATCGCTAGTGTGCCTTAAACAAGGCGTTGTTCTAGAAATCATGATTATCTGTCTGTGATGTTACCGGGTGAAAACATTTGGTAACACTATTTGTCTGGGTATTAGAGCGTACATGGCCACTAAAACTGATTGACATATGCTCAATTATTTTATCTGCTATGTTCTGAACTGTTTATTCTGAATATATATATATTGTCATCTACTTTATATATATTACTTGAAAATAATATCTTTATGTATATACTTTTTGTTCTAAATTGAATAGGTATCTATTTTCTAAAAACCTTGGAATATTTGGGGATTGAATCTCCTTCGGCTTTTAGCTGATGTTTTATAATTAACCATTTTTCAGGAAATAATTAGGCAAGCGGATGGAATATAAGGGGACTATGTTGAAGATTTAGCTTTTAGAGCTCTTTTGTTACATTAAGTAGAGTTTTATTAGATAGAGGATGTTTGGCTCTTTAATTAAAAGGCTTTAAAATTTCTGTCAAGTTGTAACTCTTGGATAATTTAATATAAATGAAGTTTCCTTTAGAAAGCTCTGATGATGTAATTCCTCCACCTTTAGTATTTTACGATTCATAACCATGTGATTATACTTTCGCTACATATATTTTAAAAGAAAATTTTTAATGCCAGAATGTTGGATGCCTTGGTGGCATGTCAAGACACTCGTTCCCTACGATTTTTGGGTCGGGGTCGTGACACTTACATACACAAATTAATAAGTTTTTCACTTATTTTCATTAAATATCGCATGAGCAACAAACATAATTATTCATATTTATGGTTTTCAGAAACTTAATTGGTGATATGATAGTGAAAGAAACTATGGCATCTGTGTTTGACGACCATTATTACCTTCCCAAAATATATATCACCACTTACATTTTGTTCAATTATTGTAATTGGACATGTAGGCTTCCGAATCACAATGATTGAGTAAACGATAATATGTATGCAACATCATAAAGTATCATCATCCTAGCTTTCAATATCATACATGGACCCGTAGGCAACCAAAATATGCATGATTTTAATGCATTAGTCCAATATTTATATCTTCTGGAATGGAGCACTTTAATGAACACCAAACCTTATATTATATAAATATTAGAAATACGCATACATGTTCAAAATACCCATAATACATGAATAATTATATTATTGTCTATTCCTTAATTTAAAATTCACAAAAAATTAGACTTCATGTGAAAATAAAAAATAGACAAAGAGTTTACATGAGATACTATACAAATAATTGTAAATGGAAGACATAAATCATTTACTTTTATTTCATCACTTATGTATGAGTAACAAATCAGAAAAATATTAACCCAAATCATTCATGGTCATACTAATGCACAATACGGTTATAATGACAATTATCATACTAGTGGCATATGCAAATATGACTATATAACATTGATGCCAATTATTTTATATTGACAAAATTTTCAATGTTTATTTGATTCAAATCTCAGCATGCGTTGCGCTTGAATTTAACCTTATAACAAACATTAAGATAATCTGAAATGACTACAAGTATAATATCTTCACATGTAATCTTAGCATGTATTTGACATTTGATTAAACTGAATGAATACCTACTTATGAGTGTCAAAATTTGCAAATCATGTATTTAAATATGCATGCATGCAACGAAATCATAAATCTAGTATCTGCACATATGAATTGTAGCATGCGTTTGACATTTAATTCAACTTAATGGGGGTACTAGCATTAGAATAAATATAATTCTGATTTTCAACCACATGAATCGTTGGCCTGTGTTTGGCATGAGACTCATTAAAACACGAATATCATAATATTCAATAATATGAACCATTGCCCTGTGTTTGGCATGATACTCATCAAAATATGAATGTTAACAATAACGCAAGTTTGATATCCTACGATATGAAATATGTTGGCCTGTGTTTGGCACGAATATTGAACTAATATATGATCATTAGAGCAAGGTTTTATCAGAGTTCTAGATAAATATACATGAAATATGGGGAAAACTTAAATTTTTCCAAAAAAAAAATGAGTTTGCATCATGGAACTGTAGAAAATTACTCCAGAAAATCAAATATTCGACGAAATTTAAAAAATAATTTTTTTGGAAGTCATAGACATTATTTATGCAAAATCAATGCCCTTAAAAATATTATACTCAAAACTTAATATATAATTAATGGTCCAAATATATTTGCGTACACAATAATCGAATATTTATAATTATAGATCAAGACACTTTCATGTCTTCCCTATCCAACATCATATAAATATTATTATCGAAACATCAATTCATAATTACATTAGGACCTTTGGGTTACCAATTATAGATTATGTACAATAACCTAATATGTCGAAATGTTATTGTCAAACACATAATAATACTTCCAATATTATAAATTTTATATTGGCATCAATACCAAATAATACATAACATGAATATTAGAACAACTATAAACATAAAAAAGTCCCCGTAGTGGAAAAATACACAATATTTGAGAAAATTGTAATTTTTGCCAAAAATAGAAAAATTTAAGTTAGCACCACAGAGATGTAAATAATTACTCTAGGATCTTAAAACAATTTGCGGAATTCAAAAATCAATTTTCTGGAGTGAGATATTGACGTTAACATTATTACCAAAAATGGAAAAAACGCAATTTTAAGGATCTTAATGACGTCAAAACGCAAAAGTAAGGTGGTTCCCATTCTTCACAATGGGTTTTGTTTATTTCGACGTTTACAGTCGACCATGTGTGTTTCGTAAAATTTCGAGTAAGTTTTAACCTTTTATTCTAACCAGTGAGTATTGGCGACAGAAGAAAAACGTCACAGAAAGTCTCAGACATACTTTAAGAGCAGATTTAATGGCAGAAATAAGACGTCGCAGAAGGTCTCAGGTACAAAAGCAATTTAATGACATAAATAAAAATATCGTAGAAAGTCTTAGACACATATTTCGTTATAGACGAACATCAATAATGAAAATCATGAGATCTTAAACTTTGGCTCTGATACCACATGTAAAATCATTCTTAAGAACACCTAATATTAATCACGAACACATTAATATGATTAAACTTTAGCATATAATTATTCTTAATAAAAGGATATTGGATCTTCATGTTTTCACAAAATACGTCTAAAAGATAGAAAATAAGATTCACCTTGATCCAATGCATTGAACAATCTTGATTAATTCCTCCATGAATCTCCCTTTTTGAACAAATTACACTCAAATGGAATATCAGAATTTCTCCCCCACCTCAGAAATAGTGTGTTATGAGATAACTCCAGATGGTGTAGAGCTCCTCTATTTATAAGGGGAAGAGGGTCGGAATCCAAGTCAGTGGAACTCTATTTCAAGTCTCCCACTAATGCCACTAACCATCATGTGACTAATGAATAAGATTGACCAAATCTTCTAATATTCGTATTTTTCACGTTCCTAATTACTTATCTGATATTTATGAGAAATTCGTAAATTCAGAATTTAATATAACTGAAATTAATAATTAATTTCGACACTTAATATTAATTTCCAACAATTTACAAGTAAAGTATAATATTTTATTTGTGTATGTACTATGATTTCAAATATAAATTGAAGTACAAATAATAAAGTATTAATCTTACCAATCTAGTGTTATCTCAGAATCTAATATCTATATTATAACTCTAATACGATAGTATTAAAGATATAAATAGAATTTAATGCATTTAAACACAATTAAGTTATTAAAGTTAAACCCAAAATCAATAAAATCTTTTGAAATTTATACGATCGATTGACTCCTCGCCCCGCTCACTAATCTCCCCAACTCACAACTAAAGACCCTTTCATATTGACCCGTTTCTAATTCCTAATTCCTATATCTCTCTCTCTCTTCTTCTACCCAACATAAATTGACAGACATCTTCGTCCATATGTATTCAAAAAAGAGCAAAATATTTGGTACACCATAATTATTTGTACCGACAGATCTCCAACGTATCTCTCCTATTGGCTGGTTTGTTATGGGTGGGCACAAATTCGATCACAACTTCTTTTGTCACCAATAGGAAGATCTTGCTTAAACATAGTCATTTACCATGGATGGGCACTGAAAAAGAGTGTAGATTAATTTGGTACAAGATTTAAAGAGTTTCATAAAAAAACGCTACGATTATGATGCAGGATTAAACAAATCTTTAAAGAACTATGTCCAAACTTTATTTTGTACAAAACATCAAAACTAAAATCATAACCCTTGAAAAAATATACATCAAAAGATTCTTTAGAACATATCCCTCACGATCAAGTCTAGACAAACATTTTCCAAAAGAAATTGAGGGTTTATGAAAACAAATGGCGATTTGATTCCCCAAGAACAAAAGAAAAGAATCTTATTAGCATTTCTAGTTTGTTTTGTAAGAAATCCTTGCATCAAAAGTAAATACTTTCTATAACACAGTAAGTATAACTTGAAAACTCTACTGAGATGAAAAACTCATTTCAAATCATAAAAGATACATATTATCTTTATCATTATTAGTCCGAGTGTGCAACATGTAAACAAACTTAATTTGTATAACCAAATTAAATATGAAATTTTTAGAGAAACAAAATGGGATACAATAATATGTGATAAGATAATGAGATAAATTGATCACTTCATTAATGCTTTGATTTAACAACACACACATCGATTACATGATAATAAATTGAGTGCATAACCGTGAGTTTTCTTCAGTAGTAACCGTGAAATATCGATTATATGATGCTTGTATATTACTTTATTGGGTATAATCTTATATCATTATATTGTACACGATATTTGTGCACAACTTATTTTCACATACTATAATAATGTATGTGATCTATGATGTTCATTCAATCACTCAAAATTGATTCCCTGTAAGGAATAACCTTGCTTGAAGAAATAAACTCAATTACCCCATTAATATCTTTACAATTATAAGCATCATGAGTTACTACTACCATCATCTTTACATTTAATATTCATTGCCATTCTATTTGGGTCACTGTAGTGACTACCAAACATTTCATAATATGAATATTACATTACGTAAAGACTTACATACACAAGTCAATAAATTTTTCACTTATTTTCATTAAATATCGCATGATCAATAAGCTAAATTATTCATGTTTATGGTTTTCATAAAATTAATTGGTGATATGATAGTGAAAGAAACTATGGCATCTGTATTTGACGACCATTATTTCCTTCCCAAAATATATATCACCACTAACATTTTGTTCAATTATTGTAATCACAATAAATGAATAAACAATAATATGTATGCAACATCATAAAGTATCATCATCCTAGCATTCAATATCATACATGGACCCGTAGGCAACCAAAATATGCATGATATTAATGCATTAGTCTAATATTTATATCTTCTGGAATGGAGAACTTTAATGAACACCAAACCTTATATTATATAAATATTAGAGATACGCATACATGTTCAAAATACCCGTAATACATGAATAATTATATTATTGTCTATTCCCTAACTTGAAATTCATGAAAAATTAGACATAATGTGAAAATCAAATCGACAAAGTGTTTACATGAGATATTACACAAATAATAGTAAATGGAAGACATAAATCATTTACTTTCGCTTCATCACTCATGTATGAGTAACAAATCAGAAATATTGACCCAAATCATTCATGGTCATACTAATGCACAATACGGTTATAATCACAATTATCATACTAGTGGCATATGTAAATATGACTTTTTAACATTGATGCCAATTATTTAACATTTACAAAAATTCCAATGTTTATTTGATTCAAATTTCAGCATGTGTTACGCTTTAATTTAACCTTATAACAAACATTAGGATAATCTGAAATGACTACAAGTATAGTATCTTCACATGTAATCTTAGCCTGTATTTGGCATTTGATTAAACTAAATGAATACCTACTTATGAGTCTCAAAATTTGCAAGTCATACATTCAAATATGCATGCATGCAACGAATAAATCTAGTATCCGCACATATGAATTGTAGCCTGTGTTTGACATTTAATTCAACTTAATGGGAGTAATAGCCTTAGAATAAACAATAATTCTGATTTTCAACTACGTGAATCGTTGGCCAGTGTTTGGCATGAGACTCATTAAAATACGAATATCATAATATTCAACAATATGAATCATTGGCCTGTGTTTTGCACGAGACTCGTCAAAATATGAATATTAACAATAACGCAAGTATAGTATCCTACCATATGAAATATGTTGGCCTGTGTTTGGCACAAATATTCAACTAAAAAAAGGATCATTAGAGTAACGTTTTATCACAGTTCTAGATAAAACATACATGAAATATGGGAAAACTTAAATTTTTTCAAAAGAAAAAATAAGTTAGCATCATGGAACTGTAGAAAATTACTCCAAAATCTCAAAAATTCGACGGAATTCAAAAATATTTTTTGTGGAAGTCAGAAACATTATTTATGCAAAATCAATGCCCTCCAAAATATTATATTCAGAACTTAATGTATAATTAATGGTCCAAATATAGATGCATACATAATAATCAAATATTTACAATTATAGGTTAAGACACTTTTATGTCTTCCCCATCCAACACCATATAAATATTATTGTCTAAACATCCATTCATAATACATTAGGACCTTTGGGCTACCAATTATAGATTATGCATAATAACCTAATATATCGAAATGTTATTGTCAAACACATAATCTTACATCTAATATTCAAAATTTTATATTGAACCATTTCATCAATACCAAATAATACATAACATGAATATTAAAACAACCATGAACATAAAAAAATAGCCCCCGTGGTGAAAAAATACATAATATTTGGAAAAATCGTAATTTTTGCCAAAAATATAAATTTGAGTTAGCACCACAGGGATGTAGATAATTACTCCAGGATCTCAAAAAAATTTGCGAAATTCAAAAATCAATTTTCTAGAGTGAGATATTGACGTCAACATTATTACCAAAAACGACAAAAAACGTAATTTTAAGGGTCTTAACGACGTCAAAATGCAAAAGTAAGGTGGTGCCCATTGTATACAATGGGTTTTGTTTATTGCGACGTTTCCAGTCGACCATGTCAGTTTTGTAAAATTTCGAGCAAGTTTTGACCTTTCATTCTCAACAGTGAGTATTGGCGACAGAGGAAAAACGTCACAGAAAATCTCAGACACACTTTAAGAGCAGATTTAATGACAGAAATAAGACGTCGCAGAAGGTCTCAGGCACAAAAGCAATTTAATGACATAAATAAAAATGTCGCAGAAAGTCTCAGGCACATATTTCATTATAGACGAACATCAATAAGGAAAATCACGAGATCTTAAACTTTAGCTCTCATACCACATATAAAATCATTCTTAAGAACACCCTAATTTTAATCACGAACACATTAATATGATTAAACTTTAGCACACAATTGTTCTTAATAAAAGGATCTTGGATCTTCATGTTTTCATAAAATACATCTAAAAGATAGAAAATAAGACTTACCTTGATCAAGGATCAATCTTGATTAATTGCTCCATCAATCTACCTTCTTGGAAAAAATACACTCTAATGGAATCTCAGAGTTTCTCTCCCACCTCAGAAATAGTGTGTTATGAGATGACTCTAGATGGTGTAGAGGTCTCTATTTATAAGGGGAAGAGGGCCGGAATCCTAGTGGAGGTGGGACTCTTTCAAGTCTCCCACTAATACCACTAACCATCATGTGACTAACGGATAAGGTTTACCCAAATCTTTTAATATCTTTATTTATCACATTCCTAATTAATTATCTGACATTTATTAAAACCACATAAATGGGAAATTCAGAATTTAATACAATTGAAATTAAATAATTAATTTCGTCACTTATCATTAATTTCCAACAAGCACAAATTGATCCATCGCTGAAATAGATTCACCTTTCAGTAACAAAGACTAAGAAAGTGGTGAAATCTATGTTGCTCTTTGTTAATTGGATTTCTTTCGGCTGAAATCCAAATCAATTTGTATTGAAATCGGCACACCATAACCCAGAGAAAAGGTATGTTGAAGAGCAACACACCACACCACTGAAATCGATTTCAACGATTTAAAAAAGTGGCAGTAGCCTAAAGAAAAGCACCAAGAGTGATGACATGGGTATAGTCTTGATGGACAACCAAATAAGCAGCAAGAAGATTGAACTATGGATTGTAACAAAGTGAGTGAATGGTCCAGTGTGAAGGGCAACACCAACTTCTTTATATACACCCGGTAACAAAGACTCATCGGCCCTCTCCATAATAGTTGCTAGATTCACTAGTATCAGAGTCAATCTATCTGATCTCATGTCCTTCATTTTCATTTTGTTCTTCTATTTATCTCTCCTATGTTTTGGGAAGATAGGAGAGAGGGGATATTAAGTTTTGTGATTTTTTCAATCTCGCGCATAGTTTTAAAAATCGGCCGTTACGTATCGTATCGGCCGATACGTAACGGTATCTTGAGAGACCGTTTCCAATACACCCCGATTTATCGGACTATAAAAAAATCACACATGTATCACCGATACACTGTTACATATCGCCGATACACACTGATGCACATTCTCCATTAAAGGGTAAAGGGGGTGTTTGGATTTTTGGGGGAAATGTAATTGAAAAACATGTGCAAAAGCTTGAAATTCAACATTATATAATCAAAATAAAACTACCATTACATTTTATGGGATTTGGGAATGGTAAAAAAAATTCACGCTCACAGTAACTGATTCCCGTTGCATTATGTTCGATACTCCCGATACCGTTACACGGCGACCGCAACCACAACCGTTACGTTACCCGATACCGTTATTTAAAACCATGATCTCGGGACTGTCTGAAGTCGCCGGTTGTGAGACCATGTTGCCAGTTTTATTTCGAGATTCAATAGCTACTCATTTTTGTTCCACTATAAAACATGATAAATAAATAGAAATGGAAGATATTTTGTTCCCTAAAATATGCACGAATTATTTTTGAAAGTAATTAATCTTTAAACTTGCACCATAAATGTATAATTTTCAACACTTTCTTGGTAACATTCAGATTATATGTGTTAAGGAATGTAACATTGGTGTTAAGGAATGTACATCTATCTGGATTTGGAGTCTAAGATTTCAGCTCTTCGTCAGGCATATGCATACAAGTATATAATGATGGAATATGTGTTGCTTTTTATTAATTGGATTCTCTGTCTCTTTAGTCATTGGATGAGGAGTCTAGATTTCATATCTTTGTCATACATATTCATGTATATAGTGGTGGAATTTACGTGATATATTGTTTTTTGTTTCTACTTTTTTTCTATTTGAAGCTTCTTTATGTCTGCTTACTAGGAAAATGTAGAAAAAGAGAAGGAGATAACATGTTTGCTCTTTATATTTTGTTTCATATAATTCTTTCTCTGTTTGTGGGTTTGCTTAATTTCCATTGCCACCGCCTGTTAATAACATTTTGTGAGTACAAGTCCTTTAAAACTGTTAAGAGTACATTTGAGATTGTCTAAACAAATCATTATATTTGTTGTTTTCCTATTTTGCCCAGAGTTAGTTTCATTTTCTGTTGTGCTAGTTGAATGATGAGCTGTAAAATTTGTAACAGCTATTGTAACTAACTCACTCTTCAAGTATAAAAGAGAAAGAGAAAGCATTTGTAAAAATGATTCAATCGATCAATACGAGATAATGTCTACAATTCTTCTCTCTATTCTTTTCTTTATATTCTTTCTTTCTTTACATTTTCTTTATGGTATCAGAGCCAAATGCCTAGCAGCTCTTTTGATCCTGTCTTCTAGTTCATCTACTTCTTCAATCAATCTTGATCCAAATTTTTTTCCAGAGATTCTTGATATTGTCTCTTCAAATTACGATTCTTTAAGTCATCTTGATGTTATCGAAATAGGACAAAACCTAATTCCTAATCTCCATCTTCTTCTTCTGTTATTCATCTTCAAAAAGCATTCATCAATGGCAATCATAGCTGGTATGGACATCACACCTCATCTAATCTTCTTTGTTTCCAATCTCACTTCACTCGTAACTGTTAAGCTTGATCAATCAAACTATATGATATGGAGTCTTCAAGTCAAAAATGCATTACGTGCCAATCATCTTCTTGGATATGTCAATAGTTCAATACCTTGCCCTACAGCAATGATTACTGACTCTGAAGGTAATTTGAATCCCAATCCTGAATATACAATCTGGAATAACATTGATTGTCAATTAGTGAGTTATTTTTCTGCAATAATCTCACCTTCAATTCTGCCCCAAATCCTTGGATTTGAGCATACATTTGAAATTTGGAACTATCTGTCAAAATGATATGTTTTTGCATCTAGATCTCATGTACATGAATTAAAACTAAAATTTCAAAATGCATCTAAAGATCAAGACTCTATGGATGAATATCTTGACAAAATCAAGGATTGTGTTGATAAACTGACTGCATCTGGTGTTGAGATTGTTGAAGATGATATTATCTTGTACACTGTCAATGGTTTATCTCATGAATACTCATCTGTCAAGACCACACTTAGGGCTGCATCTCAACTTGCGTCATTTACTGAGTTACAGACATTACTTAGATATGAGGAATTACATGTTATAAGAGACTCCAAGTCAAATTCTGTTTCTGAAACCACAGCCCTCACAGCAGTCAATCCTACATCTCATCAATCTAGTGCTTCATCATCTTTTCAATCTCTACCACAACATATATTCTCCAATATGCAAAGTCCAACATGATATTCACCAAATTAAGTTGCGTATTATAGAGGCAACTACAATAACAGAAACAACAACAACAGAGGAAGGAATTTTGGAAAGAATCCAAGTTTCAGAGTTCAATGTCAGATATATGGGAAGAATAATCACACTGCCTCTCAGTGTTATCATAGATTCAACAGCTCCTATCAACATCCATACATAGGCAATCAAAACATTATAAATTCATCTCATATGACTTCTCCACAAACATCATATCCATAAACCTCTCCCATTACTCCACAAGCCTAATTTGCACAACCATTTCCCTCCCATACACCATCTTCATATCCTTATACAATTACTACACCAAATCCTCCTCTCCTTCCTACTCTTCCTTATCCTCCTCCCTCCACTTCCTCTTATCCACCTCCCTCCACTTCCTCTTATCCCAACTCATGGTACACTAAAAACTCTCCTTTCTCCCCAAATCTTATGCTCATCTCCACAGATCAACCATTTCCACATGACTTCATAGCTAGCCTTAATTCTCATAACCCCACTGACTCGCTCTTTGACACTGGTGCCACCATTCACCTTGCCAGCACCTTAGCTCAATTTCACACCTTTCAAGACTATCATGGATTTGAATTTGTTATTGTAAGAAATGGGAATAAGTTACCTATCCTTCATATAGGCATTGTCTTACTCACCACTTCATCTGCAACTCTTACTCTATCCAACATGCTTCATGTTCCTGGTTTAACTCACAATTTACATTCTGTTCATCAACTTGCTAAGGACAATAATTGTGTAGTTATCTTTGATTGCAATCACTTCTCTATCCAGGAAAAGGAGACACATCATACCATTCTTCAAGGCATCTTCTCAAAAGGCTTATACTCACTTACTCCATTCTCTATTCCATCTATCTCTAAGGTCCTAGTCTTAGTCCATACCTCGAACTATCAATGGCATTTTAGACTAGGACATTCTTCATCACTCATTCATTCTCATCTCTCCAAGTGTCACAAAATTCCATCCATTTCTGCACCACCTAATTATCATGCTTGTTGCACTTCTAAAAGTCACAAATTACCATTCTCTTTATCTCAATCACTCACTAAATAACCTTTTGATCTAGTTCGTAGTGATGTTTGGGGTCCTACTTCTAATATTTCTCCCAGTGGTCTTAAATACTATATCATCTTCATAGATGATTTTACCAGATTTACATGGCTTTATCCTCTCAAAACAAAAAGTGATGTCTTCTCCACATTTGTTCAATTTGCTCTTATGGTTTACACTCAGTTTAAGCTACCTATCAAAACTCTGAGAACTGATAATGGTACAGAATACCTGAATTCTTCTATGCTTCAATTTCTGCACTCAAAAGATATCAATCATCAAACTTCTTGTCCTTACACACCAGAGCAAAATGGTCTTAGTGAAAGAAAACACATGCATCTAGTTGAAACCACCCTTGCCTTGTTATCCCATTCATATGTTCCTTTAAAATATTGGCCAGACACAATTCTCACTGCTACTTATCTTATCAATAGACTACCTTCAGTCACCATTAATCTCATTTCTCCTTATGAGCTTTTATACAAAATTCCCCCTGATTACTCACACATGAGGGTCTTTGGATGTTGTTGCTTTCCATGGCTTGTTCCTTATAGGTCTTCCAAACTTGAACCTAAGTCCAAAGTCTGTGTTTTCATGGGCTATGCTTCTGCCTCAAAAGGATATAAATGTTTGGAAACAATCTCAGGAATTTTTTTTATTTCTAGACATGTCCACTTTGTTGAATCCCAGTTTCCATTCTCCTCCAATTTTTTTGAATTTCTACATCCACTTTCCACTCTCTCTTCTTCTTTCTCTATATTTCCCTCTCCTACTCACTCCTCCTTCTTCTCTCCCTATTATCCAGTATCTATTATTACTAATTCCTCATCTTCTACCTCCTTGTATTTATCTCCTACCTCTACCTCTACCTCTTCTTCTCCCAGTCCTTCTATCTCACCTTCCTCTGCTCCCCAATCTCATTCTCATCCTATGATAACTAGAGCTAAGGCTGGCATCCATAAACCTAAAGTTCCTTATGAACCCTTAGCTCACATTTTCCATACCACCTTTGACCCCTATCTAACAAAGGAACATACCTGCTTCTCTCAAGCCCACTCTTCCTCTGTTTGGAGAGAATCCATGTCAAATGAATACAATGCTTTACTGTCTTAACACACTTGGGAACTTGTTCTTCTTCCTCCTGATAAAATTATTATTGGATGCAAATGGATCTTTAGGATTAAACTCAATGCAGATGGGAGTCTCTCTAGATACAAGCCCAGACTTGTGGCAAAAGGATTTCACCAAACTGAGGGCCTTGATTATTTTGAAACCTTTAGTCCTGTTGTCAAAAAAACCACCATCAGATTAGTACTGTCTCTTGCATTACATTTTGGGTGGTCTATTCAACAACTTGATGTGTCAAATGCTTTCTTACATGACCTACTTGAGGAGGAAGTATATATGGTACAACCACCTGGCTTCACTGATCCAAATCAACCCAAAGATGTCTACAAATTACTCAAAGCGCTCTATGGACTCAAACAAGCACCTAGGGTTTGGTTTTCTACCTTATCCAAATTCCTCATCTCCTATGGGTTTATGAATATCACTGCAGATACCTCATTGTTTGTCTATCAAAATTCAGGAAATGTCATGCTTATTCTGGTTTATGTTGATGATATTTTGCTGACTGGAAATTCTTCATCTGAAGTAACCAAGTTAATATCAACTATGAAAGGTTCTTTTTCTATGAAGGAACTTGGTCTTATACATTTTTTTCTTGGAATAGAAGTTCAAACTTCCTCTCATGGTATGTTCTTATCACAACACAAATATGCTACTGAACTCTTAGCTAAAGCTGGAATGCAAAATTGTAAACCATCTCTATCTCCCACTGCCTCTAAAGTCTCTCATTCATCTGACCTCACACCATTTGCTGATCCTCATCTCTATAGAAGCATAACTGGATCCTTACAATACCTGATTGCCATAAGACCTGATCTCTCTTATGCAGTGCATTGGGTATGTCAGTTTATTGATTCTCCTCTCACTTGCCATTTCATTGTAGTCAAAAGGATTTTGAAATATGTTAAAGGCACTCTACACTTTGGCATCATGCTTCAACCCAGTCCCTTGCATCTATTGGGCTATACAAACTCTGATTGGGCTGGTGATACTCATGATCAAAGGTCTACCTCTGGTTACTGTGTGTTCCTTGGTCCCAATCTTCTCTCATGGTCAGCTAAGAAACAATCCTCAGTAGCTAAATCAAGTACTGAAGCTGAGTATAAGGCTCTTTCTACCACTGCAGCAGAGATTATTTGGATCCAATAACTTCTCAAAGATCTCTCAGTTACTTTACCCTCTCCTCCCACCATTTTATGTGATAGCATTGGAGCTCTTTCATTGGCTGTCAACCCTGTATTTCATGCCAGAAGCAAACACATAGAGATTGATTTTCATTTCATCAGAGAAAAGGTGGTATCTAAGTAGCTTATTGTCTCTCATGTGTCTACAATGGATCAATTAGCTGACATCTTTACAAAGGTTCTATCCATCTCCAGATTTCAATATCTCAGGGATAAGATCATGCCTGCATCCCCTTCTCTTCCAAATGATGAACAACCTGCTGCTTCCTCTTCCTCACAAGCATCAGCTTGAGGGGGGCTATTAAGAGTACATTTGAGATTGTCTAAACAAATCATTATATTTGTTGTTTTCCTATTTTGCCCAAAGTTAGTTTCATTTTCTGTTGTGTTAGTTGAATGATGAGCTGTAAAATTTGTAACAGCTATTGTAACTAACTCACTCTTCAAGTATAAAAGAGAAAGAGAAAGCATTTGTAAAAATGATTCAATCGATCAATACAAGATAATTTCTTAAATTCTTCTCTCTATTCTTTCTTTACATTTTCTTTAAAAACCCACTACTTTCTCTTTTACTTTAACAATTTCACCATCTCTATTTTTTCAAATCATTAGACTAATAGTACTGACTTAATGTTTAATGCATTAATTTTGATAAATATGGTGATATGATATGGTGGGGATCATTTAAAAGCACATATGGAATTTACAAAGAGATTGAGATGGTTCGTAGTTATGAGATGGCTCTATAAACTTGGTCGGATTGGTTGGAGATCATTGTCAATCGTAAATCTACTTTTTTATTGCTTAATCCATATATCTATTATTCCAAAATAACGGGATAAACAACTATGATATATATATATATAATAATAAGGAGTAGGAGGTTTTTACTATTCCATAAGTTGATAGCACAATTAGAGGTGAGGATTGAGCCACCAAGGCAAAAAATGGAGGGTGAGATCACAATTCATACCATAAGCCCTACATCTCACCACACCTCATTTTATATTCTATTTGTAATTACAATTTTATCCCACTAGAATTTATTTTCCCTCTTTTTTTACCCCTAAAAATTTACTTTAATTCAAATATAAGGGTTACTTTTGTAATACAACAAAAAAAGGTATCAAACCATGACACGATCTCACTCCTCATCTCTGAAATAACCAAATATATCTCCTAAATTCCACCGACTCCCACTTACTCATCGTCGTCTTCTTTATGGTGCGATGTTCTGTTAGAGGTACTCTTTCTCTCTCTCTCCATACTAACCCTCTATCGTTTAATGTATACCGCTTTGAAAAAATGATTTTCAAAGTTTAGGGTTTGTCAAAATTTTGGGGGTTGCGATTTTAGGGTCCAAAGTCTTGATTTGGGGATTTTGCTTGAAATTATTGGTTCCAAACATAGTTAATATTCTTTGTTTGTGTGTGAGGAATTTTTTGTGAACCAACACCAGTGGGAGCTCACATTTGTGTGTTATATTTGTTGTTGTTGGGTTGTTCTTGGTTGCTTTTGTGTTGTATTATGGTTGCTGGGTTGTAACAACTCAATGTATTCTTTGGTCCTTTACATTTTGATTTAGATTTCTTTTATGGGTTTTGGCTATTTCAATTTATACTCGATTTCCTTAGAAATCTAAATTTTTTGATTTTGGTCTTCCACATCACAACAATGAAGGTATTTGATGAAGCTCTATTTACTGCCCTGTGTTTACCCAAAATATATTAATTATCATTGTGCCTTCTAATGTTATTACATGTTTTTGTAGCTATTTGGGATGTTTCATTATGAACTCAACTAGCATCAAAGCAGATTCACAACTCAAGTGTGAGCATTAAAGTAGGTCCGTCCATGGAGGTGAGCTTCCCTTATGGATTGGATTGTCATGACTGATGAGAGAGTCTGAGTTTGTAAGTCGTATAATAGGGGAGGTTTGTAGTCTGTCTCCTGGCTATTCCCATTCAGCATGACGATCAGACATAGCCGAGAGTGTCACCGTTCATTCATATTTTAACTTAATTCATTGCAAAAATGATTTTTTAGTATACAGGGTCTTAAGATAACTTAGCAGACATATATTATTGATGATATGCACTTAAGGGATAATTTGCATTGTGATTCTAAGCGCGACACCGGAGTATTTATTAGCATCACGTGACCTGCTATAAAGGGCATGTTGTAAAATCATTACGCGATGTCATTGAGGGGTCTTATTATCTGTCGGTTGTTTTAATTTTCTTTCCTAAATGGTTGTTTATATTTTATGCTCATTTCAATTTGACATAGTTCACACATATTATTAATCATATGTGGACATTTCCAAGGGAGATTATAATTGCCTTAAATAGTCTATATATACAGGGCATTTCAATTGGTATTGTCTATATATTATGCATCATTGAAACCGTGGAAAAATTAGAAGTACTAGAATTACAAATATCGGTGGTACCTTAGCCTTAAGCACGCGTTGTTCCTTCTAAAAAGTTTGAATTTTAATTTTCAACATATGTATTGAAGTTATGAGGTAGTACGTGTGTTGAATTTTAATGATTATATGTTAGATAGGGAATTAAAAAATTTCAAGTTTAACGGAACAACATAGTAAACTTTTGTCATTTGTCATTGAGAAAGTTTGAGAAAATGAAAATTCAATCACGCAATGAACCCAAAACCCAAGCCCCGAGGGTTGCCGTATACCTAAGCTTTGATACCATTTGTAACAACCCGCGTATTTTTGGGCTACTTTAATTAATTTTTGGAAAATGGAGGAAAATAAAGTTTTTGATAAAATTATTTCTATTGCTCAAATATGTTGGTTATTATTTTTAAAGGCGAGAATTTCACACGGTTTCGAAAACGGAGTTAAAACGGATTTTAAAATGATTTTAAAATGTTTTTAACTCTTGGAGTTGTTTTGACTTCCAACTCTTCATTTCTTTGCCTTATTTAAAGGAGTCTTTTGGATTCCAACTCTTCATTTCTTTGCATTATAAAAGGAAGTCGTGGGCAACCCTTTTAACATACTTTTGGCACAAATTTTGGCAGCAAATATATTTTATATTCTTCTTCTTTTTATATATATTTTGGCCCTTGAGATTTGTGAGTTCCAACCATATATTAGAGGTGTTCTTGGGGCTATTTTGTTAGAGGTTCTTGGAGGAGCTTTTGTAGATCTTTTGAGTTGATCTTGAGGATGTGATCGTTGGTTTCTCATCATGGTTTGAGGTATGGGGTTTTACACAATATGCTCCTTAAATCTCGCGAGTGTCATTCTCTTTGAATTCTTGTTTAATTGAACTCATATTTGAATTGATAAATTCATTGAAACCTGGAAAATAATTGTTGAAATTATTTTGATTCATGTGGTATCGTTATATTGTTGATGAGCACGTTGTCATGAGATTTTAATATGACACGGATGTTGGGCACCCGCCAAAATTCCTGTTTCCCGGGATATGTCTTGATAAAGCATATGCGGATGTGGTGAGGCCCGGTGACCCGGTTAAAGTGTTGTTGAAAAATTATATTGATAAATGCTTTGAGATTTGCATTTGATTTGAATATTCGTACTATTTACTTTATATTTTATCTAACAAGAAAATTTCATCTTTTGTTAGCTTTGCAGGTATCAAGAAAATGTTATTTTTAACCGAACATGCAAAAAGCTTTGAATAGCATTATTTGTTCTTCCTGACCAATGTGAAGTTTATAGCCGTGGGTTTTCTTGAAATAGGTGTGGAATCAAAGGCTATGTGGTTTAGTATATGCATCTATTCACTTTTTTTTTTCTGTCAACAGTTCTATCAATTTCAAAAATATTATGTTGTGTTAATCTTAGGTAATAGAGATGCATTTCGTGCTAGAATGTAAGCAAAATAGGTCAGATTTTATTGGTTCTCTTTATTGGAATGATAATTGGTTGGGAGATAATTGGAATGATAATTGCTTGGGAGAACGAATTTCTTCTGTGAAGGGTTGCATCTATCAATCTTTTATTATTTATGTTGTGTGTATTAAATAATCCAGTGTGAATTTATATATGCTATTGCTTAATAATACGCATTTTTGTGTTTCTTTATATTTGCATGGATTATAATAAGTATGTGCACAAAACTCATAATTCATCCCATTTCTGGAGTCGTGGGCAGACCTGTGCCTATTATTTCGATTCAAAACTCTTACAGGGTCAATACTGACTAAGGAGATATCAGCTACACACCTGCCCTCGGGAGATATCAGCACTGTTGACTTGGATACAGGGGAAAATTTGTATCCTTCATTCGTATTTTCATTTTTTAGATTTTGAATTTGGGTGCTTGGATTATTTTATGGTTGTTTTACATTAGCATTTCTAATCTTAAGCCCTATTAAAGTAGAAATCAACCTCCTAAAATGTGTTCATTCCTTTATTATATAACTGTGTATGTTTATATGCGTATGCATTCGTTTGATTTTTAGTTTATAATTCATTTTATTAGAAGCATACTATATGAGAAAATCTAGGAAAATTCCATTTCACCATAATTTTCTTAACATATTATTACTTTGCGTATTGCAGTATTTTTTAGAAAAACAAATGTAAAAAAATTGATGACAACTTTAGCATTGGAGATGAGTTTAATGGTTCCATTAATTGACGACAGCTTATTCAATTGTGTTTTGCTAATGCAACATTTTTACACTACAAAGGGACATGGGTGAATGATCCGACACGACCGTGTTTGCCATGGGTAAACTGATCTGGAACGGCTATGTTTATATGAATTATAATATTTGTAATTAATTTAGTTTTTAAACATTGAAAATATTTATTATTTAGGCTATAACTTATCACCTTCTCTGCAGAAACGTTTGGGAAACGAATCGATAAGAAGCTATATCTTGGTCTTAGCATTGATGAGGATACAATAGAGGGTAATGCGGACATCCGTTAGCAATAATATCCATTAGAAAACTGCTTTCACACTGATTCAGTAGCGAACACATGACGGAAATGTGAGGCCTTACAAAAACAGAAAAGCAGAGATAAAAAAGATGAACAAAATCTCAACTAGGGATAACTCCTGCTTTCTGCCCGATGGACCCTCTAGCAACCGACGACCCCTCTAGCAACAAAATCCATATCACCCATTGTGTCTCTCTCTTATTACCTACTCAGTGATAGGAAGGAGTGCTCACTTATTACCTGCTCAGTGACAGTTGATTATCCCATGAGTTTTTGCAGTTGATTCTTCAAACTAATCTGATGTTCTTCTATTTTGAAGATCGATATTATCGTATATCGAAATGTGCAATAGGCATTCGTTATGTGTTTATTAGAAAACCAATGAACTAAGGCATGTGTTCTGATGCAATTGCATTCGTTATGTGCAGTAGGCATTCGTTAGTTTGTTTGTATCATTTAGATTTTTAGTACCTATATTATACAGGTCAAATAGTTTCATAAAAATAAGTCATTTCAACTGAGTAAATGCGGTTAATTATGTTCTTTTACTAATGTGAAAATGGATTTTATAGTCCCCCTCAATGTGTTAAACACATTTATGAATTTCTCTGGAATTTTTCATGAGTTCTTATAATATTACAAGTTCTATTTATTTTCCCAGTAGCAATGCTGGTGTGGCAACCGAGAGTTCTCTAGCATTTATGGATCGACTTTTGATCCCGAGAGGTGGTAGTCTCAGGGAAACATAATGGACGATGGGAAAAATGCTAACGTTGATTGATATGTACTATGACACGCTTTAGATGCACCAAAAAGTGGGAAAAGGTTAGATTTTCAACTTATATGTTCCTCTCCTTAAGACCACCCAGATTTGTTGAAAGTTCTCTCTGTAAGCTGATGCAATCACCAATCAAATTAACAAGGTATATATCCATGAAAAAGCATCTCTAGAATGGATCTAAGAGTACTTATGTAAAAGTTCACATTCTGGTAGGTACCGTGACCCAAAAAATAAATGAATGATGGCCTTTTATAAAATGTAATGGAAATACGACCAAATGTTGTGTATTTTTCTTCTTCAATGGGGAGACCTCATTATTCCTAAGGTAATGCAAAATAAAACTTCCAAAAAAATAATATACATTTGTCCTCTCATTTAACTGTTATCTTCATAACTTTTTATACATATGGTATGCTAAATCTACTTTGACATTGGTTCTGATGGCATAAATGAGTTTTCCATTTTCTTTTTTGAAAACTCTTGGGTGTAAGGTAGGATCGATGCTCGACAACATCATCGATTATTTTTTGGCATACCTATCTCAATACCTATCTTTAGTTATTTTTTGGCATACCTGTCTCAATAGAATTTTTAATGTTCTTTGTAACTACCCATGCTTCGGTTATTTTTCTTGAAACTAAAAAAACAAAATAGCTTTGTTTGTAGGACTATAGCAGAAGAAGAGGTTTTGAAGGTCTAGAGATACGAATGTATTGATTTAGCTCTTTTTTCCATCTATTTTTTCTTTTAAAACTTCCTTTCTCTAACCATTTTTTCTATATTTGATGTGGAGATCTCAGGTAGTGTCTTTTTCTTTCAATTATATTACCCATACCTCTGCCTACTCAATCTGCTGAGAAAACGTGAGCAACTGAGAAAAAAATTGAAACTTTCTATATTCATGAGACGACTTTTAGTTTGTGAAATTTGCCTACTTTCTCGATAATTATTTTGTGTTTGATGTAATTTTTGTAGCTCCAATGATGTATCTGATAAAAAATATGTCTGTCTCCAAAATTATTAAACCATAAGCTCATTTTCACTTTAGTGTTGTTTGCAACTTACAATAGCACTCGATATCTTATTCTTTACGAGTTTATTTATGTGTACAACTTTTGTATGGAGAGATATTTGGCGAACTTTGGAGAAATCTTATTTATGTGTACAGTTTAATCATTATGAATTATTTTTATTGGTTGTTATGTCCAGCTCCGAATACGTGTGCAGATACTATGTTGTAGGGTTCCTAATTTGTGTTTATGTTTATTGAATATCTCTGCCTATATATCATTTTCACATTGTTTTATAATATTCACTTTCTAAAATTTTCAGGTTGTTGCCTTTGATATAACTCCTGGAGTTCGTTTGAGGTATTATCCTCCTTTTTGTCAGGTTGTTTGAATTATATTCCATAAAAATATGTAAGTTGAGGTTACTTTTCTGCTATTTCCAGTTATCAGAGATTATGCTTTCAACATGAGCAATCCATCTTTCAACTCTCTACAAACATCTGTGTTGGTTACTACTACTAATTTCTAAGAAAGAAATGGCCGGAGGTGGAGCATCAAAATCTTTAAACGCTCCCACAATTCGAAAGAGAGTTGAAGTTAGCACCGACGCTGATTCAACTATTGCCTCTGCCTCAGGTTCAGCTTCAACATCTCTCAAATGCGCTAGAGATGGAAGTGCTTTTGTCAGATGTGAAGGGTGCATTAAATATGTACCTGTGGTGTTGATTACCTCGCATAAATGTAGCCTTTATTCTAAAATCAAGATGAATTTGGAGGCACAAGTTGTGGAAAAGGCTGCTGAGGTGAAGAAAAATGATGCTGAAAAATGATGTTGTTGAGAAAAAGAAATCCACAGCAAGCAAAGGGAAAAGGAAAAGAAAGTTAAACATCCCAACAAGCCAAAATGCCCTCTGACTGCATTCTTTCTATTCATGGTTGAATTTATGAAAACCTTCAAAGAAGCTAACCCTGATTGGAAAAGTGTTTCTCAACTTGGAAAGTAAGGTGGTGAGAAGTGGAAGTCCGTGACAAATGAAGAGAATAAGCCTTATTTGGACAAAGCTATTGAGCCTAAGGCAGAATTTGAGAAGAAGACTGCAGAATCTCCTGAAGAACCTAAAAATGAAGATGCAGTAGAATCACATGATGAGGAAGGTTCCTCGGAGAAGAAAGCGAATGTGGAAGCTGAGACAATATCTGATGATGAATAGTATTTTCCATATTTAAGTTTCAGTTATCTCACGAGGGTTAATGGAATTAAATATTAATAGTTTTGGTTTTTTTAAATTTAGAATCCGGTTTAGTGAATTAAAATTGGTGGCTATGTTAGAATTCGTATTTTAGTCTTTAAAACAGTGCAGTGAATAGTTTTTTGGCTCTTCTGTTCATTTCATTAAATGAAAGTGTCCAGTCATTCTAAATTATAATTGTCATCATGTAATTAGTTATCACTTTACGCCATTAATTCCATTGCATATTTAAAATGTTAAATTTACTTTCCAAATGTCAATATCAGTTTACGCCATTAATTCTTCCTTTGGAAGACTAATTACCTTTTATGGTGCAGAAACCATGTACAAGGAAATTTGGTTACCATTGGAAGACATAATAAATGTATCCTACAACAGAGGTAGTACCTTTCCACCATTTAACCGTGCTGCATAGACATATTTGTGTCTCCATTTTGTAGAAAATAAAATAGGCTTTTCCTTATATTGTTTTACGAAGTTTATCTTCTTTATTGTCTTGATAAGATGCCTTATTCAGACCAAACTCTTAACTTCTTTCTGCTTTATCTATTTGTTCTATCGTTTCTTGAAGACAGATCTTCTCTAGAGTGTCCATGATCTCCAAAATGGCACCGATAGAACTGATACGGATTGTTTGGGTACATAATTAATTTATTAAGAGAAAAGAGATGTGCAATGGTTTCCCTTTGAGAAATGATTTTTTTTTTTTACTTTTTTGTGTTTTATGTTTCTAATTTATAATCTATGTATATTAACTTTGTATTTGCAGGATAGCGGATATGTGCGTGTCTTATAACTAACAATTTTTCTGGCATCTTCTGCTAACACCTCGAGCTGAATCCATGATTTGAAAGGCACTCACTTGGCACCAACATCCATTCATAGTCTACATAGTCGAGGTTTTTATACATGTTGAAGATTTTTTAAATTTACTATTTTACAGATTTATGACAGTTAGTGTGATTATTGAAACACCGGTTTCATTCCTTTATTTATTTATATATATAGTTCAGTTACACCGTCATTTCTTAATAATTAATTTGAATTTAGTGGTAAAATGAATGAATGATATTAAAACAGATTTAGTTATGAGATCAAAATAGATTATCAAAGTTGTTTAACATTTACCTACGATTAAGATCAAAACAAATATTTTTTGGTTAATTTCTTTGTTATTTTGTCCACATCGCTAAGCTTATAAATTCTATTTGTCCACATCGCTAAGCTTCAACTTCTGGCCAGATTTCTTTAGGTATCTCATTTGTACATCTTTATTTTTTCAAGACCACAGTAAACAATCACGAACCACTATATGTGATATTTCGCACATATTTCAGACTCGAGGCGATATTTTGAGATTGCGGTTGGCGATTTATCGTTGTTTGAGACTTGCTTTTGTTGTTATTTGAGACAACACTGCTCCCATTATCGGATTTCCTGCTTAAACAGGTTTTATCCTCAATGCTTATACAAGTTCTATCAGGGATTTAAGATCCGAAGGGAGCCCATGACCAGTTGGAATTTTTTTTAGCTTTAGCCCACTTTTGGTCGGAAATCGCATACAAACGAATTTGGTATGTAACTATGTAGATATACAGGTCGAAGCTAAGAAACATAACAAATGCTTATCAAAACTGAAGTTAGTTAAAACATCGAAATCCACATTCACAACACATCAAATTATATTTAACAAATAAGCTCGAGATACACGCCAAAAATGAGAATTTCTTGCATCTTTGTTTGACGCGGAGACTTAGACAGTGTGGAAATTTTGAATGGCGGTAACGGCGGGAGCCAAGCTTCTCTTACTTGGTTTGGGTACAACAATTGTTGAATATGTTATGCTATATATTTTTATGACACTCCTTTTTTTCATTTTTTTTCTACTTTTGCATTTTTAGTTTTAATCCTGCGTTAGCTTGATAAATACCAATCATTATGATTATGTCGTACCATGTTGCAAATGAAAGAAAAATTGGCTACGAACGATTATATCCATTTGTATATTCACATGGCTATAATCTGAAAAATCCAATTTTTTTTGTTAAGATGTAGATCAATTTATTATTTTGTTGAACTGCTTTAACTTATTTAGAGATAAAGCCCATGTGGAATTAGTTGGGTTACCACAAACATATCCTCTTTGTGCACATGGGAAAATCTCAGTATAAACATATCTTATATTGTTTATTTATTTTATACAATGACTTACACAATAATTATCATCGCGTTTTGTAATTTCAGGGGTCTTTATATTGGTAAAAAATGGCTTCCAGTCTCAGTACTGAATTTAGAAAGAAAATTCCCAATTTAAATCTTCATGTGTGTATTTTGGTATCTATCTCTGTGGGAATATCCATTGTAACTATCCTCGTTGTGCTGTCACTTTGTCTTTCACGCGGCAAGAGAGAAACTTCGCGTTGCTCATAGCTCAACCTTACGAGGCGAGATCAAAGTGGAGCATCAAAATTCACTCTACAGGACAAGTTCAGCGATAAGGATTCAGACAAGATTTTGGTGCATTCAAGTAACGAGAAGAAAGAGTGGGGATAATAGCAATCAATTTGGATCAGTCAATAGTTTTGAGAAGGATGATGTTGGAGTTAATCCTTTTGAGAAGGATGATGTTGGATGCAGATCAGGAGAAGATGATATCTGATTATGAGGATTTATACTATTCGTGGCACACCACCGATTTGAGTACATAGGCAGGGCTACACCAATGAGTATTTAGGCAGGGTCACCCTAATATGAAGTCAATTTGAAATGGTTAATGGGAGATTTAAATGTTGTTTATTATCGAATTAAATGAGTTTGATGTTTGTTTTTTTACTATCTCGCTCATTACTTTTTTATTTGAATTGAATCTATATTATCTAACTCATATTTGATTTATTTGAATTTGTATATGAGTTTGTTGATTTGAATAAAATCAGTGAGTTATCTATGTTTATTTGAACTGGCCACCTTAAATATTTCTTTATATGTTGTTTTTGTCGATATGCTTTTCTATTTTCTTTCTTCAAAGTATGCACCCTTACTACGCCCCAACATCTAAGCGTCGATGGATTCTGACACGTTGACAAATTTGATGATACATCTACTTTTATTCTTATAATGGTATATATATATTTTTCATGGTAGCTTCATCATATTTTTTCTTTTATTTTAGCTGGTACGATTTCAACTCAAAAATAAAAGTATGAGTTTGTTGATCATTGGTGTAATTCGGTGTCGTTGGCACATTGTATACTATATCATCTATTTTATGTCATTATTATTTCATGGTTATTAAATTGATGTTTGAGTTTTGAATATTATATTATAATTCTTAGTCAGGAATAAACTTTTTACCTTTTTTGCAATTATGTACTTTAATTTTTTTTGCCATTTTACAATTACGTATCTCGAAAATTTTTGCCGTGCCTTTATATATATATATAATACGAACTTCATTTTTTACATCAAGTAAAAGCCTTACCATACTATTCAAATGGAGTAATTGATTAGATATATAAATATGCATTTATTTTTATTTTTTAACAAATTTAATGACACATTAAAGGTAGAAATAATATAATTTTTTTCTCAGCTATTCAATCAATCTTGGATTTGCTTAAGAATGATGATATACTCATTCCCGCTTTTAATTGAATTTTGATAAATTTTTGTCATCAACCTCTCTAAGGGTATTCATTAACACCTAACTATTAAATATTGTTTTAAGAATTTAACTAAACATGTTAAGGATGTGTGTGAAGCTTTTACTCTATTTGCACTGTTTATTGGATTATTCACTATGAATTATGGATTCATGATATACGTTCAATATGTATACGTGTATGCGTATACAACATACTTAACAAGGTGTGAGATTTATTTTTTATATTTTTTTATTCAAACTTAATTATATCATTATATGGATTTGGATTGTTCATTGTGACTTTTGTATTTATGATTTATTGATCCTCTTCTAAACTTTTTATTTCGAAGCATTTTTTATAATTATTATTTATTTGTTTTGTTATGTCTTTTCAAATTATATTTTATATGTAATATTATAATACGCCCGCACATCGCGCAGATTATATACTTGTTATAATATAAAAATGGTGTCTGCAAACGTTATTACACCACTTGTCCTATATTTAATGTTGGCATCGCATCAAAGTAGGGACACCAAATACATCTTTCGTAACTTTGATTTTTGGCAATTTTTCATTTCTCTCTTAATGTTAATAACTATTGGCTTTTCTTATCCCATGCGTCTATTGGATTCTTATTATATATACGTATGTAGTACCGGCTTGAAAAGCCTCCAAAACCTCAATCCTAAATTCTCAGATTTTTACTTTATTTTACTTTGGCAGAATTACACGTGGGCAATTTACAAACTATCCACATGTTAGATTAACTTCTCTTTTTTTTTTCAAACTCACGAAAACCACACGTGTACACTATATGAAATACCCACATCCTGAATTAACTTCCCTCTTCTTTCAAACTAATCTAATAAAATCCCAGTAAAATCTCCTCCACAATATCTGCTAACTTCGCACACGTCTTTGTTCAATCTTAACTTCTCACACCTCCCTCTTTTTAATATTCCCACATGTCTCTTTCCTTCTCAACCTTTCTTCTCCGTCATTTTTTCCCACCCCTCTTCAATAGACATTTGAAGGTTTATCTCGAAGTTTTAGTTGGGTCATTCCTTCCTCCCAATCCAGTAAGTCATTCTGCTATGTTATTTTTTGAAAAAACAAGAAAATTCTACATTTTATACTACCCAAACCTGTACTATTTCTTTCAATCACTCAAGGCTTTTACACTACCAAACCCAAACTTTTGTTATATTGTTCTTCTATGTCAGTGTCACTTATGGTTTTTTAATCACGCATGGTTTTGATATATATATATATATGTATATAAAATTTTGTTATATTATGGTTAAAGTGATATGTTAGTGTTATACTCACGATCCTCCAAAACCACTATCTTAAATTCTAATTTTTTTATATTTTTTTTAAAACGAAAACCCAGCCATTTGAAACTGTAACTGGAAGTTTAACTTTGGTAATTCCTATCTCCGAATCAAGTAAGTTATTCTGGTATGTTTTTTTTAGAGAGAGAAAGAAAATTCTGCATTTTTATATATTTCATGCAAATCTGCATTATACTCACGATCCCCCAAAACCACTATCTTAAATTCTAATTTTTTCTATTTTTTAAAAACGAAAACCCAGCCATTTGAAGGTGTAACTGGAAGTTTCACTTTGGTCATTCCTGTTTCCCAATCGAGTAAGTTATTTTGCCATGTTTTTTTAGAGAGGGAGAAAATTCTGCATCTTTATATATTCCGTGCAAACCTGTACAATTTTAACAACTGAACAATATGGATGCTATATAACAGGTAAATATGTTTTTCTTCTTTTTTTTCTTTTACAGGTCTGTTATATATGTACCAATGTTGATGCTATATATACCCGTTATATATATATATGTGTGTGTGTGTGTGTGTGTGTGTGTGTGTGAAACAGGTATAATATAATCCGATATATATCTGTAAGTGTTAAGATATATAAATATATATCTTATTATATATATGTATGTACCTAGAACTCTCACAAATCCCCAAAATCCCAATCTAATTTTCTAGAAATTCTATATTTTTTAAATAAAAAATTCACGTGTCACCATCTCCCACTAACCAACATCCAACCCATGTAACCTCACTCCTAAAACTGCCTCATGCCTCCCTATTTTTTGCAACCTCCTAACCCCCCCCCCCCCCCCCCCCCCTTTACTATCAACCACCCATCGCTCCCACGCTCACAACTAAAACTTTGCAACCAAATTTGTTTCCAGACATTCCCAGTATGTCTCTCTCTCTCTCTCCTTCCTTTTTCTATTTATGACTTAAAATATACTCCAGATTTTTATCCTTAGTCCATTCTTCCTTAATTTGTAATATCGATTGATACATACTATCGGTTAAAGATCATGCAAACACGACATTTGAATACTTGCCTAACTCTCATAAAGAGACCAAGATGTATGTTTTGAAGATGACAGGTATGTGATTTGTGTTTTATTGAGAAACATATAAATCAAGACAAAATATTAGATGGGGAAAAGTTTAACTTTTAATTTCCTATTGTAGGCTCAATTACATGTTGGTTTAGAGTTATTTTTTGAAGTCCTAAGTAGTTTGAAAAATATAACTTTTCTTACTATACTTTAGTAAAGTTCTTTAAAATATATTGGGATCTAAACAAAACCTTACTCAAATCTATATACATGCATAAAATCTTGAAAACTGCATCATTGGATTTTACATCGAGTTGGGTTCAACAAGTTTTAAAACTTTAGTATTGAGTTGTGATACTTGGATTTTATTATAAGGTAATTTATGGATGCACAACACTAGGTTTATTTATTCCATGAAATTATGGAGGTGAAATTTTTTAAGACTACTAACCTCTCTCTCTGTTTTATAATTTTCTCATCAAATATGATTCGTAATACTATGATTTTGAATCTTTATCTCCTATTGTGTTTGTTAATTGTGATGTTCAATTTTCTTTCCTTGCATGTCTTTCAATGAAGCAGAATCGAAGATTTATGAATTTGCAATTTAATTAGCAATATAACTAAAAGTCCTTAAACCGTTGAGAAAGAGGTGGGAATGAGTGGAATGTTTCTGCAGTATGCCTTTAAAAATCAGTTCCCATGTATCAGTTTTCAATGTATCATTCATGATACATACAACTGAAATGAAACTATTAGTTTCCTTTTATATTTCTTTCTTTATTATGGTATGTCAACTCTCCTTTAAAGTAGCATTAATTTGTGTAAAATGATGCATTAGTGATCACATGTATGATGATTTAAGAAACCGAGCATTAGTTCAAAATTTTATTGGATTCAAATTTCTATAAGAATTTTATTATTCCAATTTTTTTGTGATTTACAAGGATTTTTCATTTTTAATTGATTGAAATTATATTTATATGTTGAAAATAATTTATTACTGTTAAAATTCATTTTTTATTTCCTGTAAATTGTTTTTATAAGCTGGAAATATTTTATATTGGTGTAAAATCATTTCTTTATTCCTAGAAATATTTTTAATTGCTAGAAATAATTATTATTGTTGAAACTAATTTTTACTCGCTGAAAAATAAAGTAATATGCTTGAGATACTTTCAAATTCCTGAAAATCATTTTATAATTGTTTGAACCATATTTTATTGTAGTACAATAAAAATAATAATAAAATATATTAAGAACTGAAATATTAAACGGTAATACTGATTAATTAGTTATAACGGCTCATTCCATTAACTTTTAATCAAATAATAAAGTGCATCAATGGCATAAATACATAACCACATTCTAAATTTTTAATATCCCTAAAAAAATTCCTTTTAAATAATTTATTACTTTCGAAAATTATTTTTTATTCACTTGAAATAATTTTTTTATACCTAGAAATATTTTTTATTTGTTGGTAACTATTTATTACTGATGTCATTGGTGCAAATAATTTTATATTGTTGCAAATCATTTTTTTACTCCAAATAAATAATTTTTATTTGGTGAAAAAATTTATTATTGTGAAAATTCATTTTTTACTTGATTGAAATTATTTTTATATGCTGAAAATAATTTATTACTGCTGAAATTCATTTTTTATTTGTTGGAAATCATTTCTATAAACTGGAAATAATTTGTATTGGTGTAAAATCATTTCTTTGGTCCTAGAAATATTTTTAATTGATGGAAAAAATTATTACAGTCGAAAATAATTTTGTACTCGCTAAAAAATAAATTAATATGCTTGAGATACTTTCATATTGCTAAAAATTATTTTATAATTGTTTGAACCATATTTTATTATAGTACAATAAAAATATTAATGAAATATATTGAGAACAAAAATATTAAACGGTAATACTGATTAATTTGTTACAACACCTCATATCATTAACTTTTAATCAAATAAGAAAGTGCGTCAATGATATAAATAAATTACCACACTCTAATTTTTTTTATAACCTTAACTATTAAAGTGCATTAATATTTACTTCTTATTAAAATCTACTTATGTCTTCTCAACTTTCTATGACATACTAGATTGCAATTTTCATCTCGCAACTCAGGAAAGTGTTATTTTCAAGTCATTTCAATTTCTGAAGGCTATATTAAAAAAATATGGATTTACCCACTAAGAGTACCCTGAAAAGCTATATTTGGAGTGGGTCAAAGAAAATGAATATCGCTGTCACTGCAAAAAGTAGTTGTCGCCCATTTTAAGGATTACTTCATTTTAAAATTCACTTTAAATGCAGTTTTTTTTTTTCTAACTTGAATTTTCTCACTATGGTTCGTTCTACGACATTATGATTCCTACCATTCATTTTCTCTTACGCATTTTAAGTCGTACTTTATATTCACCACATTACTTATATTTACATGTTCATGGTTATGGCTAAGAAATTCTTTTGAAATACCGATAATAATTATTATTTAATTTATATATTTGATTAAAATATTTTAAAATGCATTACACTAGCCCGTGCATCGCACGGGTCACCACTAGTACTATGTATTTATGTGTGTACTATGTACATATATATTGGGTTTTTCTGGTTCTTGTCTTGCTGAGATGGTTGTGGGTTTGGCATATTCTCTTTATATGATGGGTACGAATGAAATAATTGTGGGTTTTATCTATTCTCTTGCTGAGATGGGTTATTTGGTTCTCTCCACTACGGACCTTCTCGGTTTGGCCTATTCTCTTCCTATGATGGGTTCGAATGAAACGGTTCTGCTTATAAATTGAATATGATCGGCTTCTATTGTTTCTGTCTGAACATATTTGGGTGTTCTACACTTGCCTATTCATATGGTTCCGATGACAATGGACGTCTATTTGTTTGACATAATTTTTATATTTTGCAAGCATACGGTAATCTTTCCCTCTCTCTCCATAAATATCCGTCATAAAGCTTTTCTTCTTTATAAACCTATGTTCGTTTTTAGATTAAATTGATCTAGGTTTTTTTCCCTTTAAATTTTTGTATGTCTACAATATTATTCCATCTATCAATATTAACCTTTTGTGATTGAGGTCTTAACTTTTTGTTGGATCTTATTCATTAGATTCAAAACTTGAGATGAGCAATCTATTTGTGTATAAGACACGAGTTGGTGGTAGGTTTCAGTGCATGTATTCATTCAAAATGGGAAATGATACCTTTTACTATGCATTATTGGTATGCAGTTATCTATTGAATATGACACATTGGTTTTAAAAAAAAAAGCGGTTCAACTATATGTGAAGACTGTCGTATGCAGTTATCCTCTTTTAGTTTTAATATTTTTCTTCTTCTAAGTAATTCATTGGTATAATAGTGATTTGGTCAAACACGATTAACTGTGTATACCAATATGACAAGAATAAAACTTCAAGTTCATCGATGAGGATTCAATCCCAGCCAATAAAAAAAGACTTGGTCACGTTGAAGTGGTTGATTTGGAAGGGTTCACATGTGAATGTATCAGTTTTTATGGAGAAATACATTGGTGTATACACTGTCTACTGGTAACTGAAAATTTATTTATTATTTATTTATAATTTAAAATTTATTGGACGTATTAAGTGGGAGAAATGTTTTAGTATTATTTCATCTAAGGTTGTTTTAGATCCAGGAGTGACAAGAATTGAAAGTGAATATAAGACAATTTTCTAAATTGTGTGATGGTTTGTATCGAAAATTTGTATGTGATGAAAGTGTTTAGTGATTTTAATGACTAATTTTATTTATTTATTTATTCATAATATTTAGCTACACTGTATTTTTTATACTTAAGATTCATATTTGGGTCATGGTTATATGTGGTGTACATTTTCTCTATCACCATTTTAATTTTTTGGATTGCACACATTTATCTGTTATTTAAATATAGCCATATTAAAAATTTGAAAATTTTCTTGATACACATATTATATTATTATATAGTTTAAAATTTCATAGATTTCCGTTAAACCTATATTATCAATATTACAAATGTATTGCACTTGGTTTTAGGAACAATTGATGAGATAGATAGATACATTACGTTGACAATTTTGTAGACATTTCCCAGTCATTAAAAGAAGTAGAAAAATCAAATCAATAATTGTAACACAAATTTGTTGTGTTTGACTATATTTATTTCAATGGTTGAGATTTATTTGCTTCGGATACTTAGCATGGATTAAAACAAGAACGGACTATGTCTTAATTCTATATTTTCGTATTTAATAAAGAATACCACTTTGTATGGATATTCTACGTAAAATGATAGGAGTGGTTGCCAAGCGGAGGAGAGTGATTGCCTAAAATAATCTCACACTCCGAATGTGGGTTTAGTTGTTGTTGAGTGATCGGATTAGAGAATTTGAGTATGAAATGACGGGAACTACCCTTTGGAATTTTCAACTGTGGTGCCAAAAATAGGATATGCCAATATAGATTTTTTGTTTGCTGTAAGTCTTGATTTTTTGGCGAATAGCTTATGGCGTTCTCTTAAACGTACACTCAATTTGTAGGCCAATTAAATTTGCCTTTTCATTAAATTTGATTTCTCTCATGTTGTGTATGTGTGATTATGGACCCATCGGAAGCAATATAGTGGTCGCACTTACCTATATGGATTGCTATATGAATGATATACATATATCACTTTGCTTAGAGTCTGAAGTTTGTTTCTTAATGCAATTTCATATAATTCCTACCCCATTTTTTTAATTTCAAGATTTAGTATCTCAGACTTCTTTCCAGCTCAAGTAATTTAATATTTTTGAGTACTACATTATTTTACTTAATGTTGTTTAAATGCAAATTTTATAGACCGTTTTAGAAAACTATATATTTTATTATAAAAAAAATATTTTTTTGTGTTATACATTAATAATTAACAATTTTTAATATATAATTAAAAAAATACCTTTTTATAAAAAAAATTAAAATGTATTAATATTAGATTCTGAGCATTAACCTTACTTTATAAAAACATATTTTCCTTAAAAAATTATATTTATATTTATAAAACAACCTTTTAAAATGCAAGTTATGTAAAGAAATGAAGACAAAAACTAGATTTTTTAGAAAACTACTTTATAAAAATACAATTTATATACATAATAAAATATTTTATACTTATCTTTATAAAATAAAGTTTTGTCAAAAGAATTATAAAAAAAATGCTAAAAGTATAGTTTATAAAAAAATTATATATTTATATTTTTATAAAAAAATATTGTTCATAAAATAATTGATATTTAAAAATAGTTTTTATGATATATACATATATGGGTGTGTATATTTTTTTGTGTGGTATATTATTTTTGTTTGTTTAATTATTCATACTTCATTACTAAATATTCTCCTTTTTGCATTTCAATTTTACATGCAAGTATTTGTTTCACCTCAAATATTCTATGAATGAAATACATATAAGTATGTTCGCATTCACTCTGGGGTAGAAATGATCGGGCGATCTCCCTTGTCATGTCCCTCAGAATGATGCATGGGCATCAGGCAAGTGTTGCTCCTCGCTTGCCTGTCCATCCTCCCGCCTGACGCGTCGTCTCTGACGTCGCTTCGATCGCGACCCCAGGTCAGGCGGGATTACCCGATGAGTTTAAGCATATCAATAAGCGGAGGAAAAGAAACTTACAAGGATTCCCTTAGTAACGGTGAGCGAACTGGGAATAGCCCAGCTTGAGAATCGGGCGGCCTTGCCGTCCGAATTGTATTGTATAACATGAATTTCAAAGCACCCCCGCATGGCGCGGGGCTAAAAACTAGTATGCTTATAATTTTTATTGTCTTGTTGTCTAGTAGGGGAATGGGCTTTGTCTTGAGCGGGTTACGAATCTTTCTCAATTTTTTGTGGATTGCAGTGTTCCCTCCAAATCCATTTCTCAAATTGTGTTTCGATTGTCTTTAATCCATTTACATGGTCTTATTAATGCAACCGATGAGTATTTACGATGAACTTACTGATTTTTGCTAATGTTGTTGAGAATTCCATCTGCTTCTCGTTTCTTTTTTTGTTGAGGCTGATATGAGTATTTCGATTTTCTGGCTGATATTCTGGTCTTGTTGATTTTAACATGAAGGATTCGCGTATTCACGCAGTTAGAGTCACCCCTAGCTGCTCCACCATGTCATGCAGTGTGATTATTATCAATTAAAGGTCTTGATTTTCATTATTACTTAAATACAATTTCATTTGTTGCCAATCAAGTTCCTTCACGTACTTGGCTATTAATTTTTTTGCTCCTCCATAATTTCTCTCATAGGTTTTATTTTTAAATTTAACTATACCTTCAGAGGCTAAACTTTTTTTCTCGAACTCTTATCGTAATTTCTCTGCTTTTTTTATATTACATTTAGAGTTAAAATTGAGTCGCAGCAATCTATGGTTATTATAGATGTCAGTTAGTTGTGCAACAAACACATTTGATCGGTTAAAATCTATACTTAAAACCTTTTCTCCATGTTACCTGTTATACTAGCTTGTTCAGTTAGTTATTATTCCATCAATGAATTTCGTTTATTCTTCCTCTCTCTCAGCCTCCATTCCCTTAACTTTAGCTTCAAGTTTTTTGATTTTTTATTGAGTATTTCGTTATCTTCCTCTAAGCAATTTATATATTCAACTATTTTGAGTTGCGTTCCATACAACTCGTAATCCTTCCTTTCTATTTCCATCATTTCTTGGTGTAAAGTGAGTATCAAAATCGTCTAAACCTCTAGATGAGTTTACAACCTCGTCTTCATTATATACGTTGCTTGAACCTTTTACAATCCGATGATTGAAACCTCTGTTGGGGGGTTATGAATGATGTTATTTCTGGATAATTGGGTGTTAGTGTGTTTAACAATGAGATTACAACATCATGAACCCCCTATTCCAGGACTATTACAACTGATGTGGTCATCTACCTCCAATTTGATCTTCTTTTCACCTCTTTTACGAAGGCATTATTCGACGGGGTTCCATCCTTTTCCTCGATCTACCGATCGTACAAGGAGGTGTTTGTGGTTTCACCTGTCAATAAAGATAAGTAGTCAGTGATTAAGTAAAATAGATTTCTAGGACATGTACTTGTTTTACTTGAGTTTGCTAGAATGTTCCCTCTTTTTAATTTTAATTTTTATTCCCATTAACCCCACGTGCCTTCGATTGCATATCTCATGGTCTGAATTACGTACATATGTGAATTTTAAATCTTTTAATGCTGCTTAAAATACCACTTTCTCCACACAAGCATACATAATCTTATAACCATGATACAAAGGCATTTATTCACCACCCTAGTAAATGGTGTTGTCTAAATTTTGTGCCACTATGATATGCCTTTGCAAATCTGAAAATGGCATCCTGATTTGATATGAAAGAGACATTATGATAAAAAAATGTTACTTCCATATGAAATATGTCATCGAAAATTCTAAAATAATGTATTCTCCTCATATTTTGGCTAATGTACGACTTTTTGAGATCAAAATTTTTCAAAACCTTTCTCACGAATACATTTTGGATTACTTGATCTGAACATTTAGATTAACATATCTCTGATTCAATTTGTTTTGGTTAAGTATAATACCAATGGAACTTAACACAAACAAGTAACATAATGGGAACTAGGACTAAAAGAAAAAAAGTTGAAAATAAAATTGCACGTATGGCTACTAGCACTATTACAATTGTTTTTAAATTTAATTATCTCCCAATTTTTTTGGCATACCTATACAAGTCCCAATGGAGGAATCTAGCTACGAGGTTTTGACGTCTATGTTGTTACAATGCTTTATAAGTGCTACTTTTTTTTCAATTACTATTTATGTTACCTAGTTGGTTCAATGTTGCTTCCATGTGCATGATTCAATGCATTATATCGGCTTACTCATATTAGTTGTAACTTGCAGAGTAATTTTTAATTCATGGTAGTTAATTACTTCATGTTTTTTAAGTTTTCCTCTTATTAATAAAGCGTAAAACTTGCATGCAATATGAAAGTAATTTATTGCCAGAATCACTAGGGCGCAAACCATGATAGTGGATGGGCTATTCTCCCGCATCTTCTCTCTAATCAAGCCAAGAAGCTACATGTGAACTGTTGCTGCACAATTTTAATTCCTTATATTCTTCACATCATGCGTGTAATTTGCGAATACCCATCCTAATAAATTTTCAGTATTTGCAAAAAGGAATGAAACACATAAATTCAACATTATAAGGTGGAATACGTCATTTATATCTTCCTCGGTATCTCCTTGAAGTGCGCCTATCAAAGCAGACTTAACCTTTCTCTTTGAGAGTTGTACATCGAGGTTGAAATCTAATAACATAATATAATTTTGGTGTCTCTTCACAGAAAATTAACACGTGACAACAACATTAATTACACCTATTTTTATGCAACACCATTGATTACACCTATTTTTATATAAACAGAAAATTGACACGTGGCAACAACATTAATTACACCTATTTTTATGCAACACCGTTGATTACACCTATTTTTATATAAAAATGAGGCCTGTGCGTGTGGTTCACTCGAACCATTTTATCTACATCTCTTTCCCATTCATTGTATCTACTCATGGGCAGTCATTATGTTCAATGCTCCAGCAGTCCAATTCTCCTAATCATTATGCGTAGGTTTGACAGTTCACATTCTTCTTTCCTTTAGGTTACAAAGGTTGCCGAGTGAATTGATTGGTTGTGTGGGTCTTGAAGTAAATATAAAATGAAGAGGCGCAGGTGCATTATACTTGGGGGTAAAGAATAGTTAGGGTTTCGGAACTTGCGGGAGGAGTAATGGATGAACTGCCAACCCTAGTGGCCCAAGAAAGGAATTGGTCACTAACCATTGTGGCGAATTCATGCAATTAATTAAGGACATCCAAGTGCGGGAAATAATTAAAAGTGCGTGTGAGTATCGCCCATTTGAGAAGTGTGACTACATAGCTCGAATATCTAACGAGATCTGCTGCAAGATGCTGGAATATGTTACTGCGCAATTTGATGGGATGAAACAGACAATTGATGAATATCATGGTGCAGCATGAAGACACACTATAGATTTAATATCATGGTGAATACAAAAGTGGGGTTAATGTCAAATCACACATTTATTTTTTCATGAAAATCTTAATTCAAATATTTGACAGTACAGTAACTTTCTATAGTCTTTAGAGGTTTGGAAGATTAGAAAATGAAAATTTGGAAATTTGTTTAATGCCTTAAAAAGAATGTTCGTCGTTATATTTCTGGGAAAACTGACGTCAGAAAAATTATGATGTCCATAAGTTTATCCTTCTTTGTGGAACGAGAGTGGCTACTCAACTTGCTTTCAAATTTTATGTATGAAGATGTATCTCATCTATTATCTTATTAATGTATAAAAAAAAGAAGGTACATTGTACTTGTAGTTTTCGATAAAATATATTTACCTCACAGAATTCCCATCATCTCTCTATCTTTGTCTAGGATTTCCTTTCATCATATATATTACCTTTTTTTTTTTAATTTTTGTTTCTGACCCACTGTTTTTGTACAGGACTATCCATGGAAGATTGTAGTTGCTTAGTCAAATGAGTATGATCAAACAAAAGAAGATGCACACAGTATAATCAAATTATTGTCGCAGGAAGCATACAAAATCAGGTGGTCATTTTTTTTTACATTCGATAGTCTTTTAGTTTTCTTCCGATGAGTATGATCAAATATAAGAAGATGCAAATGGTAATCTCACTTCGCACAGGAAGTGGTGATTATTTTCTTTTTGCTTCCTTTAGTTCTCGATTTTTTTTTTTTGAAAATGGATTAATTTGTAGAAATTCTATATATATTTTTTCTTAGAATATTCATATTACACATATTTTAACATGTTAAGATTCTTGCTTCCCACCCATCTTTGCATTCCTATTGGTTGCACCCTCTATTGCATCTTTTACTTTTTTTTAAAATATATTGTTTTTTTGCATTGACTTTTTTGTTTTAGTCATCACAAACAAACAAGCTTTTTTTTTTGGATTAAAGTACATACAGTAAAATATTTTATGCTAATTTCATATAACATAGTTGCTTATTAATTATCTTTGAATTTGGGTGTTTAATGCTGTGATTTTTATTTAGACTACTTAAATCATTTTTTGGACTTTACTATGTAAAATGATATGGCATCTCTCTTTCCCCAAATTAAGTGTAGCAAGATTTGGGATTTTTATATAGTTATCTTTTTTGCAATTATGTAGTTTATTGCTATGTAGATTTCCGATGTATTTGAAGCTTTGATTATGGTAGTAACACATGGTTTTGTTCGTTTATAATTGTTTAATTTCCTTTTAACTACATTGAAGATGTTTTGTTAATAATGTTCTATGACTTAGAACCCGTAAAGAGGTGGAGGAATCAAAGAAATTTAGTGATTCAAATTTATTCCCGTGGATGACAATCATTTGGAGTTATTATATAGTTGTATGTATTGTTTTATTTATATTTTGAAAATATGATTTTTTAGGGAAGACTCTTAGATGACAATGAAGCATTTGGAAATTGAAATTTGTATAGTCTCTTTTCTTATTATGTTTTGATTTTTTCCAAACAAAATTTACAAAGTTAGATTCCCTCTCATTTAGATATTTTTTTTATCCCAACACGAAATTGATCGCAAAGTTAAATTGTGATTGCTCTTATTATATAGAGGATACAACAAGCCTTACAAAGTGCCCGCGCATCGTGCGGGGCTCATATCTAGTATCTACTGATAAATGGGTCCTTAGGAACTTCACTTTTGTTTATTTCCATCAAATCTCCCCAGTTCTGTATTCCCATTATTTGTGACACATATTGGTTACTGAATTAAATTAATTCCCCCCAATCTGAATTTGTTTGTCGCAATGTCAGATTGACTTAATATTGAGATTATGTGATTTGTTACAAGTCCTTCAGTGTATGCACGGAGAATTGTTCGAAATGGCGTTTCATACAATAACTTAAAATTCTCATTCTTCATGCCGCTTTACTTCAGCTGACGCTACACGATGTTAACGGTCATCATATTTGTCTTGAATTGCTCCAAAACTTTCCATTAAGGTTCCCTAGTTTTCCTCAAATTCTACAATTAACGACCTCATAACATTATACATCTTTAAGCACATGCATTATAGAACCAATATATAACACCTTTCTTTCAGAGCATCCACATTTCTAATAACTTATCCTTACTTCTTATAATGATTGTTACAAAATTTGAGGTTCGATAGCATTACTGCCATTAAAAATTAAGAACATTCAATTAGTCCATATAATTGTTCAAATTTATTATGAGATGTAATGTTCTACATCATCATGTTTATAAAATAAAAACATATTTTATACACAACATCACCACAGTAAGACATTGTAGCAAAAGTTAGACTAAACGTGAGTGAGCTGGAACAAATCACATTCTTCAGCTTTAACCTAATTCAATACCCCAAAATTTTTCAACATATTTGTAACTCCATAACTTATTTTACTTGCTTGAATACCAATAATATGCCTTTGTGGATTACTGAGAAAAAAATTCAATTTATGATTGCTTCATTTTCATATTGGAAATGATGTATGGAGTTTGTGAAAAAATAGTAGAGTAGGATCTTGAAATGGGTAAGCTTCTAGTCATTTAACCAACTACTGATAGTTAACTATACAACATACAAAAGTACACGTGTTTTTGGGTGTATTGTTATCAGGTGATTACAATGGGTGTTTTTGTCAAAGTGACTTTGCTAACTATCCCATATTCATGTCGACTTTTGCAAAAAAGGACCTACATGCAAACTGAATAAACACGGGATTGACCACTAAATACTCTTAAATTGAATAAACATGGGCAGTGGCCGAGTCAGGATTTGGAGTTAGTGGGTGCGAAACTGCCTGACGTACCCCGGGGGTTCGAAAGCGGGAGCCCGCGAAGCAAATTTTTTTGGGTTATTTGTACTATTTTGGACATAAATCTAGTACTAAAATAGGATAGTTATTACAATGCAACTTTTCTAGACTTCATTTTCTGAAAAAATTGAATGATATGAACATAAAATTTGTTGGAAAAAGATTAACCCATTGATGTTGAAATTTATTATTGATTAATTCAGTGAAATTTTAATCACTTTGTATGATTAATCATTTTGTAAATTTCAGTAATAAATTCAATAATAAAATCAATGTAATGGAGGAGAAAATTTTCAATAATAATTTTTATCTTGAACTAGGGTCCGTAATAATTTTCAGTAATAATTTCCGTAAACTAGGGCCATTCACATTCAGGAATTTTTTTATCTTGAACCCGTTAATGTGTTGTAGACTACCAAATATGTAAATGGAGGAGAGAAAGGAGACTTACCTTTTGTTTTGTTCTTGAATAGAGAGAGAAGACAAAACTTTAGTTGGGTTGAAAAACTAGGGTCGGCTGCTGTTGTATATATATTGACTTAAGTTTCAAAAATTACCAATTTTAATCTTAATATTTAAGTTATTACACATATGTATATATAAAAAAAAATCTCGAAATCCAGTGCATGCGCCCGCACCCTCTCGGGTGTGTGTGGCTCCGCCCCTGGACACGGGATTAACCACTAAATACGCTTACAACTTAGGACTAAAGTCTCGTGTCCCATTAAACTTTAATATTTGTACACACTTGAAAAAAAATGGTGGTTTGCATCATTGGTCCCAAAACGCCCATAATATGAATTATCTTTTTATTTATGATGAGGTGGCAAGGACAAATGTAGATTTTCTGCATGCAAACATTAGGCTAATATCATATGCTTTTACTTAGAATTCGAGTATGAATATTTATTATACCACATAAATTAGAGTGCTTATTCTAGAAGAAAAAATGTGCCTCTTCCGATATGTATATATGTGAGTAAGGATTGCATAATGGGTTTAAAGTTCAAATGGGTGAATATTTTATAAAGTTATCAGTGAAGAGCGAGGGGATTAAATAATTTTTTGAGCCTTGTGACATTACATTCGTTAAATTTACCCATTGTGGATTGTTGTTTTGGCTCGAAATTGTTTCTTCCTTTTCCCTTCAATGTAGTGAAAGGATTGCCCCCAAACCATGATTTTGGGTAGAGTTGATATGGTTTCAAATGGTTTCCAACAAAGGATGACTTTATTGTAGAGAACCCTTGGCTTTAACAAAGAGGCCGCAAAAAGCTCTAGTCGGGCATAATTTTTTGCCAAAATGGATTTTACTGAGGGTTATTTTGGTAATTTCATTCCCTTATCTCCTTTATATAAATAACATATTTTAGGTACTTTAATATAAATAATTGATCAACTTATCATAATTGATTCATATTATTCATACTGAGAGTGATAGTGAGGCTTCGAAAAAGTTGTAAACCCTTGTTGACTTAACCAAAGAAAGGAAGTCATCATCATCCATGGACATAGGCAAATTAGTGAACCATGTATATCTTGTATTGTGCTTTGTTGATGTGTGTTTTCTCTTTTACTTTCTCATATTTTTCATTTAAATTGTATTTCCTCTTAGTTATATCTTAATTCATTCATCCTCAGATCTTGGCCGTGCATGGATAACTATTGAGTGAGTATCCGCACTAAAAATTAATATAATAACTTTAGCTTTTAAGGTATTTGTTTTGTGCGTATCCAAGGTATTTGATATAATTCCAAAGTGCAATTTTGATCTTGGCCTAGTTTCTTATTTTAAGAACTCATTATAGATATTAGATAATGAGTACATCTAAGGTTGTAAATGTGTCAACTAGTCAAGTTTTGATCCAACAAGTTCTTTATAAGGCGTTGAATGAAATTGTAGCTAAACTTGCAGATATGTCGACAGATAATTGGAAGGAATAAGACTTACAAGAATGTAATGGTATTTGGTTAAATCTCATGCAAAATATAGTATACTATGCGACTAAAGAGGAATCAACAAAGAAAATATAGAAGAAATTAGAAGAAAAATATGTTAAAGAGAGCATAGAGAATCATCTCTATTTCAAGAATAAGATATTCTGATTTTATTGCATTGAAGGTATGTTGATGTCTGAACAACTTAAAGAGTTTAATAAAATTCTCTCCAATTTATTTAGATTAGATGTGGATATTGGCAATGAAGATAAAGTTCACTTATGTATTTATATGAGTACTTGGGAATGACATCGCTATGTGTGAAGGATGAAGTAAAGTTTGATGTGACTCTTAGGCATTATTGGAAGTAAAGTTTGATGTGACTCTTAGGCATTATTGGAAGTGAAAAGTGGAAAAAATGAGATGAGTGATTTCAAATCCGATGTGTTAGTTGTGCGAGGTAGGACCGAGGAGAGAAAGCAAAGTTTAAGAGGAAGTTCTTATTAAAAGTATAGGATAGAGGTCTTGACAAATATCTTATGCTACAATTGCAATAACGAGGGGATTTTAAAGAAGGATTTTCCTAAGCCAAATGTAAAAAATTATGTTATTTTAGAGGATGACAAATTTGGGAGTAAATTAATAATTTCTTCATGAGAAAGCTCTTCAAACATGTGGATTTTAGACTCGAGGGCCTCTTAACACATGATCCCGGATGGAGATTTATTCCATACCTTTAAGGAGGTGGACAAAAATAAAGTCTTTATACATAATGACCATATTTGTTGGTGGAGGGTATTGCCACAATCAAATTAAAGATGCATGATGGAGTGACTTGTCTCTCAAGCATGGTCTTATGTTCATAATTTTAAGAAAAAAAATGATTTATTTGGGTGATTTATATTCCAACGGGTGCAAAATTGTTATCAAGGGTGGATATGATAAAGGTTATATTGGCTTCCTTGGTGGTGACGATGGGAAAAAGAGAGGGAAACATGTATTTCCTTCAAGGGAGAATGGTAGCATGTCATGCCTCGATCGTTGATGACAAAGAAGAGAAAAATACAAATTCCACTAGGATTTATTATATGCATTTGGGAGATGCCGAGGAGAAGGCTTATTGTGTAAGCAAGGGTTTATAATCAGTGAGAAAAATTACAAGTTAGGCTTTTGTGAGAACCATGTGCCTAGGAAGGGAACTAGGGACAGATTTGGCACGAAAATTTATTATGGGGCATGCCGAGGAGAAGTCCAATGACAGTGTTGTGTAGGCGAAGGTTTGTAATAGGTGCGAAGAGTTAAACATTGGGCTTTTTTCAAATTTATGTGCCTAGGAAGAAAATTAAGGTTAAATTTGGCACAAATCTTAATTGCACAAAAGGCACACTTGATTACTTTCACACAAATATTTGGGGTCTTTATGAAACACCATATTTATGAGGTAGTGATTATTTTATGAGATTCCTTGTTGACTACACTTTGAGAAATTGGGTCTATACTATGAAATACAAGGACAAGATATTTGGGGTGTTTCTTAAATGGAAGAAGATGGTGGAGAATCAAACTAACAAGAATATCAAGTTGATTAGGATAGATAATGATGATGAGTACTAGTATGATCCATACTTGAAGTGTTGATAGGATGAAGTATTATTCGACATTTTACGGTCCGAAAAATGACATATCAGAGAAGATTAACCAAACCTTACTTCAAAATGTGTGTGGTGTATTGTATGTTGTCCAATATAGGCTTACCAAAGAGATTTCGAGCGAAGGATTTATCCTAGTTTTAAATCATTATAAACTATTTACAATATACCATAATTGCTGTAAGACTTTTATCAAGGCTTGACCGGGTTAACATTTTATGTATGAGTTCATATATTCGTGTGCTCGAATTTTTTTCATGTTAGTGATGTAAAAAATATCATAAAGATCATAAAACAATTTTCATGGGATCAAATAGTGGGGTTAAGTGATATAAGTTATGGTTTCCATAAAATAATAAGATGGTGGTGAGTTAGGAGGTCACTTTTGATGAGGCGTCTATGCTAAAAATACCAAAGATAGAAATATAAGATTATCTTATAGAGAATGAGAATAAAAAGGATCAACCGAAGGTGACTACCCTAATTGATTCTTCAAGTGAAGTGGTGGAGGTCCTAAATGAGGGACCTAATCAACAATGACAAGAATAACTATCTTTAACAATTGAAAGAGAACCGAGGGTTTGTAAACTTATTAGGAGATATGACTTTAATGATGGGATGATTATATATGCATTGTTGGTCTATGTTGGTGAGTCATCTACGTATTGTGAGGCGATGAAGGTAACCATTGTTGAGGGGACTTATTCTCTTTAGAAGAACCAAACTTGGGATCTTGTGAAGTTGCCTAAGTGAAAAATGTATATCGGGTGTAGGAATGGCAATGAGGTAGGTTTTGGCAGGTACTTTCCCCGCACTTCCTCTAATGGGGCAACTTTTTGGTTCATAAATGTAGAAGGGCGGGTTTGGTGTCTAAAAATCCCGATCCATTTTTAACAAAAAAATATTCTCTCTTTTAACATTGGGGTTGCTATGCTGCTACTCTCTTTATCTCTCCAGGACTCTCTAACCCATTCATCTCTTAGCTCACCAGCCATTATCAATGGCCAACCTCACAACCTCACCTATAAACCTCACGACCTGACCTCTCTTCCAAGCTTGTGGCTTGTTGCACCTTCACACCATCCTTCTCATCTCATAGGCCAACAAAAATGACCTCTCATCTTCCGACTTCTAACTATCGGATCTATCAACTTCCTTATATCACTTAACTCCCAACCTCTCATCCTCTTATCTATCAGATCTCTTATGGACCTCTCAAAAGCCATAATTGTCACCGAATCTCATGGCAGTCGGTCGGGCCTCTCACTAGTCACTAGATCCATTTTGGTATATTTTTTAGCTTTCCATCAAATTATTGATAGTTTATTTTAGACCCATTTTATTGATGGAAAATATTGTGATTATTATTTTTTTTATCTTTTGAAATTATTGTAAAACAAATTATTTTTTATTATGGCAATTTTTATTGATTGTGTTTTAAGTTTTAGTTGACATTTTTGTTTTAAACATAAGTATTTGCTAAAATTTGTGAATTAATTACTAGTTGAAATTTATCTTTTTCAAAAGTGTGTTCTTATCTCCTTAGAAAAAAAGAAGATACAAATAAACAAAAGCTAAATTGGTATATTTTCTCTTGAAAATGGTTTGAGAGATATTTTTAAATAAAGAGCAATAATATTTTAAATAAGAAAAATCACACAAGTGGACTTACCCAATACCAGTGTAAGATAGAAAATCATCTCTCTTACACAAATCATGCATGAGAGAGGTATTGAGGGATACCATTCAATCAGCAACCAAAAAGTGATTTTTTGCACATAAATCAAGAAGATCATTAATGATTTAAAAAATATATTTGTGAACCTGTAAGATTCATTGGTGCGTTCACTGTAACATGAAAAATATTTTTTATAGCAAACTTGAAGTGATGCAAGTCAGACGAATGTACGTAGATTTTTAACGGAACCTTCAAAGGACTCAGTGGACAATGAAGTAGAAGGATAGATGCAATAAAGGCCTTCGTTGTGGTAATGCTTCAACGATGCTGTGAGCGCCTTTGTCTAGAGTTTGTCTAAAGGAACACTTCCCAGATCGCATCCATCGAAGGGTCCTTCGTTGTAACGAGTCTTCTTGCATTTGCTCAATTTTTCTTATCTTTCGATTTTTAAAATATTTTTACATAAGAAAAATTAGGATAGCAAAACCATTAGTTTTTACACACTCACAAGTTTTTTCCAAGATGTAAAAGATTTTTAAAAACATGTGATGTGAGTGTAAGGCATCTCCGATATACTTTTCATCCAAAATGTAATTCGTGAATCACGCGGATGATAAAACCAGCTTCAAGATCTTGAACATTGATGAAGCTTTTCGAAGAGGTAAATCAAGAACCCAAAATGTTTTGGAAAATCAAAATAAGACAACTATAAATGACGACACAAATGAGTATGTGAAAACTCTCATAATTTCCCCTTGTCCATTCCATTGGTGAAACATAACAACTACCTATTACAAGAGATCAAAAGGAAATTACTATCAACTTTAAAACAAGGCCCGACTAAAGAAATAATAAGATAGAACTTACAAATGCTTATAACCCAAAAACTATAGGATATTTCTTCGAAATACTTGGAACATGATTTTCTGAAACACACTAGCAAACTCATCAAAATACAAATGTGTGAAGAGATCCACAATATGCAATAGTTAGCAATAAGATATATAAAAATGTATTATTTTTTAATAGAATAAAAGGGAACATTCAAGTCTACCCTTAAATATGAAAACTCCCAATTTCTATAAGAACGTCTCCCCATAAATTCTCCCACTTTTTTTTGGGAAATAGACAAAGAAAAGTAATAAGAAAAGATATTGTAGATTATTCTACACAATTGAGCAGAGAAAAATATAAAATCACAGTCACACAACACAAAATATACGTGGTTCGACAATGTGCATATGTCCACGGGTGCGTTGTTATCTCTATTTATTAGTCAACTGTTGATAACAAAGATTAAATATCCTTTTTCCTTCGGATGTGGGTTAAATTTGTAGAGAATAAAAATGTAATGAGTCGCATGGGACTTTATGGCCTTGGAATTTTATTGCAATATGATTGAGCGAATCCAAGGTTGAGATTTTTATTGATAGGCTCCTCTAATGTTCTTATCTCTAAGATACGATCACTTAAAAAGATTGTCGTATACGTGTCACTTTCAACCATTTATTCTAATAATTCCTCCATAATTTCTCCCAAAGCTTTGCAACCTAAATGGGGTGCAGAGGTTTGATCGCCTATAGAAGCTATGGTCGGAGAGCATTAACACTTAGGTATTTTTAATATGAAAACTAACTTTGTTCGGCCCGTTGAGATTAAGAGGCAAGCTTGTAATTTGTCCCGATGTTTCATGGGTACACTGGTTATTAATCATTGATGAGACCAAAAGTTGGTGATGCACATGTCAACCGTCATATAGGGTTGCGTTTCAAATGATGAACCCGTCTTGGAATTTGAACACGGATGTTTGATGAAAAACTTACCATAATTTTTGGAGCGCACCCTCTCTTTTTCATTATTCAAAACATCTCAGAGCCATTTGCCTTTCCCATTAACTATAAGTCTTATTCTTCTCTCCCATTCCTTATTTTTCTACAATTTGTTCTCAGGCAATCGTCTTTGCATTTTCCCGTCGTTTCTCTTTATTGAGTTTGAAAAATGGTCTACCTAGTTAGAAAGAGGTCCATAGGAGAGTTTAAAACATGTTTCTTTATCCCTGACTGGGTCGTGATAGATTTTGGGGAGAAAACCAAGGATTATTAGAATGTAAAGGGGAGACATTGGATGTTCTCCAAGCTTATTGCCAAAGAGGGTGTGACCTTCCCTCCAAATAAACTATTCTTAGAGTTTTGTGAATACTTAAACATAGTGAATGGGGTCAATAGGATCAATGAGTTATACCAAACTCAGTTGAGTCAATAGAATCAATGAGTTGTACCAAACATAGTTGGGGATCTAGGATATCAAACATTGGTACTCGTGGGTGCGAACAAATGAGGATACCCTCCATTTGAAGACAAGGAGGGATGAGAGAATGATTTTTATGAATCCACTTGATTCTAATAAAGGATATTTTTCTCATGGATTTCTTGTACAATAGTGGCAACATTCACCAATTCCTGAGGGACGTGGAACAAATTGAGGGGGAGAACAAATTGTGGGTAGTTTTTTTTTTAATTTTTTTGTAAACTCTCGTATGCGTCACGATATTCTTTTGTTTCATACGTGTAGGTCTCTTCCTCTTTGATGATGATTTTATGAACTACACAGGATGGAGAATTTCAGTTCGACACAAAGTCTTTAATGTCATTCCGTTTTGGATTTGGGAGGGCATTAGTAAAACATTGTCTTAGGGGTTTACTTTTAGTTTGGTTCGATTTTTTGTTTTGTACCGGAATAGCCGAAGGGGGAGATTTTTAAGAGGAAATTTTTATAATTGCTCATAATTTATATAATTTGGCGTATCCCATTACAAGCTGAACACTACATCCACATATGCTTCCATGATCTTTGAAGACATGTTAGTGACCGAGCAATGTTCCAAAGTTCAAGTCGTTAAAATCGTCACGACACTATATGAAGGTGTATGGAATTTAGATTTTTGATATAACTTAGTCAAATTTACTCTGGTATGTTCACTTTTTATTCAAGGCATTTTCATAAAAGGATTTTCAAAAAGGATATTTTTTTTTTATCTCGTTAGAATGAGTTGTAGTTCTTGTTAGAGCGAGGCTTCCTTCTCGTTAGAACGAACTTTTTAGTTTGTTAAAAGTATGTTTTTCATGGGAATGAAGTTTTATAGTTCATTATAACGAACTTCTATCTAACTTCAAATGGGATTTTGTTTGTTTGACAGGGTCGCACTTGTTGGAAATTCGTTGGAAGCTGGTTTGAACGAACTAAGCCTTTCATTCGAATGAGATTTCACCTCATTATAATGAAACTAGTGTTTTCATTTGAACGAAGTGGCATTTTCATTTGAACAAATTCTACCGCCTCAAAAACGTGTTTTCTATAAAAAGGATCCTTTTAGACTATTTTTCATAACTCTTTTGATGGAAACCAGTTCATATACTGTGACACCCCGACTAATTAAATACCGGGTAGCTACTCCTTTATTAAATTAATTCAAAATGCCAAGTTGGCCCAGTTAATAGCATCACTGTCGAAAACATTTTAATGATTACTAACCACCTAGTATTTAAAAAGTAAGTGCCAAATTTTAATTAAAATCTGATTAACATGCAACAAGTGTAATAAAGAATAATAACACCATTCACCATACTGAAGTAAATAGAAAGACCATCACATAGCGTAAATAAAGTCTGGAGGAAAAACTCCTCACTACAAATCCCACAACTGAAAAGTAAACTGAATACTAAAATAGTACATGCCAAAGTCTCAAAACTGAAATGGAAATGTAACTCTAATAGAAATGGGCAACATGCCCTACAACTGATAGATAATGAATCTGGAATCCAAGTGATAGAGGCGTCTACAAGCAAATCCCTGTAGCTTCAACAAATAGCTACAGCTCTTCACCTGAATGAATGTCCTATGCATGGTGTCCTTGTGGCTGGGCACCTAAAATGGTTTTACAAAGAAAAAGATTTGAAAAGCAAACGGGTCAGAGCCCGAATGTGGAGTTATATTTTAAAAACCTGCAAGTGCTTTAAAAACATTTAAAACATTAAATGCAAAGTACATGTTAGGACGTGCACTCACATGATATTCTCACCTCTCGTCTAACTGTGCACTCCTAATGTAAGTACCCATCTATAACGACACAACCCACTAGCTAAGTGACATCATCTCTAGCTAGACTATCATAGGTTATACCCTTATTACTCGGTTCTATTAACATAATAACGCTCGTAATTAAGTAGGGGTTTAACGCAAACTCAGATGCTCAATATGCAATGTATTACTATCAGCTTACTCGTTATGTTTCTCGAAACAATATTGTAATTATATTCACAACATTAACGTGAAGGTTACCATTAATTAAATGTATATTAATCACATCATAAATATACTATATAAGCACCCCGAAAACTAAGCTGCGGTGCACACATACTCTGCTATCCATCCCGGTACATCACGTACATAAGGATTACATATTCCGAATCTCTCAGGAATAGTTCACAGATAACAACATCACAAACAATGGAGGCGAACACAGTCACATCACATAGGTCACGCACATACCTACGCTCCTACGATCAACGGACTTATTAATATCCCAATAAGTCTTTCTATGACCTATGTTCATCAAGGTAACCAGTCTAAATCCGGGCAACACAAGGATTAGAGGGCCCTAAGCGAACGCAAACCTCCCGTGATAGCAAGTATGGTAGGTATGTCATACACACAATTCATATACCAATACTAAGTAAACACACGTCTTAGTAATCCCGTAGTTTAATCGTAGTACTATTCTCATTCTAGTACCAATATATAATTATCGCAATTTATACTATTCCGGTTTATCATCATACGCGCCATAATCTATTCTCACGTCGTAGTAGACACTCACGTCTCAACCCAAACCGTCCATTTAATATAACTCTCGTATATAATTTCCTTCTCACAAATACCCCAAAAGTCCCAATTCTATCCTTACACCATCATTCGAATGTTAACTGTATCCTCGAACAAGTTTACGGGGCTCCAAAAATCAAAACAGTCCAAAAAGGACCAAACTGTCAACTCGTTAGAAGTCTCGTTCGAACGAGACTGTTCGAACGAGATCCCTTATGTCAACTCGTTAGAAGTCTCGTTCGAACGAGGTTATTCGAACGAGATCCAGTTCGTTCGAACGAACTGTCCCTTCTAACGAGATCTCGTTTGAACGAAGTTATCGAACGAGGCTCCCTTTCGTTAGAACGACTGGTCAATTCGTTAGAAGCTCGTTCGAACGAGTTCGTTTGAAAGACCTGGGTAGGGGCTTCTAACGACCTGCCAGTTTCGTCCCAGATTCTCTTAGTTACGTTTCTCATCCATTTTTACTCCTCAAATCTTCTCCAAAGTTCGTCCCAACAATGTTTTAAGTTCTCTAATCATCCTAAAACATGCTAAGGTTATAAACTAACATTTTCTTAAGGCATTAATGCATCCTAAACATCATTAAATCACAAGATTTTATACTATTCCCCAATTTTATCAAGAACATGAACCCTAGATTTATATCATCATCAAATCCCAGAATTTAATCCGTTTTAATTTCTTCTAATCACAATTATCATGAGAATAATCATCTACCTATCATTCTACATGCAATTCTCTTCAAAATTTTCAAGTTCTAAACTCCAACTACATGGGTTTTCATATTTCACCAAGAACAAACACAAAATTTGAATTTTTCTAACATGGAAAGAACATTATTTGAAATTAAATGGAATAAAGTCACTTGCCTTGGTTGTCTCTGAGTTTGGATGATGGTTTGATAGAGTTTTTCTGCAGAATTCCCTCTCTCCAAGCTTCTTCTCCAATGGTGGCTTAAGGTGGCTAGGGTTTGATTTGGGAAACTTAGAAAACTCTTCTAATAACCTACGTAGCCTTCTAGGTTAATATGGTTTGGTTAATGGGCTTAGTGGGTTAAATCCACATCAGATTAAAACTCCCAATTTTCGTCACTTTTAATTCCTCAAAATGTAAAATTACCAAAATACCCTTTAAGTTGCCGGTATGGCCTAAAAATACCCCGAGACCCAAACTACACCCCCGGCTAGTGTTTTCTGACTATCTCAACCCTTCCGGACGCGTTGGCGCACTCAAAACGACCATACGGTATATAGATTTTATATTCACTTTTTATAATCAAAATATTACACCGTGACGCGGCGGTCCCACGCGTCTCAATAAAATTTCTAAAATGCCGTATATCAATCTCACGACAAATTTTATAATACCAAATACATTTATCAAAACATGTATGCACATAATCAAATACCAACTCGCATCTCGTTAGTATTTATAACCCGGATTAATTTCCAATTAATACGCATTTAATTAATTAATCCCCAAAATAAATATAGCCAAAAGTACGGGGTATTACATACTTCCCCCCTAATAACTAAATTTCGTCCCGAAATTCGAAACTAGAAAGTACCTGCTAAAAATAACTCTGGATAACGTTCGCGCATCTCATCCTCGCGCTCCCATGTGGACTCCTCGACATTGTGATGTCGCCACTGAACACGCACTAACGAAACTATCTTTGACCGCAGTTTCCTCTCGCTCCGGTCCAAAATAGCAATCGTCCCCTCCTCGTAGGAGCTATCCGACTGGAGATCGATGTCTTCCACAGCAATGTGAGAATGAGCCAAATTATCTCTAAGGTATTTCCTCAGCGAGGAAATATGGAATACATCGTGAATCCGGTGCAAATGCTCCGGTAGTCCAAGTCTATACGCAACCGGTCCGATCCGCTCAATAATAGGAAACGGCCCCACATACCTTGGTGCCAACTTCCCCTTCTTCCCGAAACGCATAATCCCCTTCATAGGAGATACCCTGAGAAAAACCTGGTCCCCTACTTGGAACTCCCTGAAGAATCTCTTCGCATCAGCATAACTCTTCTGCCTGTCTTGAGCTACCCGAATGCGACTCCGAATCAACTCAATCCTTGCCGAAGTATCCTAAATCACTTCCGGCCCAAGCAGTTTGTTGTCCCCCACCTCTAACCAACATGCTGGGGAACGACAAGGCCTACCGTACAATGCCTCAAACGGAGCCATGCCAATAGTGAACTGATAGGAGTTGTTGTAAGCAAACTCCACCAGTGGAAGGTACTGCTCCCATCCACCCCCAAAGTCAATAATGCACATGCGTAGCATGTCCTCCAACATCTGATTTATGCGCTCAGTCTGCCCATCAGTCTGCGGATGATAAGCCGTACTCAACCGCAATTCCGTGCCCATGGCCTCCTGAAAACTCTCCCAAAACCTCGAAACAAATATCTTGTCTCTGTCAGACACGATATTTAGGGGCACACCGTGAAGTCTCACAATCTCTGAAATGAAGAGCTGGGCATACTGTCCCGTAGTGTAGTCAGTCCTAACGGGTAAAAAGTGAGCGACCTTGGACAACCTGTCCACAATTACCCAAACGGAGTCGTGACCCCTCTGCGACGTAGGCAACCCCGTGATAAAGTCCATGGATATGCTCTCCCACATCCACACCGGGACCTCCAATGGCTATAGCAATCCTTCCGATCTCTGATGATCCACTTTTACAAGCTGACAAGTGGCGCATTTCGAAACAAACTCAGCGATATCTCTCTTCATATCGCTCCACCAATACTGACGTCTCATGTCTTGGTACATTTTGTCCCCTCCGGGATGTACCGCGAACCGTGAGCCGTGTGACTCTGCCATCACATCGTGTCACAATTCCTCCCCTTTCGGAACTACCAATCTCCCATTGAAGCGTAATCCCCCGTCTGAGCTAACGGAATAGGACTCGGCTCCCTCTGCCAGTAACCGAACTATCTGCTCCTGACAGAACGAGTCATTGGCCTGTGCCCGTACTACCTTCGTGACAATCTGCGGTGTAACGGTCATCACAGACATGAAAGATCGGGCCACTGCATCCTGGTGTCCCAATTCCTTCCACTTTTCCTTCCACACCTCTGCCACCTCATCTGCTGGCCTACGGCTCAACGCGTCTGCCACCACGTTAGCCTTACCCGGGTGCAACTGGATGTCGAACTGGTAGTCCTTCACAAACTCAAGCCACCTACGCTCCCGCATATTCAATTCCTTCTGCGTGAACAAGTACTGTAGGGACTTGTGGTCCGTGAACAATTGGAACTTCTCTCCCAAATGATGCGTGGGGTAATTCTTCTCATGAGGCTTAAGCTTACGGGAAGCATAAGCTATGGCCTGTCTCTCCTGCTGCAAGACACCTCCCAGTCCTTGCAAAGACGCATCGGTGTAAACCAAATACTCAACTCCCGGTCTCGGCAATGCTAACACAGGTGCTGAGGTCAATTTGTCCTTCAATTCATCGAATGCCAACTGACAGGCATCACTCTAGATGTATGGCACACCCTTACGAGTCAGATGTGTCAAAGGACCTGCTATCTCTGAGAAGCCCCGAATAAACCTCCTGTAGTATCCTGCTAGCCCCAAGAAACTACGAATCTCAGTCGGTGTCGTGGGCTGTCCCCACTCCCTCACCGCTGATACTTTCCCCGGATCAACAGATATTCCCCGGTGGGAAATGATATGTCCCAAAAACTGGACTTCCTTCAGCCCAAACCCGCACTTCTCATATTTTGCGTACAACTCGTTCTGACGAAGTGTCTGCAAAACCTGCCTCAAATGCTCGACGTGCTCCTCCTCTGTCTGGGAGTAAACCAGAATATCATCAATGAAGACAATGACAAACTGGTCTAGGAAATCCCTGAATACTCTGTTCATCAAGTCCATAAACACTGCTGGAGCGTTGGTCAAACCGAAAGGCATAACCCGAAACTCGTAAGAACCATATCTCGACAAGAACGCGGTCTTCGAGACATCCTCCTCCCTGATACACAACTGATGGTATCCCGATCTCAAGTCAATCTTCGAGAAGAAAGAAGCTCCTCTCAACTGGTCGAATAAGTCATCGATTCGAGGCAACGGATACTTATTCCGTATCGTGACCTTATTCAACTCTCGGTAGTCCACACACAATCTCAGTGAACCGTCCCTCTTCTTCACAAACAGAACTGGAACGCCCCAAGGTGAGGTACTCCTGCGAATAAAGCCCTGACCTAACAGCTGCTCTATCTGATCCCGTAACTCCCTTATCTCAGCTGGAGCCATACGGTACGGTGCGCGTGCTATAGGTCTCGTACTCGGTAGCAAATCTATAACAAAGTCTATCTCTCGACTGGGGGGTAAGCCTGGTATCTCCTGAAACACATCCGAATACTCCCTGACTACTGGGATAGAATCTAAAGGAATCACTACCTCCTTAGAGGTATCCTCCTCAATGTAATACAGATGAGAGGTCGATCCTCCCTCTGGGCAAGGCATCGCCACTACAAACATCTCTTGCCCCGGAATGGCAAAAACAATGCTCCCGCTGAAGCAATCATTCATGGCCCTATAAGCTACGAGCCAATCCATCCCAATAATCACATCGTGAACATGCATATCTAATACTAACATGTCTGCAGGTAATACCAAACCACCAATCTCTACCCCCACTCCCCGGCATATAAAGAAAATAAGTGACCCACTCCCCAATGGTGAGTCGACACACGTCACTGTGCTCTCTGCCGTAGCTAACAATCCTAAAGCTTTCGCAAAGTGTGTAGCTATAAAACAGTGTGTAGCACCCGTATCAAATAATACCCGACCCATAGTGCCATGGATAGGAAACGTACCCTCAATCGCGGGCGGTGCCTGTGGAACTGAAGCCTGGTGGACGTTGTAGACACGTCCATACTGTAGCTGCCCCTGCTGAACTGGGACTGCTGGAATGGGTGGCAATGCTGCCATCTGTGGTGGTGCGGGAAGAGCGGTGGGAAACATAGGCCTCTGTGGCTCCTGGCGAGCACCCTGCTGCTGCTGCTGTGGGGCCCTGCCCCTATCAGGACAATCCTGTCGCTTATGGCCAGTCTTGCCACAAACAAAGCATTTCCCTGGGAAGTTCCCTCCTCTCTGTCCCTGTTGTCCCCGGCCCTGGTGGTCGTTACCGTTCCTTCCTTGGCCCTGCTGGCCCTGGTGAAACTGCTGCCCATTCTGCCCCTGTTGGCCCTGATGGCCGTTTGGACCCTGATGGCCCTGACGGAAACCTCCCTGTCCCTGTCTGTAGTTCCCTGACCGGAACCTCTTATTATCCCCCTGCTGGGAGCCCTGCTCATTCTGTCTCTACCCCTGACCAGATTGTGCCCCGCTGGCATTATGTCCTCCAGTCCTGCCCTGATGGCTAGACTCCCCCGACCTCTTGCCCTCGGCCATATGAAAATGGTGGTCCTGGCAGTGTAACAATGCAGCGTTAACCACATCAGAATAAGTGGCCAACGATAGGTTCCCTAGAAGATGCTGACGGATCCTCCAAGTCAACCCTTCGGTGAACTTCTCAATTTTCTTGTTCTCTGTTGGTATCTCGTCTGGAACGATGTTCAACAGATTCGTGAACTCGGCCTCATACTCGGCCACAGTCTTGCCCTCCTGCCTCAGACTCATCAATCTCCTCCTCATTTCCGTATGAACAGCTGACGGAAAGTACTTGCGGTCGAACCGCACCCAGAACTCCTGAATCGTGAGAGTATCCCTCTCCTCCATGGTGGTAATGGACTCCCACCACTGTAGCGCAGATCCAAATAGGTTGAAAGTAGCTAACACCTGCTTCTGAACATCCGTGCACTCATACATCCGTAAGTGCCTCTGCATATCCTTTCTCCACTGGCTCGAGACTACCACATCTGAGCTACCTGCAAATTCTGGCGGATGCCTTTTTGAAAAGCGTCACGTACACGCTCCCAAGCAGACGGGAATGCATTAACCTGTACTGGCGCGGCAACCGGCGCCTGCAGTGGTGCCTGCTGAACAACGGCAATGGCGGCATTTACCGCTTGGGCTACTATAGCTACAACCTCAGCGGCGTTCATCATGCCCTGAACTGGAGCGGGCTGGGGTTCGGGCGTTGCATCCCTGGGAACTCGTCGTGCACGTCGTGGAGGCATCTGAAATAAGAATAAATTTTATAAGTTCGCTGTTTATAAACTTACGATAGCTGAAGAACGAAGCATACACAAAAAGAGTACAACAGTCCTAAAATATAGGGCTCTATATCAAAGAAACGTAGCGGAAACATAATAAGCCGTCAGATCCTAAAGGACACTAGAACCTGATGCTCTGATACCAATTGTGACACCCCGACTAATTAAATACCGGGTAGCTACTCCTTTATTAAATTAATTCAAAATGCCAAGTTGGCCCAGTTAATAACATCACTGTCGAAAACATTTTAATGATTACTAACCACCTAGTATTTAAAAAGTAAGTGCCAAATTTTAATTAAAGTCTGATTAACATGCAACAAGTGTAATAAAGAATAATAACACCATTCACCATACTGAAGTAAATAGAAAGACCATCACATAGCGTAAATAAAGTCTGGAGGAAAAACTCCTCACTACAAATCCCACAACTGAAAAGTAAACTGAATACTAAAATAGTACATGCCACAGTCTGAAACTGAAATGGAAATGTAACTCTAATAGAAATGGGCAACATGCCCTATAACTGATAGATAATGAATCTGGAATCCAAGTGATAGAGGCGTCTACAAGCAAATCCCTGTAGCTTCAACAACCAGCTACAGCTCGTCACCTGAATGAATGTCCTATGCATGGTGTCCTTGTGGCTGGGCACCTAAAATGGTTTTACAAAGAAAAAGATTTGAAAAGCAAACGGGTCAGAGCCCGAATGTGGAGTTATATTTTAAAAACCTGCAAGTGCTTTAAAAACATTTAAAACATTAAATGCAAAGTACATGTTAGGACGTGCACTCACATGATATTCTCACCTCTCGTCTAACTGTGCACTCCTAACGTAAGTACCCATCTATAACGACACAACCCACTAGCTAAGTGACATCATCTCTAGCTAGACTATCATAGGTTCTACCCTTATTACTCGGTTCTATTAACATAATAACGCTCGTAATTAAGTAGGGGTTTAACACAAACTCAGATGCTCAATATGCAATGTATTACTATCAGCTAACTCGTTATGTTTCTCGAAACAATATTGTAATTATATTCACAACATTAACGTGAAGGTTCCCATTAATTAAATGTATATTAATCACATCATAAATATACTATATAAGCACCCCGAGAACTAAGCTGCGGTGCACACATACTCTGCTATCCATCCCGGTACATCTCGTACATAAGGATTACATATTCCGAATCTCTCAGGAATAGTTCATAGATAACAACATCACAAACAATGGAGGCGAACGCAGTCACATCACATAGGTCACGCACATACCTGCGCTCCTACGATCAGCGGACTTATTAATATCCCAATAAGTCTTTCTATGACCTATGTTCATCAAGGTAACCAGTCTAAATCCGGGCAACACAAGGATTAGAGGGCCCTAAGCGAACGCAAATCTCCCGTGATAGCAAGTATGGTAGGTATGTCATACACACAATTCATATACCAATACTAAGTAAACACACGTCTTAGTAATCCCGTAGTTTAATCGTAGTACTATTCTCATTCTAGTACCAATATATAATTATCGCAATTTATACTATTCCGGTTTATCATCATACGCGCCATAATCTATTCTCACGTCGTAGTTGACACTCACGTCTCAACCCAAACCGTCCATTTAATATAACTCTCGTATATAATTTCCTTCTCACAAATACCCCAAAAGTCCCAATTCTATCCTTACACCATCATTCGAATGTTAACTGTATCCTCGAACAAGTTTACGGGGCTCCAAAAATCAAAACAGTCCAAAAAGGACCAAACTGTCAACTCGTTAGAAGTCTCGTTCGAACGAGACTGTTCGAACGAGATCCCTTATGTCAACTCGTTAGAAGTCTCGTTCGAACGAGGCTGTTCGAACGAGATCCAGTTCGTTCGAACGAACTGTCCCTTCTAACGAGATCTCGTTTGAACGAAGTTATCGAACGAGGCTCCCTTTCGTTAGAACGACTGGTCAATTCGTTAGAAGCTCGTTCGAACGAGTTCGTTCGAACGACCTGGGTAGGGGCTTCTAACGACCTGCCAGTTTCGTCCCAGATTCTCTTAGTTACATTTCTCATCCATTTCTACTCCTCAAATCTTCTCCAAAGTTTGTCCCAACAATGTTTTAAGTTCTCTAATCATCCTAAAACATGCTAAGGTCATAAACTAACATTTTTTTAAGGCATTAATGCATCCTAAACATCATTAAATCACAAGATTTTATACTATTCCCCAATTTTATCAAGAACATGAACCCTAGATTTATATCATCATCAAATCCCAGAATTTAATCCGTTTTAATTTCTTCTAATCACAATTATCATGAGAATAATCATCTACCTATCATTCTACATGCAATTCTCTTCAAAATTTTCAAGTTCTAAACTCCAACTACATGGGTTTTCATATTTCACCAAGAACAAACACAAAATTCGAATTTTTCTAACATGAAAAGAACATTATTTGAAATTAAATGGAATAAAGTCACTTGCCTTGGTTGTCTCTGAGTTTGGATGATGGTTTGATAGAGTTTTTCTGCAGAATTCCCTCTCTCCAAGCTTCTTCTCCAATGGTGGCTTAAGGTGGCTAGGGTTTGATTTGGGAAACTTAGAAAACTCTTCTAATAACCTACGTAGCCTTCTAGGTTAATATGGTTTGGTTAATAGGCTTAGTGGGTTAAATCCACATCAGATTAAAACTCCCAATTTTCGTCACTTTTAATTCCTCAAAATGTAAAATTACCAAAATATCCTTTAAGTTGCCGGTATGGCCTAAAAATACCCCGAGATCCAAACTACACCCCCGGCTAGTGTTTTCTGACTATCTCAACCCTTCCGGACGCGTTGGCGCACTCAAAACGACCATACGGTTTATAGATTTTATATTCACTTTTTATAATCAAAATATTACACCGTGACGCGGCGGTCCCACGCGTCTCAACAAAATTTTTAAAATGCTGTATATCAATGTCACGACAAATTTTATAATACCAAATACATATATCAAAACATGTATGCACATAATCAAATACCAACTCCCATCTCGTTAGTATTTATAACCCGGATTAATTTCCAATTAATACGCATTTAATTAATTAATCCCCAAAATAAATATAGCCAAAAGTACGGGGTATTACATATACTTCTTTCATAGAAATGACACTTTATTTTTCAAATCACTCATCCTAGAATGATTTTTTGAGTTTGTCAAATCCTAGTTCCATATACAAACATCAACTTGTAGAGGTTTCTCTACGAGGACATTTGTGGAATTGCGACTCAACTGCTGAAGGAGAAATGATTCCGCATCCTGAGGCTGATCGGTGGATGCCGAGGGAAGAGCTGATTCTTGTGGATGGTGCTGGATTATTTCTTATCTATTTGAAGACTTTAATACCTATACGACATTATACTTAGTGGACCCTTAAGTAGTCTGTAAGTCAATTCATGTCTGTTCATTCTTAAACATTATTAATATAAAAAAGGTTTTGGCTGCAAGGGATTTTTCCTCAGTTCTGCTTCTATTTGGTTTTCTTTGGTTTGATTGCTTGGGTTGGCTTAGTTTTTTTTGGAATTTATCTTACATGCACACCTAATTCTAATCAAGATAAAATTTGGTTAAAAATTGGATCTTTATGTGTGTAACCTAAGGTACAAGCGAGTCCGTATAACCCCGCATTTTCAATTGCTTTTGGATACACCATTTTACTTCCCCCATTTTTAGGAGCCTTTTCTTTGTCTCCGTTCTTAGTCGTCTTTGAACTTCCTTTATCATATTGGGTGCTAGATACCATATCTTCCACTTTGGCCTATTTCTTAATTCTAGACATAAGGTCGTCAATAGTTCTGGCCTCCTTTTTTGTGAGAGACTGGTGGAACATGAAGTTTCTAGTGAGAAAAATCTTTAAAAAGGACATGAAAACTTTTTAGGAGCAATCCTCCACCTCGTTATAGTTTTTCTTGTACCACTGAGCGTATGACTGCAAGGTTTCATGAGGATTATTCCTCATAGTGAGGAGTAAATCCATCTTCTTAGGATGAGTGCTACTAGTGATGAATCTTGATGTGAATGCCTCCGTGAGATGATTAAAGTTAATGACCGACATGTGTGGTGAATGCTCGAACAAATTTTGTGTGGTATCCTTCAGACTAGCAAGGAAGATGCGGTACATGAGGGATTCATAGTTGCTCAAAAGAGTCATTACTTGACAGTATTGGCGAATATTATTGATTGGATTCATTTTCCTATCGTAGATCTTGAATTTGAGAGTGGAGAACTTCTTATGAGGCTCTAGTTACTCAATCGACCTTGATGAAAGGGACTTCATCTAGTTAATGAGGGACTTTCTGGCCAATTTCTTAGTAAATATGTCTTCGCAAGGAACAAGATGCTCATCCATCTCTCACCGGATGAGATCTCATATATTATTCTTGTGATGACCTCCGCACTGGCCTCTTCTTCCTAGTGAGATCCTATGCCTAGAGCAGTTTTGATCTTCTCACGAAATCCTTCGTCGACTGTGAGTTTTTCTTGCCATAGGGCTATGTATTCATGCTCAATGTTTGTGTTTGTCCCCATGGAGATCTTGCTCCATTATTTTTAGGAAGCATTATATATGGGTGATCTCCTCCCGCTGGAGGTGCATCGTGCTCTCCTATTTATGAAGTCACCATTTATAAAAATCTACCAGCTGTGAGATCTAGGTGGATCTCGATTATTCATTTCTTTCCACAGTTTGATCCTCATGTGACGATAACACGAGTTAGGAGTGTTATGACTCTATTTGGAATGGACCTCAAACTTGACTCGGGGGACCAGAGGTCCGTTCTTATTTTTTCTGAAAGTCATTGTTAAATGAGAAACTAGGGTTGTATGAGTGAGACATGGTTTATCGTTGTCTCTACTTAGCTAAAAAAAGGAAACTCGATTGCCACAGATGGAGCCAATTGTAGGTGGTAAAATCCTAATATGTTCATTCAACACAATTGAGTTGAGAAGAATATAAAGTCCCATTTACAAAACATATAATATACATGGTTTGATAACGTACCTACACCCATGGGGGTGTTTTTATCTCTCTTTATTGACCAACTATTGAGAACATGGGTATGGGTTAAATTTATAGAGAACAAAAAGATAATGATTCATGTGGGACTCTATAGCCTTAGAATGATATTGCGATCTGGTCGAGCAAATCCAAGCCTGGTATTTCTGCTAATCAGCTCCTTTATTATTCTTATCTTCATGCTACGATCACTTATTAAGACTTCCGAACATATGTCAGATTTTACTATTTGGTCGGATAATTCCTCGATAAAGATTATAAAAGCACAATGAACACATGAAGTCAATAAAATAGAGTCAGCTTAATATACTCTATAAAAACATTTTGTTATTCACACATAGATGTCCAATAAATAATGACCCAAACTCAAAAACCTTGATTTGGATAAGGAAAAAAATAGGTCAAAATTTCCTACTTACCAAATGCTGTGAGATGTACGACAAGTGTTCATAACCAAGAAAAAATTATATCAAATTCTAATAACGTGATGAGTTTTATCAACCAAGATATAAGATCATATCTCATATGTGAAAAAAAAGAACACCATTGAAAGAATAAAACCAATCTCGAGCTCAATTAAGAATAACAATTTAAGAACAAATGACTCAAAGTTTTATTAGCAATGAAAATTTTCAACAACTTTTAAGATATTTTTCAACTAACACTTTTCTCTTTCTCAATGAGCGATTTGGTTAAAATCATTAGTTTCACATCCTTCATGTCACTCAATTTTGGATGGATATATATATTTAAAACATCGCTTTGTTTAAATTTATTTTTTCATGTGGAAACTTTCCTTCGTTCATTATTAAAATGGGTTACTATTTCCAATTTTCAAAGGTAGCATCATCCAATCAAATTTCTAGACCTAACAACATCATCTCTCATGATTTTGATTTATCATTTATCCTTTTCATCTCCTTCAAATCATGAACAATTCTTACACATACACATTTTAGGATAATGGACTCTCTCACACAAATGTTCAAAGCTTTGAACCGTTTGTAAAGGATTGTACAACTTTTTCATACCTTAAAAAGTGGAAATTATATAATGTGTAGTACGATGAAGTGCAACAAGATATAGGCACGTGCTCCTAATAAAATTTTCTTGAAGTTTATAAGACTTTAAAAGAAAATAGAAACTTGTATTATGATGAAAAAGTCACTTTATCCAAACAAAAGGAAAAAGTAATAAAAAATAACCATTTGATATACAAAATATGGCAAGGAGTATATCATCTAAAGAGAATATAAATGATTGTATTACACAAATCTTTTTACGATAAAGAATGCAACCAAATCTTATAAAAAAGACAACATGGAAAAAGATAAAAAAATCTAATAAATCAAAGAAGATCAAATCCTATACATGTTATCAAATCATTCAATCAACGATGAAAATACATAATGATGATCTAGTAAACTCAAATATAGTCCAATCAAGAGGTTTTGTTAAAATATCTGCTAATTGAAGATTAGTTGAAATATAACTTAAAGACGTAACTTTTTCTTCAACAAGTTTGGTAATGAAATGATGTCGTATGTCAATATGCTTAGTTCTAGAAGTTGAATGGGATTTTTGGATATGTCAATAGCAATAGTATTGTCACATTATATAATCAAGCAATCTTGATCAATATTATAATCCATAAAAGTTGATCACAATAACTCGTCGCCTCAATATACTTTACTTAGGTCATGGAAAATGAAACACAATTTTGTTTCTTAGGGTGCTAAGAGACCAAAGAAATTCCAAGATGGAATCACCCTCCAAATGTACTGTTCATCCCATCAACATCACCCGCCCAATGGACATTTACAGAAGCTGAGAAGGATGTTTTGATATTCCTAGGTTACCAAATACCAAATCCCGTAGTCCCACTAATATACTTGATAATATCTTTAATGACTTTCAAAAAGGAATTTTTAGGATAAGATTGGTAGCGAGAACACACTCTGACACAAAACGATATCTCGAGACGAATAGCCATGCGGTATAAAAATATCTACGAAGATACGATGAAGCATCTCATCGACGTCCTTTCTATTGGCATCCTTTCCAAGATTAACGGACACACCCATGGGGGTAAGTTTAGGCTTAGAAGAGTTAAGGTAAAATTTCCTCACAAGTTCCTTTTCATATTTCGATTGCAAAATAAACAATCCACCGTACATTTGACGCACTTGGAGACCAAGAAAGAAAGTGAGTTCCCTAACCATGCTCATCTCAAATTCTTTTTGCATAATTAAAACAAAGTCTTGAGAATGTTGTTCATTTGTGGAGCGAAAAAATGATATCATAAAAATATACTTGGGATAACCATGATCTCTTTCCCACAAAATTTTATAAATAAGGTCTTGCTTACATTTACTCTTTTCATACCTTTTCCCCAAGATATGAGGTAAGCTTTTCATACCAAGCTCTAAGTGCTTGTCAAAAGCCATACTAATCCTTTTTAAGGTGATAAACATGTGTTGGGAATTTAGGATCCTCAAAGACCTTAGGTTGTACAGATAAACTTCCTATTGAAGATTGCGATTAAGAAAAGTTATATTCACATCCATTTGATGGAGTTGTAAATCTAAGGTACATGTTATATCTAAGAGTAAATGAATTGACTCTTCCCTAGAAACGGGGGAAAAAGACTCATCAAAGTCTAGACCTTTAACTTATGTATGACCTTGAGACACTGAACTTGCCTTGGTCCTCAAAATGTCACCATATTCATCACAATTATATTTGAAGACCCACTTGGTAACCATAACATGAACATCTTTTAACATATAAGAGTCCAAACTTCTTGTTTAGAAAAGTGGTTTAATTACTATTTCATAGCATTGTCCCAATATTCATCTAACAATCCATCCTTCACATTATTGGGTTCGATTGTGGAAGTGTAACAAAGAAAGTTAACTTGTCTTTAGAGTCGAGATCTAGTTTTCACTCCAACATTAGGACTACCAATTATTTTGGTCATATCATAGTATTTACTAACCCAATGAGGGGTGTCTCCTATATTTAGAACCTTGGTGGAACTACCTCTTCACACTCATCTGCTTATTCTTCTTCTCTCTCTTCTTCAACATAGGGAAACACAAAAAATTTGTTTTCACAATCGTTCTCATTGAATTCATTGAAATCACTATCATTAATGATGACATTAACATATTCCATAATTTTATGTGAGAAACAATTGTAAACATGATAGGCACGACTGTTAGTGGAATTACCAAGAAAATTCCTACATCACTTTGAGAGTCAATCTTAGTTAAGTATTTTTTATCCTTGAGTATGTAACATTTGCTTCCAAATATCATAAGGGGTTTGCTTGGTACCTTACCTACTATAAAATCGGTTAATGGTGTGACAAGCAGTGTGAAAACTTCTACCCAAAATCTTATAGGAAATTTTTTGATAATCAACATGGACCTAGCCATTTCTTGGATAGTTCTATTCTTACATTTAATTATTTCATTTCGCTGAGGATTCTTGGGAGTCAAAAACTCATGGTGTATTCCAACTTCACTACACCACTCCGGTTTACCCGTTCCTTCAAATTTATTTTCGTGACCACCACTGATTATAACAATAGTCCATGCTTTTTCATAATGAAGTCCTTTGCAATTGTTAATAATGAAGTCATTTGCTTCAGACTTACTTCATAAAAATCCTACAAAAGTGAATCTAGAGAAATCATCTACAACCATAAGGACATAACATATACTGCCCATATTTTCTATACGCATTCAACTTCCTATGTGGGTTGCAAATATTTTTCCCATTTGACAAGTAGAACACATATGAGAAGAAGTTCGCTTTGAAGGAGGTAAATCACGAATAAGTTCATTCCCCAAAAGTCTACTTAGATCCCTAAAGTTTACATGATCTAACCTCTAATGCCAAAGATTCGCCACACTTTCCTTAACACTATTGTAAAGAAAATTTGGAAAGATATTGATGATGTCATAATTTTTCATGTTTCTAGTACCCTTCAAAATATATGTACTCATAGAATCAAAGACTCGACATTCATTATAGGTAAAAAGAACATTTTGATAGTCATCACACATTTGCTGTGTGCGAAGAAAGTTAACCTTGAATCCATCAACAAAAAGATCATTATCCAGTCTAGGAAAACCAACAATCTTTATGGTACCCTTTCTTATGGCATTATTTTTGTTTCCATCTCCAAAAATGATTGGACTAGATTCTTTCTTAATGAGTTTAGAAAACAAGGCATTGTTTCCGGTGATATGCCTAGAGCACTTACTATCAAAATACCATTGTCAGCCATTTTTAGCAACAAAGGCCATGTGAATATCAATACATTTTTCTTTCTTAGTGCAAACTACTTTAGTCTTGATATTCTTCCCCAAATATTTTGAACTAGTGTCAAAACACATTTAGATTTTGAAATATATTCAATTTGTGACAAAATAGTGTTGGAATTCCCAAATATGAAACTAATATCACGCTTTAAAGAAGAAACTATGTCCAAGTGAGGTTTCGTAGTGACCTTAGAGTTTTTCTTAAGCCTATTGTAAAATCTTTCACACGACTATCACGGTTATAAAAAGTTCAATGATACACAAAACGATGATGGGATTTCTTCGAAGTATTCAAAACACTTTTCTTCTCTAAAGATGAATAAGATTCTCCAAACACATGAGTCTTTTGACAAGCTTTCACAAAAATAGTTTTATCCTTAGATTTATATCGAACATGAGGTTTTTCAAAACCAATACCATGTTTATCAAAGGAAGATTTAGTATAAGATAAAAGCAATTTTCCCAATTTCTTTAGTCTATCTTCTATGGTAAGTTTCACATCTATAATGGAGATTAACTATTTAAAAAAAAATTATTTTCTCATTCATAGAGTCATTCTTTTACATTCCTCTAACTCACACTATAAAACATTTGACTTTTCTTATAAATCCTAGGGGTGGGAATTCGTGTATTTGGGTCGTGTTTTGGGCCGACATGACACGACACGATAAGGGTTTTTCGAACACGAACACGAACACGACAGAAATTCATATTTTTTTAGTTGACACGAACATGACCCAAATAAAAATGACATAACACGACACGATATGAAAAATACGATTTCTTAAAATTTCATGCTAAATTAAACATAAGTAGACACGATAACCCGAATAAAAAGACGATTAACAAGACAACACATGATAACACGGCTCATAATTTTGACATGAATATGACACGACTCCGTATAAAAAAATCCAACACGAACACGACGTATCTTGTCAATTTCTTATCGTTCTGTGTCGTGTTTTCGTATCGTTTCTAAAATTTCCACCCCTAGTAAATCCTTATTTTCATTATTCACCAAAAGAAGACTCGTACTAAAAGATGATCATTGAGCTTCCACATTTCTTAAAAAGAACCCTTCCATTTTCCATGAGGCATTTTATTTTTCACATTTCTTGAGTGTAATGAAAGTTTTTAACAAGCTTTTCTTAAGTCTATAATTTTCAGAAAAAAGTTTATCATTGAAAAACGTTGCTAATGCCGTTTAATACAAGATTAAACTGTATAAGCAACTCCGAGATGTTTGTTGAAGAAACCCTTTTCTTTTGAAAATAAAAATGATAAACAACAAGATGTGTTTACAAAAACTTATGTACGAGAATAACCAAGACTTTGTAATCAGTTTTAAAACTAAGATAGTTTCAAAAAATCAACACACTATAGAATGAGATGAGGAGATGAAGATAATCAGAACACACTATTTTTAACGTGGTAAAACCTCTCCCAATAGAGGAAATATCCACGGTGACTTCTAAGTCACAAAAGTAAAAATCCACTAAAAACAAATAGCAGTTACAAACAATACAACATACATGAACACAACTCAGCCTATTCTAAGTTTAGGAATATACCCCACTTGGTGTCCTTCTAACTTCTCTTAGATCTGATTGTTGATGATGTTCTTCCAGTTTGATAACTTCCCCTTTGCTTTAGCTTCCTTGCGTCGACTCAATAATCTTTGATCTTATTCACAACACTTCCAATTGTGATCTTATTCACAACACTTCCAATTGTTTCACTAACTTTGTTGTTGACTCCAAGACCAATTCTGATGATAGAACCGGTATTGGATTCTGCCCTAAGAATAAACCACAAACTACAAATCTTGAACCTATAAGTTTGTGTCTGGGGGCAAAAGACCAATCGAAACATGTCCAGATTTTCATTTTATTAAAAAGGAATTTGATCAAAAGGAACAACATAAAGACATTGGAGAGTCTAGTAATTCTAAGGCTGACAGTACACTTGAGACTAAATACGTCTGTCCTTTGATCAGAAAGGCTGAATCTACCTTTAAGACCATACCTCCTAGGAATAAGAATTCTGAAAAGAATCCCGTTAAACCTATCTTTAGAAGTTTTCCTAAGGAAGTACATCCCTCAAGCAATCAATATTGCTCCTACTGTGACGTTTATGGTCACTCTTTTGAAGGTTGTTATTCTAGGCGTCTAAACACCCCTGTGGACAACACTCCTGTTTACAAGAACTTTAACTATTCTAGGCAAAATCGTAACCATTATGTCCTTCCAAAACAACCTGACGAGAACTCTAACTACAGGAATAGAAAGACCAAAACTAAGAGTTCATTTAAGAGAAAGGCTCCCAGAAACTTTCCTAAACCAAAAGCTCAACCTTTCCACAAAAATCAGTTTGTTGCTCCAAATATTTTTCGACAAAAAGATGCTTCTCGAAAATTTTATCAAATGAGAGCGAACTTGCGCAAAATTAAAACTAGAGCTATTTGGGTTAGAAAAGATGATCTTGCACCCCAAATGAAGTGTAACATTGTTATCACTGCCTTAAAGGCTGAACACACTTCATCTGGTTGGTACCTAGATTCAGGATGCTCCAAACATATGACAGGAGATGAAACCAAAATCTTAAACAAAACCAGATTTGCTGGAGGTAAAGTAGTTTTTGGTGATGGAGTTTCATCCCAGATCATAGGTAAAGGAATCCTAAAAGAAGAGGGAATGCCTATTTTGGAAAATGTACTTTTAGTTAAAGGCCTTAAAGCCAACCTCCTAAGTATATCACAATTTTGTGACTCAGACCATACGGTTACTTTTTCAAAGAACAATTGAAAAATTCTAAATGATAAAGGTGAATGCATCATTACCGGATTTTAAACACCTGACAATTGCTATACTGTCAAGACTAGTTCTGAAACCTGTAACATTGTCAGAATGGATGACAATGAAATCTGGCATAATCGTATGGGTCACCTAAGTTATGATATCCTTGGTAGCTTGTCTAGTCAAGAGATTGTTAGAGGAATTCCTAAAATTAAACCTATTTCCAGTGTTGTTTGTGGTCATTGCCAGGAAGGAAAAATAGTTAAGACTTCGCATAAAAAAGTTAAAGACATTCTCACCTCTAGACTTTTAGATCTCATCCATATGGACCTTATTGGTCCCTCTAGAACTGTTAGTCTTTGTGGACACAGTTATATCCTTGTCATGGTTGATAATTTCACACGATTTACTTGGGTTGCCTTCTTGAAACATAAATTTGACACGTTTCAGAATTTTTTGAAAATTTTACTAAGAATTGAAAATGAGAAGGACACACAAGTCAATCGCATTCGTAGAGATAGAGGGGGAGAGTTCATAGACACGGGAATAGTTGAATATTGTGACTACAACGGTTACAAACACGAATTTAGTGCCCCTAAGACACCTCAGCGGAACGGTGATGCCGAAAGGAAAAACCGAACTCTTCAAGAGATGGCACGTGTCATGTTGCATGCCAAATCTCTACCTAAGTACTTTTGGGTAGAATATATTAGAACTGCATGTCATATCATTAATCGGGTTTACCTTAGGAAAAACACTAAACAAACCCCTTATGAGTTGTGGTACGGTAAGAAGCCTAATCTGAAATATCTAAGAACTTTCAGAAGTCAGTGTTATGTCTGTAAAGACAGAGAACATTTGTCTAAATTCGAGACGCGTGGTGATAAAGCCATCTTTTTAGGTTACTCACCAAACAGTCGTGCTTATCGTATATACAATCTGCGTATTAAGACCCTTATGGAGTCGATAAATGTAATTGTAAGCGACACTATTGTTGAAAATAAGATATCTGAATCACCTATTGTGGTTGAACCTGAAAATGATTTCAAAAATGATTCACCAGAAATAGATGACTCATTACCTATTGACAGTCCAGAAGTACCTGGCTGGGTCTCTAAAGATCATCCCATTGACAACGTGGTCGGTAATCCTAATGAGCCAGTCCGTACTAGATCCCAGTTAAGAAATTATGCTAATTATGCATGTTTCGTTTCCCTTGTGGAACCGAAAAATGTTAATGAAGCATTGAATGACACACACTGGATTTCTTCTATGCAGGAAGAACTTTTACCATTTGTCATTCACGATGTCTGGTATCTTGTACCGCGGCCTCAAAACAAAAATGTTATTGGCACACGTTGGATCTTTAAGAACAAATCCGACGAAAATGGGGTAATCCTTAGAAACAAAGCTAGACTAGTTGCTCAAGGTTACTCACAAATAGAAGGGATATATTTTAGCGAGACATTTTCTCCAGTCACTCGTCTTGAATCTGTTCGACTTCTTTTCGCCATAGCGTGTCACTTAAAATTTACACTTTATCAAATGGATGTCAAGTCTGCCTTCCTTAATGGAATTCTATCCGAAGAAACGTATGTAGAACAACCCAAAGGGTTCATTGACCCAAAATACCCAGACCATGTCTTTCGTCTAAAAAAGGCTTTGTGTGGCTTAAAACAAGCTCCTAGAGCTTGGTATGAACGCCTTTCCAACTTTTTGTTGGATAAGGGTTTTAAGAGAGGAGGTAATGACCAGACCCTCTTTGTCAAACATTTTGACAAACACATTATTATAGCCCAAGTCTATGTAGACGACATCATATTTGGGTCTACTTCAACATCTAAAGTTAAATCCTTTTCTGCTATTATGCATAAGGAGTTTCACATGTCCCTTATGGGGGAGCTACAACTTTTCTTAGGATTTCAAGTGAAACAGAATTCTGATGGATTATTTGTCTCTCAAACCAAGTATGCCTTAGATCTTGTTAAGAAATTTGGTTTAGATAATGCTAAAGTTGCCAAAACGCCCATGAGTACTACTGTTAAACTATGTAAAGATGAAAATGGGAAGTCAGTTGATTCCACACTTTATCGTAGTATGATTGGTAGCCTACTCTATCTAACTGCCTCACGACCAGATATAATGTATGTTGTATGTCTGTGTGCTCGTTACCAGAATAACCCTAAAGAGAGCCATTTATCTTGCGTAAAACGTATTATAAAGTACATAAAAGGCACTCTTAATATTGGACTTAGGTACACTAATGATACCTGCAGCACCATCGTTGGGTATACTGATGCTGATTGGGCCGGTTGTACTGATGATAGTAAAAGTACATCAGGTGCCTGTTATTATGTCGGCAATAATTTAGTAGGTTGGAGTAGCAAAAAACAGAATTGCACATCTTTATCTACGGCTGAGTCCGAATATATAGCAGCAGGAAGTTGTTGTGCTCAATTGTTATGGATCAAACAAATGTTAAGCGACTATGGGATTAAAGAAGATCAGTTACAATTATATTGTGACAATCAAAGCGCTATTAACATCTCTAAAAACCCGGTTCAACACTCGCGAACTAAGCATATCAAAATAAGACATCACTTTATACGCGAACTTGTTGAGACTAAGGATTTAGAAATTCATTACCTACCTACTGATCTGCAACTTGCAGACATGTTCACTAAACCTCTAGACTGTAACAGATTTCTGTATTTGCGTAATTCTATAGGTATGGTATGTGCTGATTAATCTCTTAAGACCTTAATTTTTTCCCTTTGTCCATTTGAGACAAAATGGGGGAGAAATTTGAGTCTTACGGGTTCAATGTTTTGTTCACATTTCATCTAAACTGCTTGATCTTAGTGTGCATATTTGCAGGAAACTCTTCTACTGTTTTTCTACCTTTTCTAGTGTACAAATTTGTAAATAGTTGAGTTATGTAATTTTTGACTTTCTAGGAAATGGGTAGATAGTATCTTTTGTATAGGACTAGGTTTTACTTTTTTGGTTCCCTAAGAGTTTCAGCTAACTCAAAGGAGATTTTGTCTCATATTTCCAAAGGGGGAGATTGAAGCACCTTATACCTTTGACTTACTTAAGTCTATATTGTATAAGTGTTCAACTAATTTGGAAATAGTGACAAAATTGGTTGTCTAACCTAGAATCCAAAGATCCTCGGAATTATTCTCTCTAATCCTCTTCAATGATCCAAACAAGGTATAATTGAATCACACTACACACATTAGAAGTGCATACATGTGTATATATTGCTTAAAATTGATTGTGTGTTAAATTCCCTTTAAAATGTTGTTTTAATAATTTTTGGGAATTTTTAAACATTTTTAAAATAATGATTTCTTAAATAAAAAGTGTCTTTATAAACTTTGTGGGGTTAAAATGCTATTATGGAAAATATGTTTTTCATTAGAATGTTTGATTGGGTAGAATATCAAAGCGCTAGAGACTTCAGGGTGTTGCCTGTAATTACTTTTGACGCGCGTTTGCAAGCCAATAGAATGCCAACACTTGTCACGTTCCTGATATCTCATTTTGTGTTTGTTTTGTGAGAGAACTGCCTGGTGTATTATGGATCGTTAGATCAAATCTTATCTATGGCCTGCATGCGTTTTAAGTCTATCCTTGTGCTATCTCTATGGACCAATCACATTCAGTTTAACCACCGCTATTTTACCACCCTTAGATCAAGTTAACATAAGGAAGACTAGATCTCAACCATTGATTTCGATCATCAATCCAGAACCTTCTTTGGGTCCTATATAAACCCTCCTATTCTCAACCTTTGGGAACTTTTGGCAGTCGTCCAAATTGAGAGAAAAAAGAGAGAAGAGAGAAGTGTGAGAAAAGAGAGAAAAGAAAAGAGAGAAGTGAGAGAGAAGAGAGAAAAAAAAAGAGAGAAGAGAGAGAAAGGGAAATGGGTTAGAGAAAACCTAACCCTAACCCTAAACAACTTCAAATCATCTTCAAACCTTCGTATATACAAAACCCCAAACACAACCTTGAGTGTTTGAGAGAGTGTGGTGTTACTGGTTTATTCATTTGAAGATGTAACCTCTTGATCTGTGATCTTATTACCAACTTAAATATTTTTGTGAAGATCTGTATTTCTTTATCATAGAAATCTTAGATCTACACTTTGCATGTTATATTTCACTAGATCTGCATATTTGCTTCTCGTTTTGTGAAAATATTTGCTGATTTAGATCTGTAAATATTTTATGGTTTTTGTTCTTATGAAACTTAACCTTGACCTAGTTGGATTCTCACTTGGAGATTTTCAATCTCAAAAATATTTTTAAAACAGAGGTTGATTAAGATCTTGACCGATTTTGAAGCAAGATATCCGTGGAATCTGGGATAAATTAAAGGTAAAAAAGGTTTCAAGTTCTGTAAGAAAGAAAGAAAAGAAAATCACAGCATATAGTCTTTATATGTAATTTTCTAGGACTGTCTGTAAAAACTAAGTGTGTGTGAGTTCATGCATGGTGATAGGAATCACATCACAAACACTTAACACACTACCACACTGGAAGTGTTGTGAATAAGATCAAAGATTATTGAGTTGACGCAAGGAAGCTAAAGCAAAGGGGAAGTTATCAAACTGGAAGAACATCATCAACAATCAGATCTAAAAGAAGTTAGAAGGACACCAAGTGGGGTATATTCCTAAACTTAGAATAGGCTGAGTTGTGTGCATGTATGTTGTATTGTTTGTAACTGCTATTTGTTTTTTAGTGGATTTTTACTTTTGTGACTTAGAAGTCACCGTGGATGTTTCCTCTATTGGGAGAGGTTTTACCACGTTAAAAATAGTGTGTTCTGATTATCTTCATCTCCTCATCTCATTCTATAGTGTGCTGATTTTTTGAAACTATCTTAGTTTTAAAACTGATTACAAAGTCTTGATTATTCTCGTACATAAGTTTTTGTAAACACATCTTGTTGTTTATCATTTTTATTTTCAAAAGAAAAGGGTTTCTTCAACAAACATCTCGGAGTTGCTTATACAATTTAATCTTGTATTAAACGGCATTAGCAACGTTTTTCAAACATAAGCAAGTTGAAGGTCACTATCTTCTTCATTAATGGATTCATCACTAGAATAATCGTCAGAAGACAAAGATCAATCTTAGAAGAACATTTATCATCAATAGATGAAGATTGACACATCTCTTTATCACTTGATAAAACACCATCAAAAGAGACAAAAGTATAGGTAAATTGAGCAATGTCCTAAAAAATATCCATTCCTTTAAACATGACCCTATTCTCAACATTGACACAAACATATGATCTTCCTCTTATTTTTTCAACCTTATAAAAATAGGACCAAGCTTTGATACCAGTTGAGAGTGCGTATTACATATCAAAATGGAGACCCACCAAAAATTATTTTTTCTCAGCTAAAGGTCTATGACCAACTATTCACCAAAGTTTTATCAACCTAATTAAGTTTTAATCTTGTTTAAGCATATGGGTGATAAAAGATGCAAAAAGGTGAATAAAGATATATTACCGAATGTACGAAGATAAAAATCCACCAATGAGAAAAAAATCAGGCCAATGCAACAATCTCACTAAAATCTTAGTAAAGTCTTACAAAAGGGACTAGTGACTAACATTCCTTTCGTGCTAACTCAGACCTCATAAGTTTTCCACTAATTCATAGCAAGTCGGAGATCCCTATACACCGATAGAAGTTATCAACATCTCTTATGTCTTGACACACATTAAAAAAATTGTTAAAGACTTCATTTTCAAATTTAGGAGTTCACAAATGATTTGAACTCAAAAAATAGCCTCAAAATTCACAATACACTTATTGGGAGAAGGACCCTAAAGTACATGCAAAAGGTGATTTTTTGAAAGTTTTCTCTTGATAAAATTTTCGTCTTCTTCGATATTAACCAACCTCAAGAAAGATATGCGATTCAATGCAAAGAAGAGAATAAGGGAAAAAATGATCTAGATTCGAAAAATGGGTTACCTCTATTTTAAAAGTGTAATCTTATTTTTTAGAAAAGAAAAGGATGAAAATACACAAAATCTCTCATGGTAAATTTTCTCTTAATATTGGTTTGAGAGATAATAAATGAAGAGAAATAATGGTTTAAATAAGTAACACTACACAAGTGGGCTTACCAAATACCAATGAAAGCTACAAAGTCACATATCTTACACAATGGTATTTAATAGCTTGATCTTTCTTCACGATGGTATTGAAACAGTTCACCAGCTGAAAGATAAGAAAAACAATAGAGTCAACACAAATATAAGAGTTCAGGAAAAAGAAAAGAAAGACCAAAGGTATGAGAAATTTACTGAAGAAAGATGGCGAGCAGCTAGGGATGTCAGTGTATCCCTAGGAATCTTTTCATCAACCCCGAGAACCTCAGGTATAACTGAGCTCGTTGAAGAACTCGGAAGAAGGATTTTTGAAACACTACTACCACCAGCGGGTAGAGAAGATGCAGTTCCAGCAAGATTAACCGAAGATGATTTCCTCAATCTCTTCAAAGGAGGGTCAGCAGCATCAACCAAGGAAGAAGTCTTGGTCGGAGATATTGTAATTACATCAGCTTTCTTGCTCGGGGCCACTGGGGGCTTCTCGGCAACTTTGGAGGAACTAACATCTACTTTTTTAGTCCCCTCTGGGACATCAATTTTGCCTTTCTTTGCTCCAACAGAAGAAGAAATTTCACCAAATAGAGCAGGAGGAGCTCTTTTCTTGCCCATTCTCTGAGATAGGGGAATATGAGAATCTGAAGATGAACTTTCTGGTGTTGAGGCTGGTTCAACAGGGCGAGCAGTATAAGAGGTTGTGTAGCTCTTATACTGCAGCAAATATGATGCAGATCTAATATGCTCGTCTGCAATCGTCTTATGCAAATTCCAGATAAGTTTTAAATGCTTGATATTCACTTCCGACTCTTTTGGAGTTTTTCTTTTACTATCAACTGCAAATAAATACATAAATCTCAGTCATACATTTTGTCAAACATGATGAAAACGCAATTTCATAAGTAAAATAAAATGAAAAATAAACCTATCCCATTGCCGTATGGGGGGCATCTGGGACCGTTGTATACTTCATTCCCAGATAAAGGCGCGTGTTGCCAATTTTTTATGACCAACCCATGCTCAAAATAATCTCTATTTGAATCAGGGAGGTTAACTACAAGGGCTCTATTTAAAAACCTAGTTTTTAAATAATAAACATTATCTAAAGTGGCCCATTTATAGCAGTACATGATTTCTGGGATCCCTATACGAGTCCCATGAGTTAGATTTAACTTGTGCACCCCGTTAATTATTCTCCATGAATTGGGGGCTATTTTTGCAGGAACAAGATCAAAATATTGACAAAACTCAAGACATAATGGGTTTGGGGGAAAAGAAAAACCACATTCAGCAATGAAAAGACTGGGGAACCAATGTCCCTCAGCCAATCGAAAGTAATCTAAAGGCTCAGAAAGAACCTCTAGAATTACCCAAGAAGGAATGGAAAAGTCAGAACTAAATTTCTCAGCAGATTCAACAATATAAACCATATTGAATAAAAAAGATGCAGAAGAAAGGAAGAAGATCTTACAGAAAGAAAGGAGATATGTTGACAACGAACGGAAACAATGATGAACACACAAGAGAGAGGAAGAGAATAGAAAACTTGAATGCAGAAAAATGGAAAGTGTAGACGACGGTATGGTTACCAAAGGAGTTTAAATACTTTGCATTGGGAAGCGGCGAAAGAAATGATTACTAAAAAGAAACTACTGAACTTCCGGCGGCTAAAAAGACAAAAGTTGCACGAAGATTGAAGCGCTTGTAAAAAAGGCGGAAACTGCGAAATGAGAAGGAAATTTGAATACAATGCTCCTAAAACCCAGGAAGGTCATTTAATATTACCATATACCGAGAAAGAATGTCCCATACTCCTCAAAGTTCGAAATATGAAACATTGGGGGCTTCTGTTGATACCAAAATTAATATGCTGATGTGGACGAATAGTATGAAGACACGTGTCAATCTACGTGGCACAATAACAGCGAGGAAGATCATTTACTGAACAACCATGGTTGGTACCGAGCAACGAGAATACACCGAGGAGCTCTATCATGCCGAGGAACTCCATCCGAGGAACTCCATCATCCCGAGATACTCTAAGCACTCCGAGGAACTCTTGATCAACGAGCAACTAAGGCGGTCCGAACTGCACCTCGGCCGTGTCATCAATTATCAGACGGACAACTGTTCAACTATTCATTAGATTCTTGACGCACACGCTGCATTAAATGTATTACCCATTCATATGTATATCATTTAATGTATTGGACCTTTCATGTACAGCCTTGAGGCTATAAATACCTTGTATCAATCCCATTCAAAGGGACCGGAATTTCTTGAGAGAACTTGTAATCAAGAATTCCACAAATACTCAGCAATAACATAACAGTGGACGTAGGCTTTATTCCTAGCCGAACCACTTTAAAAATCTTTGTCTTATTTATTTATCTGTGATTGAAGAATTAGAGTGATCTAGTTTTTTACATCAACAGATTGGCGCCGTCTGTGGGAAACGACTGTTGTTATCGTTTTTCATAAAAATCATTTATCACCAATGGCAGATAATCCGGAATCCAGTAATCGAAATGCTGGAAATACTGGAAATCTTCCAAATCCATCTGCATCTCCAGATCTGGCCGAAATTATGATGAATCTGGCTCAGGGACAAACCGCCATGCAAGAATCTATGAGGCAACTCCTTCAAACTCTTCAAGGCGGTGTACCTACTCATTCAGGGCAAAGGACTGATCATGGGCAATCACGATCCAGACGTATTGGGTCATATCGCAATGGGGAATCCAATGATTCTTCTTATCAACCTGGGCGAACTTCATCAATACGGGCTACGGATACAGATCAACATATCTCTCTTTCTCCGGAGAGAACTAGCGCTTTAGAAAGATTAAGCAGGGTGTCTCCTTTCAGTCGGTTAGGACCAAGGAGGAACATGAGTCCACCTAGGGCTCCATCAGGAAGTTTTCGACCACCACCAGGTTTGAGAGAAGGATCTGCACAATCACGACCAATTACTCGTCGAGATAAATCTCAGGAAGCTACGTCAGAGCAATCAGTTGCTCGGACTAAGCGGCCCGAGGAAGGGAATGAAGCTTGGAAAGGTTCCATTCAACGATTGGAGGATAGACTGGGAGAAATGGCTAAGGCGAGGAACCCCTTACAGAGAACTTTTGTTCAAGGGACACCTTTTGTGCAAGCCATTGTGGATTTCCCTACACCGTCGAAATTCAAAGCACCTGTAGTGACCCCCAAGTACGATGGAAAGACAGATCCCGTACTTCATATAGAACAGTACCAAGCTGCTGCAGATATCTATGCTGTCCCCGACGAGATGAGGTGTAGAGCATTCTCGGGAACTCTTACCGGATCTGCACAGATATGGTACAATAATCTTCCTCGGGGTAAGATTTCAACTTTTGTTCAGTTAGCCGAGCTGTTTATTGGTAATTTTTGTTTTGGAGCAAAACCAGTAAAGCGAGTAGCGCACTTACTAAGTGTTAGACAAAAATCAGGAGAAAGTACTAGAGATTACATAACTCGTTTCAATAACGAGAAGTTGGAAGTCATAGATTATGAAGAAAAGACAGCAATCACTGCTTTGATGAGTGGTTTGCTGCCTAACAAGCTATACTATACTCTGGCCAAAGATCCGCCTAAAAATATGTCGGAATTGATGGCAAAGGCGGCCAAAATCATGAATGCCGAGGAGGCTATGACTGCGAAGAAGAATATGGATAAAGAAGTTAAAGTGGAGGTCGACAACTCTAAGAAGAAAGATCAGAAAGGTAATGGTGGTGACAAACATTCAAGGAATAACAGGATAAAGTTGGAAGCCCTAAAGAAGTATGATAATTATACTCCATTGAAAATGGGTATTAATCATGTTTTAGAAGAGATCAGGAATAACGAGGAAATCAAATGGCCAGAGAAACTGAAGACAGATCCAGACATGAGGAATAAGACCAAATATTGCGAGTTTCACAAAGATCATGGCCATATGACCAAAAATTGTATAGCCCTTCAGAACGAGATTGAAACACTCATTCGAAGAGGAAAATTATCAAAGTATGTAGATCGCAGAGGTGAGAGGACAAATGAGGACAGAATTAGAAAGAGATCTAGATCTCCTCGTCGTGCAGAGGAGAAAAATAGGAGGGACCATGAAGAGGATCCAGATGATGACCCCGATCTTCCCAAGAAGCCAAGAAAACCTGAACGAGAGGTATTTTCCATACGTTTTGGATCATTTCATTGTAACGTTATTACAGGGGGAGATGCAGGAGGAGGAGACCTTACTGCAGAAAGAAAAGCTTATCTCGGAGAGGCTCAAGCTTGCTCATATATTCAGCGAATAAACCTGGCCGAGGATGATCGTCCGAGGAAGGTAAACAAAGAGAAGCTAGTAATTGGTTTTTCAAAAAACGACCTGGCAGGTGTTCTTTACCCTCATGATGATCCTTTGGTGATCAAAATGAGAATGAAGGACGTGATCATTTCAAGGGTGTTGGTAGACAATGGTAGTTCGGCAGACATCATGTACTATTCATGCTTTGATAGCCTGAATTTGAAATTATCTCAATTGGAACCTTATCACAGACCCCTTCTGGGTTTTGCTGGCGAGAAAGTTTTTCCACTGGGGACGATCAAGTTGGATATATTCATTGGAACCTGGCCTGTTTGTCGAACAGAAAGAATACGATTCTTTGTGATGGATAAGAATGTGCAATCGGCCTACAACATCATCATGGGAAGAGTTGGATTGAAGAAGTTCGAAGCCGTTCCTTCAACAGTACATCAATGTTTGAAATTCCCAACAAATTTCGGAGTTGGAGTGGTGAAAGGTGATCAAAAAGTAGCTCGGGAATGCTATTATTCGTCGGCCGAGCAAGAAGAACTAGAAGGATCGATGAAAAAGACTACTACTTATCAAGTGGATGAATGTACAGAAATTGAAACTCTTGATCCTAGAGATGAGTCCCAACTTGTGAAAGGGCAAGTGGTAGAATCTACAGAAAATGTTATTCTGGACGACGAACATCCTGAACGAATAACCCAGATAGGTTCATCGTTGGATATGTCAATAAAAGAGGAGTTGATAACTTTCTTGAAGAATAGGAAAAATACTTTTGCTTGGAGTCATGAAGACATGCCAGGAATAGATCCAAACTTCTTATGTCATGAACTCAATGTGAATAAGGAGATTAAACCTGTAAAGCAGAGAAGAAGGGTGTTTAGTCCCGAGAAGAACCAGGCCATACAGGAGGAAGTCGAGAAACTCCAGAAAGCCCAATTCATTGAAGATGTAAAATATCCAGATTGGTTGGCAAATGTGGTGATGGTAAAGAAGAAAAACAACAAATGGAGAATGTGTGTCGATTTCACCGATCTCAATAAGGCATGCCCCAAGGATCATTTTCCATTGCCCAGAATTGATCAACTGGTGGATGCTACCTCGGGACACGAGCTACTCAGCTTCATGGATGCTTACTCTGGCTACAACCAGATCAAAATGAAACCTGAAGACAGGGAAAGTACTTCTTTTATTACCCCTAGGGGAACTTATTGTTATAATGTTATGCCTTTTGGTTTAAAAAATGCAGGTGCAACATATCAGCGGTTGATGAACAAGGTTTTTACCGAACAAATCAGCCGCAACATGGAGGTCTATGTCGATGACATGCTCACTAAAAGCAAGAAAGCTGCTGATCATTTGGTTGACTTGAGTCAAACTTTTGATCAATTGGATAAATACCAAATGAAGCTTAACCCGACGAAGTGCACCTTTGGAGTACGAGAAGGAATGTTCCTCGGATACATCGTCAATCAGTGAGGTATTGAGGCAAATCCAGATAAGATCAAAGCTCTTCTAGGGCTGCGATCTCCGACGACGAAGAAAGAAGTGCAGAGTCTTACCGGACGAGTTGCAGCGCTCAACAGATTTGTATCTCGAACAACTGATAAATGCATACCATTCTTCAAAACACTTCGAAAAACCTTTGAATGGAATGAGGAATGTGAAAAAGCTTTTCAAGACTTGAAGAAATATTTGGGAGCACCCCCACTGTTGTCCAGACCAATAACAGGAGAAAAGTTGTATTTGTATTTGGCAGTATCAGAGAACGCAGTCAGTTCAGCGTTGATCAGATTGGAGAATGGAGTCCAGAAGCCAATTTATTACACAAGTAAGGCTTTCCGAGGTGCAGAAATCAGGTACCCAAAGCTAGAAAAATTGGCATTGGCACTAATTGAAGCAAGTAGAAGAATGAGGCCATATTTCCAAGCCCATACCATCATCGTTTATACTGATATGCCATTGAGACAAGCCCTCCATAAGCCAGAAAAATCAGGGAGACTGATGTACTGGGTAGTAGAACTTGGTGAATATGATATTGTGTATGAGCCCAGATCATCATTCAAGGGGCAAGCTGTAGCAGATTTTATAGCAGAGTTCACGTACCCTGATACCCCCGAGGAGCAAAAGGTGCCTGCTGATCTACCTGTGGACGATACAGGATCAACAGAAACATTTGCTGACCTACCTGTGGACGATACAGGATCAGCAGAAATAGGTCCAAACCAGCCAAGGTTGGTAAAAGGACTTGTGGATGTAGAGAAATCATTATATTCAAACTCAGACCAACCACGGTTGGTAAAAGGGTACGAGCAGATGACTGACGAGGAACGAAAGATACCGGGGGATGATGGAAGAAAACAACAGATATTTTATCGAGGAACTCTGACAGATAAGAAATTTGAAGACGAAATACCTACATGGAGATTATATGTAGACGGATCATCCTGCACAGCTGGTTGTGGAGCAGGAATTGTTTTGATCACTCCAGACGAGATTGACATGGAATATGCTTTGCGATTCCAATTCAAAGCCTCTAACAATGAAGCGGAGTATGAGGCCATGATAGCAGGTCTTAATCTAGCAAAGACTATGGAAGCACAACAAGTGATGGTATTCAGTGATTCTCAATTAATTGTGTATCAGATGATGGGAATGTATGCGGTTAAAGGAGATTTAATGATCAAATATCATGCAAAGGTGATGAAATTGTTGACAGAATTTGAGGCCATTCAATTGGTGAGAATACCAAGGATGGAGAATGTACAAGCAGACGCACTGGCCCGACTAGCATCAGCTACTCGTACCGAGATGCGAAGAACCATACCGATTGAAGTATTAGAAGGTCGGAGCATAGATGAAGATCTGACAACGAATGTGATTACCCTTGATTTAGGACCATCTTGGATGGATCCAATCAGGAAATATGTTGAAGAGGGTGAATTGCCGGAGGACAAACTCGCTGCCAAGAAACTGAAGTATAAAGCTGCTCGGTATGTATTAACTAATGGTATTTTGTATAGACGAGGAATTATGGCAGGTTTGCAGAGATGTGTACATCCCACCGAGGTGAAAGAATTGATTGAAGAAATTCATGAAGGATCTTGTGGAGCTCATGTAGCAGGTCGAACACTTTTACAAAGAGTGATGACACAGGGATATTACTGGCCGACAATGAGGGCTGATTGTATAGCCTATGCCAAGAAATGTGACAAGTGCCAACGTTTTTCCTCCATCCGATGAACTCCACAAGCATTGCTAACACCAATAACTTCCCCTTGGCCATTTGCCATGTGGGGAATTGATTTGGTTGGACCACTGCCGACCACCCGAGGAAGATTCAAGTATCTCGTAGTTGCAGTGGACTATTTTACTAAGTGGGTGGAAGCTGAGCCTCTTATCAATATGACGTACGAGAAGGTATACCAGTTTGTATGGAAGAATATCATTTGTCGATATGGTCTCCCTCATGCTTTCATCACAGATCATGGAACACAATTTGATAATGAAGAATTTGCTGCCTATTGTCATCAGTCGAACGTTTTGAAGTTTCATTCAGCACCAGGCCATCCCCAAAGCAATGGACAGACTGAAGTGACGAACATAACATTACTGAATGGGTTGAAAAAGAGGCTAAGTGAAGCTAAAGCAAATTGGATTAATGAGCTCCAATCAGTATTATGGGCCTACCGAACAACTCCCCGAGCAGCAACTGGAGAATCACCATATATGCTAGCATTTGGAAGTGAGGCTGTGATACCGGCCGAGTTGGGTCTCCCAACGCATAGAGTGCTGAATTTCAACTCTCCGATCAGTGACTTGATGAGAAGAATGGATTTGGATATGCTCGAAGAAGTAAGAGAAGAGGCAGCCATTAGGAATGCTGCTTATCAACAACGAACAGCTCTATTCTACAACAAAAGGGTGAAGAAATGCGATTTGAAGGAGGGTGATTATGTGCTGAAGAAAGTCATTCAGAAACAGAATAAACTGGAAGCAAACTGGCATGGACCTTACCGAGTTACAGAGGTTGTTCGACCTGGAACCTACAGAATAGCAACTCTAGAAGGAGAAGAATTTCAGAATGCATGGAATGCTGAACACCTGCGAAAGTATTATCAGTAATGTAAAATGTAAAGTATTTCCTTCATTATGAATAAAACGAGGATGGTTCACCATTTTCTTTCTGTTGAAAGTTTTTCGGGGAATATTAGTGTTGAACACTACACTGCTTGATAACAAGAAGAAGACTGCAGACTGCTCTACGGAGCCATGCTCTACGGAGCGCTCTACGGAGCAAAAGTGCTATAAGTAGCCAACCTCCTTTGGTTAGGAGGATAAGCTCTACGGAGCGCTCTACGGAGCAAAAGTGCTATAAGTAGCCAACCTCCTTTGGTTAGGAGGATAAGCTCTACGGAGCGCTCTACGGAGCAAAAGTGCTATAAGTAGCCAACCTCCTTTGGTTAGGAGGATAAGCTCTACGGAGCAAAAGTGCTATAAGTAGCCAACCTCCTTTGGTTAGGAGGACATGCTCCAAGGAGCCAAAAAGTTCGAAAGAACCCTACTACTCCTTTGATTAGGAGGTGTATACCAGCATGATCAATTACGGTTGGTAAGACTTTATATACTCTCGCATTACAGATTATGTTGATCGGGAGGTAACATTATTACAAAAAGTTCTTTGAAGAACAAAATATTCCAAACTGTACCAAGTATGGTTGGTCGGGGATAAAAACCCACTAACTGTAGTTGGTCGACGAGGACAAAAGTATTGACCTTAGTTGGTCGGACACATGTTTATATTTTAAAATTGAACCAAGTATGGCTGGTCGGGGATAGAAACCCATCAACTGTGGTTGGTCGACAAACATTATTTATCCACCTTGGTTGGTTGGAAACAATTTTGAACAATTTATGCTTGTTATAAATTCTAAGTTGGTTGATGAACCATATAATTTGCAAACAGAAAAATAGCTATTGGCAAAACAGAAAATGAAATTCTTTCATTAAGATAAAAATGTATTACATGTTACATGTATGTGCTAACTATTACATTAAAGATTCCTACTCTATTGGTTTCTTTCCTTTATCCTTTGAGACAGGTTCCTCGCCAGCAGGAGGATCCTCTAGACAAAGAGGAGAATTAATAAAGTTCATGTCCTTCAGCATTCTGACATTCATTATTGTAGGAGTGTCCAACAGGTGCTCAGGACGAGATACTTCAACTTGAGAATGAAGGTTATAATCACCAAGATATTTAGAGATCAAACTCCGAGGAATGGAACGAGCAGGAATCCATGCCATATCCAATTTATAGGGAGGAACATGCAAGTCTAGCAATCCAGGAGCATGATAATCCCATAAATAATGACCTCGTTCCAATTTTAATACACCCAGGGCGTTCAACCATCCCTGCTTATAACCTTCGTTGTTAGCATTTTCAATGCGAGCATCCAAATGATAAAGAGCTTCATTATAGCCTGCATTCCAGAACTCCCGAGGCTGTTTATGGAATTGGAAAGTTAATCTATCTACTTGCTCGAGAAAGTTCTTGATAAGAGCATCTTTATTATTCAGATCAGACTTCATCGCAGCCAATTGATCCTCTAAAGATAAATTTTTCTTAGACAAATCAGACAGAGCACGATCCTTAACATTCAGTTGGAATGCTTGAGTTTCCAGAGTAGATTGGGTGCGAGATTCTTCAACACTACGGCTAAGAACTCTTGATCGGCTCCGAGAAGCAACTGGAGAACTTTGCTCCTCGACGATTCTTCCTCGTCCCCGAGAACTCCTTCCTCGTCCCCGAGCAGTCACAGGAATAATAGACTTTTTCAAGTCATCCAACTCTTGCCTTAGTTTGGCGTTTTCAACCTCTAGAAACGAAAAACCTTCATCAATAACTGGTACTAATGCAGTGGAAGAGGAGGCAACGGATTCATATTGAGCCAATCTTTTCTGCAGACTATTATTTTCTTGTTCCAGGATCTCGGCAATTTGTCGGCAGGCTTCAACTTCACCTTTTAGGGTCCTTTCCCTAATGTCATATGCAGCAATGATCTTTTTATGACCTGTATCAGAGGAAAGTTGTTGATATCTATTTTCATATTCCTCGTGTAATGAAGCCATCGATTCATTGTGCTGGCCTTGGAGATCCTCTAAGGAACAATGCAGCTCTTCAATCAAGTCATAATAAGCGACATTGTTAGCTACAGCTCGGTCGAGTAAATTTTTCAAGTACCGATAAGCCTCAGTCGCCTGTTCTGAAGCATCATGACCAAGAATGTCAGCAATTTCAGAAGAACTAAGGTCTGTATGACCAGCCCTATAGTATTGGTGACATTGCTGCATCAGCTCGGTATCATGAGAAGAGATTAGTTCCATTCTAGCAACAAACTAAAGACAAGAAAAAGACAACAATCAACAAAGAATCATCAATAACGGCGATGAGTAAAGAAGTATTTTATTAGATCATAAAAGGATTACAGTGTTCGATTACAAATGATAAAAGATAAGAATGATACCGAACAACTTCACACCTTTTCCTTGTCTCCCAAGACTTTCTCGGGAGGCTGGGACGAGGAGCTCGGTTGATCGGTGATAACAACAGCTTGATCGGCAGAAATCTTCTCGGCAGGAAGAGGCATAGAAGAAATATCCTCAATGACAGAGGGTTGAGAAGCAGAAATTGGGACATCCACAGCCATGGAAGATTCATCTGAAGCAGGTTCATCTTCTTCTTCTTCCACAATTGGTGGAGGAGGACCAGGGAGATGCCGTTGGAATAGCTCAGAATTGTCTTGGATTTTTAGCTCTTGTAGAGCAGCTACCCAACCGTCATGGAAGTATTTCAACTCCCCATATTTGACTTGAGATGTCATAGCTGCAATCCCTTTATCCCATCCTTTTTCCCAACCAGCACTGAAATGTTTCCTAACTGCAACTTTTCTTTTCAACTGCTCCGAGGAGAGTTTGACATCCAATTGTTCTTTCTGGATTTTGATGTCTCGCAGGATAGACAGTTCTTCTTCTGCCTTCTTCAGTTGGTCATCGCACCTTTGCTGATTGACCTCTAAGCTTTTCACCTTCTCCTCCAAATTCTTGGAGGTTTCAGCCATCTTCATCTTATCAGCCTCAGCTGCAGCCAATTTTTTCTCCCAGGCAGCTTTCTCCTCGACGTACTGCTGGCGAGATTCTTTCACAGATTGGGCTAAACCCAAGAGGGCATCGTCAACATCGGACGAGGAACTAGAAGCTTTAATAGCTTGATCTTTCTTCACGATGGTATTGAAACAGTTCACCAGCTGAAAGATAAGAAAAACAATAGAGTCAACACAAATATAAGAGTTCAGGAAAAAGAAAAGAAAGACCAAAGGTATGAGAAATTTACTGAAGAAAGATGGCGAGCAGCTAGGGATGTCAGTGTATCCCTAGGAATCTTTTCATCAACCCCGAGAACCTCAGGTATAACTGAGCTCGTTGAAGAACTCGGAAGAAGGATTTTTGAAACACTACTACCACCAGCGGGTAGAGAAGATGCAGTTCCAGCAAGATTAACCGAAGATGATTTCCTCAATCTCTTCAAAGGAGGGTCAGCAGCATCAACCAAGGAAGAAGTCTTGGTCGGAGATATTGTAATTACATCAGCTTTCTTGCTCGGGGCCACTGGGGGCTTCTCGGCAACTTTGGAGGAACTAACATCTACTTTTTTAGTCCCCTCTGGGACATCAATTTTGCCTTTCTTTGCTCCAACAGAAGAAGAAATTTCACCAAATAGAGCAGGAGGAGCTCTTTTCTTGCCCATTCTCTGAGATAGGGGAATATGAGAATCTGAAGATGAACTTTCTGGTGTTGAGGCTGGTTCAACAGGGCGAGCAGTATAAGAGGTTGTGTAGCTCTTATACTGCAGCAAATATGATGCAGATCTAATATGCTCGTCTGCAATCGTCTTATGCAAATTCCAGATAAGTTTTAAATGCTTGATATTCACTTCCGACTCTTTTGGAGTTTTTCTTTTACTATCAACTGCAAATAAATACATAAATCTCAGTCATACATTTTGTCAAACATGATGAAAACGCAATTTCATAAGTAAAATAAAATGAAAAATAAACCTATCCCATTGCCGTATGGGGGGCATCTGGGACCGTTGTATACTTCATTCCCAGATAAAGGCGCGTGTTGCCAATTTTTTATGACCAACCCATGCTCAAAATAATCTCTATTTGAATCAGGGAGGTTAACTACAAGGGCTCTATTTAAAAACCTAGTTTTTAAATAATAAACATTATCTAAAGTGGCCCATTTATAGCAGTACATGATTTCTGGGATCCCTATACGAGTCCCATGAGTTAGATTTAACTTGTGCACCCCGTTAATTATTCTCCATGAATTGGGGGCTATTTTTGCAGGAACAAGATCAAAATATTGACAAAACTCAAGACATAATGGGTTTGGGGGAAAAGAAAAACCACATTCAGCAATGAAAAGACTGGGGAACCAATGTCCCTCAGCCAATCGAAAGTAATCTAAAGGCTCAGAAAGAACCTCTAGAATTACCCAAGAAGGAATGGAAAAGTCAGAACTAAATTTCTCAGCAGATTCAACAATATAAACCATATTGAATAAAAAAGATGCAGAAGAAAGGAAGAAGATCTTACAGAAAGAAAGGAGATATGTTGACAACGAACGGAAACAATGATGAACACACAAGAGAGAGGAAGAGAATAGAAAACTTGAATGCAGAAAAATGGAAAGTGTAGACGACGGTATGGTTACCAAAGGAGTTTAAATACTTTGCATTGGGAAGCGGCGAAAGAAATGATTACTAAAAAGAAACTACTGAACTTCCGGCGGCTAAAAAGACAAAAGTTGCACGAAGATTGAAGCGCTTGTAAAAAAGGCGGAAACTGCGAAATGAGAAGGAAATTTGAATACAATGCTCCTAAAACCCAGGAAGGTCATTTAATATTACCATATACCGAGAAAGAATGTCCCATACTCCTCAAAGTTCGAAATATGAAACATTGGGGGCTTCTGTTGATACCAAAATTAATATGCTGATGTGGACGAATAGTATGAAGACACGTGTCAATCTACGTGGCACAATAACAGCGAGGAAGATCATTTACTGAACAACCATGGTTGGTACCGAGCAACGAGAATACACCGAGGAGCTCTATCATGCCGAGGAAATCCATCCGAGGAACTCCATCATCCCGAGATACTCTAAGCACTCCGAGGAACTCTTGATCAACGAGGAACTAAGGCGGTCCGAACTGCACCTCGGCCGTGTCATCAATTATCAGACGGACAACTGTTCAACTATTCATTAGATTCTTGACGCACACGCTGCATTAAATGTATTACCCATTCATATGTATATCATTTAATGTATTGGACCTTTCATGTACAGCCTTGAGGCTATAAATACCTTGTATCAATCCCATTCAAAGGGACCGGAATTTCTTGAGAGAACTTGTAATCAAGAATTCCACAAATACTCAGCAATAACATAACAGTGGACGTAGGCTTTATTCCTAGCCGAACCACTTTAAAAATCTTTGTCTTATTTATTTATCTGTGATTGAAGAATTAGAGTGATCTAGTTTTTTACATCAACAATGGTAGCAAAGGACTTTACTACGACGATGCTTCATCAAAGATGTGCGCATCTTTGTCCAAAGTTTTTCCAAATGAACACTTTCCAGCTCTTGTCTAGTGAGGGATGACCTTCACTGCAGTCAGGCTGCAAGCATTTGCTCAATTTTGGTTATCTTTTGATTTTTCAAATATTTTTTCATAGGTTGAAAAAATCTTAAGATTTTACACACACAAAAGTTTTTGCTAAGATGTAAAAGATTTGTAAAAACACATGACATGAGTGTAGGGTATCACCAATATACCTTTCATCCAAAATGTGATCCATGAATCATGAGGATAATAAAAACAACTTTAAGATCTTAAACGTTGATGAAGATTTTTAAGATGTAAATTAGGAACCTAAATTATTTTGGAAAAATTGGAATAAAACAACTACCTACGAGGCCAAAAAAGAGTATGTGAATACTCTTACAAAAAGGCAATACCTTGACAAGGTGGTGGCATATTCAGGGCTGCATGATATCCCATGACTACTCCTTTGTATGCACACTTTAGGGTTTTGACTATGATGGTTACGAGCACCGAGGATAAGATGGAGTACATAGCTTAATTTTCATATGCAAGTGAGGCGGGTAACTTAAGGCATGCCATTGTTTGTACTCGGTCTAATATATCATAAGGTGTGAGCAGGTAGATAAAAAATTTGGGCAAAGAGGATTGGTATATGGTGAAGTGGATTTTGCATAGTCTATGGGGATAACCTGAGATGGTACTTATGTACTAATGATTTGTTAAGTCACATGTTTGTGGGTATGTTGATTCAGACCATGTGGGTAAAATATACAAGTGTCGGTCTACTTTAAGATATGTTTTTGCATTAGCATATGGTCTGGTGAGCTGGAGATCCATGTTATAGATCAAAGTTTCCTTGTCTACTACATATATGGATTATATAGAGGCAACACAATACATTGAAGATATTTATGTCTTCATGGTATTACTTATGATTTGGGTATTATATAAGACAACGTGAAGGTGCATCATGATAGCCAAAGTGCTATCCACATAACCAAGAACAAAATTCATCTTAAGAGGACCAAGAATATCGATGTCCATTTTATTTCAAATAGGAGTTCATGGATTGAGGTGTTAATGCTTTGAATAAATTTGACACTATAGGTGATTCAGACAACAAGTTGACGAACGTGGTGCTGACATTCAAGTGTGAGAATTATTGAGACTTAATTAATGTTCTACATTATTGAGCCCTTTGGGGTTGATTTATGATGGTGTTCCTTGGCGATTGAGTTAGATTATCGAGATTATCTCGTCAAGTTGTTGATTGCCATGTGGTTTTGGCTCATAATTTTTCTTCCTTTACCCTTATTGCATTGAAGGTCTTATCCCTAGACCAAGATTTCATAAAGAGGCCAGTGGAGGATGCCTTCACCGTAGCAAAGCCTTGGTTGTAAAGAATATGTTGCGAACGATAAAAAAACATGCTCATATTTGTGATAAAATGTAGTGAGGGTTATTTGGGGCATTTTGTTCCCTTAGCCCGACTTATATATTGAGAATATTATAGGTTATTTAACTTCAGATTATCAACCATCTTTTAATTATCTAATGCTATGTTATTCACATTGAGAGTGATAGTGAAGCTTGAGAGAATTTGTAAACCTTTGTTGATTTTATCAAAGTAAAGAAGTGAAATGATTAAATCAATATTTTTAAGACAATTAAAGGAATGATTGAGAATCTGAATAAACTCTTTGAAGAAACTCTTATTTGTTAAAAAAGGTTTTTACATAAGATGTGTTAAATCACAAAAATAAAATAGACATATTATTTCAGATACTTGGTAACCAAGTTTTTAAAACGAGAAACCCTAATTAACCTTAGTTAGTTGAAGACAACATGCAAGAATTAAGAACATCCACAAAAATTTTACAGACAATATTTAATGTGGTAAAACCTCAAAGGCTGAAAAAACATCTACGGTGACCTCTATGCCACAAAATAAAATCTACTAAAATGGAATTAGGGTTACAGATTACACATGCAAATAGGATAAAAAATTCAAAATAAATTAAATCTAAACGTTATAGCTCCACCTCGTAGGCACTCTTTCTTACCCAACAACTTCTGAAACCTCGAATCCTTAGTGCTCTTTACGTCGACTCAATAATCGGTCTCTCCAAACAAATAGCTGAAGCACCCTATATCTTTGACCCACTTGAGTCTATATTATATAGGCGCTTATCTAGTTTGAAAATAATGACAAAATTTGAGTCATACCCTAGTTTACTAAAGAACCTTAGACTCTACATGATTTTTCCTCTAATAAGTCTTAAAGGTATGATACCAATACTTCACCTAGGATTGCATTTTTATATTGAATTCATATCATATTAGGTGTGTAAGTATTAATTCCCATTACAATATTTTTTCTACTAATTTTTTGGAATTTATAAACATTTTTAAAACAATTAAAATTTTGTTTTAAAATGTTGTGGGCTTATTTGTAATATCAATTAGTTCCTAAAAACTTAGGCTGGGTAGAATTCAAAAGCGGCAGAGAATTGTGTGGTACAAAATGGAATTATTTAAACTTACAAAACATGTGTTTGTTATCCCATCTGAGCCACACACGTGTTGCATCCACAATGGTCTAGATTGTGTTTTCTTATGGATAAGTTTTATGTGCAGACTTAACCATTTTTCCTTCTTGGCAAGGCCCACGGACAATGTTTGATATAGGCTTTATCTTAGGAAGACCTCTAACTATTTCTTGAGAACACAATTTACCAAGGCTATCAAAATTTATGTGACCCAACCTATTATGTCAAATCTCATTGTCATCCATTCTGTAAATGTTACAAACCTCGTTATTTGGATTAAATGTATAACAGTTATCTGGGGTACGAAGGCCTGTAATAATGCAGTCACCATTTTCATTTAATATTTTGCAATTGTTCTTTGAAAATGTAACAGTATGGTTGGATTCAAAAAATTTTGATATACTTAATAGATTTGCTTTAAGACCTTTTACTAGAAAAACATCTTCTAAGATTGGTAACCCTTGTTCATGGAGTGTCCCTTTACCAATGATCTGGGCTGATACCCCATCTCCAAACAAAACTTTACCTCCAAAGAATTTATTTTTATTTAGAAGTTTGGTTGCATCCCGGTCATGTGTTTAGAACATACTGAATCTAAATACCATCCAGATGTTGTGTGCTTAGCTTTCAAAGCATTGATCACAATATTACAATTCATCTGGGGCCTTGGTTCATCCTTCCTAACCCAAATTGCTCTAGTTTTTAAAAGTTTACGTTGATTAGCTTGAATAAGGCAAAATTTGTGAGCATTAGCCTTTTCTTTTAAAGATTTTTGGGCAAATTTATTTTTCTCAAATTTCTGAGCATTTGGTTTAGGCATGAATCTAGGATTTCCTCTTATTGGTGATCGTTTAGTATTATATATTTTCTTCCTATTTCGATAGTTAGAGTCCTTATCTAGTTTCCTAGGAAGAATATAATTATTTCTGCCTTTTCTAGAATATCTGAAATTATGATAGACAGGTGAACTAAAAACAGGTTTGTATAGACGTTTGGAAAAACATCCATTATGGTGATGTCCAAAGACATCGCAGTATGAGCAATAAAGATGGCTCGTAGGAGGCGTATCCTTAGGAAAATTATTAGACAAAGGTTTGTCTAAAAATTAAACTCTAGCTTTATTCCTAGAACATACAGGTTGAAAAGATGAATCACTTTTCCTAATAGGAGGGCAGACGTATGTAGCTTTACGTTCAACATTAAGCTTAGAGGTACTGGCCTCACCAATGTTTATCTTTTATTGTTTCAAATCAAAGTTATTTTTCAAGGCATGAAATCTACACACGTTTCAATAGGTCTTTTACCACCGGACACAAACTTGATAGTTTTAAGATTTTTCGCTTGTTTGTTAGTACTGGGGAAAATCCTATTCCATTTCTGTCATCAGAATTGGTTTTACTTTCAGCAACAAAATCTTCAAAACAATTTGAATTATTTTCAATTTTTGCAAATTTTTTGAAGAATGTTGATGTCTTTTCTTTAGTTTGTTCCAATTCTAATAATGTCCCTTTATATTTATTTTCCCAAATTTCGTTTAAGTCAGAAAGTTCTTTGATTTTTTGAGCAAAACCCTTAGTCTTATTCTCATGATCTAGACATTGAGAGGTGTACTCTTCAGCATTCTATTTGATCATTTGGCTTAGAGCTTCTATTTTCTAGGTAAGGTCCTTGACCAATTTTTCATGTTTAGTACTCTTCTTGAGGGTTTTCGTGTATAGCATGTGAATATGTGGAAGGTCCTCATTGTCGGAGTCACTAAGTGTATAGTGTGTAGTGTCCCCTAGAGTTTCATTTTTAGGACTCACACACACATTTTCATCGTTAATAGAACATTCCCTTTGACTCACACACACGACATTAGAACTACTAGTAGCATTCTCTAGTAACAAAGCGGATAAACCATTAGGAACAATATCATTAAACATATCATGGTTAGAGATACTACTATCAGGTTCAGTACTAGTCATATGCTCATCAGTATAAATGATTTTGGTAAAGAATGACATACAGGGGTCAAAAGAATTAGATGACTCAGGCTCATCAGTTTCTAATTCACTTGAGTCATCCCAGGTCTTGCACAAATTAGCCCTATTGCTTTTGTTTTTATTCAAATTGACTCTACAGTCATTTTCCATATGTCCTAATTTCCCACACCTAAAAAACTCAACATTTTTTAGGTCTTTTCCAGGCTTGTTTTGGTTATTAGTCTGATGTTTGTCCTATCTTTTCTCAAATGCCTATTATTAGTGAACTTTGGATAATTAAATTTGCCTTATCTACTTGAAATTTTATTTCAAAATTTCATAATTTTCTTGAACTGTTTATACATTAAGGCAATGTGATTATCCAAACTATCTAAGTTATAGTCCTCATCAGAGTCTAAGTTAATTTCAGGCAAATTAAACTCAGGTTTGGTCTACTTAGAGGTGAAGAAAAGATTAGAAGTGGAGTGTTTCTTTTGGATCTGTGTTAATTGCTTCTCAAACTCCAATTCCATTTCCACTGTCCTTAGCTTGCTACTGTGGAGTTCAGGTGTTAAATTTGGATCATCCATACCCTCAATGGCATAGTGCTTATTATCAAATTTTTGTGGAAGTGACCTTAGAATTTGGAAAAAATTTCCTTCCTATCATAAATTATACCATTAGCATGCAGCTCAGTCATTACATCTGTCAGCCTAATGTAGAAGTCATCAAATGACTCAGTCTCAGTCATGACTAAAGTGTTGTACTGCTAGATTAACATTTGGGTTTTAGTAGCTTTAACACGTGTCTCTCCTTCATGTGAAGTCACTAGAGTGTCCTATGCTTCCTTAGCGTTAGTGTATATAGATATCCTCTAGAATTCGTGTTCATTGATAGACATGAATATGGCATTTTTGCCTTTGTTATTATTATTAAGGGAGCTTTGTTTCTCTTCTTTGGTGAATTCACTTAGAAGTTTCCTAATCCTCACAGTAATTCCTTCTGCGGCTGGTTTAGTAGGGAAAGTGTAACCATTTTCAATATCATCCCAGACATCATCTCCCAATGTCCCTTGGATGAATGCAACCATCGTCACTTTCAAGTAAGGGAAATTGGTTCCCTTACTTAGTAGCCTTGGTAACCATTTTTGTTTTGAGGTGTAGAGACCTCCGTGGATGTTTCCCCAATTGGGTGGGGATTTTACCACCTTAAAATATTGTGTTCTTGCATGTTTCATCTTCCTTTCATCACCTTCTAATTGTGTGCTGATTTAGAAATTATTTAGTTTTGTTTTTAAAAACTTGGATACTTAATAATTGAAATATCTCGTTCATAAGTTTTTTACACATCTTGTGTTAGTGCTTGTTTTGTAAAAAAGAGGAGTTTCTCAAACAAACTGTTTGGAGCCATTTAATCTGTCTTAAATATTTTAAACAACTTAAGTGGCATTTTTTTCAATAGCCACACTTTTCTAAAAGTGATGTGTATGATAGGGATAGTGGTGTGTTCTATAACTATATGAATGTGTAAGAAGGCACACACACTTAATACAAGATGTCTTCCAAATTACACAGGTTCTCTAGAATGCTCAGATCTAAACAAGTAATATCCGATAACTTCTAATAATATAAGATTAGGTGAGATCTTTTCAAAAAAGTAAATCTAAAAACTATTTACACCAAATCTTAAAGTCTAAATGATATCTAATATATATATTTTTGATATAAAAAATGTGGATCTAAAACTATTTTGAAACATGCACAGAAATCCACAACTCAATATTAGTTTTTTTAAAAATATTCTCGAAATAAAATATAACTGATATAACAAACAGATTTGTGTGTAAAATGTATCACAGAAGTTAGATTCTTGATTTTATGGAAAAATCAAGCCTCTAACCTATGTGAGGGATGCTTAGTGGAGAACCATACTAAGAGGAGATTAAAAACTTATAAAATATAGCTCTTAAACTATCGAACTCTCAATTTTTGAAAAACATAAAATATTTGAAAAGATTAACTCTCTAATTTTCAAAAACTCTAGATGAAAATTATTTTTCCTCACTTATTTCTCTCTAATTTGATACATAAATCTTTTCTCTTTGTTTCTCTCTCTCAACTATCCTCCCCCTCTCCCTCTCTATCTCTCTCTTCTCTCTTACTGAAAATGAGGATTAATTTGAAAATGAGAAGATGGAGAGGGATTATATAGGATGTTTGGAAGGATATGGAAACTGACTTAGGTTTTGATGGTTGAGATTGGTTTGACCGGTTAGACTTAATTTGATGGCTTAGGAATGAGTGGTTGATAAGATAAAGTAGTTAAAGTCGATTACTAGATCTCTCATATGATTGGTATAAAAGGTTGGTACGTGGTACGTGAATAATGGAATAATAGTCTTTGATAAAAGTGATCCAACAGTGTGAAACATGCATGGTTTATGTGAGTATGAGAAAACACACTAACAAACAATAAGAATCAAAGATGTAGCATACACGTGTTGCATATACACACGCCAAAACTTAAGCATTTGCCATATTTCAAGAATACAATTTTCCTCCCTAAAGGTTTTAAAAACCCATTATATATGTTCATTTAAATGTTAAAAAATTATTTAAAATCTCGAATAATTTTAAAAATTGTAAAAAATCCAAAAAATTATTTTAAATAGATGTAATGAAAATTGTGCAATGTGTGTCCTAAAGTGTGATTTTTATACCTTTGGAACCTAATATTGATAGGGAAGAATCTATTGGGGATGCCAGTTGAAGTAGATAACTATCTTGAAGTGTGGAGTACCATATTAGGAGCTTAAGTGTACATAATAATTTATTTCAATGTCCAAACTAGATGAAAGACCTATATGGTAATACTCAACCATATAGGGTGTTTCAATATCCCCCTTTCGATATTAGAGACAAAATCACTTTGAGTACATTTGGGTACTCGTAAAAAAAATTCCTAACCTTAAACAAATTCAAATTACCTAACTCTTCGTAGAATCGAAAATAAGAGTAAGAAAAAATAAGTTGCATAACTCGACTAGTATATAGACCAATACCCTAACATTTAGAGGAATAAAGTTCAATGCCCGAATTAAAAAACTCGAGAGATGGCATTGTAGACACCCCATTCTATTACCCCCTGACTCTCCTTAGGTCCCTAGTACCTCCCTTCATAACTGTAAACCTAGGTCACGTCCCGAGTACTGCCCTGAAAGCCATCGAGCACTCCTCGGCTCAATTTGACCCAAAATTCAAACTCTTCTTCTCGATCGAGACTGAATGAATCTTAGAAGGTAACTGAATACCCTTTCCAACGGTCCACCCCATGCGCGATTCCGACTTACCATGCGGACGAACGGTCCAATTGCGTCTGAAACCTGACCTAGAGGCCACTGGGCGCTCCCGGGATCTGTTTGACCTCTTTTTATTAACCTAGGATGAATGAATCTTCAAAGGGACCTGAATACCCTTTCCAACGGTCCGCCCCGTGCGCGATTCTGACTTTCCATACGAACGAACGATCCGTTTGACTCCGGGAGGCCACCGAGCAGTTCCCGGGCCCGGTTGACCAAAGTCAACTCTCTAAACTAGGTCAAACTCTTTGAAATGTCGAATTACATCTCCTAACCTTTCTAACGGTATGCCCCGTGCACGATTCGAATTTACCATGCGGACGAATGATCCGTTTGCGTCCGAATGATTCCCCATCCAATGGACCGATAAACACTTCCGAGCCATATTTGACCCAAAGTCAACTCCCGAACCCGGGAGCGGTCCAAAGGACTTTCGAAGGTATCTGAATTAAATTTCCAACTGTATGCCCCGTGCACGATTCTGACCAACGATTTTCCCTCGACGACCGATTTTTTGAAAAAGCCTGAAACACACTGCCAAACAGCAGGTTCCAGAACCTGCCGATAGGCAGGAAGGGCTCTAAGCCGATCGACACTCACTTGGGACTATAAAAGGAGGCCTTAACCTCATTTGCAAGAGGAGTCCAGATCTGATAAAAATCCCTCTCAACGAATCCCAGAAACCTCTCTCGAAGGCAGAGTGATTTCAACTTCCAAATCCCCTTTTTACTTCCACTTTTCATCATCCCTTTCATTAAACTTGGTGAATTAGCCACTCTCCATCATCATCCAAAGTGCAACGGCTGCTCCCCAACATTCAAGATCAAGCTCAAGATCTTCAAGAAGGTCCAACTTTCTCAAACTCTCTCTTTAAATTCTCTTGAATTCTCAATAACTTGTTTTCTTACTTAGCACTTTTATTATCCCATTTCACACATCCTAATATACTTTTTACTTAGTATTATTGCACATCTTTTATTTTCATAAAACCCAAAAAACAAGAAAAAGAGGGTTTTGCTCATAAATTCAAATAAGGGATTCTCATATTTTCCTCACACTTTTCTCACAACTAAAACACTTTTTTCTACACACATACACACACACACTCACAAATAAGAGATTTCCCATCTTGGATTTATGGGATAAACCCCACCCCTCGTTTTACATGCGAACTACGTGGACTTTGATGCCTTTATAGGCTACGTAGGCGTCTCGGGGTAAAACCCGAGACTCGAGTCCTTTTTCTCACTTTTTCTCTCATTTTTTATCTTCTCTAAATCCATTTTTTCTTATATTATACATATATTTGTTCTTAGTGACGCATTACCCCATATGCGTAATCGTTCCCTTATAATGATCAACGTAGGGGTAATCCCGTAAATCTCATTTTTTCTAATATTACTCTTATATTTTCATAAAACCCAAAAAACAAGAAAAAGAGGGTTTTGCTCATAAATTCAAATAAGGGATTCTCATATTTTCCTCACACTTTTCTCACAACTAAAACACTTTTTTCTACACACACACACACACACACACTCACAAATAAGAGATTCCCCATTTTGGATTTATGGGATAAACCCCACCCCTCGTTTTACATGCGAACTACGTGGACTTTGATGCCTTTATAGGCTACGTAGGCGTCTAGGGGTAAATCCCGAGACTCGCGTCCTTTTTCTCACGTTTTCTCTCATTTTCTATCTTCTCTAAATCCATTTTTCTTATATTATACATATACTTTTTCTTAGTGACGCATTACCCCATATTCGTTATTGACCGGGCGGAGAAAGTGTGTTCATGTGAGGACACAATCGTTGTGTGTTTCGCCGCCGCGATACAAAAAACCTAAGCTACTACTACAAGCAAGCACAGCGGTAAGTCGGGTATCGTAAGAAATCCACAGGGAGTGATTAAATTTTAGATGTTAATTGTTTAATTACTTCAGGAATAAAAGTGTAAAAGATGATAGGTTGGAAATGGTGACAAAAGAAAAGAATAAGTTACGCTACGCAAAAGTAAAGCGAGGATCGGGATCGCATACACACATTCACGAGCTAAACAACTACTAATTAGAATTTCGATTCGAAAACATTTAATAGATCATATCCAATTAAGCATAAACATCACTCAATAAGGAATTTAAGCCAAAGTTGCGAGATTAAACATTTAACGGAAAATGGTCACACGCGGATTAAATTCGGATAATCGCTATAAACACTAACGTTGCATGACAAAGAAAGTTAAACGCATAATAATCCGACTTTAATACGCGAGGTTTCAATTAAATGCAATTTTACACGAAACCTAGTTTTCGGAGCTCGGGGCCCGAAAATGGCGGAAATGAAATCCCGACCCTATTTATCTAAGGTTTAAGCATGAATAAACTAATTAAACTAAGAAAGCAATAAATAAACACAATAAACTAATTAACAAAGCATGTAAATTATCTAGAAAGCAAGAATTAATGGAAAACAAGCTATATTAAAGGAGAGGGTAATGAAAAGTCAACTTACAAACCAATTAGATTGTCAATCCAAAGAGAAATGAAGAAGAACCATCCAAAACCCTCAAAACCCTAACTATTCTCACCTAAATTCGTGTATGTACTGATATATATGCTTATTACAACAAAAATTGGCTTTTATAGTAAGTTGGATTAAAAATAAAGAAGAAAGAAAAGAAGGCAAAATATCTGCAGAAAACAGAACATCGATCGATCGACCCCTTTGGTCGATCGATCGACCTAGGCAAAAATTCAGCAAATTAGAATGGTCGATCGATCGATCAAATTGGTCGATCGATCGATCAAACAGGGCAGAATGCAGCAGCCTACTGCATTCCTCTCTTCTCCTTCTTTTCTCCTCTTTTGCTTTCCTTGTTTTTCCTCCGCTGAAATCGCCGTAACTTCTTCGTTATGAATCGGAATCGCGCACCGTCCGCGGCCACGCGAAGCTAGAGAGGAGGGCTACAACTTTCGTGGGATGTCGGGCCAGTTACCCAAGCTGTGAAAAGACTAAAATTCCCTTGCGCGTGCGATTGTGTACGGAACTTCACCTGAATGCGTCCGAACTTCATACTAAGCATCCAAATACCTACAAAAGCTCAATTAACCCCTGCAAAACATGTTAACATAGAAATCCGAGGTTGTCTGGTTAACGAGCATAAATATAGGGATTCAGATACCCGAGGGGGCTAATAACGCGTAGGTTAACGGGTGAAATACGCAATATTTGCGTCGTATCAGTTATCGTTTCCTTATAATGATCAACGTAGGGGTAATCGCGTAAATCTCATTTTTTCTAATATTACTCTTATATTTTCATAAAACCCAAAAAACAAGAAAAAGAGGGTTTTGCTCATAAATTCAAACAAGGGATTCTCATATTTTCCTCACACTTTTCTCACAACTAAAACACTTTTTCTACACACACACACACACACTCACAAATAAGAGATTCCCCATTTTGGATTTATGGGATAAACCCCACCCCTCGTTTTACATGCGAACTACGTGGACTTTGATGCCTTTATAGGCTACGTAGGCGTCTCGGGGTAAATCCCCAGACTCGAGTCCTTTTTCTCACTTTTTCTCTCATTTTCTATCTTCTCTAAATCCATTTTTCTTATATTATACATATACTTGTTCTTAGTGACGCATTACCCCATATGCGTTATCGTTCCCTTATAATGATCAACGTAGGGGTAATCGCGTAAATCTCATTTTTTCTAATATTACTTTTATATCTTCCTACGGATGACTCACTTTATTTTTTCCATGATACAAGTCGAGGATTCCTACCTCCATTCTATATATATACACATGCACACATATCACGGGGGGAAACATAAGGGAAAATAATAAATATCCATGAGAGACCGAAAGGGAGGAATGGGTGCCTAACACCTTCCCATTTTGTAACTAAGCCTCCGAACCCTTTTCGAATCATCTTGGTTTCGTATGCACCAGTATGTCTTTGGAAGCCACTCTTCGGGGTGGCTTCCCCTTTTTCTTTTATCTGTTTTGAGTAAAATAGACTAGCGACTCTGAATCTCTCTACATTTTTCACACCACAAACGACGCCGGCCAAAGTGCTCCCGAGAGGGACGCACGGGACCCGAAGGATCCTTTCCTCCACGCGCCCGCCCGCGAGGATCAGGATCGGGGATGGCCACAGTGGCGACTCTGCTGGGGACATGTGTTTTTGCTTGTGGGCTTGACTCTATTTACATGGATGCTATATTTGTTTATGCTTCCCCTCATATCTGCCTATTCCCTTTTCTCACATGTATCCCATGCTTACGCTTATTTTCACACACTTGTAGAAAATTCTCCATGTACACTTCGTACCATGTGAACCTAGGATCACATGTATATCCCCATGTTGCACGCATCACCCATCCATACTTAGCGTACCTTTTGGGGTACTTGTACTTTGTTCCCTGTTTGGCATAATTAAGAAAGGCATTCTCATCATAAGATACTAATAAGAGAATCATGCATGATTATATCACCAAAGAGCATTGCTATTGACCAAATTTTACCCAGTAACTAGAGGATCACTTCGTGATGGGCGCTGGTCCGGCAGGTCGCAGTTAGCCTAAGCAATATGACTCTCACCTTCCATTGGCCAAGTACCTTCGACGTATATCGAACGGTTCCCCTGCATTGTACCGTTTGACCGAAGTCATGACGGGAGGTATATCGCAGGGAATTCATTCACGTACGCCGAATATATCGAATTCTCTCTCGCATGTACGGTCCCCACGAGGTATATGGTGAGGCAATTCACGTACACTCAGGTATATCAAATGGCTTGTCCACACGTACCGATTGCCCGCAAGAGCAAGATGTATATCGTGGAAGTCACACCAAAGGGGGGAACCCATGCCGATTCATCCAACCAACTGCATACCCGCATATAGGTGTCAGACTTAGGACACGTACTTTAGATTGTCGGTTTCAACCCAAAACTCTGTCAAAATTTTGGGTCGATCTGCCACCCAATTTTCGTGCATTTTTTAAAACGAGACCCTATCCGCGAGCCTGGTTACAAGTCCAAACTGTAGCTTTGCATATATTAAAAACCCCACTTTTCCAGGCTCGGGTCCCGTCCAGCATTCCATTTAGGATAATTAAATACAAGTGAGAACATAATAATCATAATAATCATGCTGAGTTCCTTCTCCAAAAACATTTCTCCCTTATTTATTAAAAATACAAAAACATTTCTCCCTTCTTTATCAAAAATCCAAAAATAGTTTCTTCCTTTTTTCTCAAAAATAAATCTTATCCTACTCCTTCTCAGGTCGATTGCAAGCCCTTGGCCTGGCTCCCTATTGGCTTCGGCCTTCAGTAAAATCACCCCGAAGTTTCATCCGCTCCTCTACTACTTCTTTCGAGTCCAGAATCCATCCATCTTCCATGGAGAATGCAGATCAAGCACCAGTCATACAACTGGATCTGCCGACAGTCCTAGCTCAGCTCATGGCCAAGATTGATAACCTCCAAGCTGAGGTCCGAGAAATGCAACGAAACCAAGTTCCTATTCCTCAAGGGCCCGGGGCCTTGTTCCCTCGTACCATGGGTCAACGCAAGCCTATCTGGGTCCCGAAAGAATATCAGCATGCTCCATGTGCCCCTCGTGCCAATGGGCCGCCGCCTGCCCAGCTTCCAATGCCAAACAATGCCCACCCTATGGCTAACCTGCCTGTGGTCGCTGATCCAAAGGAGGAGGAGTTGAATAAAGTTAAAGAGGATCTCAAGATGCTCACCAAGAAGTTTGACCAAGTCAGGATCTCTGGGAATTACATGGACTACACCCACATGTCTCCTTATCCTAAAGTGAGGTTGCCCGAGAATTTTAAGATGCCAAATATCGAGAAGTTCGGGGGGAGTGGTCCCCCAATTGTTCATATTCTCATTTATCATCATTCCATGACTCTACTAGTGGCTTCCGAAGAGGTGATGGCCCAATTATTTCAGCAAACTTTGAAGGATAGTGCCCTCCGATGGTTTTTATCCCTTGAGGAATCCAAAATCCGTAGCTGGGAGGATGTAGCCCGAGAATTCATGTCGCAGTACAAATACAACGAAGAGCTTGAGGTCACCCGTCGTGATTTAGAGCTGCTCAAACAAAATCCTGGGGAATCAGTCAGTAACTTCATAACTCGGTGGAGGGAGCGAGCAGCTGCCATGACTAATCGGCCATCCGAGGAAGAACAGGTCAACATAGTGAAGAAGAACTTTTTGCCCCATGTTCGAGCAACGATGGGAGGACAATACTATCCCCACTTCAGAGCTATCAGAGAGGCTGGAGTGGAAATCGAGGAAAGCCTCATTAAAGCAGAAATTGAACCAAAGAAGGTGTTCGGACAGTTCACCCCTAGAAAGTATGACAAGCATGCCAATGCTACAGTCTCAACCATCAACAACATCTCTCAACCGACCACATCATGGGCACCAGAAAGATACCCTTCTCCCGTCCGAAGGGAATACACTGAGATTTATGCTCCCCTCTCCAAAGTTTACCAATCCATGTTAAGCCGAAACCTCATCAAACCCTTGGATCCACGTCCATTGCCAAATCCACTCCCAAGAAACTTCAAAACCGACGCTCATTGCGCCTTCCACCAAACTGCTGGCCATACCACCGACCAGTGCTTTCACCTCCGAAACGTAATCCAAGATCTCATTGACCGGGGTACCATCGCCCCACCATCCAATCCTAAGCCAAACACTACTCACAACCCACTTCTAAATCACACCAATGCCATCTTCTTGGAAGAAAACATGAATTTCGATCCATAAACCCAAATCACACCCCTATACCCTCCTAAACCTCTTTAAATTTGCCCATATTTCCTCCTACACCCTACTAGCCCCGCTGATCAGGCACTATCACTCCTTACCAGAGCATGCATCGCTGTCCGTACCCGTTCTGAAAATGGAGGTATGGAATTGTCAGAGGTATTAAACCAACTCCTAGAATTTGGGCTAAAATTGCCCTCACAAATGGTCATCGATTGCCAGAGATTCAGTACACTATTTTTGAAAGCATGAAAATGGGCTCGAGATTCAGACAGATGGGTGGTACCAACCGATGAAGTCAGCTTAGATGATGTTTTCCAGACTATGGCAGAATTATTCAGGCAAACCAACAGCATTTGCAGTATCACCGGGTTATTTGACACTTTGAACCTACAAGGGCGCTTGGTCCCTTCAATCACACATATCCCCACAGAATGGGAGAACTTGTATGAAGAAGCCGTTGAAGTTGTGGAATGCATCGACTTTACAGGGAAAGGCAAAATTTTTGCCACCGGATGGGGGGAAGGATTCGAAGATTCGAGCGAAGAACAAGCTTCAGGAAGAGCTGGCATAGTAGTCGATATATGTGGGATGATCTCATTTGAAGAACTCCTCGGAGAAATAGACAGGGTGGCAGAGCACCCTGAGATTGACGAGGAAACGGGATTTATGTTTTTTTCCTTCTTCAGTAAATCACATGACCAGATCAAGGAGACATTACCAAGTTTCAAGCTCACTATCAACAAATGACAAGGGGAAGGGCGTTGAAAACCTTCCTACGCTAGAGATGACCATTGAGGAGAGCAGGATCCTTGATCAACTGAAGAAAACTCAAGCTAACATCACTCTATGGGGGCTTTTCATGTCTTCCCATCTACACAAAAATGCTTTAATAAAATTACTCACTCGACCCACAATTCCTCCCTTTACCACACCAGAGGAGGCGATAAATCTGGTCGGATCCCTGACCTCTACCCGAATGCTCTCATTTTATGAAGAAAAAATCCCCAGAATTGGGCCGAATCACAATCATGCACTCAACAACTCCGTCGAAGTTATGGGGAAGGCCGTGCCACTCTCTCTTGTCGATAACGGATCCGCCTTGAATGTTTGCCCATTGAGAACCTTCAAATGTTTAGGCCTGAAAGACAGTGACCTCGCTCCAACCTCCGCCATTGTGCGTGCCTACGATAATACCCGTCGTGAGGTGATGGGACCCATAAAAATTCCAATAGGGGTGGGCTCTATAAACCCTGACGTTGAATTCCATGTCATAGACATCCCATCTTGTTTCAACCTGTTGCTCGGACGCCCCTGGCTCCACAATATCAAGGGTGTGTCTTCCTCACTCCATCAAAAATTGAAGTTCTTCGCCGACAGGCGAGTCATCACCATTTTGGGTGACGACGAAAATGTCGAGGGTGCAAGCACCAGCAGTCCAATTCTTGAGATACAACATGGGTCAAATGATATGCTCCTATCAGGATTCCGAGTCGAACCATTCCTACTCACGACAGGGAAGGGTTTCAAAGAAAGGGTTTGTTCGGAATATGACCCTCATAGCAATGTCAATGTGATTCAGATGTTCAGAAACATGAACTTCATTCCTGGAATGGGGCTAGGGCAAAGGCAGCAAGGGATACTTGAGCCCATCGAACTGAAGAAAGATTTCCCTCCTTGCGGCTTGGGGTCTCAACCATCAGAACAAGAGCTTAGAATGATCCACCAGTCTCGACCAAAGAGAGGATTAAACTATATCCGAACTATCTCAGGAGACTCCTTAAATGGACGATTCATCAAAGAAGGTGAGGATTTCCCCTTTTGCAGTTTCCCAAAACCATGGTACGACCACACAGACAAGAAGATGAAGCCTGGAATGGAGATCTTTTTCCAAGACAACTACCCATGGGCTAAAAGTTTCCCACACCAAGTACAACCACTCATCAAAGATGCCGAAGAGACTGAGGAAAGAGATTCCGAAGATTCCTTCAACTTACAGACGCTGGGGCTGACACTCTGCATGGTTCATTCAGGCACTACATCAATGGACCCATCCCGTCTGATTAAAAGTTGCTGATACACCCCTCCTCAACTGGCATGTTGCGCCAGTTCTACCTCTTGAAATCTCCCCTAACCCCATTGTTTACCCTATTTCTTCTTCTGTTGTCTATACTTGCTCAAATGTAATCGAGACCTCTTTTGATGAGGTTCTCAATGCTGTTTTTCCTATCAATGAAATAAACGAAGATTTTGAGTATCTTCCTGTGCCTTACATTAATTGTTTAGATTCTAATCGCACTTTTGATGATGATGATTTTGCAAATGAACAATTCTTAACTGATCTAAATAAGGTTAATAATAAATAATATAACCGCATTCAAGTTAACGAAGAAGATACTGTTGTTATTAATCTCGATTCTAAAAGCCAACTGCAGGAGATTAGGATAGGGGCCACCCTTGACAAGCATGAGCGCGCACAACTCGAAGAATTGCTGAAGGAGTTCGTAGATGTTTTTGCATGGTCCTATGATGATATGCCCGGCATCGATCTTGAAATAGCACAGCACGAGATCCCCACTCTCCCAGATTACAAGCCAGTTAAACAAAAACTGAGAAAACTCCGCACCGAATGGTCGCTCAAGGTCAAAGAAGAGGTGGTCAAATAGTGAAACGTGGGTTTCATCCGAGTGATTGAATATCCCACATGTCTAGCCAACATTGTACCTGTATCGAAATTAGGAGGAAAGGTTCAAATGTGTGTGGACTACCGAGATTTAAACAAATCTTCTTCGAAGGATGATTATCCGCTACCTCACATCGACATGATCGTGAACAACACAGCCAGTCATGCTCTCAAGTCATTCATCGACGGGTTTGCCGGATACAACCAAATCAAGATGCACCCAGACCACCAAGAAAAAACCGCGTTCATCACCCCATGGGGAACCTTTTGCTACACCGTTATGCTATTCGGTCTCAAGAATGCTGGGGCTAACTACCAAAGGGCTGCCACAACCATCCTGCACGATCTGATTCACAAAGAGGTCGAGGTTTACGTGGATAATATGATTATCAAGTATAAAACTAGAGAAGGCCATGTTCCCGCTCTCTGAAAGTTCTTCAAACGACTGCGACAGTATCAGATGCGACTTAATCCATAGAAGTGTGTCTTCGGCATCACAAAGGGAAAAATCTAGGGATTCATGGTCAGCAAAAAGGGGATAGAAGCAGATCCTGCAAAGCTGAAGGCCATACTTGAGATGACATCACCCCGAACAGAGAAAGAAGTCCGAGGTTTTCTTGGGAAATTACAATACATCAGCCGGTTCATCAGCAAGCTAACCTCCATCTGTGAACCAATATTCAAGCTCCTCCGAAAGGATTCAACCAAGGTTTGGAACGAGGCCTGTCAAGAAGCTTTTGATCGAATCAAACAATACCTGACCCAACCTCCAGTACTCATGCCACCACAGTCTGGTCTCCCTTTTCTCCTATACCTAACCATAACCGACACTGCAGTTGGGGCTTTGCTAGCCCAATACCTCGAAGACTCCTGCAAAGAAAGAGCCATTTATTATGCCAGTCGCAAATTGGTCAGGTACGAGGTTAACTACACTGCTTTAGAAAAGGCACGTGTCGCACTTTTTTGGGTCACCCAAAAGTTATGACACTACATGCTAGCCTTCCCCATAAAACTTGTATCCCTAATGGATCCCATCAAATACCTGCTTGAGAAACCCGCCTTATCCAGCCGAATGGCCCGATGGTCGATGCTCCTAATCGAGTTTGATATCGTGTACGTCTCACAGAAAGCTGTTAAAGGAAGACCCATCTCTGACTACCTCGCTGACTGCCCTGTAGAAGAGGCAGATGTTTGGATCTCCGAATTCCCAGATGAAAATATCCTCTGCACCACTCAAGACCGCCTTCGATGAAAAATGTTCTTTGATGGCGCTGCCAACAAAAAGGGATATGGCATTGGGATACTTCTGGTCGCCCCATATGACTCCCACATTCCCTTCACCATGAAATTGGATTTCCCTTGCACCAACAACATGACGTAATACGAGGAATGCATAGTGGGCCTCAAAGTTGCTCTCAAAAAGGGTATTCAGTACCTTGATGTCTATGGGGATTCTGACCTCATCATCGATCAAGTGCTCAGAAAGTGTAAAGTTAAGGACGAAAAGCTCCAACCCTTTCATGCCCAATTAGAAGAGTTAGCCTCCCAATTCTGAGATATCACCTTCCATTACCTACCCCGAGAAAATAATAACCTAGCCGATGCTCTCGCCACTTTGGCCTCCATGATCGACATGCCCGAGGCAGTGACAATAACCCCCTTCCTAGTTCAAAAGCAAGACAAACCGACCCATTGCTGCCACGTGGAGCTTATCTCCATCGAAGATCCTGAACCAGTCGATTGTTGGTACTATGATATCTGGTGCCTCCTCAAACATGTTAGGTATCTCGAGGGTTCCAACAAGAAGGACCGAACAACCCTCCGAAGAATGGCCCCTCAGTACATCATCTGTCATAAAGATCTACTCAAGAGGAATTTTGATGGAACTCATCTACGCTGCATCGCAGGGGCTGAGATTGAGAAAATAATGCAGAAAATCCACAGCGGGGAGTGCAGACCCCATATGAATGGTCACATGCAGGCCAAGAAGATCATCCGACAGGGCTACTACTGGACCACCATGACCCATGATTGCACCGCCTATGTCCGGAGATGCCCTAAATGCCGACAGTTCTCCAATCTCCAACACTTGCCTCCACGAGAATTATACAAAGGCTTCAAACGAACATGAGTTCATCATGGTTGCCATCGATTACTTCACCAAATGGGTCAAGGCTGAGTCATACGCTGTATTGAATGCCAAGAAAGTGGCCAAATTCCTCAAGAAAAATATCATCTGCCGATATGGGATCCCGCACGAGTTGGTATCAAATAACGGGATGCACTTCGAAGCAGAAGTCACAGAAGTTGTCAACGAGTACGGGATTAAGAGACACAAATCTTCTCCCTACCGACCTCAGACCAATGGTGCAGTTGAAGCCGCCAACAAGAACCTCAAAGCCATCATCAGCAAGATGACCGAAAGCTGTAGGTATGCCGACTGGATCCCATACTCACTCTGGGGCTATCGAACCTCAATCCAAACCTCTACTGGGGCTACCCCTTACTCCCTGATCTATGGCATGGAAGCTGTCCTCCGTGTGGAGCTGGAAATACCCTCGCTACACGTCATGCTCGAAAGCAAGGTTATTGAAGAAGACTGGTGCCAAAGCCGTCTTGATGAGCTAGCCCTCCTAGATGAAAGAAGATTAAAAGCTCTTTATTACATACAGGGGTACCATCGCCGAATAGCGCGATCATTCAACAAGAGAGTCAAGGACCGTGGTGTCCGGGAGGGGGATTTAGCCCTCAAAGAGATAATAGAACCCATCTGGGACCCCAGAGGAAAATTCAAGCCCAATTGGAGCAGCCCTTACATTGTGAAGAAAATCTTGTCTGGCAGTGCCGCCGTGCTCACTGACCTAGATGGGGAAGAGATGGATCGTCCAGTCAATCTGGACTGTCTCAAGAAATTCTACCCCTAGTCCGAAATCTCGGCGTGCTACGACTCTTCTCATTCCCCTTATATTCTTTAAAAAAAACTCCTCATCTCCCTCTACCTAGAACTACGTGGGCCTGATCCTCTACAAAAACTATTTTAAAACTTTTCAAAAAACCCCAGAGGTACGTAGGCAGCTCATACATCTTACATTAGTGCGACCCTTTCTTCTTCACAAAATACTATTCTTTTCTTACCTCCGAGAACGACGGTTCATTCTAAAATTATTTGAACAAAAGGATTATGTATGCCTTAGCGATCGGTATAGATAATTCAAAATACAAAACTCATCGAAAGGCACAGTTGGATGATCGAAAACTTGTTTATCTCATTAATAAGAAATTACAGTACGTATTACATAAGAAAAAGGAACGGATGACTCCCTTCCCCGCCACCATAAAAAGCCAAATAAAATCCCCACATACATTCCCTATTACATAAATAAACTCCCCAGGAGTCCTACCCACATCTACCCGAAGAGCCTGCACCCTCATAATCTAGATCATGAGGACCCCAAGTTTCCCCTGCCTGAATAGAGTGCCGCAAACATTCCATGGATCGATGAGCCTTAACCATCTTCGAAAAGACCACAACATCCCCTTCCATGGAGTCAGATAAAACAAACCATCTTTGACCAGTCTCTACTGCCAACATCTTACTGACTACTTTCCTCCACAACCACCTCATATAATCTTTGGGGACATGGAAAACCTTCCCAACACACTGAGGGGGACGGGTCGACGGATGCCGATTTCCCCACAGAGACCCAAGCAACAAACGCAGGTGCTCAGTTAAATCTTTTATTGGAAAGAAATTTGAGGTCCGAGGGGGCACGACCTGCGCCCAGCCAAATTGGCGCAGAAGCCGCCAAGGGAAATAAAAAGAGGTATGTCTGAGACCAACCAGCTGCACATATGAAAACTCTCCTAGCTCCAGAACAGGCTGCAACTGTCCCCACCAAGGCACGAACCAATACAGCCCACTAGCCCCGTGCTCCACAAACCAATTCTCCCAGTTCTCAACATACAGGCCAACGCGGATGAAGTAGCGCGAAAAGAAGTTGGGCACGACCGACAAAGGATATTCTGGAGGAGTCGACAAGAGGAATCTTTCAGACAACCACATGAACAACATTATAGGGCTACCCCTTAAAAAGTCAGAACGACCTTCTCTCCAGGCATCCAGGCCATTCAGAGTCTCCGCCAATATCACCGTCGCAGGATTACAACGGTATGACATTCATGAAGTAATCGCTGCAAGTTGTGGGTCCACTTGCACCTCCCCAGTCACCAACAGCAATTTCAAAACCAGGCCTAGAACCACGGCTCCAGTATAGCCAGCATCACCTACTTCCTGCAAATGCACGGACTGCAGTATTGTCGAGAGGGAGATCATTCCTTCAGCAACCAATGACCTGGCCGCCAAAGGCGAGATATGAAGAAGCCCGGCCAACAAATCCCTGGGAGAACGAGAAAATTAAGGCAAAGCCGCAGTAACACTGGGATTCACACCCAGTATGGAAGAAAATTCTTCATAAGTAGGACAAACTTCTTCCAACCCAAAGCGAAACACATGGTCTTAGGGGTACCAGAATTGTACCGCCCCTATCAGCATATTCCACTCGAAAGGACGATTGCGCCACAAGGAGACTCGATGCATGTTGAAGGCATCATAGTCGACATTATAAGAGCACATAGCTTCCAAGGCTTCAAGGTAATTGGCAAACTCAATGCTACCAGGGAGAGCCATCTTGCAAGACTAAAAGATAAGGGGTAGGCAGATGAGGATGCAAAGGTGTGATGGGAACACTCCACCATTACCCCCTTTTTTATACTTGAGAACTCTCACAAAAGACATAATCCCTGCAGAAATCGGAGGGAATCCTACCCCATAAGGTACTAAAGACTGAAGAAGGTACCATTCAAAGCTTTAAAATTGATGGTACTGGACTGAATTGCCGATAGGCAGGTCAGGGTGCTTGCCGATCGGCAACCCCCTATTTTTGGAAAATGTCCTCCTTTCCTCTTTTGTCAAAACAGAAAACTCAATGGAAATAAATTGATATTCTCAACAGAATTTCAAAATCCCTTTTCTCCCTATATAATTTCCCTTTTTAATTAAAACTTTCCTTCGAAAAATTCCAAAAAAAAAAAGAAATTCCTTTTTATGGTCTCAGCAGCAAAGTAAAAAAGCGCATATGCATCCATTCATTCATCATTAATAAAAGAAATAAAAAAACTCCCATTGTATTGCATATATTTGTGTTCTGTGTTACATCAGTTTTGCAGGAAACAAGGAAAGAAAGGCCAAAAACAATAGGACTCAACCCGAACCCACATTTCATTCCCCCTCTCTCTCTCAAGAGCTTCCACCCCCTCGACGCGCTCTCTTTACCCTACGACGAGACGAAGCACCTCCACTACCCGAGCCAGAGTCTTCCCCGGACGAGGCTGACGGCACCAAGCAAGAAGGAACAGGGACAACATCCTGAATGTGGGTAGTCGCCGATGATATCCAGTCTCTGATGTCTCTCAGCCAAGTGGTCGACACCCGGACTTGCTGCAAGGAAAAGGCAGAATCAGTATCAAGCAAAAGAAATCAAAAAGAGAAAAAGGACCAAAAGATTTACCACAGGATGAAGGACCTCCTCTGTCAAACCCAGATCCTCCGGATCCATCGCACGAGGATGATACATCATCGACACTAGCCCTCCATCAGCCCGTCGGATGCTGTACGAAGGAGTGTGCAACCGTACGAAAGGAACTTCCAAAGTCACCGCTGTAGATGTCGACGGACCGCCGCCACAATGGGAAGACCCCACTGGTCGACTCGAACCCTCAAGAGGGAAAGGCAAGGCATCATATATGCTGGGCACCATCAACTAGCTCATCACAAAGTCCATATTGTCATACGGAGCAGCCGTATCAGTGTACAACGAGTAAGACTCACCAATCACCGTCGCGATCCTCTCATCCTCCAACAGCTGTCGCTCCTGCCTCATAGACCTAGGAGGCTACGCGGGTGGAGCCACCACCTCCCCCTCGACAATCTGGCGAACAGCATCTCCCCGAGATACCAGGAATGGCCGAACTCATGCGTCAATAAACGCCTCATCTTAACGTTCACCCCAGTCATCCCCGTAACCTGAATGGCTGTCCCCCAAGGATGAAAGGTCACCTGAAAATCCCCAAGCAGACATGAGTCAATACAAGATCAGAAGGTGCAAAAACTAAGACTAAAAAGGAAAGGACCTTACCCGACCACTGGTCAGGTCATTCAAGACCTGACGCACCGCTTCCAGAGAAAGAGATCCCTTCGACTGCCGGTTGGCCTTACGCCATCGATACAAGTGACAGAAGTCCCCAACAATGTCGTTCTTCAGAGAAATCAGCGGGGTGTTGCACCCAATCACCTCATAGAACCACATCTGAATTCACAAGCAAAAAGAGACGCATAAGGAAAACGCGAATGCATGAAAGGAAAATGCAAACGCATGAGATGAAAATGTGCAAAGTAACGAATACCTCAAGGAGATACGTGGTTCCAGTAAAAGTCTAGCGGCAGCACCGACTGAATGCATCCAAAGAAGAGTAAAGGGTAGCCAAAGTTAGACTCCCCCAATCATAGAAAGGGATGTTAAAAAACATCCTCAAGTACAGCAGAAACCACAAATGGACGACGTCGCCGCTCGACGCCACCATGAAACCTCCCAGCACCAACAAGATGAACAACCGAGCCATCTTACTCACTTGCAGCCTGTCTTCTACATCAATCTCCCAGTTCAATGGAACCTCCTTCAGCAAGGATAGCCAGATAGAATCCCCGGAGACTATCCTCCCCACGTCACCAAGTGCCGCACTCACTGCCTCCGATCTCACCCGTAAGGAGTGATCCACCTCTATCTGCTCCCCGTCAAAATCCAACCCTTCCATACCGATCGGCACTGACCCCTTAACTTCCTGAGGTAGTCCAAAATTTAATGCCACTGCCGAATGGCACCCCTCAGTCTATGCCGCCCGACACCCCCCTTAAAATTTCGTACGGAAATTCTTGGAAAATGCCAGAAAATCCTGAAAAATCCTCAAAAAATTCCTAAAAATCCTTAGAGGATTTAGAATGTTTTCATCAAGAAAATTTCGCACTCCTTCAGGCAAAACCTTTTTTTTTCTCCCCGACAGAACCCTCAAAATCCAAGCAATGCGCCCAGACCACCTAATCACCTCCTCAGCAGAGTTTATAACCCCAAACCGATTATCTCCCCAACAATCAGCTCCTCCGCTCAAATCAAAGACATAAAGCCTCCCCAGCCATCGGCTACCCGGTGTGAAATAATATCGCATGGTAATTTTCCCAGGGGAATTCAGAAGGATCACTCGCCCCAGGCGATCTCTCCCAAAGGACGATCCAAAATCTTCCCCAGCTCATTCATCGTTCCCTAGCGGAACCTCAAATCCAATTCTTATCCCCAGTGTAACCCCTCTTCCCCAGCGGAACCTCAAATCCAATTCTTATCCCCAGCAGAACAGCGAAACCCCTCTTCCCCAGTGGAATCCTCAAAAGCTAAGTGAAAACTCCTCCTGGCAAAGCTCCGAAAAATCTCTAAGGATCACCTGATCACTTCCCCAGCGAAATTCTCTTACAACACCCAAAATAGGTTGTTCCCCCCTGCGAGGTCTCCTAAAAAGCTTCCCCATCTATCAGCTCCCCAGCTCAAATCGGAATCACAAAGCTTTTTCCCCAGCAAAACCGAAATCTAATCCTCAACCACTCTTGGGTCAGAATTGACCCCGGTCTTGGATCATCACCTGAGTTAGGTCATAATTGACCTCGGTCGTCACCACTTTTGGGTCAGAATTGACTCCGATCTTGGATCGTCACCTGAGTTAGGTCAGAATTGACCTCAATCCTCGGTCGTCACCCCTCATGGGTCAGAATTAGTCCCGGTCTTGGATCGTCACCTGAGTTAGGTCAGAATTGACCTCGGTCCTCGGTCGTCACCACTCTTGGGTCAGAATTGGCCCCGGTCTTGGATTGTCACCTGAGTTAGGTCAGAATTAATCTCGGTCCTCGATCATCACCATTCTTGGGTCAGAATTGGCCCCGGTCTTGGATCGTCACTTGAGTTAGGTCAGAATTGACCTCGGTCCTCGGTCGTCACCACTCATGGGTCATAATTGGCCCCGGTCTTGGATCGTCACCTAAGTTAGGTCAGAATTGACCTCGGTCCTCGGTCGTCACCACTCTTGGGTCAAAATTGGCCTCGGTCTTAGATCGTCACCTAAGTTAGGTCAGAATTGACCTCGGTCCTCGATCGTCACCACTCTTGGGTTAGAATTGGCTCCGATCTTAGATCGTCACCTAAGTTACGTCAGAATTGACCTCGGTCCTCGGTCGTCACCACTCTTGTGTCAGAATTGGCCCCGGTCTTGGACTTTCACCTGAGTTAGGTCAGAATTGACCTCGGTCCTCGATCGTCATCACTCTTGGGTCAGAATTGGCCCCGATCTTGGATCGTCACCTAAGTTAGGTCAGATTGACCTTGGTCCTCGGTCGTCACCACTCTTGGGTCAGAATTGGCCCCGGTCTTGGATCGTCACCTAAGTTAGGTCAGAATTGACCTCGGTCCTCGGTCGTCACCACTCTTAGGTTAGAATTAGACCCGGTCTTGGATCGTCATCTAAGTTAGGTCAGAATTGACCTTGGTCCTCGGTCGTCACCACTCTTAGGTCAAAATTGGCCCCGATCTTGGATTGTCACCTAAGTTAGGTCAGAATTGACCTCGATCCTCGATCGTCACCACTCTTGGGTCAGAATTGGCCCCGGTCTTAGATCGTCACCTAAGTTAGGTCAGAATTAACCTCGATCCTTGGTCGTCACCACTCTTGGGTCAGAATTGGCCCCGATATTGGATTGTCACCTAAGTTAGGTCAGAATTGACCTCGGTCCTCGGTCGTCACCACTCTTGGGTCAGAATTGGCCCCGGTCTTGGATCGTCACCTAAGTTAGGTCAGAATTGACGTCGGTCCTCGATCGTCACCACTTTTAGGTCAGAATTGACCCCGGTCTTAGATCGTCACCTAAATTAGGTCAGAATTGACCTCGGTCCTCGATCGTCACCCCTCTTGGGCCAGAATTAGCCCCGGTCTTGGATCGTCACTTGAGTTAGGTCAGAATTGACCTCGATCCTCAGTCGTCACCAATCATGGGTCAGAATTGGCCCCGGTCTTGGATCATCACCTAAGTTGGGTCAAAATTGACCTCGGTCCTCGGTAGTCACCACTCTTGGGTCATAATTGGCCCCGGTCTTGGATCATCACCTAAGTTAGGTCAAAATTGACCTCGATCCTCGGTTGTCACTACTCTTGGGTCAGAATTGGCCCCGGTCTTGGATCGTCACCTGAGTTGGGTCAGAATTGACCTCGGTCCTCGGTCATCACCACTCTTGGGTCAGAATTGACCCCGATCTTTGATCGTCACCTGAGGTAGGTTAGAATTGACCTCGGTCCTCGGTCGTCACCACTCTTGGGTCAGAATTGGCCCCGATCATGGATCGTCACCTGAGTTAGGTCAGAATTGACCTCAGTCCTCGATCGTTACCACTCTTTAGGTCAGAATTGACCTCGCTAGACCTTTACCCTAAGCCCGCAGATTCGAATTTGATCCACATAATTGATCATCCCCAGCACACTCATTAGGTCCTCAGAATCGGCCTCAATCCTCTAAATTGGTCATACTCTCTCAGAAACATCATGCGGTGTCTAATCGTTGGCTATCATTTATTCCAAACTCACCCGTCGAGGGGCTCTGTAGACACCCCATTTTATTACCCCGACTCTCCTTAGGTCCCTTCATAACTGTAAACTAAGGTCACATCCCGAGTACTGACCTGAAAGCCATCGGGCACTCCCCGGCTCAGTTTAACCCAAAAGTTAAACTCTTCATCTCGATTGAGACTGAATTAATCTTTAAAGGGAACTGAATACCCTTTCCAACGGTCTGCCTCGTGATCGATTCCAACTTGCCATGCGGACGAACGATCCGTTTGCGTCCGAAACCTGACCTAGAAGCCACCGGGCACTCCAGGGCTCTGTTTGACCTAAGTCAAATCTTCAGGTTAACCGAGGTTGAATGAATCTTCAAAGGTCCCTAAATACCCTTTCCAACGGTCCTCCCATGCACGATTCTGACTTTCCATGCGGACGAACGATCCATTTGACTCCGGGAGGCCACCGAGTGTTTCTGATCCCGGTTGACCAAAGTCAACTCTCCAAACTGGGTCAAACTCTTTGTAATGTTGAAGTACATCTCCTAACCTTTCCAACGGTATGCCCCGTGCGCTATTTGGATTTACCATGCGGACGAACAATTCGTTTGCGTCCGAATGATTCCCCATCCAATGGACCGACAAACTCTTCCGAGCCATATTTGACCCAAATTTAACTCCCGAACCCGGGAGTGGTCCAAGTACTTTCGAAGGTATATGAATTACCTTTCCAATGGTATGCCCCGTTCGCAATTCTGATCAACGGTTTGCCCTCGACGGACGATTTTCCAAAAAAGCCTGAAACACACTGCCAAACGGCAGGTTCCACAACCTGCCTATCGGCACCTGCCTGCCGATAGGCAGGAAGGGCTCTAAGCCGATCAGCACTCACCTGGGACTATAAAAGGAGGCCTTCACCTCATTTGCAAGGAGAGCCCATATCTGATAAAAATCCCTCTCAACGAATCCCAAAAACCTCCCTCGAAGGCAGCGTGATTTCAACTTCCAAATCCCCTTTTTACTTCACTTTTCATCATCCCTTTCATCAAACTTGGTGAATTATACACTCTCCATCATCATCCAAAGTGCAAGGGCTGCTCCCCAACATTCAAGATCAAGCTCAAGATCTTCAAGAAGGTCCAACTTTCTCAAAATCTCCCTTTAAATTCTTTTGAATTCTTAATAACTTGTTTTCGTACTTAGCACTTTTATTATCCCATTTCACACATCCTAATATACTTTTTACTTAGTATTATTGCACATCTTTTATTTTCATAAAACCCAAAAAATAAGAAAAAGAGGGTTTTGCTCATAAATTCAAATAAGGGATTCTCATATTTTCCTCACACTTTTCTCATAATTAAAACACTTTTTTCTACACACACACACACACACACACACACACACACACACACACACACTCATAAATAAGAGATTCCCCATTTTGGATTTATGGGATAAACCCCACCTCTCATTTTACATGCGAACTACGTGGACTTTAATGCCTTTATAGGCTACGTAGGCGTCTCGGGGTAAAACCCGAGACTCGGGTCCTTTTTCTCTCATTTTCTGTCTTCTCTAAATACATTTTTCTTATATTATACATATACTTGTTCTTAGTGACGCATTACCCCATATGCGTTATCGTTCCCTTATAACGATCAACATAGGGGTAATCGCGTAAATCTCCTTTTTTTGTAATATTACTCTTATATCTTCCTACTGATGACTCACTTTATCTTTTCCATGATATAAGTCGAGGATTCCTACCTCCATTCTATATATATACACATGCACACATATTAGGGGGGAAACATAAGGGAAAATAGCAAATATCCATGAGAGATCGAAAGGGAGGAATGCGTGCCTAACACCTTCCCATTTCGTAACTAAGCTTCCGAACCCTTCTCGAATCATCTTGGTTTCGTATGCACCAGTATGTCTTTGGATGCCATTCTTCGGGGTGGCATCCCCTTTTTCTTTTGTCTGTTTTGAGTAAAATAGACAGGTGACTCTGAATCTCTCTACATTTTTCACACCACAAACGACGCCGGCCGAAGTGCTCCCGAGAGGGATGCGCGGGACCCGAAGGATCCTTTCCTCCACGCGCCCGCCCACGAGGATCAGGATCGGGGATGGCCACAGGCATGTTAGTCAAATTTTAGAAATTTAAATCTTATAGTTTGTCCCGAGATGGACTCAATCCTTCTCCCCCATTTTGTCTCAAATAGACAAGGAGTAGATAGTCAAATGTGAGTATATAATAAAATAAACTACCATTGATGTCATAAAAATGGGTCATATCAGGTGTCTCCTGCATAAAATTGATAAAGGAGGCGTCTTTTATCATATGTGAAACGACCGTTCCCTTGATCCCTAAAGACATATTTTTAACAAGATAAAGACATGAGGATATGACATATAAGGTAGTAAACTAGTCAAGCACAATCATCCATATGGATTTACTTAAAGATTAAAATCTAATGTTTTCCAAGGGCTTAGTAAACTGATCGGGTAGTTGTTTTTCAGCTTGTTTATATTCGATAAGGAGTTCTTTAGATTCTACTAATTCATGAATAAAATGACATCTAATCTTAATATGCTTGGTGTGGGAGTGCTATACAAGATTCTTAGAGATATTAATGGCACTCCGATGATCGCATAATAAAGTTAATTGGTTCTCAGTAATACCATAATCACACAATATTTGTTTGATCCATAATAATTGTGCACAACAACGACTAATGTCTATATACTTAGATTCAACAGTTGATAAATATTTGAAATTCTATTTCTTATTGCCCCATTCAACCAGGTTATTACCTATGTGTTAACAAGCACCAAAAGTGCTCTTAGTGTTGTCGGAACACCCTGCCCAGTCAGTTCAGTGTGACCAACCATAGAACTAGATGTGTCCTTTGTATACCAAATACCATAGTCTAGTATGCCATTAACATATTTAATGATATTCTTTACACACAATAAATGGGATTCTTTGGATGCATATTGATAACGTGCGTAAACACAAACGCCATACATAATATTAGGTCTGGATGCAGTTAGATATAGCAGGTTGCCAATAATGCTTCTATACAAGGTTGGATCAACATTTTTCCCATTATCATCTTTAGATATCTTAGACGTCATTCTCATGGGAGTGCATGCAATTTTAGCATAATCTAAGCCAAAATTATTAATCAATTAATTCACATAATTGGTTTGAGAAATAAAGAGGCCATTACTAATCTGTATTACTTGCAAACATAAAAAGTATTCTAACTCCTACACGAGTGACATTTAGAATTCCTTGTCCGTTATTTTAGAAAAATAATCAACTTGTTGTGGAGAAGTTGAACTAAAAATGATGTCATCTATGTAAATATATGCTATTAAAACCTTGTTATTTATTTTACGGACAAACAATGTGTTGGAGCGAATGCCCCCAAATTTTAAACTTCAAAATATGATATGGTTCAATTATGTTCCAAATTTTAATTTCTCAAAAATTATTTAATTTTCTTTACGTTAAAAGCACAATCAAACACATTAAAAAATTAAATTAAACTTAAAGTGAAAATAAACTACACTAACATACTAATTTCCACTTAAGCAAAATTCAATTCAATTCAAGTTAGACAAACCAAGCATGAATATTATCTAATTAAATTAATGCCAACTCGAATTAAATTAAATTAAAATTTACCCAAACTTAATTAGCACTAAATTAAACGAAGGTGTGATTTAAATAAAATTTTATCTTGATTAACCTAACATGCATCTAAGTGATATTTTGCAAGATAAAATAAATCACAAACACACTACGCCGCGATGAATGAGGAAAACCCATAACGGGAAAAACCTCATACGACCCTGCCTATAAGTCCACTAAGTTTGGTATGTTTACAAATACAAGACAAAAGACTTACAACACACGACTTGACTTTGTCCAAGCCTCGATGCTTCTTCTTGCATCAACCTCTGCCTAGTCAACAACTACTTACTCCACCACAGTCTCAAAATCCATTAATGGGGAACAACTACCGTCAAGTACAAACGATGGCCTTTCCACCGTTGTAACACGCAACACTTCAAACAAACGGACTCCTCCGTGGAAATATCTCTTTTATGGGATGAGAAAAGTAACCTGGTGCCAAAACATCTCCAAGCAAAGATATATAAGTAGAAACTTGGATTAAACTCAAACTTTGGGTGTAAACTTGTGTTATGAAGATTTTAAGTCATGTGAGCTCAGCACACAAACATTGACATTTTGGAAGATGAATATTTTATTTTTTCTCTTAAAAGTGTTTTAACACAAGTCTAAAAAGTCATCTCTAAAAGAATCCCTTACAAACTGATTAAAAGCAGTTAAGAATAAGTGGGTGAGTGGGAAGTTACCAAAGTCGTGCGAACGAGAATTTGAGGTCGTTCGAACGACACAGTTTTAACGACAATTCAGAAACAAGAGGCCAAAAACTCGCTAGATAACCTCGTTCGAATGAACTAGTTCTAACAAAAATTCCAACGAAATTTCAGAGAAGAAACAGGAGAATTTCGTCAGAATATCGTTCGATTCTTCTTCGAATGAAAATCTCATTCGAACGACATCCAGGTTGGTTCGAACAAAAAAACAGAAAATCCAAATTTTATATTTTAAGCCCAAAAATATTTATGAAAAATTCTAACATGATTTTTTGAGATAAATGAAGTCGTTAAAAAAAATATTTTATAAAATACACCCAATTAAAATCTCCAAGGTCCTAAATATATATAATTGCATTCATACCTTTGAGACCTTGGATTGATATAAAGTTGATGATGTGAAACATGGTACTTGAAACCCAAAAATGATGAAACTTGAAAAACCTGACCGATCCGTCTTCAACTCTTTACACGTCATAGGCATGAGGTACACCAATATATCCTATGACTTAAATTATTTTGTCCGGAATTATGCCAACACTACAAATTGACTCAATTTGAAATTTTCCCTTACAAATCCCTCCCTTTGGCTATTCCGGGACAAAACCAAACCAAAAATCCTATGAGCCGCCAAGCACGCCTAGACACAAAATAAAAAAATAGATGCTTGACTCGACTCATAGAGAATGCTTTGCCACTTTAAGTAATGCCACTAAAGATGAAATCCTTCACACTTAAACAAACCATTAAACGCATAAGGAATATCAAAAGATTAAATGCGAAAATACATTTTCTTCCCCTTAATTAATTCTCCTCCTTTATCTAACATGATCTACCTAAGAAAGACGTCTCCCCATAGGTTAAAGGATTAGATACCATTTCTCCCCTTTTTTGTTCAGGAATAGACAAAGGTCAAGAATAAAATAACTTATTTCTCCTCCAATTAAAGAAACTACTCCCCCTAAATTAAACAAGGGATATGTAAAAAGGAAAAAAAAAATTAAACATGAAATGGTGCATAAAGTGACAAGAACATTTAAGCATATGGAAACAATGAAGTCCAACTAATCCATACAAATATTAATAAATATCACCTATGATACGATGACAAATGATACCATAAAAAATATACTATGATAAGCATGGGATATCAAACACAATTCGCAACAAGATAGATACCAATTTTGAATTCAAGACATACACGGACTAGCAATCAAGGCAAAGACTCAAAAACAAAAAAAATACCATATATATATAGACACACACACACACACACACACACACACACACACACACACACAAATATATCAATAATGCACACGCACATATACATAGGTATAAACAACACACACGACACAAATTACATTAAGCTTTCCACACTCATATGGCAAAAATGTGTCTAAATAAATGTGGTAAACGGAAGTGAAGGGGTGTGAACTAGCAACAAAAGAATTTAGACCCAATCACTTAAACATGTTCACGGAGTTCTCATTTGATTGCAAAACTTTATCTAACTTAAATATAGCCTCATGTGACAAGATAAAGTGAACTTAATGAACAAACATACATAATACACACAAGCCTAGAGTATCGATGATTCTATAAACCAACAGAGTCATGACAAGAATCGAATAACTTGGATACAAAATCATTGTGCAAACCCGTTGATATATCCAACCAAAGTTCCTCATTAATATTCTTTTTCTTTTTCTTTTCCTTATGAATATACCAACTAAACAATGAAGGCCTTGGCTAATATTTTTATGCCACATTATTTTGGCCAAATTTCAATGGTGACTTTTCACGCAAAGTAATTTTATTTTTCGCAGCCCGATTCCATTGATAAACAACTACACCAGATAACTATTTTTTTATATTTTTTTAAATCTAGGAAGCGGTTATTACATGCACAAATCCTCCATAGTCATAGCAACATGTAGATGACTAAATTGATAGGAGAACATCTCACTTAGGTTAAATATACATGTGAAGTTAAATTTCAAATGAGCTCGTGCATGTGTGAATCGAGGCATATAAAAAGAGAATCCATAAACAACACAAAATCAAACTACTCCATGCAAGCATGATAAAGAACACTTTAAGGATTGAAAATCTTAATCAAAAGTTCTATCCACAAGGAAGTGGATATGATATTGGATTAAAACAAAAGTAAATGCCACAAAAAATGTGTATAACTAAAATCCACCAAAAAAATCTTTTTGAGTTTTTCAAAATTTTAATAAAAAAAATTCAAATCAAAATAAAATCAAAATCTTTTTGAATTTTTCAATGAGACCAAACAAAATGAAATTAAATACAAAATATAAACAAGTCATAATTCTAGAAATAATTTTTATAATGAAGCACAAACTAGAAAAGACAAACAAATATACAAGTAACCACTAAACCAAATCTGCCGATTTGTCAAGGTCAATGACCGTGACATTTCGAGTCGAGACAACTTTTTTTGTCACGGTCGTGTCATGGTCATTGACCATGACACAAAACTCGCATTTTGTGTCACGGTCATGCCGCGGTCAATGACCGTGACATGTTTGTCACAGTTTATAACCGTGACAAAGCCGTGACCCTTTTTAAAAAATTGTCACGGTCAATGACCGTGACACGTCCGTGATAACTTTTGTCATGGTCAATAACCGTGACAATTATGGTCAGAATTTAAAAAAATCTGCTGGGCAGTATGGCCACTGCCCAGCAGTATCCAAACATCATATATCCAAACAAACTAAAGATAATGCAAATATATATTCTAATAGAGACAATATGCATCACGATATAATTCAAATGTAACAACTTAAAACAATTCAATTCAAACTTAAAACAATGTCACTACATGTCTGGTGTATTGTTAAAACTGAGGAGGTGAGTAGGCCACACGACATACGAATTGACGCACCCACTAATATACGTCGTGCCGCATTGTTCGCGCAACCACAATAGGGAGTTCTCCTTCCCGGGTATGACATGCGTGACGAGCACCCTGGACTCCATCTCTTGAAGCGCACGTACATGAACTATTCTACCCTGGATGATATTCGGGTCCCTCAACCCCCGCCCTATCTGCTGGCCATCAAATACGTCCAATATGAACACGCTCGGCCAACCAAGTGTCGACATTGGTCTGTTGAAGGGCGCCAAATAGGGAAGTGGATCATCGAAGTACGAATGTGTTGGTGATGAAGCAGCGAGGTCCACATCCTCGTCATCCTTCACCTCGTCCTCCCGCACCTCCTCCTCCACCGCCTTCTCCTTCCCGTTCCCTTTCCCTTTACGGTCTTCGCCCAACGTACGCTTCATGAATGCGTACATATCTTCGACCGTCGCCTCCAAACGGGACAGCTTCGCGTCGTGTGAATCCACCATTTGAGCCAACCCAGTATCGCTCGTCTCCAATCCGATGATCCTAGATTTGGCCACCCGCGAGCTCACCCCCCTTGTGCTCCCCTTGCGATCAGAGCCAAGCACTTGGCTGAGTGCATCTGTGGACAAATATGCCTTGTCGGCATCAGACTGCGACTCATGCACTTCCTTAAGCTTTGCCTGAAACGACAAAAAGCACATGATTAGTAAAATAAGTAAACTAAAAAATTATAACGTAATTAACAAAAATTAAACTGTCGGATTACTTACAATCGTGGCCGCGATGCTCGGGAACACCTCCTTGTCCTTCCCCTTCTTAGTCCGAAGAGCCACATAAGTATCGAGCCTATGTGGCTTACCCCCTGGCCCACTCCCTACCCCCTGAAATAAAATAAAGTAAAGTAAAATTAGTATCGGCCCCGCAAAGTAAAATAATGAAGAATAATATATTTTTGTAGTTATAGAAAAATTAAATCTTACCTGCATCCTATGCTCCACCTCGGCGTAAGAGGTCCGGCCGGAGTAGTGCACGTCCGTCTTTTTTGCCCGATTTTCCCTCCCCGATTGGCGAGATGCCAATTGTCGATCCTCGATCTCATTGTCAATGAACTTCTACCATTGTGCCAATGAGATCGGCTCCTTGGGGGGGGACAGATTCACGCCATTGGATAATCGACTCTCGTGTTTTCCCAAAGTACCGTGCCCGCATATTTTTTTTCCACGACTTGAGTTGCTCCCTAATCTGCTCCAACACGGGATCGCGTAGCTTTGGATCCAAGTTGAATTGTTCCTGTCCAACAAATACAATGTTAGTTGCAAATAAATATAAATATAAATATAAATATGAAATTGAAATTGAAATTGAAATATAAATATAAATATATTACCTGTAGTGCCGCCCAAACAGCTAACTTGAGCTCATGTGACACCTCCTTCCAACTCCTAAACTCCGGGCCGATGACCGTCTTTAGCAGAACGAGGGATCTCGCTAATATCTCCGATTTGTTCTCGATGGTAATCCCATATTTCCCATATTTGGGGAGCCTAGGGGCGGAAGAGCCCTCATCGCCTCCACTACCACCGACCCAGACGACATCATCATAAACAGCATCATCATCTCCGCCTTAATATCTGAAGGAGACATTTGCTGTAAAAAAATGTTATTAGTACAGATATAATATTTTCAATTTTAAGGACTATTTTCATCACTTAGTGTTCATCTAAGTTCTAGTATAACAAGTTCCCATAAAAATCTTTAATAAAATTCTCATAGCTTATTTCAATTTAAACACAGACACAGTAGTGACTGTCTAATTAAAATAATCTCAATGTTAATTTCAGGTATTGAATTTCTACTATTGTTTTGTGCATTTTATAAATCATACCCCACCCCCACCCCAACATGTTTACGGGCTTTCATCACCCGTCATAAATTTTTCGGTCCGTGACTCACTGGCCAGTTGTCTTGGGTCTTTTAGTCCCTTAACATTACTTTAAGAATTTTACCCAATCTAAATACCACATTTTCTTTCTTGTTATACACTTGAACACGTTTTGTTATTTAGTCCTTATTAATTTATCTTTGATGTATTACCAGCATCTTTACTTTTATAAACTTTATTTAATTTTCAATTTTAAGGACTATTTTCATCACTTAGTGTTCATCTAAGTTCTAGTATAACAAGTTCCCATAAAAATCTTTAATAAAGTATTATCACAAATATAAACTAAGAGTGATAAAATAACTTTGAGGCATATAAATTAATTGTGACAAAGTAAGATTATGGAAACCCCACTTTTCTTTCTATAACTCCTATTTTATTAAACTTTAAATATAATTAGGGGTGTATAGAAAGAAAAGTTAAATAGAAATAAAAACAACATTTTTAAAATATGAAGGGCTCACCAATTTGATCAAATTTTTCAACAACATAGACTAATTGATCTTTATTATGAGACAATTACTACAAATTTATGCGCATCGCCCGAATTCAAAAAGTAATTTAATGACTAAAGTAATACTTTTTTTAACTTTAGTTATTCACCACAAATCTTAAAAATTATTTTATTTTTCATGCTTTTAGCAACTTCGGATGCCATTTTAACCCTTATTGTAGTTTTTTAGTTTTCATGCTTTTATTTGATGGATATAAAGTCATGTGATTATTTCACCATATAAAGTCAACAAAAAACGCCATATATGGTTTTTTTCTCCATTAGTATAGCGATTATTTCACACTTAAATAGCATTTTAAGCCGGCCTTCATTTTTTTATGAAATTTGTAGAAAATTACTTATTTATTTTGAATGAAAATAAATTGTTATCCAATATTTTTGGATAGTATTTACATTTACATTTTTGGATATTATTTTTGGAAATTTATAGAAAATTACTTATTTATTTACATTTTTAACCCCTACCCCCTACCCCCACCCTGCCCCACCCCCCAGACACGCACATATATACACACATACACACATATATATACACACAAACATATATATAAATGGAAGAGAGATAGAGAGACAGAGAATTAAACCTGAAAGTAGAGAGAGAGAGAGTAGCGTCGAGAGAGAGAGAGAGAGGGAGGGAACGACAGGAGGGAAAAAAGAAGGGGGAAGGGTTTTTGCTGGAACCATTGTCACGGTCGTGTCAAGGTCATTGACCGTGACAATTATTTGTCACGGTCGTGTCAAGGTCAATGACCGTGACATGAAACGCGTGTTTTTTGTCACGGTCAATGACCTTGACAAGGGTGGCCGACTGAAAGGTGACAATTTTGTCATTTTGGTGTAGTGAACAAGAATATATCATGATTCACATAAGCTAGTGTATGTAAACAAAGATAACACATTTAACATTTAGATTTAGCAAGGTAGGTATCACGTGCAAGAAAATGAGAATAAAAAATCCTATCTTATAAAGCCATAAATTAGATCTCTTGACCCAAACTAGTGAAGAGTGACACTCTCAGGGTTTGGAAATTTTGGTGACTCTACTATTGGACTTCCTAGGAACCTTTTTAAGATCAAAACGAAACTTCCTAAGATGACCTTTTCGACCACAATTTGTACAAGCAAAGACTCAGCGAAAAGTAGTACCTAAGGATTGACTTTTGAAAGTGTTCCTAGTAGATTCTCTCAAACTTATGGTTTTGGTTTTATTAGTTGAATAATTTTGAGTATCGAATACAATACCACACAAGTCATTTTTAATTTGGATGGTTACGAGTATTTTATCTAATTTTTTGGACCTACATTCCAAATCAAATTTGACCCTACTTGAGTCTCTCAAATTTTCTTCCAACTCTAGAATATGTGACTCAAGCAAAAACCTACTCTTTTCAAACCCAAAAATACCTTTCTTCATATCCAAAATTAAACCTCTAAGGCTATCTCTCTCATATTCTACTTACTCAAGCTTCTCACGAAGATCTCTCTCATGTGTCCTAAGGTCTTCCACTAAAGCACTCTTATTATTAACCTTGGCACCTTCTCTTAAACTAGCTTTCAACTTCAAATTAGACCTTTTTAATTTAATTGATTCGGCATAAAACTCTTGAAAAGCTACTTAAACTTCACTCACATCAACCTCTTCTTTATTCTCTTCTTATTTTTCACTCACTGCACTCTCATTACCATCAAACACATGGGATTCACAAACAATGTCCTTGTAAGTGTCATGTATCTTCATGGGAAGATTCACTATCAATGCTCACATGACTTGCCGTGAATGCGGTAAAGTTGCGCTCAATAGGGGAATCAGGTGCCTCTTCCTTTTCACTATCACTAAGGGTGGCATTATATGAAATTAGTTGTTTACCATCCCTACTTACTTTAGTGGGAAACTCTCTTGCCCTATGGCCATAACCCTCAAATCCATAGCATCTATTTGACTCATCCCTATTAAGGTCTCCGTTATGATTATTAGGGATTCTCTCGGCATTTTAATGCTTAGACTTATCAAATTTATTAAAATCCTTTTTAAGATTATCTTTATTAAACTTAAGAAATTTTCTAAACTTCCTAGAAAACATCGCCATCTCATCAAAATTGATGTCACTCTCATCATTCGAAACTTATTTTTCCACCTTTTGGTCTTTCAAAGCGATGCCCTTATCTTTTTTCTTCTCATCCTTGGAGGTAAACATGTCAAGTTCATAGGTTTGTAAGTCACCTATGAGCTCTTCAAGTTTCGTAGAGGCTAAAGTGGGTAAATAATTTAACATGGTCACTTTTGGAAGAAACCTATCGGATAAGGACTTCAAATTTGTTTTACCACACGGTTGTCGAGTATCTTTTCTCCCAAGTTAAAAGATAAATTAACGATATCGAAAAGTCTAGCATAGAATTCATCAAAAGTCTCACTTTCAAGAATTTTATTGGTTTCGAATTGAGTGGTGATGTTTTGGAGTTTCGAAGCTTTCACGACACTTGTTCCCTCATGGGTGAGTTGAAGTATATCCCAAGCCACCTTAGACATTACACACGTCATAATCCGACGTAACTCATCGGGTGTAATTGCACTAAAGAGAACATTTAAACCAAGAGAATTAAAATTTGCTAATTTAAGTTCATTCTCACTCCATCTCTCTACGGGTTTAGGTACACACTCATTTTCTACCAGACACGTAGGTGGGTACCACTCATTAACTACGGATTGCTCTCATCTAAGGACTTAAGTGCTGTTTTCATTCGCGCTTTCCAATACGCATAATTTGTACCATCAAAAATAGGGAATTTTGAAAACGGTGAAATTTCCATTTTTAAACTAAACAAAATTAAGAATCTTAACGCAATAGATTAGTGCTCCCGCTCTGATACCACTTGAAATAGGCGAATGTCCTCAAATTTTAAACTTCAAAATATGAGATGGTTCAATTATGTTCTAAATTTTAATTTCTCAAAAATTATTTAATTTTATTTACTTTAAAAGCACAAGCAAACAAATTAAAAAATTAAAGTAAACTGAAAGTGAAAATAAACTACACTAACATATTAATTTCCATTTAAGCAAAATTCAATTCAATTATTTAAACAAACCAAGCATGAATATTATCTAGTTAAATTAATGCCAACTTGAATTAAATTAAATTAAAATTTACCCAAACTTGATTAGCAGCAAATTAAACGAAGGTGTGATTTAAACCAAATTTTATCTAGATTAACCTAGCATGCATCTAAGTGATATTTTTCAAGATAAAATAAATCACAAACACACTACGCCGCGATGTACGAGGAAAACTCACAATGAGAAAAACTTTGGACGACCCTGCCTACAAGTCCACTAAGTATGTTATGTTTACAAATACAAGACAAAATACTTACAACACACGACTTGACTCCGTCTAAGCCTCGACTCTTCTTCTTGCATCAACCTCCAACTAGTCGATAACTACGGACTCCACCGTAGTCTCGGAATCCATCGATGGGGCACATCTATCGTCAAGCACAAACAATGGCCTTTCCACCATTGTAACACGCAGCGCTTCAAACAAACCGACTCCTCCGTGGAAACATCTCTTTTATGGGATGAGAAAAGTAACCTGGTGCCAAAACATCTAGAAGCAAAGATATATAAGTAGATTCTTGGATTAAACTCAAACTTTAGGTGTAAACTTGTGTTATGAAGATTTTAATTCATGTGAGCTCAAGACACAAACATGGACATTTTGGAAGATAAATATTTTATTTTATTTTATCTCAAAAGTGTGTTAACACAAGTCTCAAAAGTCATCTCTAAAAAAATCCTTTTCGAACTGATTAAAAGTAGGTAAGAATAAGTGGGTGAGTGGGAAGTTACAAAAAAAATTCCAATTTTTTTTCCCGTCGAAGGATCGTTCGAACGAGAATTTGAAGTCGTTCGAATGACATGGTTCTAACGATAATTAAAAAAAACAGGCCAAAAAATCGTTAGATACCTCGTTTTAACGAACTCATTATAACAAAAATTCAGAGAAGAAACATGAGAATTTCGTCAGAAGCTCGTTAGAATCTCGTTAGAAACGAAAATATCGACATCCAGGTTGGTTCAAACGAGAAAACAAAAAATCTAAATTTTATATTTTAAGCCCAAAAACATTTATGAAAATTTCTAACATGATTTTCTGAGATAAATGAAGTTGATAAAAAAAATGTTTTATAAAATACACCCAATTAAATTATCCAAGGTCCTAAATATATATAATTCCATTCATACCTTTGAGACCTTGAATTGATATAAAGTTGATGACGCGAAACATAGCACTTGAAAGCCGACAATGATGAAACTTGAAAAACTTGGCCGTTACGTCTTCAATATTCAAACGTCATAGGCTTGAGGTACAATAATCTATCCTATGACTCAAATTGTTTTATCTGGAATTAATTTAACACTACAAATTGACTCAATTGGAAATTTTCCCTTACACAATGTTTCGTCATTGCCACCACACTCAAACCCTTTATTGACTAAAAAGGTCGAGAGGCATTCGTACCAGGTCCTAGTGGCTTACTTTTGGCCTTATAAAGCCTTCTTCAATCGGAAGACATGGTTTGGGTGATAAGGGTTTAATAAATCCATTTGGATATTCTAGGTATACCTCCTCAATTAGAATAACATTAAACAAATCGAACTTAACATCCATTTGAAGTAGTTTGAATTGTAAATGACAAGCTACTACAAGGAGGATATGAATATGCTCGAGCCTTATTATCGGGGAAAAAGTCTCATAAAAGTTAATTGCATTTTTTTGAGAATATCCTTGCACTACTATCCTTACTTTGTTTCTAATGATTGACCGGGATTCATCCGTTTTGTTTTTAAAAATCCAACATGCACCGATAACTTTTTTATTTTCTAACTATGGAACAAGATACCAAATGTCATGAATCTTAAATTGGTCTGATCCCTCTTGTATGGCATTAATCCAGTAAGAGTTGTTGAGGGAATCATTTACGTTCTTTGTTTATACTTGAGAAACAAATCATACAAAGTTAGCCACATTTAAATGTTGTGGTCTTATTCTCACAGTTCTCAAGGTTACTGACTACCTTATATAGGGGATGGTCTTTAGAAACCCAAGTCGGCACCATAGGGACTTCAGTCAGCAATGGGTCAGTTATCTGAGGAAAGTTAGTATTACAGAGGTTTTCTGACTCATCCACAATAATTGATCCAGTACCGACACTCCCAGTGGCAATGTCATTAACAACTACATTGATAGATTCCATCAAAACTTTGGTACTTAAATTATAGACGCGATATGATCTACTGTTTTGGAAATACCCTAGAAAAGTTCCTTTATGACATCGAGTGTCAAATTTTGAAAGGTGTTCCCTGTCTTTGCAAATATAAAAAATACTCCCAAAGGTTCTAAAGTAATTCAAATTCAGTATTTTATTGTACCGTAGTTCATATGAAGTCTCTTTTGTATTCTTCCTAAGGTATACACGATTAACAATGTGACACGTTATCTGTACTGTCACAACCCAAAAGTATTTTGGCAGACCTTTGGTGTGTAACAAAACCCTAGCCATCTCTTGGATTGTTCGATTTTTCCTCTTAGTAATACCGTTTTGCCATGGAGTTTTAGGATCACTGAACTTATGCTGATATCCATTATCAAAAAAATATTCTACTACCTCAGTATCCTTAAATTCTCCACCTTTGTCACTTCTAATACATGATACTTGGGTATCCTTTTTAGTTTCTATTTTAAAAAGGATTTTAAGAAATTCTCGAAATGTATCCAATTTATTTTTCATAAAAGCTACCCAATTTTACAGTGTAAAGCCATATACAATGACAAGAATGTAAATGTTGTCACAAAGGCTCACAGTACGGGAGCGACCCATAAGGTCCACGTGGATAAGTTCCAGTGATTTTGAACTCATTATATCCGTAACTTTCTTGTGAGGCGCTTTACTTATTTTTCACACTTGGCAGGGACCACATATAATGTTAGAAGAACTTTTCATTTTTGGTAAACCTATCAGGAACTCTTGGGAGAATAATCTACGTAAGTTATTAAAATTAGTGTGACCCAATCTATTATGCCACGAATTAGGGTAATATAATCTTGTCAAATTACAAGATTCAACACTTGGATAAACTGCGTAATAGTTATTCGGAGTTTTGTTTTTCGCAGTTACCATTTTTATTCAAAATTTTACATTCAATTTTGAAGAAGGTAACTGTGTGATTAAAATCACAGAATTGAGATATACTTAGTATATTTGCTTTTAAGCCTTTCAATAACAAAACGCTATTAAGGACACAAAGACCCTCTTCATGAAGTGTCCATTTACCAATGATCTGGGATGGGACTTCGTCACCAAATATGACATTACCTCCTAAGAAGTTAGTCATATCTGTCAATTTTCTCTTCCTCGGTCATGTGTTTCAAACATCCAGAATCCAAGTACCAACCAACTGTGGTGTGTTCTTCCTTAAACACAATTATGACAATGTTGCACCTAAGTTGGGGTAACATTCCATGTTTTCTAATCCAAATATCCCTTGTTTTAAAGTTTTTTGAGCCTTTGATTTAGAAAAGGTTTGGGGGGCTTCTCCATACTGACTTCCTTTTAGTGCGAGACATATTCCTTTTCTTTCTAAAGTTAGATTTTTATTGGCGTCTCTTTGGAGAACATAAGTGTTGCGTCTCTTCCTAGAATAGTTAAAGTTACTGTAGACTCGCATATATAGACGCTTTTGAAAACACTCAGCAAAAGAATGACAATAAACATCGCACTAGCTACAGTGTAAATGCGAGGATGACTTGACTCTATCTTCTAAACCTTAGAAAATAAGCCTAGACACATTTTAAAAATGAGGTTTAACTGCAACAAATTTATAGTTTTGCACAAATTCTCTGTGGTGGTGGGGGTGGGGGGCAAACATAATTCACTTTGTTATCAGACTTCTGCGTTGGACTGCACAAAATCTTAGTGTGTTGTGAGACTGATTGTCTAAGATAATTTTTCTGAGATATTTAAGTCTTAGCCTGGTGTGATTGGTAAATTCCCAAAGGAAACAAACACAATTTTGGAAACATTTTGGTTAGAAACCTTTGTTCCATTATTTTTTTGTCAAATCTAAGGCCAGTTTTGTTGTCTGAATTTTTTTTGCTAGAACCGATTATTTTATCACACTTTCACATTAGTCTCAAAGTGAATAAATTTCTTAAAAATAATTGAAACTTTTTGTTTAGATTCTTTCAGTTCTACCAAAGTACACTTGTATCTTTCTTCCAAATTACGATTTTTCTAAGAAAGTTCATTAATTTTGGAAACAAAATTTTTAGTTTCAGTCTCATGAGCCACGCACTGACTAGTATAGCCCTTAGCATTCTACCTAACGGTCCTACTTAAACTCTCTATGCATTCAGTAGATAAGGGGCAGTATAGTCCTCAATGTTCAGTAGTTTTTTTTCCTGAACTTTCGATTTTTCCGATTTTCGATTCAAATCTTTTTCGAATTTAGAATGAAATTTTAGTTTGCCAATTTTTGATTTTTCGATTCCTGATTTTTTCAAAAAAATCAGATCGAAAATAATTCTGAATTTTTGAATTTTGATTTTTCCAACCCGATTTTTTCGAAACTATACCGATCCGATTTTTTTGATTTTTTCTGAATTATTTCCAATTTTAAGAAATTATTTTTTGATTTTTATGATTTTTTGAAAGTTTCCCATATCCCACATCAATTGGGAGAAGGATATGGCTCCGAAGTGTGATCTATAAAATGAGAGTATCCTCCTAACTTCTATACAAATGAAAAAATGGGTCAAATCCTCATGTATTTACATGTTGGGTTAAACCCTTTTCTTTGTTTATTTAAAATGAGAATTTTGAGTTATCGAAAATTCATTTTTTTTTAAATTTTGGAATTTCTGGATTTTTAATATATTTTGTAAATTTCTATTTTTTACCAAATTCATAATTTTTTTTAATTTTAAAAAAAAAATCAGATCGAAAATCAGAATAATTATTTTATTTCCGAAAAAATCAATTTTTTTTCCAAAGAGGCATTTACGATCCGATCCGGCTGAAACATAGGCCTAGCGTTCAACTCCTTTTTGGAGTCTTAAATACGGGTCGTGAATATCAAGTAAATCATCATCATTGCACTCACGAAGTGAGGTGTGTGAATTGCTTCCTAGCGATTCAATTTTTAGTTTGGGAGTAAACCACCATTCAATTCGCCAGAATGATTTCCACTTTGACTCACGCACATGCTAGACTCATCCGAAGTATTAATACAACATTAAACATATTATTCCCCACAGACATGCCAACAGGTATAGAATCAATAACAACATCAAGAGATAAACATGCTTTATCACCAGAATACACTATTTTATCATAAAAAGATATGCATGATTCATGTATTCCGGATGACTCAGACTCATCATCGTCCGAGTCACTGGAATCGTCCCAAATCTTACACATGTGGGCCTTAGGTGTAATACTAATCTTATATTTTCATCTATTGGCATAATAACCAATATTACCACACTTGTGGCACTGATTGTTACTTAAGTCTTTTTTGGGCCTCTTATTGTTATTGTTTATTTGTCTTTCACCATTACGGTCTCGGTGTTTTGGAACCTAGAAGTTTTGATAGCCAACCTTCCTTTGTTTATTTTCCATAGCATTACTAAACCTATATAATCTTTTTTAAATGTTTACTCATATTATTATTAATAGTTTCAAGGTAATAGTCTGCTCCTAGCTCTAAGTCATAGTCAGGCACATTTAACTTAGGCACAGTCATTTGAGAAGTGTTGCTGTCGGAGTCAGATTCCTCTAGCGCGGGCTCGACCCCAAAGTCGGGATGAGGGGAGAGAAGGAGGAAAGGATCCCCCATCTCTCCTTTTTCTTCGTGCACTTGTGGGTGATTCTAGGATACGGAGGTCCTCTTCTCGCCACTTGTGTTGGCAACTTCATGGTCTACCTTAGATATAAAATTGGTCGTCATCAAATGGGGATAACACGAAAAGATGGAGTCGCCAACCTATTTTACTCAAAATAGGCAAAAAAGAATGTCGCTGCCTAGAGAGAAGGACATTATGGGCATACTGATGCATACTAAACAAAGTGATTCAAAGAGTCCGAAGACTAAGTTACGAAATGGGAAAGTGTTTGGTACCTATTCTTCCCCTTTGGTCACTCATGGCTATGTAAATCTTCTCCTTTTTTCTTTGTGATGCCTGTGTACATGTGTAGAATATAAAGGGAGAATGGGATTATTTGACTCGTGTCATGGACTGGACTGAGCGAACTCATCCGTAGGAGTGTACCCAAAAATAATCATAAACATATGATGTAAGTGTTCGCCAATTCACGAATCTCTATAGAAAAGCGAATGTGCATGTTGGGCGAGACACACATATGTAGGAGTCCAAGACTCACAAAATAAATATAATAGAATATAAAAGACATAAAAATAAAAAGGGATTCCAAGATGCGTGCCTTTTATCCTTCCTCATTTTTCACACTTTTAAGTAATTGAATCTCTTCCTTTCTCTCTTTAAAATTCATTTTTGAGTTCCTTCTTTTGTAAGATCTCAAATGGAGGGTACTTCTAGCAACACTAACAACAAGTTGGTGTCCGTTGATGATTGGGTAGGTTTGGAGTGGTAGGCTGCGGTGCTGCTTGCTTTGGGAAATGAGAATGCCTATGACCACTTCGAGTCGGTGACTGATGAGAAGATCTTATTGTGCGAGCCTGCGCACTTACGTTTGGCGAGGGTGAAGAACCCTAATGGCTACGTGAGTATTTTTCCTTTTGTTTTCCATTTTTCTTTTTCATCTTGTTCTTGGGCTAATGAAGGGTTTTCCTTAGTTTCTTGTTGATTGGAATAGCTTCTTCCAACATCCGATATCGGGGGACGACTGGTGAGAAGGATATCTAGGACCATCTTCCTGAGGTAGTGAAGTGGATGGTGGTGTCCACCAGGATTGGCACGTTGGCGAGCGCACTAGACAAGACGTCGCAATCTACTGTGGTATTGTGCGCACTTGATGAGAAGTGGTGGGATACGACCCACACCTTCCATCTAGGAATTAAGGGGATGACTGTTTCTACCTTAGATGCCCAGCAGTTAATGGGGCTGGATTGTGCTAGTCAACAGATTGTAGTGGACCATACTATGCGAGTCACAGAGGCGACATTGTGGGCTTCCTTGGGGGATGTCAGTAGAATCATGTAGGAGGATTCTATCCGTATATTGATGTTTAAGGAGAATCTGCTGTCTAGGTAGGTTGATGAGATGGATGGGCGACAGGTGAGACTGGAAACCGGCTTGTTTAATTTGCTTTTCCCGGGAGGGTTTGTGGTGGCGACGAGTGATCTCCTCGTTCATCTCTAATTTTTATCATATTTAAGGATTATGTCGGATGTCCATCTGTATTACTGGGGGAGCTTCACTCTAGCGTTCCTTTATTCTTCACTGGATGCGTTCAATCAGTGCTGCCAACAAATATTCAATTGACCCACCTACCTTTCAGAGGTAATCTTTAAGTTCAATTTCCCTTTTATTTTCTTGAGGTCCCTTTGTCATTTTCTCTTCTGATTCTTAGAGTAACCTTTTCTAGACGTGTTTCTATGAGGTGATAGGACACAACGTGGGGTTGATGTCCTTGAAGGAGAACGAGTTGAGAGACTTTTGCATGATATACCAATGGAGGAAGTTGAACTTGCATTCGAACCGATCTCTGGCCTTGAAGGACGTGTGGGAGACGTTGAATACCCTAACGAGAGACCAAGTTAGGTATTTGATTTTTGTCTCTTTCTGAGTTTTTGGAATCTTTATGCTTCTGGGTAGTTACTGACTCTTTTTTAGGGATACGGGTGGCCTTCTACCCTGAAGTCTTCCTTCGAGGGTTGCGGGGGCTATGGACATGCCTGCGCAGATGAGACGGTTATTGGCACATGAGTTTGGGTAAGCCTGGTACCTTAGGGAGAGGGTGGTGAGTCAAATTATATAGGGAGAGGTGGAGGTCCCACTATTGGTTCCCCTAGAATACATGAGGTGGGTGAGAGAGAATGAATGAGGCGAGGGTGGCAGTGATGGAGGGTGGGCCATATATGATGTACACCGTTATGACGATGGGTTATTACTATATGGATTTTGTTTTCCACCATCCTCATGCACCGGTGGACGAGTTGTTGGGTCTTTCTGATCAGGCTCTTCGGAATGAGGTATATTCCTTTCTCGTTTTATTTCCTGTTCCCGCTTTATTTTTCTATTTCCTGGCTTGTTTGATTTTTCTTGCTCTGTTCCTTCTTTCTTGTAGACTGTCCGCATGTCAACCACTTAGTTGAGGGACATTAAGGACTGGATGGCATTGACGTCAGCCTACGTGAGGAAGTCAACCAATGTCTGTTTAGTGCCGCCGACTAGATCATATGAGAGTTCTGGCTCTTGGAGTGGAGGGTCTACCGCTCATTGTAGCGGGAAGCGTGTGCATTGTGGAAGTTAAGTTTTAGTTTTTGAGAAAGTTTGAGGGGTTCGGGCTATGTCTTGATGTATCTCTTCTCTTTTTATTTTTATTTTCTTTTGTACTTGCAAGAAATATAATGATCCTAGAAAGAGACATATATGAAATTCATTTCTTTTTAGTGTTATCTTAGTTTAATGAATTATTCTACATGCATTTTTGTTTGCCTATGATGTTTCCCATTTATTTGCAAATATAGAGATAATGAAATCAATGGGCTCAAAGTAAAAAATGTTTATTTTTAGAAATTATGTTAGAAAGGGAAAGTAATCATTTTTCAAAAAGGGACAACCTAGAGATTGACTTTTTTCAAAGTAAACTTTTATTTTGCAAATTGATATCGTGTAAAAGAGGAAAAAAGGAATTTCCTAAAAAAGGAGGGCTGTCAATCGGCATACCCCTTAACCTACCTATTGTGACACCCCACCTAATAAAATACCGGGTGATCAATCCTATACAAAATTAAAACAGGAATCCCAGTTGGTTCATCCTTAGCATCACTGTCAAAAACCTTTTTAAAACTTACTAACCACCTTGTATTCCAAAAATCTGGTGCCAAATTTTATCTTTTTAATTCAACAACCAATAATATGCAAAAAGATAATATAAGTCATAAACCACGACTGAAATAAATCAACTGAATAAATAATAAACTACATGCCGAATAAACCATCGGTCACCAAAGTAAAGTCCATTACCAACATCCAACACCTGAATAAATAAATCTGAAAACTACAACTGAAAAGTCTAGGCGACATGCCCTAAATAAAACTGAAACTGATAAATTATTCCTACTCTAGGAATGAACGAACGATGCGTCTAATCCAAACTCCTTCTAGCATCCACATATGTCGCAGCTCCGTGTCCCTAGAATAGAATATCAATCCTGGCGTCCCTGTGGCTGGACACCTAAAAGGTTTTGAAAATAATTATATAGCAAGGGTTAGAACCCAAAACATTTTGAAATTATTTAGCAAGTGAATTAACTGCAGTAATTAAAAATATATGAATGCGCTCCATATTTAAGTTAGTGTCGCACTGTCTTGAGGACATACTCACCCCTCCACTAATGTGCACACCTAACGGTTACCTTAACCCCACCTAGTTGTACTACCCCATCCAACTAGTCCTGATGCACTCTCCCCTTGCCATACTACTCTAACACGAGTGTAATAATTTATTAATGGGTTATAAGTTATTTCACCAATTAACTTAATTAACTCCTTTTTAAATAATATCATATAACTGTGACACAAGTTATATAAAACAATTACATCACATACTATATTATGACCCGCATATAATATTTAACACCATTATATACGCACTTTTACTACAACAACCACCCATATATCATACGTATATCCATCCCTCCGAGTATACCCTCTCCGTATGATTCTCTCTAAAGTGCTATCTCACTAGGTGTGCTCACATAACCTAATTACCCGAGTTGGAATCGCTCACCAACTTGGCCCAAAATATAAACGTAGTGGAGGCAGTCATATTCCTTTCCTGAAAGTGATATAAGCCCCTCACCCATATACCGGACGCTATGACCTGGGGATATACTCACCCTACTCCTCAAGCTAGGCGATTCACCCACGACGCACAACCTCCCTTGATAGCACTAGAGTATATAAATTAAATAAATACCTAATCACTGATATTTAATAGCACACACAATATATACACACATATATATACTATCACTACACCGTATATATAAAGTATAAACCTCGACTTTACCGTGTACTAAAAAACCCAAAACGCTAGCCTGTAAATTCCCGAGTCTATGGTCCGACTCTAATATAATAACTCCGCACATTAATTTATTTTATACTTACCCGAGTCTATGGTCCGACTCTAATATAATTAATTTACACATTAATTAATTTAACACTTGGTGTCGCCCAACCATTATACCCGGACTCGCTCACTTAGCCCGTACCATCGTTAATCCCCGATCCTATATTTTGCCCCATCACTAATTAATTACACCTATATTCTTTTAATAATGTAGTGCCACTCAACTACAATACCCAAATATTTTTCCTCGGTCCAAAATCAATACTTACGAATTATTTCCCGAAATTCATTCATCTCATGGCATATAATTATCACCCTCCTAAACCCAATTATAACACCTTATAATTGCTAAGGAATATGTGCCACATATGAACTTATCACTAAATAAAAGTAGGGATTGTGACACCCCGACTAATTAAATACCGGGTAGCTACTCCTTTATTCAAATTAATACAAAACGTCAAGTTGGTTCAGTTCATAGCATCACTGTCGAAAAATGTTTTAATAATTACTAGCCACCTAATATTTAAAAGTGAGTTGTCAATTTTAATTAAATCCGATTAACATACAATCCATTTAAATTACGAAATACTAATACCACAACCACAACACAGTCACAATAGAATAATAATGGAATGACAATGAATCTGGAGGAATACTCCTCTAATAATCCAAAATCTGAAATAAAATCGAGTAAGTAGGATGTCTCTAAAAGAAAAGGGGCGATATGCCCTATAGATGAGAAAATCTGAAGTAGAGTCAAGATAGAAAATGGAGGCGTCTACTATAAACGTCCTATAACTTCCACAGCAGCTACAGCACGTAACTGGAATGGAACTCCTACGCTTGGTGGCCTTGTGGCTGGACACCTAAAAGGGTTTTACAAAAAAATAGATTTGAAAGCAAATGGGCCAGAGCCCGATTGTGAAAACAGTTTAAAATGCAGCAAGTGTTTAATATTATTAAACAGTGAATATAAAATACATGATAGTACGTACACTCACATGAATTCCTCACCTCTCAACTAATTGTGCACACCTATCATACCTGTACCCGTACCCGTTCTAGTTATTCTACTATCAAACTAGTCCAATTCAAAATCTGATTTTTTTTATTATACTAATCATGGCTTAATTTTCGACGTCTTAATACAAACCAAGAGCTTTACTAAGAGTTTTCCCATTTTAAATCTACAAAATATTACATTAATTCACACTTGTACTTATATAAACAGTTCATTTCATTAATTCAGTATATAAATCTCATCATAATATACAATAATGGCACCCCTAGACTAAGCTGCGGTGCACACATACTCTACTATCAAATCCCGATACATCACGTACATAAGGATCACGTATTCCGAATCTCTCATGAACCGTTTCGACAAGTAAAAAACACACATAATGGAGGCGAACATAGTTCACATCACATGGGTCACGCACATACCTACGCTCCCATGATCAGCAGACTTATTAACTTCTCAATAAGTCATTCTCTGATCTATGTCCTTGAGGTACCAATCTAAATCCCCCCGTAGGCACACAAAGATTAGATGGCCCTGATCGGACGCAGACCTCCCGTGATAGCAAGTATGGTAGGTATGTTATATACGGATAACCACATATACTAAGCATTCACACATCTTAGATATCTCATGATATTAATAGAGGTATATTTTACATTCCTATGCCGTCATTAAATGATGCACGTTTACAAATCCCCGAATAATATACATTAAAGTTGTCAACCCTTCTCACTTCGAAATATTTGGTACTTATTTCTTAACCCATAAATGTCATCCGGTTTCCTACAAAATCCTAAGTTTTACTCCTCAACGTACTCCAATCTCACAACTATACCCACTAGTCAACAAGGGAAGGTTAACGCTCAATTAAATAAGCCTAATGGAAGTTCTAAATAAAATCAGGCCTAAAAAGGCCATTCTGTCAACTCGTTAGAAATCTGGTTCGAACGAGGTCGTTCGAACGAGTGTCGTTCGAACGAATGGCTTCGAACGAACTACCAACTCGTTAGAAGGAGTAATGTCATCTCGTTAGAAGCTCGTTCGAACGAGGTCTTTCGAACGACCTGGGCAGGTCTTCTAACAAGATGGTAGAAAATGCCCAGAGATTTCCCAACTCATTTTTCTTCATTTTCCTCTTCTCTAAATCCATCTTAAGATCATAAAAATTACGTTTTAATGTTTGTAAACTATTTTAAGTCATCCTAGGTCGTTCCTTAACATATTTTTGGGGTCCAATCTTACTAATCAGCATGTAACAATCATAAATCCCCAATTCTTGCCTCAAACCGTAAGAACATAAACCCAGCATTTAATTGACTACAAAGACTCCTTATAAATCCATTTTCAAAACATAAATCCCGTTGTATTCGTCCATAAGTATTCTACATGCAATTCCTATCCGAAAATCATAAGTTTCACAATAATCCCGTTGGTTTTTATCAAAACTTTCAAAGAATATACAACTTCTACACTAAACATGGAAGAAATATTCATTGAACTTAATAAAATCAAATCACTTGCCTGAAATCCGATGTTCTGGTTCGTTGTTGATGATAAAGGTTGGCTTTCTCTCTTCTTTCCGGTCACAAATCCTTTCCAATTTCTGGTGATGGGAGATAGTTTGGTTTGGAACCTCCTTTACCCTCTTTCTAACTTCTCTCAAAACTCCCCTAGCCCACTCTCTTGCCTTTTGCTGGTAATGGCCTTAGTGGCCTATTTAAAAATATAAAAAAAAACTCTAAAATTCGTGGGTTTTAATTCCTCAATATTTAAAATTACCAAAATGCCCTTCTAGGTTGCCGATTTGGCCTAAAAATGCTCTGGGACACAAACTAAACTCCCGGCAAGTGTTTTCTGACTATTTCGACCCTTCCGAACGCGTTGGCCCACTCAAAATGATCATTCGATTGATAAAAATATAATTTACTTTTTAATTTAAATAAATTCATTCCTGACGCGACTGACACGTGCGTCCCAATTAAATTTCCCAAATTATCATATTTCTACCTCGTGATAATTTAAATATTTTCAATACTCATATATTACCATATATTCTCAATAATATTCAATTTTAACATCACAATAAATCAAATACCAACTCACCTCTCGCTAGTATTTATATACGGATTAATTCCCAATTAATTCTCATTTAATTCAATTAATCCCTTAAATAAAATCAATAAAATTACGGGGTATTACATACTTTCCCCCTAATAACAGAATTTTGTCCCAAATTTCGGAACTAATGAATACCTGGTAAAAATAGCTCTGGATAACGTTCGCGCATCTCATCCTCACGCTCCCATGTGGACTCCTCGGCATTATGATGCCTCCACTGCACGCGTACTAATGGTACTATCTTCGACCTCAGTTTCCTCTCGCTGTTGTCCAGAATAGCAATCGGCCCCTCCTCGTAGGAACTATCAGGCTGAAGATCGATGTCCTCTAAAGCAATGTGAGTATGGGCCAAGTCTTCTCTAAGATATTTCCTTAGCGAGGAAATATGGAACACATCATGAATCCGATGCAAGTGCTCCGGTAACCCAAGTCTATACGTAACTAGCCTAATCCTCTCGATGATAGTAAATGGCCCCACATATCTTGGTGTCAGTTTCCCCTTCTTCCCAAAATGCATAATCCCCTTCATCGGAGATACTCTGAGTAACACCTGGTCCCTGACCTTGAATTCTTTGAAGAACCTCTTGGCATCAGCATAGCTCTTCTGTCGGTCCTAACCTACCCGAATACGGCTCCGTATCATCTCTATCCCTGTCGAAGTGTCTTGAATCACTTTTGTCCCAAGGAGTTTGTTATCCCCCACCTCTAACCAACATGCTGGGGAACGACAAGGTCTACCATACAATGCCTCGAATGGAGCCATGCCAATGGTGAACTGGTAGGAGTTATTATAAGAAAACTCCACCAGTGGAAGGTACTGCTCCCAACCGCCTCCAAAGTCTAGGATGCACATACGCAGCATGTCCTCCAACATCTAATTTGTCCCCTCTGTTTTCCCATCAGTCTGCGGGTGATACGCCGTACTCAGCCATAACTCCGTGATGATGCTGAGATTTAGCACCACCGGATAAGTGATAGTAAGCTCAAACAGTAGCAGCCATGGTAGCCATAGAGATGTATAAGTGTATAAGTATGTAGAAGGGGATGAGTATAAGAGGTGCTAAGACAATGGTGTATAGTGGTTCAGCCAATTTGGCCTACATCCACTGTGAGTGTGTGATCCACTAAGTATGGGCACTAATGGCCTTGAATACAATGCACATAACCCTCTCTCTCTCTACCGTGTGTACAAGCAAAGTTTTAGCTAGGGCTACAGTAAATTGATCGATCCCCTGTAGGGTTGTAGGTGACAGGCATATATAGGTCTTGGGGGGTGTAGTGTACCCCCCAAGTATGCATGGTGCATGTGAATGATGATCTAGCCAATCCCCTGTTGACACATGTAGATGCCAAATGATGACATAATATTCCCTCATGTGAGGGTGTGATTTGGTTATAACGGTCTTCCACGTGCCATGTGAGCCTCACGCGCACTGTTCCACATGTATCCCAAACCACGCGCTGTCATGATGTCACCCTCGGCCTATGAGCCGAGGCCGAGGGCAAAGTTTCTTCCAGTAGTGAGCCTGGCCCCATTCTCGCCTAGTACTGTCGTACCCTCGTAGGGTCGTCTGGAGCCTGGTGAAGGGTCGGCCCCTCGTAGGGTCGTCTGGAGCCTGGTGAAGGGTTGGTCCCTCGTAGGGTCATCTGGAGCCTGGTGAAGGGTCGGTCCCTCGTCGGGTCGTCTGGAACCTGGTGAAGGGTCGGACCTCTGAGGGGTTGTATGGAGCCTGTAAGAGGGGTCGGCCCCTCGTAGGGTCGTCCGTTTGGAGGTTATCATCAGCCAGGCTGAGGATATAAACGGGTATATCAATCACCCCCCAGCCCTTAGCCATAGGTTCTGTTGAGATGGCTGAGGGATAGTGTTTTAAATGAGATGCATGTATGATCAGTTAGGTGAGTGACACCTGGGCAGATACTCATTGCTGTTTTAGTTTCCAAGGCATGGCGGCTGCGCACTGCGCTTGGGGCCTTGTGCCCTAATTATACCTTTCTTGGTAAATGGGTCCACTTATTACCAAAGTATTTAAGAGATTTTCAAACTCTCTCTCTTCCTTCTTCTTCTTCGCGCCTAAGCATTCTCTCTCTCTCTAGAATTTTATCAGCCTTAATCGCCATTTGCAGCCTTCAATTCCTCAAGTCTTAACAACGTTTTGCTCTCTTTATCAGGTACTCTCTTTTGCCTTCATTTCTATTTGCTTTTAAGGGTTGTGGGGCTGCATTTTCTTTAGGTTGTGCCATAACCTTTTTCGGCGTCTTCTCCGGTAACTGGTTCTTGGGTGTTCTTGACAGAAACCATTGAGTTCCTTTGTTTTGATCCAAAAGTCCAACCTGGTCAATTTCCCATTTGTTTGTAGCTAAGTTAGCTAAGTTTAGTGTAATTTCTCCAAGTGTAGAGTCTTCCCTTTAATGCTTAGGAGGCTTTATAGCTTAGTATCTGAGTTCCCATCCTTGAGAGAGAAGCTCTTTTCCGAGATTAGACGAATAGAGGAAGAGGAAGAGAAAAGACGAGGGAACGACCCTAATTGGGTACGACCCATCTTACCCATTCCTCTTGCCACCATAAAACCATTTGAACCGTCTGAGTCTTGTGGGTCGTCATCTCGTCCAGCCGAGATTACCAAACCAAGTGAGATGGACGAGAGAGCATCCTCGCCAACTGGTGCTGAAACTTCTGGTAGGAGGGAGACGTCTGACCTAAGCCCAGGCCGAGAGGCCGAGGGTAAGGTCCCATCCGAGGCTGTTCCTGTGACAACCCTGTCTCCCCATGCCTTCCAGGTGGCTTTTCCCCAGGGCCCTCCGGAAGATGTCGAGGCCGAGGGGGAGGGGACTGAGGACGAGGACGATGATACAGATGACGAAGTTGATACCTCCCATGCCTTGTCTTTTATCTCCTCTGTTAGGGATCGCGACCTCCTGATATGGAGGCATGCCTATGGAGTGCCCCCCAGCATAACTATGAGGGTTCCCTCTGACTCTGAGAGGGTTTTTTATTGTGGAGAGGGGGAGGTGGCAGTTTACGAACAAATGCTCAAGGTCGGAGTCAGATTCCCTCTGCATACTGCCATCGCAGATATCCTGTCTTCCGTCGGTGTTTCCCCCTCTCAACTTCCCCCCAACTCTTGGAGGACGATCCTGGGCTATATTTCCTTGTGGAAGAATGCCTTCACCGACGAGCCCTTGGCTGACCTATTTTTGGGCTGCTACAACATCACCTCCTCGTCCAAACAGCCTGGATATTATCACCTGGGGGCAAGGAGGTCTGAGAAGAAACTCCTCCATGTGGCACAAACTTCCAACCATGATTGGAAAAATAGGTTTTTCTTTATCTCCGGGGAGTGGGAGCCCGTTGCCGATAGTCCGAGGGTCCCCAGGAAGTGGTCTAACCCCTCCATGAAGGCTAGATCAGACCCTGGACTTAGCCTGGAGGAGAAGGACATTGTTGATTACCTTAGAGGGAAAGGGAGAGAGGGTGAACTTGCAAAATTTTAAGACTTTATGACCCCTCGGTTCCTCAAAGAAGCTGGTCTGAGGGTCGGCCCTCTGACAGAACTATGTGAGTTATACTGAACATTTTCCATTCTTCACCTGTTTTTGAAGTGTTTTCTCTTTAGATTTGTATTTTTCTAACGTGTCGTCCTTTTATCAGATTGTCCTGAAGGTACGTCAGATTATCTTTGGGAAATGACTGCTCCCAGCTTATTGTCAGGATTGGCAAAGAAGAAAGAAAAGGAGCCTCAGTAGGCTCCGAAGAAGATGAGGGCTGCTGGGCCGACGGTGGTGGAGCCGACCGCCGATAGTAATAAAAGGAAGGAGCTTGAGGCCCCTGTTGACCCTCGGCCTGATTCTCGGACGAGGGCCAGGGTCGGAGCCTCTGAGGGGACGACCTCTTCGTCCAGTATGGGGGCCTTCTGGTCTCAAAACCTGGTGCATCTGAGGGCCGAGCCCTCGTCACTGATTGCAAATCTGAGGGCAACCAAGGCCTCAATGTTCTCTGCACCCTCGGCTGCTGACTACGACTTCTTGTCAAAGATGCCTCCAGCCAGAGTGTACTACTATGGCCTGCACTCCCGTGCACAGGTATTGGTTCTGACCCACATCTTAAATTTCATTTTTTCACCAACTGTTTTCTCGGCCCCTCTTGACATCTGTTTATTTTTTGCGCAGTCTGTTTGTGCCTTCACCTCAGCAACTAAGTGGATGGCCGAGAATCAGGTGAAGTTCCATGAGGCCGAAAGGGCTATTCAACATGAGGCTGACTTGCAGACAGAGCTCGAGACTGCGAGGGCTGAACTAGAGAGTGCTAGGACTGAGCATGCTAGGGTCCTGGATGATCTGACGAGGCAGCATGATGCCGACCAGCAGGCCAAGGACTTGCTCATCAAGGATAAGGACACGACCTTGATCAACATGGAGGCCAAGCACAAGACTGACCTCGAAGAAGCTGTCAGAAAAGCCTAGGCCGATGTCGTTGAGGCTTACAAGGCTTCTGATGAGTTTCAGGGCTTCGGCCTTGAGTATCTGGAGAGGGGGATCAGGACGTCCTGTCGATGGGTCGTCCTTAGATTTGGCGACGTCGTCTCCTCAGTCCGCCCTTCAATTGAAGCAGTCAGACTGGACGACCCAATGATTGCCGAGGCCCTGACTTATGTTGAATCCCAAGTGCAGGTTGAGGGGGTCGGCACATCTGAGGATCAGCCGGTTATGATTGTTGAAGAGACCCCTTTGGTAGATGTTGAGGCTCTACCCACCGATATTGTCCCTTAGGGTGGATGTCTGTAGACCATACCCTCGTAATGTATTCACCATTTTTGTGCTCTGTTTTGTAAAACACTTAGATAATTTGTATAACACTTTTATTAATATCATCGTCTTCTTCTACTATCTTCCATATTTGCTGCTTTTATGGTTTGCTGTCTTTGTTAATACCACTAATCTTTCCCTCGTCTTTCTTGAGGACAGTGGTGGGGTAGTCCCCTCCATTGGCCCTCATCATATTCGAGGGTCCAACTCACCAATTTAATGGTTTTAATGAAGTCTACTCTCGTCTTTCTTTAGGACAGTGGTGGGGTCGTCCCCTCCACTGGCCCTCATTATAGCCGAGGGTTCAACTTACCAAATGAATTGTTTTAATGAAGTCTACCCTCGTCTTTCTTGAGGACAGTGGTGGGGTCGTCCCCTCCACTGGCCCTCTTTATAGACGAGGGTTCAACTTACCAAATTAATGGTTTTAATGAAGTCTACCCTCGTCTTTCTTGAGGACAGTGGTGGGGTCGTCCCCTCCGCTGGCCCTCATTATAGCCGAGGGATCAACTTACCAATTTAATGGATTTTTAAGTCTTCCCTCGTCTTTCTTGAGGACAGTGGTGGGGTCGTCCCCTCCACTGGTCCCCATTATAGCCGAGGGATCAACTTACCAATTTAATGGTTTTTTAAGTCTTCCCTCGTCTTTCTTGAGGACAGTGGTGGGGTCGTCCCCTCCACTGGTCCCCATTATAGCCGAGGGATCAACTTAGCAATTTAATGGTTTTTAACAGTCTTCCCTCGTCTTTCTTGAGGACAGTGGTGGGGTCGTCCCCTCCACTGGTCCCCATTATAGCCGAGGGATCAACTTACCAATTTGATGGTTTTTAAGTCTTCCCTCGTATTTCTTGAGGACAGTGGTGGGGTCGTCCCCTCCACTGGTCCCCATTATAGCCGAGGGATCAACTTACCAATTGAATGATTTTTAAGTCTACCCTCGTCTTTCTTGAGGATAGTGGTGGGGTCGTCCCCTCCACTGGCCCTCAATATAGCCGAGGGTTCAATTCAATTTAATGGTTTTCAACAGTCTACCCTCGTATTTCTTGAGGACAGTGGTGGGGTCGTCCCCTCCACTGGCCCTCATTATAGCCGAGGGTTCAACTCACCAATTTAATGGTTTTCAACAGTCTACCCTCGTCTTTCTTGAGGACAGTGGTGGGGTCGTCCCCTCCACTGGCCCTCATTATAGCCGAGGGTTCAACTCACCAATTTAATGGTTTTCAACAAAGTCTACCCTCGTCTTTTTTGAGGACAGTGGTGGGGTCGTCCCCTCCACTGGCCCTCATTACAGCCGAGGGTTCAACTCACCAATTTAATGGTTTTCAACAAAGTCTACCCTCGTCTTTTTTGAGGACAGTGGTGGGGTCGTCCCCTCCACTGGCCCTCATTATAGCCGAGGGTTCAACTCACCAATTTAATGGTTTTCAACAAAGTTTACCCTCATCTTTCTTGAGGACAGTGGTGGGGTCGTCCCCTCCACTGGCCCTCATTATAGCCGAGGGTGGTTTTCTATAGATGTTTCCATGCGTGCTAGAACTGACAACCACAGGATGAGGGAAACACTGATATTTCTTATTAATTTTCCAATGTGTTCTATTGAATCAACTCTCATTACAATTATGGCCTTTCAAGCCCTTACAACACTACTGATAGTATTTCTTCAAATGGTCTGCATTCCAGGGATTGGAAAAAGGTTCCCCTTCTAGGTTTTCTAGTCTATAGGTCCCAGGGACAACTTCATCGATGACCCTATATGGGCCATGCCAATTAGGATGGAGCTTGTTGGGCTTTTGCCAAGTCTTCTTGAGGACCAAGTCCCCCACTGCAATAGGCCTCTGTTTCACCCTCTGATTGTAAAACCTTGCGGTCCTCTGCTGGTATGCGGCCTGCCTTAACTCCGCGTCCTCCCTCCTTTCCTCAATCAGGTCCAAGTCGAGTCTCCTCTCTTCCGCATTTCCCTGGGGGTCGTACATTTGGACCCTATGAGTAGGAAACTCAATTTCAGTGGGGGTGACGGCTTCTGAGCCATAAGCTAGCATGAATAGGGTCTCCCCGGTAGAATTCCTCACTATCGTCCTATATGCCCACAGTACGGAATATAACTCCTTGACCTATCTTCCTTTTGCCTCCTCAAGCCTCTTCTTGATTCCATCTAGGATTGTCCTGTTTGTTACTTCGGTTTGCCCATTGGCCTGAGGTCGGCCTGGGGTGGAGAAAAATTGTTTGATACTTACCCTCTCACAGTACCTCTGTAAAGAGGCATTCTTTAACTGAGTCCCGTTATCTGAAATGAGGGTGTTGGGCAGACCATATCTGCATATCACATTTATCCAGATGAACTGGAAGGTCTTCTGCTCTGTAATTGTGACCATCGGCTCGGCCTCCACCCACTTTGATAAGTAGTCAATCGCTACAATGAGGAACCGATAGTTATTGAATGCTCTTGGTAAGGGCCCTACCAGGTCAATACCCCACACTGCGAACGGCCACGGAGATGTAATGGAGGTAAGAGGCTGGTGGGGTTGATGAGGGATGGTAGAAAATCTTTGGAATTTATCACACTTTTTTACATATGCTGCGGCGTCTTTCCCCAAGGTCGGCCACCAGTAGCCTTGAGTGATCACCCTCTTCGCTAAGGATCTACCCCCAATGTGGCTTGAGCATGACCCTTCGTGCACATCTTGCAAGATGGGATGGACTTCTGAGGGATGCACACACCTAAGTAAGGGGAGCAGAAACCCCTTTTTGTACAGCGTGTCCCCGATGACAGTGAATTTGGCTGCCATGTATCTCAGCTTCTTCCTTTCTTGCCTTGCTTCTGGAATCTCACCCTCTTTAATGTATCTGATCAGAGGGTCTATCCATGAGGCTTCTTGAGAAACATTTAGGCAATTGCCAAGTGTTCCCTCGGGGTCTTCAATAGTTGGCTGAAGTAAAATTTCCACTAGGACCGTCCTCCTGATGTCTGCCCTAGTTGCCGAGGCCAATCTCGCAAGGGCATCAGCACGGCCGTTATCGAGCCTAGGTATCCTCTTTAATTTTACTTCTCTGAAGCCTTTCAGTAGTGACCTCACCTTCTCGAGGTATCTAGCCATCCTCTCGTCCTTAGCCTCGTAGGCCCCTAGTATCTGATTCACCACTAGCCATGAATCACTATGGACCAAAATCTGGCCGACACTAAGAGACTTAGCTAAGGAGAGGCCTGCTACCAAGGCCTCATATTCAGCCTCGTTGTTGGAGGCTCTGAAATTGAACCTCAGGGCGTACTCGACGTCTGTGCCATCGGGTGCTGATAGTATCAGTTCAGCTCCACTTCCATTGTCACAGGAGGACCCGTCAATGAAGAGGCTCCACAGATTCTTTCCCTCTGAAAAATTTCCCTCAGAGAGGGACCCCTATCTAAAGATGTATCTTCCCTCTTCGTTTTTAGTCGTTTTCCTTCTAGCAGTGCTTGTCTCGACCCTATCTGTGGGTGTGTCGGCGGGTCTGTCTTCTGTACCCGTCTTCCCGAGGGTCTCACCATCGGCTTCATCATCTTCCCAAGTGAACTCAACCACGAAGTCTACCAATGCTTGCCCCTTAATGGCCGTCCTAGGCTGATACACAATGTCAAACTCCCCTAGCTCTATAGCCCAGGCCACCAACCTACCTGATTTTTCTGGCTTGTGTAGGACCTGCCTAAGAGGAGAGTCGGTGAGGATGACCATTGTATGGAACTGGAAGTACGGCTTCATCTTCCTTGAGGCATGGATCAAGGCGTAGGCCAGCTTCTCCATCCTCGGGTATCTTTGCTCTGCCCCCTAGAGTGCCTTACTGTTAAAATACACAGGCTTCTGTATCCCGTCTTTGTCTCTCACAATGGCTGTACTGATGGTCGACTCTGAGACGGCGAGGTACACATAAAGTCGTTCACCCTGGACGGGTCGTGATAGCAGCAAGGGAGACCCTAAGTACGACTTTAGGTCCCTGAAAGCCTCATCACACTCTTCACTCCATTCGAAGGCCTTCCTAAGGGTCTTGAAGAATGGCAAGCACTTGTCTGTGGCCCTAGACACGAACCTGTTCAAGGCAGAAACTCTCCCTGTGAGCCTCTGAACGTCTTTAACGGACTTGGGGGTCTTCATTTCAACAAGGTCCTTTATCTTTTCAGGATTGGCCTCTATGCCTCTTTGATTGACAATGAACCCCAAGAACTTCCCTGCTCCGACCCCGAAGACACACTTGGTCGGATTAAGCTTCATCTTGTATTTGTCCATCGTATTAAAGGTCCTCTCCAGGTCTGCCACATGATCCTCTGCCTTCAGAGTCTTAGTCAGCATGTCGTCTACGTAGACCTCCATAGACTTCCCAATTTAGTCTTCAAACATTTTGTTTACGAGGCGCTGGTACGTTGCCCCCGCATTTTTTAAGCCAAAGGGCATGACCCTGTAACCGTATGTCCCCTTGTCCGTGATAAAAGCGGTCCTCTCCGAGTCTTCAGGGTTCATGAAGATCTGGTTGTACCCTGAATAAGAATCCATAAAACTCATGAGCTCATGGCCTGCGGTAGCGTCTACCATTTGGTCAATGCGGGGGAGAGGGAAGCTGTCTTTGGGACAGTGCTTGTTGAGGTCTGTGAAGTCCACGCACATTCTCCACTTGCCGTTGGCTTTTGGGACAATGACTGCATTGGACAACCATTCAGGGTAAATGACCTCTCTGATAAATTCAGCGTCTTTTAATTTTTTGACCTTGTCTCTGATGACCTCATATTTTTCCCTGGAGTAAACTCTCCTCTTCTGCTTCACCGGCTTCACTCCCTCTACCACATTGAGCTTGTGGCACATGATTTCAGGGTCAATCCCCGGCATATCTACATGACTCCATGCAAAGACGCTTCGTCTTCTCCTCAACAGCTTAATGAGGTCTTCCTTGATATGGGGCTTCAGAGACTTGGCAACTTGGACTGTTTTTTCCGTGTCATCCTCATCGAGGACGATGGATTCTACCTCTTCCGCAGCCTCTCCTTTCTTCAGCTTCGTTTCATCTCTGGGGTCTAGGGTATCAATATTATAAGTGGTTGTAACCCTCTTGTGTGCCTCCCTTTCTTCAGCGGAGTTGTAGTAACATTCTCTCGCTGTCGTCTGGTCTCCCTGAACTTCCCCCACCCCGTAAGGGGTTGGAAATTTGATCATCTGATGGACCATAGACGGAACGGCTTCAAACCCCTTGAGGGCTACACGCCCCAGTATGATGTTGTAGGCCGAAAACACCTGCTCATCCATCACAAAGAAACTGACCTTCTTGGTGAGCCATCTCGGCCACTCGTCACCCATCCTCACATCAGCCTCATATACCCCAAGGGGGTGAACCTTTTCCCCACTGAACCCAATCAATGGATGATGGTAGGGGACGAGTCTAGCACGGTTGAGACCCAAGGCTTTGAAGCATGGCCAAAACATCACATCTGCAGAGCTACCCCCGTCTACCAAGATCCTCGGCACCTCGCATCCGTGCACCCTGGTAGTGATGACGAGAGGGTCATCATGTGGGGCCAAGAGGCCTTTGAAGTCCATTATTGAAAACCCCACTATCAGTGTGTCCATATTGACCTTCTTCCTCTTTTCTGACTTGACCTCCAGGGATGTTGCGTGTACCGTCTTCGCTACTGCCTTGGCCTCAGCCACATGGGCCTTCCTGTCGGCGACCTCAGACCCTCCTCCTGCGAGACCCCCGGAGATCATTCCCACTTCGAGCAAGATCATATTAAGCCTCTTGACAGGGCCATGGTCGTCTCTCGGCGGGAGGTTAGGGTCGTCCTCATCATCAGAAGGGTCATCCCCTCTTTTTTGAGGACCTTCTCTGCATGCATCGCCTCTCTTCTTTCTAGGGTCGTCCCCTCGGCCCCTCTTGAAGGAACCTTTGTCGACGTACTTTCTGAGCTTCCCTTCCTTCAGCATCTTCTCAATCTCATCTTTCAGAGCAAAGCATTTGTCCGTTACGTGGCCGTGGTCTTGGTGAAATTCACACCACAGGTTCTTACTCCTCTTGCCGGGGGCTACCCTCAGCTTCTCAGGCCACTTCAGGGACCGGTCACTCTTAATCTCATTGAGAATCTGTTCACAGCTGACCGTCAGAGGGGTGTACCCAGCGAACTTGTCATCCGTGGACCTCTTCTTCCTCTCTTTATTCTTCTTAGGGTATTTACTCCCACTAGCACCTCCTCTTTCGTCTTCATATTTTACAACCATCGCCTCTTCTGCGTTCATCACCTTTCCTGCTGTTGACAACAGTTCAGCCATAGTCCTCGGAGGGTCTTTGGCAAGCTTCCATAACAGCTTCCCCTTTTGGAGTCCTCCAATCAGGGCTGTCATAGCTATGCTCTCCTCATAGTCTTCCACCTCCAGCTTCTCCTTATTGAATCTGGCTATATAGTCCCTCAGACTCTCACTCTTCCCTTGCTTAACATAGAGCAGGTGGGTGGTCTTCTTCTGTGGCCTCACCCCAAAGCAGAAGTTATGGATGAACAGGACTGCCAACTGCTTGAAGTTTTCAATGGAATTTTTTGGAAAATACGTGTACTAGACATGCGCAGCCCCTGTCAAGGTACCAGAGAAGGCACGACACCTCATCTCATCTGAGATAGAGTATATGTCTGCTGCTTACTGATACATCTCCACATGGTGGACGGGGTTGGTGCTCCCGTCATACCTTAGGGTGACCACGGGTGGCCTGAATTTTGACGGCGTGGGGAAGTTGACTATCTTTGCCACAAAGGGTGAGCCTATGGTGTACCCCCTCTGAAGAGGGTCCCGACTCTTCAATATATCACCGATCTTATCCTCAACCGCTGGATTGAGTCATTCCAGGGCCTCACAGGGTCGGCCTGGACGATGTTATCCCCTGCTACCTCTCCGAGGTGGACGGAGGGTTCTGCTGCAGCAGGCTTGTGTCGGCTGTTCACTTCCCTTTGGCCGTCATCTCGTCCTCGGGGTCGGCCATCTGCTGCATCCCTCTTGGATCTCGCAGCACTTCTTGGCCTGGACAACTGTTCCCGCAGGTCATTTACTGGGCCTAGCCTCTCAAAGGCCGACCCCCTGCTCAAGTGATCAAAAGCAGAGCCTCTTGAGCGATCATCAGGGTTTGGTCTCCCGCACTTTCCTCTACTGTCCTGGAGAGGTCGTACAGTATTGTTGGAGACCTCATAGGGTTCCCAGCACTCTATACGGGCCTCCTCTCCCTCTGTATCGTCATACCTGTCCTCAGGGCAAGGGTTCCCTTGCCTCCCCAGGCGCAGATGCCGGGGGTCAGCAAAATCCCTAAGCCGCTGAGGGGGTGGCAGGTCTTTGCGTGGTGCCTGGGGTGGTCCCCTGCCCTCATGCTGCCCTGGAGCTGCTGCCGGAGTAATCATCTCAGGTGAAACCCCTGGTGCTCTTAGTATGTTCTGTCTTAGAGCTGTGAACTGCTCTTGCATCATCCGCTGGCTTGCTGCCAGAGACTTTAGGACTGCCCCCACATCAGCCATCTCAGACTGAGGCGGCGGCTGACTGGAACTGGGTCTTCCACCCTCATCCGGCGGGGGAAGCGGTGGTGGTGGCATCTCAGGTGTCATGTGCTTGAGCTATGAAAAGTTGCACTGAAGAAAATACTAGTGAGCTTGGGAACCTTAGTGGGTCTCTTTCAATGGTGAAACACCTCCTCTCAGGGGGAGTGTTGGTTCACCACCAGAGTGCCCAGTGAGGTCAAGTTGTACAAAGGAAGAGATGTCTTCTCGTTCCCACAAACAGCGCCAAACTGATGATGCTGAGATTTAGCACCACCAAATAAGTGATAGTAAGCTCAAACAGTAGCAGCCATGGCAGCCATAGAGATGTATAAGTGTATAAGTATGTAGAAGGGGATGAGTATAAGAGGTTCTAAGACAATGGTGTATAGTGGTTCAGCCAATTTGGCCTACATCCACTGTGAGTGTGTGATCCACTAAGTATGGGCACTAATGGCTTTGGATACAATGCACATAACCCTCTCTCTCTCTCTCTACCGTGTGTACAATCAGAGTTTTAGCTAGGGCTACAGTAAATTGATCGATCCCCTGTAGGGTTGTAGGTGACAGGTATATATAGGTCTTGGGGGTGTAGTGTACCCCCCAAGTATGCATGGTGCATGTGAATGATGATCTAGCCAATCCCCTGTTGACACCTGTAGATGTCAAATGATGACATAATATTCCCTTATGTGAGGGTGTGATTTGGTTATAACGGTCTTCCACGTGCCATGTGAGCCTCACGCGCACTGTTCCACGCGTCTCCCAAACCACGCGCTGTCATGATGTCACCCTCGGCCTATGAGCCGAGGCCGAGGGCAAAGTTTCTTCTAGTAGTGAGCCTGGCCCCATTCTCGCCTCGTACTGTCGTACCCTCGTAGGGTCGTCTGGAGCCTGGTGAAAGGTCGGCCCCTCGTAGGGTCGTCTGGAGGCTGGTGAAGGGTCGGTACCTCGTAGGGTCATCTGGAGCCTGGTGAAGAGTCGGCCCCTCGTCGGTTAATCTGGAACCTGGTGAAGGGTCGGCCCTCTGAGGGGTTGTATGGAGCCTGTAAGAGCGGTCGGCCCCTCGTAGGGTCGTCCGTTTGGAGGTTATCATCACCCAGGCCAAGGATATAAACGGGTATATCACTCTGTACCCATGGCCTCCTGGAAACTCTCCCAAAATTGTGAAACAAATATTTGTCTCGATCAGAAACAATATTTAGAGGCACCCCGTGAAGTCTCACTATCTCCGCAGTGAAAATCTGGGCATACTGTCCCGTAGTGTAGTCTATCCTCACGGGCAAAAAATGATCAACTTTGGTCAACCAATCCACAATTACCCATATGGAGTCATGACCCCTCTGTGATGTAGGTAACCCCATGATAAAGTCCATGGATATGCTCTCCCACATCCACATCGGAACCTCTAACGGCTGTAGAAGTCCTGTCGATTTTTAATAGTCCACCTTTACTAGTTGACAAGTGGTGCATATAGAAACGAACACGGCGATATCTCTCTTCATCCCGCTCGACCAGTACTGTCGTCTCATGTCTTGGTACATCATATCCCCACCAGGGTGTACCGCGAATCGCGAGCCGTGCAACTCTGTCATTACCTCGTGTCGCAAGTCTTCCCCTTCCGGCACGACTAGTCTCCCATTGAAGCATAATCCCCCATCTGAACTAACGGTATAGGACTCAGCTCCCTCTGCTAGTAATCAAAATATCTTCTCCTGACAGAACGAGTCTTGTGCCTGGGCCTTTATCACTCTCATAACAATCTCAGGTGTAACAGTCATCACAGACATGAATGATCGTGTCACTGCATCCTGGTGTCCCAACTCCTTCCACTTAGCTTTCCACACCTCGGGCACCTCATCTACTGGCCTACGGCTCAACGCGTCTTCTACCATGTTAGCCTTCCCTTGGTGATATTGGATATCAAATTGATAATCCTTCACAAACTCGAGCAACCGACGTTGTCGCATATTCAGTTCCTTCTGCGTGAAGAGGTATTGCAGAGACTTGTGGTCTGTGAACAATAGAAATTTCTCCCCCATGAGATAGTGTCTCCAAATACGAAGAGCGAATATGACTGCCGCTAACTCCAAGTCTTGGGTGGGGTAATTCTTCTCGTGAGGCTTAAGCTTACGGGAAGCATAAGCTATATCATGACTCTCCTGTTGCAGTAAACCTCCAAGTCCTTGTAAGAAAGCATCGGTGTAGACTAGATACTCAACTCCCGATCTTGGCAATGCTAACACAGGCGCTGAGGTCAACTTGTCCTTCAACTCATCGAATGCCAACTGACAGGCATCGCTCCAGATGAATGGCACACCCTTGCGAGTCAGATGTGTTAAAGGACCCGCTATCTTTGAGAAACCCCGAATAAACCTCATGTAGTATCCTTCTAGGCCCAAGAAACTACGGATCTCAGTCAGTGTCGTGGGTTGTCCCCACTCCCTCACCGCGGATACCTTCCCCAGATCAACAGATATCCCCCGGTCTGAAATGATATGCCCAAAAATTGAACCTCTTTCAGCCAAAACCCATATTTCTCGTATTTTGCATAAAGCTCGTTCTGACGTAGCGTCTGCAAAACCTGTCTCAAATGTTCAGCGTGTTCCTCTTCTGTCTGGGAGTAAACTAGAATGTCATCAATGAAGACAATGACGAACTGGTCTAGTAACTCTCTGAATACCCTATTCATCAAATCCATAAACATGGCTGGGGCATTGGTCAAGCCAAAAGGCATAACCCGAAACCTGTAGGAACCATATCTCGCCAAGAAAGAAGTCTTCGAGATGTCCTGTTCCCTGATACGCAACTGATGGTATCCCGACCGTAAGTCAATCTTTGAGAAGAAAGAAGCTCCTCTCAACTAGTCGAATAAGTCATCGATTCGGGGCAACGAATACTTATTCCGTATCGTGACTTTATTCAACTCCCGATAATCTACACACAACCTCAATGATCCATCCCTCTTCTATACGAACAACACAGGGGCACCCCACGTCGAAGTACTCCTTTGGATAAACCCCTAACCCAACAACTGCTCTATCCAATCCCTTAGCTCTCTCATCTCCGCTGGAGCCATACGGTAAGGTGCGCGGGCAAATGGCCGAGTGCCCGGCGTTAAATCAATAACAAAATCTATCTCTTTACTAGGATGTAATCCAGGTATATCCTGAAATACATCAGCAAACTCCCTAAAAACTGGAATCGAATCGGGTGGTAATACCACTTCCTTAGAGGTCTCCTCCTCTATATAGTACAAGTGAGTGGACGATCCTCCCTCAGGGCGAGGCATCGCCACTAAAAACATCTCAAGCCCGGGTATGGCAAAAATGATACTCCTACAGAAAAAATCAATCATGGCTCGGTACGCAACTAACCAATCCATACCAACAACCGCATCGTACTCAGTCATCTCCAATACTAACATATCAGCAGGTAAGGTAAATCTCCCGATCTCTATACCCACACCTCTACAAATAAAAGAAATCACAGAACCCCTACTCAATGGTTAATCTACGCAAGTAATCGTGCTCTCTGCAGTGCCTAATAACCCCAAAGTGCATGCAAATCTCGTGGCAATGAAACAGTGTGTGGTCCCCGTATCAAATAAAATACACCCCATAGTCCCATGAATAGAGAACATACCCTCAATAGCAAGTGGTTCCTGTGGGTCTGCGACCTGCTGGAGCTGATAAACTCGTCCGTACTGGAGCTGTCCCTGCTGAACTGGGACTGCGGGAATGGGTGGCAAAGCTGGCATCTGTGGTGGTGCTGGGAGGGCGGCGGGAAATATAGGTCTCTAGGGCTCGTGTCGAGCACCCTGCTGCTGCTGTGGGGCCCTGCCCCTATCAGGACACTCCTGGCGCTTGTGGCCAATTTTGCCACAAGTGAAACACTTCCCCGAAAAATTCCCCCCTCTCGAACCCTGCTGCCCAAGGCCCTGGTGGTCGTTGTCATTCCTCCCTTGGTCGTGCTGGCCATGATGAAACTGCTGCTGTTGGCCATGCTGGCCCTGCTGACCTGATGGCCCCGACGAAAACCTCCCTGACCATTTCTGAAACCTCCAGATCTAAACCTCTTAAAATCCCCCTACTGGGAACCCTGATCACCCTGCCTGTGCTGACTCTGAGCATATTGTGCCCCGCCGGCACCATTTCCCCCTGTCCTGGCCTGATGGCTGGACTCTCCTGGTCGCTTACCTTCTGACAAGTGAAAGCGGTGGTCCTGGCAGTGAAGCAGTGCTGCGTTAACCACATCAGAATAAGTGGCCAACGAGAGATTACCCAACAAGTGCTGACGGATCCTCCAGGTAAACCCATCCATGAACTTTTGAATCTTTTTCTCCTGGGTAGGAATCTCATCGGGAACGATGTTCAAGAGATTAGTGAATTCGGCCTCATATTCGGCCACGGTCTTCCCCTCCTGCTTGAGGTTCATTAACTTCCTCCTCATTTCGGTGTGAACGGCTGATGGAAAATACTTGCAAACAAACCGCACCAAAAACTCCTGTATAGAAAGGATGTCTCTCTCCTCTGTGGTGGTAATGGACTCCCACCACTGCAATGCTAATCCTACTAGCTTAAAAGTAGCCAGTATCTGTTTCTGTACCTTTGTGCACTCATACATCCTCAAGTGCCTTTGAATGTCCTTCTTCCACTAACTGGACACAACGACATCGGAGCTACCTGCAAACTCCGGAGGGTGTGCTTTCTGAAAGGCATCACGAACACGTTCCCAAGCAGATGGGAATGCATGAGCCTGTACTGGCGCTACTACCGGCGCTTGAGGTGGTGCCTGCTGCACAACTGCTAGAGCGGCATTTACCGCTTGGGCTACAATAGCGACAACCTCTACGGCATTCAAGGAGCCCTGAACTGGTGCAGGTTGTGGATCGGGCTGAGCATCCCTGGGAACTCGCTGTGCACGTCGTGGAGGCATCTAAAATGAGAGTAAAGTTTTATAAGTTCGCAGTTATTATTTCAAAATAGCTGAAGAGCGAAACATACACAAAAGAATACAACAATCCTAAAATATAGGGCTCTATATAAAAGAAAGCTATGCGGAAACATAACAAGCCATACAGATCCTAAGGACACTAGAACCTGATGCTCTGATACCACCTGTGACACCCCGACTAATTAAATACCGGGTAGCTACTCCTTTATTCAAATTAATACAAAATGTCAAGTTGGTTCAGTTCATAGCATCACTGTCGAAAAACATTTTAATAATTACTAGCCACCTAATATTTAAAAAGTGAGTTGTCAATTTTAATTAAATCCGATTAACATACAATCCATTTAAATTACAAAATACTAATACCACAACCACAACACAGTCATAATAGAATAATAATGGAATGACAATGAATCTGGAGGAATACTCCTCTAATAATCCAAATACTGAATACAACCAAATACAAAGTCTGAATCACAAATTAATTACAACCCAAAATTTGAAATAAAACTGAGTAAGTAGGATGTCTCTAAAAGAAAAGGGGCGATATGCCCTATAGATGAGTAAATCTGAAGTAGAGTCAAGATTGAAAATGGAGGCGTCTACTATCGAGGTCCTATAACTTCCACAGCAGCTATAACACGTCACTAGAATGGAACTCCTACGCTTGGTGACCTTGTGGCTGGGCACCTAAAAGGGTTTTACAAAAAAATAGATTTGAAAGCAAATGGGCCAGAGCCCGATTGTGAAAACAGTTTAAAATGCAGCAAGTGTTTAATATTATTAAACAGTGAATATAAAATACATGATAGTACGTACACTCACATGAATTCCTCACCTCTCAATTAATTGTGCACACCTATCGTACCAGTACCTGTTCTAGTTATTCTACTATCAAAGTAGTCCAATTCAAAATTAGATTTTTTTTATTATACTAATCATGGTTTAATTTCCGACGTCTTAATACAAACCGAGAGCTTTACTTTCATTCCTCGAAATTAGTTGCAATGACTACTAAGAGTTTTCTCATTTTTAACTCTACAAAGATATTACATTAATTCACACTTGTACATATATAAACAGTTCATTTCATTAATTCAGTATATAAATCTCATCATAATATACAATAATGGCACCCCTAGACTAAGCTGCGGTGCACACATACTCTGCTATCAAATCCCGATACATCACGTACGTAAGGATCACGTATTCCGAATCTCTCAGGAACCGTGTCGACAAGTAACAAACACACATAATGGAGGCGAACATAGTTCACATCACATGGGTCACGCACATACCTACGCTCCCATGATTAGCAGAGAGGTACCAATCTAAATCCCCCCGTAGGCACAGAAAGATTAGATGGCCCTGATCGGACGTCGACCTCCCGTGATAGCAAGTATGGTAGGTATGTTATACACAGATAACCACATATACTAAGCATTCACACATCTTAGATATCTCACGATATTAATAGAGGTATATTTTACATTGCTATACCGTCATTAAATGATGCACGTTTACAAATCCCCGAATAATATACATTAAAGTTGTCAACCCTTCTCACGTCGAAATATTTGGTACTTATTTCTTAACCCATAAATGTCATCTGGTTTCCTACAAAATCTTAAGTTTTACTCCTCAACGTACTCCAATCTCACAACTATACCCACTAGTCAATAAGGGAAGGTTAACGCTCAATTAAATAAGCCTAATGGAAGTTCTAAATAAAATCAGGCCTAAAAAGTCCATTCTGTCAACTCGTTAGAAATGTCATTCGAACGAGTGTCGTTCGAACGAATGGCTTCGAACGAACAACGAACTCATTAAAAGGAGTATTTTCATCTCTTTAGAAGCTCGTTCGAACGACCTAGGCAGGTCTTCTAACGAGATGGCAGAGAACGCCCAGAAATTTCCCAACTTGTTTTTCTTCATTTTTCTCTTCTCTAAATCCATCTTAAGATCATCCAAATTACGTTTTAATGTTTATAAACTATTTTAAGTCATCCTAGGTCGTTCCTTAACATATTTTTGGGGTCAAATCTTACTAATTAACATGTAACAATCATAAATCTCCAATTTTTGCCCCAAACCCTATGACCATGAACCCATAATTTAATTGACTACAAAGACTCCTTATAAATCCGTTTCAAATCATCAAAAATTATATTTTGTGCATTGAATTCGTCCATAAGTATTCTACATGCAATTCCTATCCCAAAATCATAAGTTTCACAATAATCCCATTGGTTTTCATCAAAACTTTCAAGGAAAATACAGTTTCTACACTAAACATGGAAGAAATATTCATTAAACTTAATAATATCAAATCAGTTACCTTAAATCCGATGTTCTGGTTCATTGTTGATGATCAAGGTTGGCTTTCTCTCTTCTTTCCCGTCACAAATCCTTTCCAATTTCTGGTGATGGGAGATAGTTTGGTTTGGAACCTCCTTTACCCTCTTTCTAACTTCTCTCAAAACTCCCGTAGCCCACTCTCTTGCCTTTTGCTGGTAAAGGCCTTAGTGCCCTCTTTAAAAATATAAAAATAAACTCTAAAATTCGTGGGTTTTAATTCCTCAATATTTAAAATTACCAAAATGCCCTTCTAGGTTGTCGGTTTGGCCTAAATATGCCCCGGGACCCAAATTAAACTTTCCGTTAGTGTTTTCTGACTATTTCGACCCTTCCGAATGCGTTGGATCACTCAAAATGATCATTCGATTGATAAAAATATAATTTACTTTTTAATTTAAATAAATTCATTCCTGACGCGACTCACACGTGCATCCTAATTAAATTTCCCAAATTATCGTATTTCTACCTCGTGACAATTTAAATATTTTCAATACTCATATATTACCATATATTCTAAGTAATATTCAATTTTAACATCAGAATCAATCAAATACCAACTCACCTCTCGCAAGTATTTATATCCGGATTAATTCCCAATTAATTCTCATTTAATTCAATTAATCCCTTAAATAAAATCAATAAAATTACGGGGTATTACAGGGATTAAATCTTAAATTAATTTCCCTTATATATATATATATATAAAACAAGACGAATTGCCAAAATTCTGGGACCATCAATTGATCGATCCCCTGGGTCGATCAAGCAGGTATTTATCTTCTCCGGCTTGCTGTTTCAGCCATTAATGAACCCTCAAGCCTTTTGTTTTCATTTCAAACCCTTACCCAATCACAACCAACATTATCTCCACATAAGAAAAGGGTATAAACATCCTAGAGACCTTAATTAATCAACTAATTTCCATTAATTCCAATATTTTCCCAATTTGTGTTTTATCCGGGTTTCAAATCTCCAATACGATTTTCATTCCTATTAACAGAAATTAATTATCGATTCTTACGGATTTTAATATACAATTCATACTTCTACATTCCAAAATTATAAACATAATAAATTTCACCCTTAATCCCATCAAAGTATATCAATTACCGAAAACCTAATTTTACATGAATACCCACCCAAAACGAATTTAGGTTAACACTTCCCATAATATGAATTGATTATCATCAATTTAAAAATCACAACAGTTAACCACTTTCCTGGAATTGTTCGTAGAGTCTGATCCGTTGGTGTAGTTAAGGTGTTGATGAAGAACACTCACTTTTATCCCTTAATTTGTCTCCAAAAATCCCCAATTGTCTCTTGATTTGCTTTTTCCCAAATTCCCTCTCAAGCCCTAGGTTTAGAATTTGTGTTAACTGCCATTCAACACTTCCCCAATTAGATTAAAACTCATAATCCCATTTTTGGCCACATGGACCTAATTAAAATGACCTGAATTACCCCGTGTGGGCCCGGCTATGCTCAAAAATGCCCCTAGACCCGATTACTACCCCCGAGTACTCTTTTTTGACTAACTCGGCCCATCCGAACTCAACTGCGCACTCAGAATCGTCATCCGAAATACTTGATAACATTCTCCAATTTTGACCTCAAAATGCGACACGAAATTTCGAACAATTTAACTTAAATTCGCCAAATATAAATAATTCTTCCCACTCAAATAAATTCTCCAAATCATAAATTTAAGTTTCTCCAATTCAATTATTTTTATATCTCCCAAAATAATTAAATACTAAGTCCTCAAAATTATGGGGTGTTACATACTTCCCCCCTTACAAAGGAATTTCGTCTTCGAAATTTAGATGAACTTAGTTCTCCAAGTCTCGAATATTACCCCCTATTCCTGTGCCTCTAAGCTCATTATATCTATCTCTCCCGCTTCTAACTGTAAATTACACAAATATGCATTTTAATTTACCAGGGCGCCCATACACCCTCTACCCATGCTTGACCGCACAAAAGTTTCCTTTATTACCCGGGTGCCGATACACCCTATCCCCGTGCTTTACCGCACGAAAGTTACCTGATTATGCTAGCCGTGACCCGTAATGTAACTTCTAATTCGTAGTCATATCACATATATAAATAATAATACCCGGGGTACCCAACCCATGTACTAACGACCAAACATCTCCCGACTTCCAACGTTGCACTAAATTTCATGCGTGGGACGTCTCGCAAGGAAAAATCCAAATAAGGAACCCCCCCGATACACTAATACGTAAGATTGTCGGTCGTTGAGATTCGTTGGACCCTCAGTCCATAGCACCTACCCCTAAACACTTGTCTCTTAACACAAAAGCATACACGCCTACCCTTATGCTACAAAAGATAACATAAAATACCGCACCCTTACTATCACTAGTTCTTGCGCAAAATAAACCTCGAGCTATCTCTCCTTGCTCGAAAATAAATCTAACCATCCTGATTCACTTCAGTAAACACCCCTACTTACCGGGATAAAATATGAGAACACAATACCTCACTATGTGTCTATCTCACCACACAATACAACATATATACACATATATATAGGCTAGACTCCTTCTCAGGTGATACCTAGTAAAAATCATTCATAGGAACACCAAAACTTACCCATACTATTTACAATAGTTCAAATCCATCGCTATCCAGCCGATATTTAAAAAAGTCATCTACCCTACTTCCATAATTCTTGAAAGTAGTAACCACTCATATAATTCAAACCTTCTCTCTGTGTGCACCTCCACTCTCTCGTGGTTAAAACCAAAGGACTCCACTACCCCACGTAAAATTTTATCTACATACCATGGCTGCTACAGCCAGCGCACCCACTAAATTCGACTTACCCGCAAACTCTAATGAAAAAAAAATATTTTTATATTGTGACACCCTCACTGTCACCTAAAACATACCCCATGCCCATAGGATAAAAGATAATTACCTCCATACTCTAGCTGCAATGGCTGATCCGCAGGTTCCTGAGCAGCTTCCCCTTGCCCGAACGCACCCATGGCTTATTATAGTGGTTGTACATATAGGACCTCATCCTCTAGTTGGCCCCTGCCTCACTGAAGACAATCTCTCTTCAGGTGTCCCGCTTCCCCAACAAACGAAACACCTCCTAATAAATTCACCCTTCCACTAATCTCTTCCTTGCTGGCCCTGTCGGAAGTCATGGCCATCCTGTCGATAGCCCCCAAATCTAAATCGCTTGGCCTGATTTCCCTACCGTAAATCCTACCCCTAATGTCCCCCTGTCTGCTGCTATGGTACCCCACTGGTATTGTTCCCTCCTGCTTTATCCGACTGACTGGGTTCCACTCCCCTCTTACTTCCTCTCATGTGGAAGCGATATTCCTGGCAGTGCAGGAGTGATGCATTAACGACGTCCGTATAAGCTACTAAAGCGGGATTACCAATCAAATGTTGTCTGATCCTCCAGACTAACCTATCCATGAACTTTGACTTATTTCTTTCTTCATCGCGTACCTCATCCGGTACAAAATTTGCCAAACGAGTCAATTCTTCCTCGTAATCGGCCACTGAACGGTCCCCCTGAGTCACTTCACTAAATTTTCTCCTCATTTCAGCCTCGACTGCTGGCAGAAAATACTTGCAGTCGAACCAAATCCAAAACTCTGCAATAGCTAACGTATCCCTTTCCTCAACTGCGGTGATCGACTCCCACCACTGTAGCGCTACTCCCACTAACCTAAAAGTGGCTAGCATTTGCTTATGCACCTCATTACAATCTACCATGCGTAGGTGACACTGGATATCTCTCTTTCATTGACATGCTAGCACCACATCTAAAACCCTCGAAACTCTGGTGGATGCCCTTTTTGAAAAACCTCTCATACTTGTTGCCACCCTGACGTCCCCGGGTGGGCCTGAACATTCGGTACCGCTAACGCCTCTGGCTGATCTCGTGGAAAGTATCTTGACATTCTGACCATCGTCGCTTCAACTGCCTGCGCCACTAATTAAGTTACCTGTGCTGCCAAAATCATCTCTGTCTGTTGCTGCAGTAACTCTTGCTCCTGATGAGCCTCTCTAGTCTCATCTCCCCCTGCTGCCCTAGCTGCTCTCTCTCTCTCCCAGACAACATCTAAAATGAGAATCGAATCGTATGAGTTCACCCTCAAATATAAAATAATTGGCAGAAGAACGTAAATGCGCATATGTATAAGAATACAATAATCCTATGATAGGGTTCTACATCAAAGAACGCTAAGATGAAACGTGAAAAGCCGTACATATCCTAAGAACACTAGAACCTGATACTCTTATACCATCTGTGACACCTCGCCTAATAAAATATCGGGTGATCACTACTATAACAAATTAAAACAGGAATCTCAGTTGGTTCATCCTTAGCATCACTGTCAAAAACCTTTTTAAAACTTACTAACCACCTAGTTATCCAAAAAGCTGGTGCGAAATTTTATCTTTTTAATTAAACAACCAATAACATGCGAAAAGATAATATAAGTCATACACCACGGCTAAAATAAATCAACTGAATAAATAATAAACTACATGCCGAATAAACCATCGGTCACCAAAGTAAAGTCCATTACAAACATCCAAAACCTGAATAAATAAATCTGAAAACTACAACTGAAAAGTCTGGGAGATATGCCCTAAATAAAACTGAAACTGATAAATGATTCCTACTCTAGGAATGAATGAACGATGCATCTAATCCAAACTCCTGCTAGCATCCACATATGCCGCACCTCCATGTCCCTGGAATAAAATATCAATCTTGGCGTCCCTGTGGTTGGACACCTAAAAGGTTTTGAAAATAATTTTATAGCAAGGGTTAGAACCCAAAACATTTTGAAATTATTTAGCAAGTGAATTAACTGCAGTAATTAAAAATATATGAATGCGCTCCATATTTAAGTTAGTGTCGCACTGTCTTGAGGACACACTCACCCCTCCACTAATGTGCACACCTAACAGTCACCTTAACCCCACCTAGTTGTACTACCCCGTCCAACTAGTCCTGGTGAACTCTCCCCTTGCCATACTACTCTAACCCGAGTATAATAATTTATTAATGGGTTATAAGTTATTCCGCCAATTAACTTAATTAATTCCTTTTAAAATAATATCATATAACTGTGACACAAGTTATATAAAACAATTACATCACATACTGTATTATGACCCGCATATAATATTTAATGCCATTATATACTTACTTTTACTACAACAACCACCCATATATCATAGCTATATCCATACCTCCGAGTATAATCTCTTCGGATGATTCCCTCTAAAGTTCTATCTCACTAGGTTTGCTCACATAACCTAGTTACTCGAGTTGGAATCGCTCACCAACTTGGCCCAAAATATAAATGTAATGGAGGCGGTCATATTCCTTCCCTGAAAGTGAGATAAGCCCCTTACACATATACTGGACGCTATGACCTGGGGATATACTCACCCTACTCCTCAAACTAGGGGATTCACCCACATCGCGCAACCTCCTTTGATAGCACTAGAGTATATTAATTAAATAAATACCTAATCACTGATATTTAATAGCACACACAATACACACACACACACACACACACACACACACACACATATATATATATATATATATATACTATCACTATACCATATATATATAGTATAAACCTCGGCTATACCCTGTACTCAAAAACTCGTAACGCTAGCCTGTAAATTTCCGAGTCTCCGGCCCGACTCAACTTTATTAATTTTCTCACTTATTAATTTATCATCTTTCCGAGTCTATGGTCTGACTCTACTATAATTACTCTGCACATTAATTTATTTTATACTTACTCGAGTCTATGATTCGACTATAATTTAACTAATATACATATTAATCAATTAATACCAATCCTAGTCTATGGTCCAACTATAATCTAATTAATTTCTACATTAATTAATTTAACACTTGGTGTCGCCCAACCATTATACCCGGACTTGCTCACTTGGCCCGTACCATCGTTAATACCCGATCCTATATTTCTCCCCATAACTAATTAATTACACCTAAATTCCTTTAATAATGTAGTGCCACTCAACTACAATACCCAAATATTTTCCCTCGGTCCAAAATCAATACTTACGAATTATTTCCCGAAATTCATTCATCTTATGGCATACAATTATCACCCTCTTAAACCCAATTATAACAACTTATAATTGCTAAGGAACATGTGCCACATATGAACTTATCACTAAATAAAAGTAGGGATTAAATCTTAAATTAATTTCCCTTTTATATATAAAAGAAACCGAATTGCCAAAATTCTGGGGCCATCGATTGATCGATCCCCTGGGTCGATCGATCGATCGACTAGGTATTTGTCTTCTCTGGCTTGCTGTTCCAGCCATTGATGAACCTTCAAGCTTTTTTTTTTTTGTCATTCTAAACCCTTACCCAATCACAACCAACATTATTTACCATATAAAAAAGGGTCTAAAGATCCTAGAGACCTTAATTAATCAACTAATTTCCATTAATTCCAATATTTTCCCGATTTGGGTTTTATCTGGGTTTCAAATCTCCAATACGATTTTCATTCCTATTAACATAAATTAATTATCGATTCTTACTGGTTTTAACATGCGATTCATACCTCTACATTCCAAAATTATAAACATAATAAATTTCACCCTTAATCCCATCAAAGTATATTAATTACCGAAAACTCAATTTTACATGAATACCCACCCAAAACGAATTTAGGTTAACACTTCCCATAATATGAATTGATTATCATCAATTTAAAAATCACAACAGTTAACCACTTTCCAGAAAATTATTCGTAGAGTCTGATCCATTGGTGTAGTTAAGGTGTTGATGAAGAACACTCACTTTTGTCCCTTAATTTGGCTCCAAAAATTCCCAATTGGCTCTTGATTTGCTTTTCCCCAAATTCCCTCTCAAGCCCCAGGTTTAGAATTTGTGTTAACTGTCGTTCAACACTTCCCCAATTAGGTTAAAACTCCTAATCCCGTTTTTGGCTGCATGGGCCTAATTAAAATGGCCCGAATTACCCCGTGTGGGCCCGGCTATACTAAAAAATGCCTTGAGACCCGATTACTACCCTCGAGTACTCTTTTCTTCCTAACTCGACCCATCCGGACTCAACTGCGCACTCAGAATCGTCATCCGAAATACTTGATAACATTCTCCAATTTTGACCTCAAAATGCGACACACGAAATTTTGAACAATTTAACTTAAATTCGCCAAATATAAATAATTCTTCCCACTCAAATAAATTCTCCAAATCATAAATTTAAGTTTCTCTAATTTAAATATTTTTATATCTCCCAAAATAATTAATTACTAAGTTCTCAAAATTACGGGGTGTTACACCTATCAACACAAGGATCAAGTCCAAATCACTCTTTTGGCCTTGATTGCACTTTCTACATACTTTAGGTACTATAGGGGTGGAGAAACTAGTGAGGCTTTGAATGGTTCGTCTTTTGTGGGAATTTTATTAGTATAAGAAGGGGTTATGGAGGTGTTTTATTCACCATCTTCAATATTCTCTCTTCTATAGCTTTTTTCATATCTGCAAATGGCTCTTTTGGTGTTTGAGGTTTTTTCTTCCTACCTCGAGTGTCAAGAGGCAACGTGCCTTTAAAATGTTGACTATGAAGCCTTTAGCTTATGCCAGGTCTCTTTATGGCATAATCATCCCATAAAATGGAATCTTTTGAAAGCAGCGGTACAATTATAGTACCCTAAAGTCCATGTTGTGCGATTTAGCTTAGACGAGGTGTGCCTCACCTATGAAGAGTTTTCTACGATGCTGGGTGTCAGCCCCATTATAGCAGCATATATGCTTGATTTCTCCCACTATCCTTGGGTGTCTTTGGCGGAGTTGCTTCATATCTCCCCCTCAGGCACTCGGCCACTGGTTCACGGAGGAAATATCGTCCTCCCGGTAGTCCTGAATTCGGCGTGCCAAAGGGATTTTTCTGATGCTAGCTTTGCTGGAGCTGTAGCCTTGGGCTTGACTCCTAGGAATTTATTGGTGACAGGTGACCTAACATTTGATCCTGAGGTAGTCACGATAGTGGCATGGTTGTCCTACCGCTGTAGTCCTGCGACGGTGGTGTAAGCGGAGACTTTGAACTGCCTGGATACTTGGAATGAAGGTCAGGATGATTTTCTACGGGGGAGACCTATCATGATAATCATATGGATTTTTGAAAGACTACGCCTGGAGGCCCCTCCTGAGTACCCTCTATCGGGTGTTCCCAATTTATTTGTTAGGGCATTCTTCAATTTTGTCCATTCGATAGATATATGGTCTGCGCCATGGTGGGAACTTGCAACCTTTTTTGCACTTAGGAGAATACCGATATGTGCGGTTAGTTGGTCTTCACCAACTTCCTTCTATTTTACCTCGCGGCTTCTGCGTCAATGGGAGCAGATTGTGCCTCCCCGCATATATAATTTCTTTCCCATGGAGGACTTGACCAAGTCCTTGAGGATGATACCTTGGCCTTTATGGCAACGTCATCGATCGTATACTCGTCTGTCACAATCCGTGGGATAGGCTAGGTTTGTATCTGGGTATTTTTTAAAGTGGTTATGAAAATGGGTGGTTGGAAAGATTTTAGTGGACAGGATTGGGAAAAGATAGCTTGTCGCCTTTGATACCATGTAGGAAGGTGTAGTGGTTTCGTCTAAAATTATCAAGGAATACCATTGCATGGAGCGCATCCGAAACACTAATCAGGAATGGGACACTTGGGGGCCTCCAGGAGCAAGCAACAATGATGAGGCAGGGCCATCTGATAGCTGAGGACAATGTTTTGTGAAGCTGGTTGTGTTTGTGTTTTGTGGGGATTTATATAGGTGTAGGTGTTTTGGTATATTTTTTGGATTTTTTTGTGAAGCTGGCTATTCGTAGGTTCTAATGAAGGTTATTTGTAGGTTAGAAGGGGAATGGTTTTTCTGACTCCCGTCACTGATATTTCGTGTAACAACTGTATTCCTTGATTGAATTAAAAGTAATTTTGACATAATTTGTTGTGTCTTTTGATAAATTTAGTAATTGAACTGTCTGTTCCAATCACTAAGGCATACATAATCCTTTTTTTTCATTTAAATGAGAAGATGGACCACCGTTCTCAAGGGAATAAAATAATATAATTTTGTGAAAGAGAAAGGACCGCGGCCATGTGTGTTGTATGGGATGCCTACGTACCTCTATGAGTGTTGAAAATTTATGATCTTGATTTAAAAAAATGGGTTTTGAGAGGAATAATTCCCACGTAGTTCTGAGTAGGGGAAACGAAGAGAAGTTTTTAGAATAGAAGGGGGGTGATAAGACTCTTAGCGCGTTAAGAATTTGAATTAAGTGTAGAACTTCTTAAAACTGTCCAGATTGACTAGGTGCGCCATTTTTTCTCCACCGAGATCTGTGAGCATATCGGCGCCACCTGACATCATTTTCTTCACGATATAGGGCAGCTCTGATTAGGTTTAATCTTACCTTTGGGGTCTAAGTGGGTTCTATGATTTCTTTTAGATAAATGTCTCCTTCTTAAATACCGCGGTCCTTGGCTTTCCTATTGAATGATCACGCGATTCGTTGATGGTATCCTTATACGTGGTAAGAGCTTTGAGTCTTTTTTCATCTAAGAGTTAGAGTTCATTATAGAGGCTCTGATGTCAGTCTTTCTCATTGACTTTACTTTTGAGCATGATATGCAGAGAAGACACTTCTAGTCCGAAGGGGAGGATCGCCTCCATGCCATATACCAGAGAATAATGGGCAGTGCGAGTTGGTGTCCTGATAGAGGTGTGGTAGCTCGATAGGGCATATGGGATCCGGTCAGCCCAGTCTTTGTAGCTTTGAATCATCTTACTCATGATGATTTAATGCTCTTATTGGCGGCTTCGATAACGCTTTTGGTTTGGGGCTAGTAGTGAGAAGACTTGTGCCTCTGAATTCCGTACTCGTTGACTAATTCTATGACTTCGGCCTCGAAGTGGATTCCATTATCTGATACCAACTCATGGGGAACTCTGTAGCGATAAATGATATTCTTTTTGATAAACTTGGCCACTTTCTTTGCATTCATCACCATGTATGACTCGACTTCGACCCATGCCGTGAAGTAGTCAATGGTGACCATGATGAACTTATCCCCATTTGAAGCTTTAGGAGTGACCTTCCCTATGATGTCTATGCCCTAGGTAGAGAAGGCTTAAGGAGAGTTTATGTTGTACAATTCTCGGGGAGACAAGTGTTGAAGATTGGCAAATTATTGGCATTTGAGGCTTCTCCGAACATAAAAAGTGTTGTCTTGGATCATGGTGGTCTAAGAGTACCCTTGACGGACAATCTTCTTAGCAAGTATATGACCGTTCATGTGGGTACTACATTCCCCCTGTGGATTTTTTGTACCATTCCTTTAATATCAACCCCTGCTATGTAATGCAAATGGGTCCTATTGAAGTTTCTCTTCAAAAGTGCTTTATTATAGATGATGTACTGGGCAACCAATTTGCAAAAGGTCACACGATCTTTATTATCTGCATCTCGGGGATACCTACCATGTTTGAGAAGGAGCTAAATGTTAGAGTATCATAATCTCACCATGTCATAGTATTTTTAGGTGGTGATCTCGGTGTGGTAACAATGGGTGGGGGCAACTTGTTTCTAAACCAGGAAAGGGGCCATTGTTATTCGCTCAGGCATGTCGACCATGAAGACTAGAGTTGCTAGTGCATCGGCTAGGCTGTTCTTCGAGCGAGGAAGGTAATGGAAGGTGACATATTTGAATTGGGAGGCGAATTCTTCTAGGTGGGCGTGGAAAGGCAGGATCTTCTTGTCTTTGACTTTCCATTTTCTATGGATTTGTTCGACAATGAGGGTAGAGTCCCTATAGACATCTATATGTTTGATTCCTTTCTCGAGCCCTATGGTGCATGCCTCGTATTATTATGTTATGTTTTTGGTGCAAAGGATGCTTAGCTTGATGTCAATGGGGTGTGTGAGAGTCATTGGGAGTGATTAGGAGTATCCCAATGCCATACCCTTTCTTATTGGAGGCTCCATCGAAGAACATATTCGATATGAGATCCTCCTGAGAGCTATATAGGATGTCTTAATTTGGAAATTTAAAGAACCTAACCTTTATTCCTTCCATGGAATGATCGAAAAGGTAATCAGAGATGGCTCGCCCCTTCATGGATTTCTGTGTTATGTACACAATATTAAACTCGACTAGAAACATAAACCAATGGGACACTTGGCTTGATAGAGTGGGTTTCTCAAGGTGGTATTTTATGGGATCCATTCAGGATACAAGTTTGATAAGAAATGTAAGCATATAGTGACATAGTTTCTATATGACCCAGACTAGGGCAACACACACTTTCTCTAATGTCGTGTAGTTGACTTCGTACCCAACTAGCTTTTGACTAGCGTAGTAGATCGATATTTCCTTAAGAGCTTCCTCAATGTATTGGGCTAGAAAACTCCCTGTTACGGTATTGGTGACAGTCAAGTATAGGATGAGGGGGAAACCTGACTGTGGAGTCATGAGCATCGGAGGTCAGGTGAGGTATCGCTTGATCTGGTTAAAGGCTTCTTAGCACACCTCATTCCAAACTTTGGTTGGATATTTCTAGAGAAGTTTGAAAATGGGTTCGCAAATAGAGGTCGGTTGAATGATGAACTGACTGATGTAATGCATCTTACCCAGGAACCTCCTACTTATTTTTCCATCCGAGGTGGTGGCATCTCGAGTATGGATTTTAGTTTGGCGGGGTTTTCCTCAACCTCTTTCTCACTGACCCTGAACTCAATGAGCTTTCCTCTAGTGATGCCAAAGACACACTTCTGTGGGTTGAGCTGCATCTGGTACTGTTGCAATCATTCAAAGAATTTTTTAGGTTGGGGATATGACCTTCCCGAGTCTTGGACTTGATGATCATGTTATCAATATAGACTTATACCTCTTTGTGAATGAGGACATGCAGGATGGTTGTAGAGGCCCTTTGGTAGGTAGCCTTGGCCTTTTTGAGCCCAAACGGGATGGCGCTATAGTAGAAAGTCCTCCATGGAGAGATAAAGGCGGTTTCCTCCTTGTGGTCAGGGTACATCTCAGTTTGGTTGTAGCTAAAAAATTCATCGACAAATGAGTTGAGAGCATGGTTGGCCGTATTGACCACGATTATGTTAATGTTGGGAATATTCTAATCATCCTTTAGGCATGCTTTATTCAAATCCTGATAGTTGATGCACATACAGACTTTTCCTCCCGACTTTGGCATGAGGATGATATTTATAAGCCATGTAGGGTATTCAATTACGTTAATGAAACCCACATTCAGTTGTTTGACTACCTCTTCTTTTATCTTGAGGGACCATTCAGCTCTGAGCTTCCTCAAATTCTGTTTGACAGGTTTGCTTTATGGGAATGTAGGGATCTCGTGTTGAGCTATCTCCGGATCAATGCTGGGCATGTCATAGTAGGACCAAGTGAAGACATCTATGAAATATTTCAAAAGCACTTAGAATTGTGACCACTCATTCTCATTAATGTTAGACTCTATCCCAATCTCGTGCATATGGATACTAGAAACGAGATTAATAATAATAGCCTCATCATCATAAGTTTGAATGCGGTTATGTTGTTTATTATTTTCCTTATTGAGATCAGTTAAGAATTATTCATTTAACAAATAAACATTATCAAAAGTTTGATTAGAATTAATGCAGCTAATGTAAGGCATAACAAGGTACTCAAAATCTTCGTTTATTTCATTCTTAGGGAATACAACAGTGAGAACCTCATCAAAAGAGGCCTCGTTTAGATTGTAACAACCCGAATTTTTAAATGGGTATTTTGAAATAAAAGTGGACATTTTATTGGGGTTAAAAATAATTTGACCATATGTATTGGATGCTAAAAATAGGCCTAAGAGTACCATGGGTTCAAAAGTAAAAAAAGAATAAATAAATATTATTATTTTATTCAAAAATATAAAAGTGCTCAGAAAATTCTGAAAATCACTGTACCGACTCAAAATTTAATTTTTAGTAACTTTCCCCTCTTCGACATTTCCAAAAAATGTCATTTATACCCGATTTAGGCCATTTTTTAATTTGGCCAGACTTCCTTTTTTCTAAACTTTAATCATTTTGTTGCCTTATTTAAAGGGATGGTGGGCAACCCTTTTTGACCCTTTTTTAAGCAAATTTTTGCACCATGTTTTGGCAGTATACATATTGTATATTCCTCTCCTTTTATATACACGTTAGCCCCTTTTAATTTATGCATTCAACCTTAGTTTTTGGAGGTGTTCTTGGGGCTATTTTGGTGTTGGATCTTGTAAGAGTTTTGATGATTCTTAAAAGATTATTTTGATGGTGTAATCTGAGATTTCTGGGCAGATTTATAATGGTTCTTTTGATGGTTTAAGGTATGGGATTTTACACAATATGCTCGTTAATCTCGCGAGTGTTATTTCCTTTGATTTCATGTGATTATTAAACTCATATTTGAATTGCTAAATTCATTTGGAAATATGGCAATTATTGTTGGAATACGATTTTGATTCATCTGGTATTATTATTTGTTGGGCATATTTTCATAAGATTTTAATATGGCACTGATGTTGGGCACCCGCCAAGATTTCTATTTCGGCTACTTGATAAAGTATGGCGCGGTATGGTGAGGCGTGGTGACTCCTGTTAATGTGTTATTGAGAAATTGCATTGATAAAATTCTTATGAGATTCACATTTGGTTTGAATATTCGTACTCGTGTTGTTACGTTTTATTCACCACTAATATTTGTTGAGCATCTTTCTTGTCGTATTGTATACTTCCCCATATTTTCTTTTAGTTGGCAGGTTAGCGTGGATCTGAGCGCTATGGACCAAATGGGATGATTTAAGCGTGGTTATTTTTGGAAAGAATATTGGAGGATACTAGATGAGAAAATTTTTATTTATTTTGATGTATAGAGCATTGGTGATTTATATTCATTTGAGATAGATAGTTGTATTATTTAGAGAGACTTTTGGTTGTATTTAATTTGAAGAAATTAAGATTAGTGGTTTCTCTTATATTGTGGGATTTTTAGATGCTCTATACCTTGTTGCTTATGGATTTGGATTATTTTATTGATAGTGACGCTCCGTCCGCTCTCCCCGGGTGGGCGGGGTGTTATAGATGGTATCAGAGTTTAGGTATACGATTACCCTCGGGTCTTGGGTTTTGGGTGTGTTGCGTTTTTGTACGGCATATTTGAAGATAGAAATTTTAGATGATCTCATTCGTGTTAGGTTTCGAGATTAGATGTGAGAAATTTATTTTTGGTGATGAGATTATTTTTGTAGATTGTTGGCCTGATTTTTTTTAGAGTTAGGCTTTCGGCGAATTTCGAGGAAGAAATTTCTTGTTAGTGGGGAAGTATGTAACAACTCGGATTTTTAAATAAAAGTGGACGTTTTATTAGGGTTAAAAATAATTTGGCCATATTTATTGGATGCTAAAAATAGGTCTAAGAGGGCCATGGGCTCAAAAGTCAAAAAAAAGAATAAATAAATAAATATTATTATTTTATTTAAAAACATAAAAGTGCTCAGAAAATTTTAAAAATCACCATACCGACTCAAAATTTAATTTTGAGAAACTTTCCCTTTTTATATTTCCAAAAAACGTCATTTATACCCTCTTTAGGCCATTTTTTAGTTCGGCTAGACTTCTTTTTTTCTAAACTTTAACCATTTTGTTGCCTTATTTAAAGGGATGGTGGTCAACCCTTTTTGGCCATTTTTGAAGCAACTTTCGGCACCATGTTTTGGCAGTAAAAATATTGTATATTCCTCTCCTTTTATATACACCTTAGCCCCTTTTAATTTATGCATTCAACCTTAGTTTTTGGAGGTGTTCTTGGGGTTGTTTTGGTGTTGGATATTAGAAGAATTTTGATGATTCTTGGAAGATTATTTTGATGGTGTAATATGAGATTTCTCAGAAGATTTATAATGGTTCTTTTGATGGTTTAAGGTATGGTATTTTACACAATATGCTCATTAATCTCGCGAGTGTTATTCCCTTTGATTTCATGTGATTATTGAACTCATATTTGAATTGCTAAATTCATTTGGAAATTTGAAAATTATTGTTGGAATATGATTTTGATTCATCTGGTATTATTATTTGTTTAGCATGTTGTCATGAGATTTTAATATGGCGCTGATGTTGGGCACCCGCCAAGATTCCTGTTCTGGCTACTTGATAAAGTATGGCACGGTATGGTGAGGCCTGGTGACTTCGGTTAATGTGTTGTTGAGAAATTATATTGATAAAATTCTTATGAGATTCGCATTTGATTTGAATATTCGTACTCGTGTTGTTACGTTTTATTCATCGCTAATATTTTTTGAACATATTTCTTGTCGTATTGTGTACTTTCCCATATTTTCTGTTAGTTGGCATGTTAGCGTGGATCTGAGCGCTATGGACCAAATGGGATGATTTAAGCGTGGTTATTTTTAGGAAGAATATTGAAGAATACTAGATGAGAAAATTTGTATTTATTTTGATGTATAGAGCATTGGCGATTTATATTCTTTCGAGATAGATAGTTGTATTATTTCGAGAGACTTTTGGTTTTGGTTGTATTTAATTTGAAGAAATTGAGATTAGTGATTTCTCTTATATTGTGGGATTTTTAGATGCTCTATACATTATTGCTTGTGGATTTGGATTATTTTATTGATAGTGGCGCTCCGTCCGCTCTCCCCAGGAGGGTGGGGTGTTACATAGATTGACATCAGATATAGGAGAAACAATGACAAGTTCAGGGACTTCTTGAGTGGGGTAAACATAAGGGTTTGTCTAAGCTTGAGCAGGATGGACCGAAATGGCATGATAGTTAAGGAGAGGTGCTTCAACAGTTGTAATCTTGGCGGATTGGTCTGATGGTGCGACATCTTGACAATTTATGCAAAGACTCAACCCTAGTGTCTGCAGGTCAAATAACCCCTCGGTGTCACTATCCTCATAGTTTTCAGTGATGTTCATGGTTTTATCAGTCAGAGGTTCCACCCCGTTCTTCCATTACTCAACCCAGGTGTTGTTGTCTTGGAAGAAGATCTCTAACCCCAATTTCATCTTTTTCTTAGTGGGTTCATACCACAGTTCAGAGAATCCACAAAAGGGGATGTCTTCGACCTCTTTGATAAACCATCCATCTAGAGAGTCTCCCGAGATGGTATTTTCATCTTTTAGGCTTCTTTTCTGTCGTGGTCGACGAAGTGCTTTGAGTTTGACTGGTGAAGATTGGTGGCCCAGGCCTCATGGTGAAAAGGCTTCTTTCAGGACTATTGGCTCAAGGATCCTTTATTGGCATCATCCTAGGCCCCTTTCGAGCATGAAATGAAGATTCTTGAACATATGGATTACATTGGCATTTATGTGAGGGTTGTGTTCAGGACATACTCTATCTTTGAAATTATCTCCCGCTAGGAAAGGGAGTGGATCGATTTTGAAATTAGAGAGGAACATGTCATTTTACCCATATTGAATTTTCAATAACAGGTTTTTAGTGTTGGCACCATCTGAACTGTCGTCGTCCCCGAGGATGGTGATGTCCTAATCTTTAGCAAAAACTTAAGTTTCTGATGGAGAGAGGAAGATACTCCTCAGATGCTGTGGAGCCATGGATGGCCAAGGAGTAGGTTAAAACATGAAGGTATATTTATGACTTAGAACTTTGTTAAAGGGTTGATAGGGACAACCCCTAGTGTAATTTTTATAGAACCCATTACTTCCTGATGAGTGTGTCATAGACGCGCACGACAACAGATGTGGGAGTGAGATTGGTGACTTTTAACCCCAATCAATTGAACGTTATGTACAGGCAAACATTGAGAGAGGATCCATTATCTACAAGTGATAATAGGAATCTTTTCCCCAAAACATCAATGGAGATGTTGAGAGCATAATTGTGATCAAGGCCAAATTTAAAAAAAAAATTATTTGGAGAAAGATAGGAGTCTGGTAGAGGTTAAGGGTCCAACCACATTTACGACTTCTTTGGGACTGGTAAAGAGAGAAACTATGGGTCCTATGAGGAGATTCATCTAAGCATTTCAGTGCAACTGGGAGGAAATGAAGAGTCCCCACAAGGTGATGCTGGCTGGGATTTTCTTGATTTGTTCAAGAACTTTACTTTCTTTAATGGTCATCTTTAACATTGGGACCTCTTCAAAAACTCCCTTTCCTTTATTTGTTCCGGTTGCATGGGTAATCGAATATTTGTAATATTTCCCGGATCAAGTCATATGGTTAACCGAGGCGAGGAAGAATAGGAACCCTACGGATTCGTCTACTTTGGGCTGAATAGAAACTTTGTTGATTTCCCCCCAACTATTATTCGAAAGAGATCATTTAACATAAGTCGGTAACTGAACTGGAATCTCCATGGTTTGGTTCATCATTTGAGCTATCAAAGTTATCCCCCTATTCGGTAGCAACGATGTCCTCCTGCCAAGAGTAACCGATGTACTCAAAAACCTCCATCGATTTAATATACAGGTCTTCCCACTCAACGGGAAGTGATGGAGTGATGGGACCAGATGTCCCAAAAGTTTTGAGGTTGTGAGCAACTCAGGGATGCTGCATATTTCTCCTTTTTGATGAACCATATCTGACATGGTCTGTATTACATCATCTAGACGGACTTCTTCTAGGGGTACCACCCATTCGTTTGATTCCCGTGCCCACTTTTGTGCTTCCATAAACAGGCTAATAAACCTCTCATAATCGATGTTCATCTCTGTGGGCAATTTCAACCCAAATATTTGGAGTTGGTCTAGCACTGTGAGAAGTTCCATGATCCCCCCCTCTGATTGGGCGCAGACAAAGCAAGGCTTTGGGGATGTAGGAGAAAGGATGGGCAAAGTTTAAGGGGTTTGGGTGAGATTATGGAGGTGTCGGGTATTTTAACAGACACAAATCGGGTAGAGGGCTCATATTTAAGGTTGCCAGTCTTGGCAGTGCACAGAGCTAGGATGACCATCAAATCTGGTTGAGCATTTGGTTCTTGGTCTACATTCCCCATGAACATCTTGCAGAGGTAGAACCCAAATTCGATCGTAGTTACAGAGGAAGTGGTGGAGCTTCAGGGTGGCTTGACGGAAGATCAAAGCCAGTAGGGAGCCAGACCAACATTTGGGTATGCGATCGTCCCGAGAGGAAAAAATGATTTTGGTTTATTTTTGTAGGAAAAAGGGACATATTTTGGTATTTTGAAAAAAGGGGAAAATGTTTTTGGTATTTTCGTTTTTGAAAAGAGGGAAAAAGGAGAATCCTCAACATGATTATTATTATTCTTAGGTTTCACTTGTATTATGTTTGCCTAAATGTAAAGAAAATGTTGGACATGACCTGAGCCTAGAAAAGATTAGGTATAAAAATATAAGACATGGTTTGACTTGTTTCTAGGCTCACGAACAGGGTCCTATTTTAAAAAAGGGAGAAATTGCGTGAGAATTCGGGCAGTATGGCGACCCGAAATTTTGGAAATTTTTTGCATAGTAATCGATAAACTAATTGTGAGTGTCCTAGGGCAAACACCTATACAAGGTTTATGCATTTTCTTATTAGTGAAAGGGTTACCACTTTGGCATGACTTTCAAGATAAACCTCTTGCCTATAAGGGTAATCATTCATTGGTACATGTGGACAAACCATTTGGTATACACGAGTGCACGTGAATCGCCTCACGATATACCTCGTGGGGATGGTACGTGAAAGAGTTCCCACTATATACCTCTTGTATTGAGTTTGGTTAAGCGATAGGATACGGAGGGACCCATTCTATATACATCGAATGTATGAGGCCAATGGAATGTGAGAATTATATCGATTAGGTTAACCACGCCCCGCAAGAATGGCACCCATCACGAAGTGATCCTCCAGTATGGGACAAATTTTGGTCAATATTGCCTTGCTCAGGTGATGTAGTGATTTCTAATTAGTATCTTATGGAGATTTTTATTTGCATGCTAGGTAAGGGGAGTACTACCACTATGAGGGAGAATATACAAATATCATGAAAATTAAAGCTAGTTGAGTGTGAAGACTATACTAAGCATAGTGATAGAGTGTGAAGCATGTGAATATACAAATGAGTCTGATATGTGCAAAGTGAGAGAGTGACATCGGAATAGTGTGATTGAGACAACATGTGAATATATACAAGTGACGATGTGTGCTAATGAGACTAAGCTAAATAATATACAAGTGGTATGTGGAGCATGTAATAAAAGGTGAGACTATAAACAAGTGTGAGTGTGTGAAGTAATCATGTAAAACATATACAAGTGGGTGGGTGATGGTGAGCATGTACAAGTGAGTGAAGAGTGATATATACATAAAAAGAGAGTATGGTAGAGATAAGCATGAGGTAAATATACAAGAGGGAGTAAAGGGAACATACACATGTAGAAAAGTAGGAGAGTAAAGAAGTAAAACTCGTGTAGAAGTAGAGTCTAGTACTCTAGAAAGTCCCCAATAGAGTTACGACTGTGGCCATTTGGGTCGGATTCCTCCGGCGCGGGCCCCTCCCCGAAGTCGAAACAAGGGGAGAGAAGGAAGAAAGGACCCCCTCTCTATCTCTCCCTTTTCTCTATGCACGTGTGAGTGATTCGAGGATATGGAGGTCCTTTTTTTTCCACTTATGTCGGTGTCTTTGCGATTTGTCTTGGATATAAAATTGACCGTCGTCAAATGGGGATAACACGAAGAGATGGAGTCGCCAGACTATTTTGTGCAAAACAGGCAAAAGAATGTTGTCGTCTTGAGAGAGAGGCATCAAGGTCATACTGATGCATATGAAACTAAGTGATTCAAAGGGATCGAGGAGTAAGTTACGGAATGAGAAGGTGTTAGGCACCCATTCCTCCCTTTCGGTCTCTCACAGATATGTTAATCTTCTCCTTTTTTTCTCTGCGATGTGTGTGTACATGTGTATAATATAAATAATGGGAGAGTGAAATTATCCAACTCACATCATCTAATGGATGGAGAAGAATCATCCGTAATATGGTACCCAAAAATAATCATAAACATATGATGTAAGTGTTCATCGAATCACGAATCGCTATGGAAAAAATAATGTGCATGTCGGGTAAAAAAAATCATAAACCTATGATGTAAGTGTTCGCCGAATCACGAATCTCTATGGAAAAACATATGTGCATGTCGGGTGAGACACACATATGTAGGAGTCCACGACTCACAAAATGGATATAATAAAATATAAAAGACATAAAAATGAAGAAGGAGGACTTGAATTTTGGGATTGACACAAGATGCCTACATAGTCCAAAGGGCATCAAAGTCCACTTAGTTTTAAAATAGCATTGGGGTGGGGTTCAACCCATAAATCAAAATGTATGACTACTATTTGAGCACTTTTGAAGGAAATTGTGCTCAAGTGTGAAAATGTGAGAAAATAGTGGAATCTTACTTTGAAATTTATGAATAAACCCTCATTTTGTCTTATTGGGGTTTTTATGAAAATAATTTGTTTGCAATACTCCTTATAGATATTTGTTGTTGAATTTAGTTGTATAAAGGTAATATAATAGGATGAGATGGATGACTAAGTGTGGTAAGCAAATGAGGTGGGAGAATATGGGAATATGGATTTTTTTGGAAAAAAGAAGGCTCTGATTTCGAGAGAATGTGTGCGGACTACTGAAAGGGGGACCTTTTCAGGATGAGGTCATGGATCCTTTTATAGTGAACTCTAGGGTTATGGGGTATCAATCGGCATGGACCCAGTCTTGCCTATTGGCACAGTGCCTGCCTTGCTGCACAAGGAAAGTACACTCATCGATAGGAAGGGGGTTTGTGGTGCCTATAGGTAGTTCAGAATAGACTTTTTTGAAAAAATGGGCATAAATGAAAACTATAAGTCCAAATCATGCATGGACGGGACCATTGGAAAGGAAATTCAGATCACTTTAATAATCCATTGAGACACTCCGGATTCGAGAGTTAACCAAAGTTAAACGGTGCTTGAAAGCGCTCAATGGCGAAGGGGTTTTTAAAGGAATACTGGTTGTTCATGCGAACTGTGAGGAAGATTCGTGGATGACATAGACCGTTGGAAAGGGAATTCAGGTCCCTTTAAGATTTCATTCAGCTTCGCTTAATTTGGAGAGTTAACTTAGGTCAAATGGGGCCCGAAAGCACCCGGTGTCCCTTCAGAGTAAAATGGATCGTTAGTGTGAGGTCAATTCATGCACGGGATGAACCGTTGGAAAGGCGATTTTGAGACCTTTAAGGTTTCATTGAGGTTCACTCATGTTGGAGAGTTGATCGTAGTCAAACGGGGCCTGGGAGAGCCTAGTGGCCTCCAGATCAGTACTTAGAGTAAAGTGAATAGTCGGTACGGACCGTGAGGCTAATTCTTGCACGAGACAGACTGTTAGAAAGGGGATTCAGAGCCTTTCAAGGTTTAATTGAGCTTCGCTCACGTCGAAGAGTTGACCAGAGTCAAAAGTGGACCAAGAGCACCCGACGGCCTCCAGATCAATACTCAGAGTATGAACTAGGGTTTTATGGTGAATGGGTGAGTGTTAGGGACCTAAGGAGGTGCGTAGAGGGGTCCTAGGATGGGGTATCTACAAGAAGGAAATAATATATTAGATATAGAGGATCGTTTAACAACAAAAATCATATGTTTCTTATACTCTAATTCCATCTCTATTGCCCTTAGTTTGCTACTTAACAGTTCTGGAGTTAGATTTGGATAATCTATTTCCTTTATAGCATAACACTTGTTATCAAATTTAATACGTAAAGATCTAAGTATTTTTTGTACAATTTCCCTTCTATCATAGATAATTCCATTAGTGTGAAGATTAGTGATAATGTATGTGAGCTTAATATAGAATTCATCAAAGGTCTCTGTGTTATCCATTATAAAGGTGTTATACTGTTGCACAAGCATTTGGGGTTTTTCCACCCTTAACAGGCTCATCACCCTCATCGGCTGTAACTAGAGTGTCCCAGGCTTCTTTGGATGTTGTGCTAATAGAAATTCTCTAAGACTCGTCCTCATTTATAGACATAAATATATAGTTTTTACCCTTGTCATTGTATAGAGACAATTGCTTCTCAGCCTTTGTAAACTCACTAAGAATTTTCTTAACCCTTAGTGTGCTTCCTTTAGTTAAAGGTTTTGCAGGGTGTGAGTATCCATTTTCAATAGTCTCCCAGACTTCCTCACCCAAAGTGCGTTGAATAATCACGATCATCCTTACTTTCCAGTAAGGGTAATTATGTCCATCAAACACAGGGGGTCTGGAGAGGTTATCAAGTTTCTCAAATTTTGTGTCCATTTTTAAAAGATAAAAAAATAGTTTCAAGAACCGCTCTAATACCACTTGAAATAACTCAATCAAGATATTTTATATAGTTAAAGGAATGATTGAGAATCGGAATAAACTCTTTGAAGAAACTTTTATTGTTGAAAAATAATTTTACATAAGATGTGTTAAATCACAAAAATAAAGTAGACAGGTTATTTCAGATACTTAGTAAGTTTATAAAATGAGAAACCCTAATTAACCTTAGTTTATTGAAGACAACATGCAAGAATTAAGAACATATACATAAAGTTTACACATAATATTTAACGTGGTAAAACCCCCAAGGCTGGAAAAACATCCACGATGACCTCTATGCCACAAAACAAATTTGCTAAAATGGAATTAGGGTTACAGATTACACACATGCAAATAGGATAAAAAATTGAAATAATTATACCTAAATGTTAGAGCTCTACCTTATAGGTACTCTTACTGATCTAGCAGCTTCTGAACCTCCAATCCTTAGTGCTCTTTACGTCGACTCAAGAATTAGTATCTCTAGAAAAAACAAACACACTTTTCAAAAGTGAAGTGTGTGATAGGGCCAGTGGTGTGTTTAATAACTATATGAACATGCAACAACGCACATACACTTAATACAAACTGTCCTGCAAATTACACAGGTTTTCTAGAATGTTCATATCTAAATGCATAATATTAGATAACTTCTAATAATGCTAGATCTAGTGCGATGTTTTAAAAATAAGCAAATCTAAAAAATATTTACACGAAAAGAGATTTTCGAGAGTGTAAAGTAAGTTTTAAAAAGAACTAGATCTTAAAGACTTAATGATCTCTGATATATAACATTTTAATCTAAAAAAATTGGATCTAAAAATATTTTGAAACGTGCATAGAATTCCACGAATCAATGTTAATTATTTTAAAGTAATATTTTAAAGCAAAATATAATTGATATAACAAATGAATCTAACATATTTTTGTGAAATTTATCACAGAAGTTAGATTCTTCATTTTATGGAAAAATCAAGCCTCTAATCTAAGTGAGGGGTGGTTGGCGGAGAACCAAATTAGGAGGAGTTTAAAAAATTTTAAACTCTTATTCTCAAAGTATCAAACTTTCGATTTTTGAAAAACCTACAAGATTTGAAAACATTAACTCTCTGGTTTTCAAAAACTCTAATGAAAAACATTTTTCCTCATTGATTTCTCTCTAGTTCAATACGAAAATATTTTTCTCGCTATTTCTCTCTCTAAACTACCCTCTCTCTCTCTCTCTCTCTCTCTCTCTCTCTCTCTCTCCCTCTCTTTAAAAATGAGCAAAAGTCTAGAAATGAGAAGACGAATAGGGATTATATAAGATGGTTGGAAGGATCTGGAAACTGACCTACGTTTGGATGGTTGAGATTGGTTTGATCGGTTAGACTTAAACCTAATAGTTAGGGATTGAGCGTGGTTGATAAGATAAATTAAATAAAGTCGGTTACCAGGTTTCTCACACGATGGGTTAAAAGGTTGACATATGGATCGCGAATAATGGAATAATTGCCTTTGATAAAAGTTATCCAACAGTGTGAATGTGTGTAGTTTATGTGAGCATTAGAAACACACTAATAACTAATAAGAAGCAAACATGTAGCATACATGTGTTATGCATACACATGCCAAACATAAGCAGTTGCTATCTTTCAAGAATATAATTTTCATCCCCAAAGATTTTAAAAACCTATTAAAAATGTTTAAAAAATTATTTTAAATCTCAAATAATTACAGATTTTTTTTTTAAATCTTAAAAAATTCAGAAAATTATTTAAACACATATAATGCAAATGGTGCAGTGTGAGTCCTATAGTGTGGATGTTTAGACCCTTGGAGCCTAATGTTTATTCAAGAATTTTTGGGGATACCGGTTGAAGTAGACAACTATTTTGAAGTGTGGAGCATTATAGTAGCAGTTGAAGTCTACAAAAATATTTTGTCTCAATATTCAAACTAGATGAAAGACCTATATGGTGTAGACTCCTAATAAGTCAACCATATAGAGTGTTTTAGGAAGTCATTATCATCTTGGTACATAGTCAAATTGGTTAACCACATACATCTTGTCTTGTTCTTTGTTGGTGGTGTTTTTTTTCTTTCTTATATTTTCATTTATAATGAATTTTATCTTTATCTCTTGATTTCCTTCATCCTGGGATTTTGGGAGTTCATGAATCAATTTATTGAGTGAGTATGCACAGTACTTGAATGAAGTAAATGGGAATAGTGTTCCACACTTGAGTCCAATTGGAATATTTTTAGCTTAATATAATAACCTTTTATGTCGTATGGAATCTAACCTTTCAATGAAGTACTTGTTTCAAATAGATCATTCATATGTGCAATGACCGAAAAGGACTAAAAAATAATTAATGTGTAATACCCCTTATGTTTTGGGAAATTGATTGAAAATTATTTATTAGTTAATTAATATTTATGTGGGTTAAATTCAAAGCAAGAAATTATATTAATGGAAACTTGATGCTAGTTGAGTATTTGGTCTAATAGGTCAATTTTGGAATTAAGTTAGAAATTATGATTGGTGTTGGGTTAGAATTGAGATGAGTTTAGAGTGACCGAATAATTTAAAAAACATGTGGATTAGGACTCGAGGGTTAGTTGACCAACTAGGATAATTTTGGAGTTAATAAGACTATATTTTAGGGCCTTTTAGGTGACTTTTAAAATGAGACAAGGGAGACCTTATGGGTTTAGCTTTTATAACCTGATTAGCTAACCTCAAACCTCAGTGTCAAACACTGACAACACAGTTTGATATATTTATCTATGGGAGAGCATGGACAAGAATATTCTTGGGGATTTACAGACTTGGGGATTGCTAGAGGAAGAAGACATCATCTCAAACAAATTAAGGAAATAAATTATATCTACTTTCCCCTTGATTTAAGTAGTTTATATTGAAATTCATGTAATCGAATCTAGTTAATGGAAGATATTAATATTTGAGGGTTCAAGCTCTCGACGATACTTACCCACTTAAAATTAAATTATTGGTTCGGGGATGATCTTCCTTTTAAATTAAATCGTCATAAAAATCAATGTGATAAAATGTTTTATCGACATTAGAATCTAATCAATTTAATCTTCAAGTCAAGACAAGTGATTCTAAGATGCGAAAATATAAAACAATTCACTTGACACCGAATGTAAGAGAAAAAAACACTGACGGGAAATAACCTCGGGCCAAAATGAACGAAAAATGTACTATGGTAGAGTTATATAAATAGAAAAAGATGACTTACAATCACATAATACACCAATTGACTAACTACTCTTTTGCACCATATTCTCCGGGGAGAGCGCTAACAGCTAGAATATGCTACATAATCGCAATCGGTTTTGAACTCGTCGAATGTCTTCAAGTCTTATGCCCATAAATATTCTTTAAAGTGAAAGAAAACTTTGTTCCAAGGCAACCAGACCAACAAGTAAACATCAATTAAAATTTGGATGTATGAGGATATCCTATGGTTGAATATATGTAGAAAAGGATTTGGCTTATTTAAAAACTCGTAAGTGTGTTTTTCAATCTTGAAAGAATATCATACTCAAGAATTAATTATTTTGGAAAATGAACTGTCAAAACTAGGTTGAGTACAAAAGTCTTACTTTTAAGGATTCAAGAATGAATTACAAAGATTTAAATACACACAAGAGATGAACTAAGAAATATGCTCTTTTAAAAATTGAATATTTTCCATCTTCTTTTCTTATACAAGTTCACTCTAAAAATCAACATGGAAGAAGAAGGCATGGAAGAGTATGTATAGCTTGTCCATGAAGACAATTTGAATACCACTCAAGTGAGGCAACCCAAGTGTCTTAGAAGTAATTTCTCATTAGTTGAAATAAAGATCATTACAAGGAATGACTATCAATGAGATTAATATGGAAAGATCTAAAACATATGTCAAATATGATGGATTTGAGGAGTCTTTACTGCAGCCATGGCTTTGTTCTTTGATACGAAAGGTCAGCAACCATGGTCGTACAAAAAATAAGAGATTTTATGCGTAGTTTAACATATGTTATGACTAACGAACCACATGCTTAGATTTTGCGAAGTCCCATCTCACTAAGGCGATATGCCAATAAATGACGTTTTGTGAGAGACCAGAGATTTGAACCAACATAGTTTCCATAGGTCGCGACTAGCGAATCAAAGCATTCGCTGACGCTAATAAGTCGCAAATGAAAACCAAAATTTCCCTATTTTCAAAACTTTCACAAAACATAGAATTTTCCCTATTTAAGAATTTATTTCATTATAAACTTAAGCTTTTTTTATATGGGAAGAACATAACATCATCTATTCAACAATCCAAAAAGAAGTACCTTGTTAAAAACATAAGATTTCTCAGTTATAAAAACTAATCGAACCACATGTGAATCTAAAAATGCTAGATGATATACCTTTATCATAAGTGATTAAATCGGGGAAATGGAATGAATTATCCAATATGAATTTGCTGAATCTTTCTAAAGATCTCATGGACTTGACTCAAGGTGTGTTTTTCCAAACGAAATAAGATAATTGCAAACTTGTGGGGCACATGAGTACTGTAATCTTACACAATTAATTAAAGAATTTAACTAAGACAATTGAAAACTTAGAGTTTCATTGCCCAAGCTATGGTTGGTCTCGAGTTTGAGTCATGGGAGCAGTGTTTCCATATATCAGAGTAAGGCCAGTCGACATCTGCCTCTCCTAGACCCTGCAGTTAAGTAGGATCCTTATGCACTGGATACAGCCCTTTATATTGTGATTATTTCTTTTAAATTATTGGGAAAATTTTGAGGCTATTTTTATATATGGGGAATGTAGATGAGTTTACCGATGTTGTTGCTATCGTTAGCACATTCATGGCAGGTGTATGTCCATATGGATATGCTGGTCATACAGAACCTTGAGAGGATAAAATGTAGCAGTGAGTGAATTATGGTATGTTTTAAATTCTTTCTGGCTTTTTAAACTCCTTTTTTTATTCCTAGATTCATTCCTTAAAGTGATGCATTTCTTCTTAGGTAGCGTATTGCTTTAGGGTGATATATGAGTTTCTTATTTTGATTAGACATTATATTTAGATCTACGGTGTTAGGGATCATGGGAAGTGAAAGTACCTAAGGTAACGTGCATATGTGATTGTGTTAGTGGTCCGACACTCCTTAGATAATGGCAACTAATTGGGCTAGCCATAAGTTTTTTCGGGATTCCTTATCTTGATTTTACGTTCGACGTACTATATCCCACCAGTGGTCGAGAGTTACGTTCATTAGCTTATAGTCCTTAGGTATCCATTCTCTACATGTGTTGGAGATTCCGTAAGTTATTGGATCCCACGATAAAATAGGTAGGTTATGAGTATATTGTTTTTTTTTGTTTGGATCACTTGTCTTGACGCATAAATTCTTACTAGAAGTTAAGATCTTGACCCAATAACCTAGTGTTTCTCACTTACTAAGTAACTGAAACCGTACGACAGAATGTGCACGAGATCCATGCAAATATTGCACTCCTGGAGTACGCGATTTTATGTGGGCTGGTTGGCGTGTTAAGTGCCACCATATTTTATTGACTGTTCGTTATGCTGTTATATAAAATTATGCTATTATTTGTTAGCCTATGTGTCAAGGTATGACCATACCTTTCTTTTCCATCCGGTTGGGGGGGAGGAAGAGAGAAGATCTCACACGCTCTTCTTCTTGGAGAGCCTCGCCTGTTGTTGGTGTGGAGTGATGTAAAGAGATGGAATCACCAACCTAGTTTGCACAAAACAGGCAAAAGAACATGTCATCGCCTCGAGAGACGACATCAAAGACTAACTAATGCTTACGAAACCAATAAATCGGAGTTTTGTGGATTAAGTTACGGAATGGGAAAGTGTTAGGCACCCATCTCGCCCTTTCGATCTCTCATGGGCTTATATTATAATTTTCCTTAATTTCTCAATGAAATGTGTGTGCGTGTATATATAAGAGGAGATCAAAATTGCTCGTATTGCATCATGGAAAAGATGGAGTGAGGTCCTCCAAAGGAATGTTCCCAAAATGATAATTTAGAATATATGATGTGTGCACTTATCGGGATATTGATCGTTATAGTGAAACGATATATATATTAGATAAGATGTGATGTACGAATGATAAGTATGGTATATATGAATAATGTATGGACAAAGAGGAACATATGAGATTATGACTCGAGTCTCGGGTTTTACCACGAGAAGCCTACGTAGCCTATAATGGCATCAAAGTCCACGTAGTTCGCATGTAGAATAAGGGTGGGGTTTATCCCATAGATTATAATGGTAATATATGAAATGTGTGTATGTAGGAAAGTTATTTTAATATTGAGAAAATGTGGTGAATAATTCCGCTGGAATTTATAGGCGTAACCCCCTTTTTCTTTGTTTTTGATTTTTTTATAGAAAACAAGGTATGTGCAATATAACTAACAAAGGATGATCAAACTAGATTAAAATTTTATATAACTAATGCAAAAATAAAGAATTTAAAGAGAGAGAAGGATATTGGCACCTTTTTTTTTTAGACTTGAGGCTTGAGCCTTGATGATCTCCCTTGAATGTTGGAATGAATGTTGGATGAGAGAGAAGGAGATTTTTCTAAATTTGGTATGAAAATGATAGGGATGAAATATGGAAAGGAATTTTATGTAAGGAAACTTCACTGGTTGCAAGAGAATGTTGCTGAGATCACTAATATTAATGGATTTGAGGTGTGTCTTAAGAGTGAGATCTTGTCCTCCTTATATAGGGTAGAGGGACTGTCGATCGGCATATCCCTATCCCTGCTAATCGGCATGTGACCTTAGACACACTGCCGAGAGGCAGGGAAATGGACCTACCAATTGGCTGTCTCGTCCAGATTTTTTTAGAAAAATAGTCGTAGAATATAATCCATTAATCCAAATAGCGCATGGGGAATACAGTTAGAAAGGTAATTTAGAGACCCTCAAGAGTCCTTTGGGACGCTCCTGGTTTCAAGAGTTGACTTTGGGTCATACGGGGCTCGAAAGCGCTTGTTGGTCCTTTGGACAGGAGATCATCAGACGGTAATGGATCGTAGGTCCAAATTATAAGTCAGAATCATTCATGGGGTGGACCATTGGAAATTTTATGTGAGGTACTTTGATGTTCCAAAGCGTTTTCATTAATTCGGAGAGTTGACTTTGGTCAAAAAGGGCCGAAATTGCCAGGTGTCCTTTTGAAGTAAAATGGGTCATTCGTATGTAGCGTAAGGTTCATTCGTGCATGGGGTGGATCGTAGGAAAGGGTATTCAGTTCCCTTTAAATATTCATTCAGTGTCATTTGATTTGAAGAGTTGATCTTAGTAAAACGAAGCACGGGAGGGTCTGATGGCCTCTAAATCAATTTTCAGGGGAAAACAAATCATTTGTCCAAATAGTTATGCCATTTCGTACATAGGGTGGGCCGTTGGAATGGGGTTTTAGTGCCTTTAGAAGATTCATTGAGCTTTCACTATGACGATGGAGTTGATTGGGGTTAAAATTGAGGGTCGAGAGCGCCTGATGGCCTCCAGATTGGTTTTCGATAGTAAAATGATCCGTTCATCCGACAGTTATGATGATTTGTGTAGAGTAAGAATGGTTGAAAAGGAGATTCTGAGCCCTTCAAAGTTTCATTGCGCTCTCTCTCTGGCGATAGAGTTGATCGAAGTCAAATGGGGCTCGGGAGCGCCCAATGGCCTCTAGATCGATACTCGGAGTATGGCCTAGGGTTTGTAGTGAATGGAATAAGTGTTAATGACCTATGGGAGGACTTGGGCGGTTCTAGAATGTGGTGTCTATAGAGACCCTCAACGGATGAGCTTGGAACGAGTGAAAGCCGTTGAATTAGGCACCACATGATGTTTAGGGAATGAGGTCGATTCTGAGGTCCTAAGCGATAAGGATGACCATTTCAGAGGGTCGAGGTCTATTATAAGGACCTAAGGTGATGTTGGGGATGGATGAGTCACCTGGTCGAGGTCGATTCTAAGGACCTATGTAGAGGCGACCAATTCTGCGAGCGTAAGTTATATCAACCCATTTTGTCGGTCGGAGCCAATTTTGAGGGCTTTAAGTAGAGGCGACCAATTTTGCGGGTCGAAGTCGATTCCGAGGGCTTAAGTAGAGGTGACCAATTCAACAAGTCAAAGAAAATTATGAGGGCTTAAGTGGAGACAACCAATTCTGCTAGTCGAGGTCAATTCTGAGAACCTTAAGTTGAAATGACCGATTATGGGGGTTGAGGTCAATTCCGAGGACCATAAGTAGAGAGCGACCAATTATGTGGCTCGAGGACAATTCTGAGGACCTTAAGTAGGAGCGACCAATTCTGAGGGTCAATGTTAATTCTAAGTACTTAAGTTAGGGATACCAATTTTATGGGTCGAGATCAATTCTGAGGACCTTAAGTGGATATGACCAATTCTAAGGGTCGAGGATAATTTTGAGGGCCTTGAGTGGAGATGACCAATTTTGTGGGTCGAGGTAAATTTTAAGGACCTTAAGATGGAACGACCAATTTTGCGTGTAGAGGTCAATTTTAAGGACCTTAAGTTGAGGCGACCAATTCAGCGGGTCGAGGTCAATTCTGAGGGCCTAAAGTAGGAGTGACCAATTCTTCGAGTCGAGGTCAATTCTGAGGACCTTTAGTCTGTAGCGTGGGGTACAATTCTCCTGGGTTATTTTGGAGACTCCACTGGGGAAAAGATACTAATCTGAGGATTGGATGTAGCCTTGCTGGGGGAGATTTTTTATTTTCGGTGAGGATTTTGGGATTTCAGTGGGGAATGTGTTCCTTGTAGACATTATTGGGGAGATCCGATTGGCTTAAAGTTCCACTGAGGAAGTTGGATTTGAGAATTCCATTGGGGATCTTACAAGTGACCTTTTATCCCTAGGAAACGATCATCCAGCGCGCGAGGGTGATCGAGGGGAACGCGCAGCTGTGTCGGCTGTTGGCACACGAGTTCGGCTACTCCTGGTATCTGGGGGGGAGAGGAATCTAATAGGTGGTGGAGGATGAGGTGATGGTTCCACCTACGATTCCATTGAGATACATGTGGCGAGTGCGGGAGATGCCATAGGAGGCGAGGGTGGCAGCGATGGTTAGTGATCCTTACTCATCGTATATCGACACGACGACGACCTATGATTATCTCGATTTTGTTATGAGCTGGATGATGTTGCCCAGTATATATGATGTTATAAATATTACTTCTCCTCCTATAATTTTTTATAGGGGCATTAGTCAGTCGCTGGGGTCTTCCCAAAGCACGGGTGGCGCGTTATCATCAGCGGCGACAGTAGAGGTTCCCTTTCTTTAGCTGGAACCTCCCTCCTACAATATCATACTTCCTGGAGGGGGTCAATGAGTATACTGCATTGACCTCAGGTGATGGATCGGGGGGGTGTTGGGGATGATGGAGGATGTCCTCCAACCAGAGGTATACCTTTCATTTCTTTAACTTTTGTCTTTCTGATTTATTCTTTCTCTTTAGACTAACATATTTGTCTTTCCTTTTCTTACAGCATGTCAGGGTGTCGGCCACCTGGACGAGGGACGTTCGGGACTGGGTATCTCCCACTACTGTGCATATTCGTGAGTCAATCTCACTGCCTTCCTGGTTATTTCCGTCAGCTTCTTCTGAGGAGGGATCTGGATCCAATAGCAAGGGTTCCTCAGTTCGTCATCGGGGAAAGAGCTTACTCCACGAGGATGGGGGTCTTAGGGGAGAGATAGAGAGTGGGGGGGGCTAAGTACCGTTGTTTTTGTGTTTTTTCTTCAAGATAATGTAATGAAGCAATATATATACGAAATGGAATGGTATTTTATGGATTTATCTTTGCTTAAATGACTTAATCCACTTTTTACTTTGTTATTGAGACCCTAAAAAGGATTAGAATGACTAAAAAATGAAATTTATTTTGAGAAAGGATAAGTAAAAATACAAGAGGAACTGTCCTGACTTCAAAAATAAAAACAATTTTTTTTTTAGTTTTGTATTTTGACAAAGAAGGAAAAAGGGAATTTTCTAAAAATGGGGAGATGCCGATTGGCATATCCCGTGTCCTTCCTATCGGTAGGTCAGTCTAGTTCAATAACCCCAAGGCTTGATTGCACTTTCTTCAGCTACCTTGCCCTTGATGGGGTAGGGTTTCATCCGAATTTTATAGGGCCCTTGTCTTTAGGCAATTTTTTCAAGTATAAAAAGGGGGAAAGTGGAGAGTTTTTCTTCATCCATTCAAATTTCCTTTCTCTTTCTTATTTCTTGTCTTGTGTTTTGTTATTTCTAGCATGGATCATCCCGTAAGTGCTGAATTTGCCTCATACCTTGAGAATTTAGAGGCCATGTGCTCGTACAATGTAGACTACGATGCCTTTAACCTACGTTGGGTTTCTTTGTGGCGCAACCATCCTCTTGACTGGAAAATGCTGATGGAAGCAACACAATTCTGGTACCCCAAGGACCATATTTTTCATTTCAGTTTGGACGAGGTCTGCCCTACCTATGAAGAGTTTTTTCCATGTTGGGGATTAATCCCAGTGTGGCGGCAACCATGCCTGAATTTTCTCGATCCCCTCGGGCGTTATTGGTGGTGTTTCTTCATATTTCTCCCCCGGTGTCTCAGTCTTTAGTTATTGGAGGAATGATTTCTCTCCCGACTGTGATGTACTCTATGCATCTACGGGAAGTTAATGATGCGGGCTATACAGGAGCTATTGCCTTGAGCCTAACTTTAAGGTTAGTGCTTGTGACTAGGGACTTGATGGAGAATCTCCAACTTGCTGCTATCACTGCATGGATGTCGTACCATCACAATCCTGTGGCTCTAATATAGGAAAAGACCCTGAATGGTCTAGACGCTTAGTGGGAAGGTCATTTTGACTTTCTGAGAGGAAGTCTAGTAATGTTGTTTATGTTGCTATCTGAAAGATTCCATTTTGCAGTCCCTCTGAAGCACCCATTGGCCGCTGTGCCAAATTTCTTCACCCTCTATTTCATTAGCTTTGGCCTATCTGTAGAGAACTATGTAAACTGGCTTATGGAACACGGACCTCGCTGTCTGTGTTCGTCGCTGCCCTAGTGGGGGTGAGTTGCAGCCAATTTTGGAATTGGGGGAGTACCAGTATGTGCAGGCGGCTAGTCGAACTTCGACAGACCTCTTTCTACTTTCCCTGACGGCTCTTGCGTCAAGTTGGATTGGAGAAAATGTTTCCTTCTTATACCCTGGATTTCTTTCCTGTTGAGGATCTAACTGATGGCTTGCGCATGCGAGTGGGCTCTTTGGCAGAGTTTGGCATGTTTTTGGGGATTATATGAAGTGGATGTGGAGGAGTGGAGTAGCTAAGATCTTAGCCGAGGAGACCGGGTAGAGATGTTTTGCCATGTTAGATACCATGGAAGGGGCGTAGTGGTCTTACCCAGGTTGGTCAAATCTCATCGTTCCATGGAGCACCTTCGGCATATAATCTAGGCAGAAGAAGTTTGGGGACCTCAAGATGTAGATGATAATGGAATTGAGTCTTTTCGTAGCTGTGGGTAGGATCCTCTGGGAGTTTTATTTGTGAAGCTTTTGTATGGTGTTGTGTTTAGTTATGTGTTTTTTTTTGGTTGTGTAGGAATAATTTGGGAAGGTTGTAGTTTGACTTTGTTTTGTTTTTAGGACAGTAAGGTTGACGAGGGAAGTTGTTTGACTCCCTATGCTGATATTTCATGTAATCGTACTGACATTTCCAAAAATGGAATAAAGAATTAATTTAATAATATTATTGTGACTTTTGATGAGTTTTACATTTGAATTATCTATACCAATCGCTAAGGCATACATAATCCTTTTGTTCATATAAATGATAAAATGAACTGTCATTCTTAGAGGTAAGAAAATTATTGAATTTTGTGAAAAAGAAAGGGACCGTGCCCATGTAAAGCGTATGAGATGACTGCGTACCTCTGGGGGTTTTGAAAATTTTTTGAGTTTCATTTTTGGAAGTAAAAAGGATTTTTAGACTATTAGGCCCCACGTATTTCTGAGTAGAGGGAAATGAACATTTTTTTAGAATAAAAGGGGGATGAGAGGAGCCATAGCGCGCTGAAATTTCGAATTAGGGGTAATTTTTTTAAATGTTCCAAGTTAACTGGACGGTCCATCTTTTCTCCGGCAAGGTCGGTGAGCATAGCGACACCACCAGACATGATCTTCTTTATAATGTAGGGGCCGCTTTAGTTTGTCTTAAATTTCCCTCCGAGGTCCCAAACGGATTTCTATGATTTCTTTAAGGGTTAAGCCCCCTTCTAGAACATTGTGATCTTTGATTATCCTATTGAATGATCACGCTATTCGACGATGGTATCCTTGTATATTATATATCTCTTATAACCTCCTTTCATCTAAGAGCGAGAATTCGTCTTATCGACTCTGATGCCAGGCATTTTTGCTGACTTTGATTTCAAGCATGACGTATAATGAAGGTATTTCTAGCTCGAAGGGTAGGACTGATTCCATGTTATATACCAAAGAGTAAGGGGTAGCCCCGGTAGATGCTCAAACTGAAGTGCGACAGCCCCAGAGGGTGTAATGGATTTGATCGGACCATTCTCGATAACTTTCGGTCATTTTACTAATGATTGCTTTGAGGTTCTTATTGGCAGCTTCATCTGCACCGTTAGTTTATGATCTGTAAAGAGAAGATTTGTGCTTCTTAATCCTTATACTCGTCGACCAATTCTATGACTTCTGCCTCAAAATGTATCCCATTATCTGATACTAGCTCATGTGGGATTCTTTTGGATGAACTTGGCTACCTTTTTGACATTCATAACTGCATATGACTTGACTTCGACCCATTTGGTTAAGTAATCAATGGAAAGTAGGATAAACTCGTTCCCATTGGAGGCCTTGGGTGTAACTTTCCCTATGATATTGATGCTCCATGTGGAAAATGCCCATGGAGAGGTCATAGTTGATAATTCTTATGGAGACAAGTGTTGGAGGTTAGAAAACTATTGGCATTAAAGACATCTCTGAACATAGGCGGTGCAATCCTGAACCATGGTGGTCCAATAGTAACCCTATTGGACAATCTTCTTAGAGAGCGTATAGCCATTCATGTGGGGTTCGCATTCCCCAATTTATATTTTTTGCATCATTTCTTCAATGCCATCCCCCCGGTGATATAGTGTAACTGGGTTCCATCGAAGTTTCATTTGAATAATTCTTTATCACGGATAATGTATTGGGCAACCAGTTTACGAAGGGTTCAATCTTTCTTATTGGTATCTTGTGGGTATCTACCGCGCTTAAGGAGGCGCCAAATATCAAAATACCAACATTCGGCTATATTGTATTCTTTATTTTTGATGACTTTAATGTGGTAGCAGTGGGTCGGCTTGGCTGGTCCTTGTTCGAGGCAAGTAATGGAAGGTGATATCTCAAAACTAGGAGGCCATCTCTTCTACATGGGTGTCGAAGGGTAAAATATTTTCATCTTTGACTTTCCATCTTCTAAGGACTTGTCCAATGATGAGGACAGACCCACCGTAGATGTCTAGGCATTGGATACCTTTATTGAAAGCGACTTTCAAGCCTACAGGGCATGCCTCGTCCTTGATTATGTTGTTGGTGCAGGGAAAATCTAGTTTGACGGAAATGGGGGTGTGAGAGTTAAGGGAAATTAGGTGTATCCCAATGGAATGAACTGTTTTGTTGGTGGCACTGTCAAAGAACATTTTCCATTGGAGATCTTCTTGAGAGGTGCAAAGGATATCTTCATTTGGGAACCAAGAGATCCAAACCTCGACTTCTTCTATGGGGTAGTCGGAGATTGATCTCCCTTTCATGGATTTCTGCATGATATACACAATATCAAATTTGGCTAACAGCATCAACCATCGGGCCATTCGACTAGATAGGGCTGGTTTCTTAAGCACATACTTAATAGGGTCCATTCGGGACACAAGTTTGATAGAAAAATCGAGCATGTAGTGATGTAATTTCTGAGTGACCCAGACAAGGGCGACACATGCTTTCTCAAAAAAAGTGTAGTTCACTTCGTACCCAGCCAACTTGTGACTGGCATAGTAAATGGCCCTTTCTTTATAGGATTCTTCAAGGTATTGGGCTAGCAAAGCCTCAGTTGCGATGTCTGTTACAGTCAAGTATAGGAGTAAAGGGAGACTAGGTTGCGGTGGCATGAGTACCGGAGATTGGGTTAAATATTGCTTGATTCGATCAGAGGCTTCCTAACAATCTTCATTCTAGAATTTGGTAGAATATTTTCGGAGGCATTTGAAGATGGGTTCACAAATAGAAGTCAACTAGCCGATGAACCGACTGATATACTATAATTTTCCCAAGAATCCCCGGACTTCCTTATCAATTTGTGATGGTGGCATTTCAAGTATGGCTTTCGGTTTGGTAGGGCCTTCTTCGATTCCCTTCTCGCTAACCATTAATCCTAAAATCTTTCCTTTGGTGATGCCGAAGATACGTTTATGTGGGTTAAGTCGTATCTAGTATCACCACAGTTATTCGAAGAATTTTCAGAGAGCGGGAACATGACCTTCCCGAGTCTCGAATTTAATGATCATATCATCCACATAGACCTCAAATCCTCTGTATATCAAATCATGCAATATGGTTATGGCATCCCTTTGGTAGGTATCCCCTGCATTTTTTAGACCAAATGGCATAACAGTGTACAAAAGGTTCCCTAGGGGGTGATGAATGTGGTTTTCTCTTGATGATCGGGGTGCATCTTGATCTGATTATATCCAATAAACTCATAGATGAATGACTTGAGCATGACTAGTTGTGTTGTCGATGATCATCTCGATATGGGGCAGCGGGTAATCATCTTTTGGAGAGGTTTTTTTCAGTTCTCCATAGTCAACGGACATGTATACTTTTCCCCCTGATTTTATCACACGTACAATATTGGCTAGCCATGTGGGATATTTAATTACCCTGATGAAGCCTACATTTAACTGTTTGAGGACCTCTTCCTTAACCTTAAGTAACCATTCGATGCAGAATTTTTGGAATTTTTGCTTGACTGGTTTGCATTTTGGGAGAGTTGGAATCTTATCCTGAGCGATCTCTGTATCGATGTCGGACAGGTCATCATAAGACCATGCGCAGATGTCCATGAATTCCTTCAGTAGTTCTTCGAGTTGCACATGCTTATGCTGGTCAAGGGTGGGCCATATCCAAATCTTGTGCAGTTATAAACTATAACCGAGATTAATAATAACATGTTTATCTTCATTAATTTGAATGTGGTTATGTCGTTTTTTATTAACCTTATTAAGATCTGTTTGTTCATTTGAAAAATCATCATCATCGAGAGTTTGATTAGAATTAGGATAATTAATATAAGGCACAACAAGATACTCAAAATCCTCGTTTATTTCATTTTCAGGAAAGACAATATTGAGAACCTCATCAAAGGAGGTATCGATTACATTGTGATCAGAACAAGGAAGAACAAAAAAAGAGGAAGAAATGGGATAAACATCTGAGTTGGATTGCATTTCAGCAGGTGAAATTGGTACAACATTCTGGTTGAGGATAGGTTCATCAACAACTTTGATCAGGATGGATGGGTCTGATGATGCAATGTATGAATAGATCATGCAGAGTGTTAGCCCTAGTGTCTACAAATCGAAGGAGTCCTTGGAGTAACTTTCCTCAAAAACCTCAATAATAACTACAGTCTTCTAAATGAGTGGCTGCATACAGTGCTGGAAACTTTCGGCCAATGAGAAGTTGTCTTGGAAAAAAATCTCCATTCCTGGCTTCATATCCTTATCCATATAATCATACCATGGATCGGGAATGCCATAAAAGAATAAGTTTTCGCCTTCTATGATGAATCTTCCGTTCAAGGAATTTTCTAAGATAGTCTTGGAACTTTCTAACCATCGCTTCAATCGGGGTTAGCGGAGCATTTTGACTTCTTCTGTTGATGGTTGATAGCCCCGACCACATGGAGGAAAGGTCTTCTTCATCACTATGGGTTCTAATATTTCTTGTTGTTTTCGTCGTCCCTACCCCTATCCGGGCATAAAGTGCATATTCTTAAACATCTGTATCACATTGACATTGTCGTGAGTACTGCGCTCTGGACAGACTCTATCTATGAAATCATCCCCAGTTAGGAGCGGAAGCGATTCGATTCAGAGGATAGATAAAAGCATATCATTCGCCCCATATTTTATCTCTAGTACCAGGTTACTGGTTCTTACATTATCGATGTTATAATCATCACCCAAGATGGTGATGACCTGCCAGTGGTGAATAATTTCAGTTTCTGATGGAGAGATGAAGATACCCCCTTGATATTGTAAAGCTAGGTATATCGATGGCTTAGAATTTAGGAACGAGATTGTAGGGCTAACCCCTATTACAAGCTTTATGGATCCTATTACTTCGCGATGAGTAATGTCATAACCACGCACCGCGACGGAAGTTGGAGCAAGGTCATTTATTTTCATACCCAAATAGTTGAGGGTTCTTAATGGGAAAACATTAAGTGTTGATCCATTTTCGTAAGTAGAAGCGGGACAGTCTTTCCCATGACCTCGACAGAGATATTGAGAGCATAGTTGTGATTTGGACCAAACTTAGGGATTTTTTTCTCCAAGAATGAGAGCATTCTAGTCAAGGTTAGAGACCCAACCAAGTTCACGACTTCTTCTCACATGGTAGAAGGATGGACCGTGGGCCCGATAAGAAATTTTATCAACACATTTAGGTGGAGCTGGGAAGACATGAAGAGTCCCCCAAGATGATGTTGGACTAAGTTTTCTTAAGTTGATAAAGGATCTTACTCTCCTCGATGGTAATTTTTGGCATAGGTAGTTCTTAGACGATTCCCTTTCCTTTATTGGTTATTATTGATTGAGGGTTCGAACCCTGGTAGTTTCATCCAGATGTGATCACATGGTTCACAGAGGAAAGGAAGAAAAAAAAACCATTTCTTCATCCACTTTTGTTGATTTCTCCTAGAAGGTCTTTAAAAGATATCATCCCTCAAACACTGACTTTTTCTTGGCTTGATTCTTCATCCGAGCTATCAAACGCGTCCCCCCATTCGGTGGCAACAATGTCGTATTTCCACAAGAAGTCAATGCGTTCCACAACCTCTACCACTTCTTTATATAGATCCTTCCACTCAACGAGCAAATGTATAAATGAAGGGATAAATCGCCTTTGTAGCTTTAAAGCATTGAGTATCTCGAACATACTACAAATCTCAGTGGTCTATCGGAATAGGTCTATTATGATCTGTACAACATCGTCTAAATTTTCTTCATCATGGGTACAACCAAATTGTTTGACTCTCGAGCCCACTTTTGAGTTTTCATTAACATGATGCTGAACTTTTGAGAGTCAATGGTCATCTCTGAGGGGCAATTTCTGCCCGAACTCTAGAAGTTGGTTTAGTATTGTTGGCAATTCCATGCCTTTCCCTTCGAAATGAGTATGAATGGCCATGCATGCTCTTGTAAGAAGTGACAAGTCCTGATCGACAAAATTGTTAGGGTTTAAAAGAAAATATGGGTAAACCTTCACGGGTTTCGGTGAGTATATGGGTATGATAGGCAATTTACTAGGTACAATTTGGGTAGATGGGTCAAATTTTGGATCATTTTAGATAAAGATGACATTGGTATGGTTTGGAAGTGGATTGCGGGTAGGGATGGGTTTTGGATTGGCTGGTGGGGATATGGTACCCCGATCAATTAAACTTTGGATAATATTGGTAGATATAAACACTGATCGGGACTATGGCCGATAGTTTGGTGAAAATCACAATGGGCGTCAAGTTTGAAATTTTTGGGGAGTAGATTTGGTAATGGATGAGGGTCCAATGACTTGATAAAATTTCAGCTTAATAGGGCTTGGTAAAATTTAGAGAGAGGATCATTAAGCTCGGTGTATTCTTTTTTGACTGGGTTAGGATGGCTTTTTGGTGCCCATGAAGTGGCACGCTGAGAGATATTATTGATGGTTGAAATTACGGTACTAGAAATCTTCTCATACTTTCTGGGAATGAACGGTCCAGATACCTTCCTTGGCTCAGCTTCTGTCTTAGCAAGACTTTCTTTTATCTCCACCCCTGCTTCTCGGAGGGCTCAGAAATGTGGGTAATATTATCCTCCCATCATTGCTCGGAGGTGGGGTAAGAAGTTTTTCTTCATAATACTGACTTTCTCCTCTTCGAAAGGCAGGTTGGTAATGGTGGTCACTTCCTCTCTCCATATTGCTATGAAATTACTGACAGTTTCCCCGGGATTATATTTGAGAAATTCCAAATCGCGGTGTACAACCTCTAATTTCTCATTGTATTTATACTGCGACATAAATTCACGGGCAACATCCTCCCAACTGTAAATTTTGGACTCCTCGAGGGATAGAAACCAACCAAGTGCGCTGTTTTTCAGAGTCTGCTGGAACATTTGGGACATTATTTCCTCAAGATTCCTAGGGTAGTCATGGCTCAAAGATAAATTCGAAGATGAATAATTTGGGTCCTTCTACCCCCAAACTTCTCAATGTTGGGCATCTTGAACTTTTTCTGACAACCTTTCTTTAAGGTAAGGAGACATATAGGTGTAATCCATGTAGTTCCTAGAGATTCAAACGTGATCAAACTTCTTGGTCAATAACTTTTGACCTTATTCAACTCTTCTTCCTTCTAATCAATGGGACTAGCAGGTGAGCCCCTGGCTGAGCAAGATTTGGTATAGGGAGCTAAGCTGGCGATGGCCCATTGGCAGGAGGGACACGTGAAGCATGGTGATAATATTTCGAGACCCAAATAGGCTCAGGTGTGGGCAGACCTATATCACGGCGAAATAAGACTTCGGTCTCCTCGAGAATTAGGATTCGATTTCGCTGCATCTCGTGAACCTCGATTTGAACGTTGTCAATCTTGGCGGTGAGCTTCACTAGGACCGTCATCAAATCAGGTTGTACATTCGGTACCTGGTTTGCATTCTCCATGGAGGGTTAATAAAGGCGGATTTTCTACTCGGAGGAAGTAGCGGGAGAATTGAAGGAGCCTTGGGGCGGTTCGACGGAAGACCGAAGCCAATAGGGAGCCAGACCAAGGGTCAAGTATGCGATCGACCTGATAGGGAAAAAGATTTGAATTTGTTTTTGAAAGAGAGAAGTAAGGATTAATTTTATTTATAAAGGAGGAGAATGTTTTCGACATTTTGACAAAAGGGAAAAAAATATTTTTGGGTATTTTTGATAACATGAAGGTAAATATTTTGGGGTATTTTTGACAAAAGGAGGAAAAATGTTTTGACACTTTTGATGAAAAGAAGAAAATTATTTTTGGTATTTTATAAAAGAAGAGAAAAATATTTTTTTCACGCCTTAAGTAATGAAGGAGAAAAAAGATGAGAGAAGGGTCTCAACATGATTATTATTTACGTTTATCTTTTCACTTGTATTAGGTCTACCTAAATGCAAAAAGAAATATCGGACGAGACCCGAGCCTCGGGAAATTGGGTTTGAAAAATATGTAAAACATGGTTTGTCTTGTTGCCAGGCTCATGGGTAAGGTTTCATTTTGAAAAATACAAAATCGTGCAAAAATTTAGGTAGCACACCGATCCATCATTTCAACCGAGTTTTGGGTAGTAACTGGCAAACTATATAAGAGTGCCTAGGTTTGACCTCTACATGAGGGTATGAATTTGTTGGGTTAATTGGACGGGTTCCCCCTTTTGGCGTGAGTTCCATGATATAAGTATTGCTTTTGAGGTCAATTGGTACGTGTGAACAAGCCATTTGATATACCTAAGTGTTCATGAATTTGCTCACTATATACCTCATTGGGACAGTACGTGTGAGAGAGAATTCGATATACTCAACATATGTGAATGAGTTCCCTACTATATACCTCCCATCCTGAATTCGATCAAGCGGTATAATGCGGGGGAACCGTTCAATATACGTCGAAGGTAGTTGGCCAATGGAAGGTGAGAGTCATATTGCTTAGGCTAATTGCAACCTGTTGAACAAGCGTCCATCACAAAGTGACCCCCCAGTTACCGGATAATCATTTAATCAATAGCCATGATCTTGGTGATGTAGTGTGCAAAAAATGCATGATTCTTGATTAGTATATTACGGAGAGAGTATTTTATTTGTCATGATGAGCACTATACTAATAAGGAAAAATAAACAAGTAAGTAAATCTAGCATGGAGATTGTACTAAGCATGGACACATGAGGGTGTGTGATGTGTGATTATCTACAAGTGAGTGTGTGGTGAACCTAAGCATGGATATTCTACAAGTGGCATGTGATAGATGTGATAAGTGGAGGTGTGTACTAGTGGCGCCTAACCATGGATATTCTAAGTAGTGTGTGTAATATGTGGATATTAGCTATCCTAGGCGTAAGTAGTGTGAAGTGTACATGAAGAATATCTACAAGTGTACGAGTGAAGAGTGATATAAGAATGAGGTAGATACATAAAAAAAAAACAATTGAACAGGTAGGTGCATATGCACAGAAACAGAAAATGATAAAACCCATGCAAATAGAGTCTAGCCCTGTACGTCTATCCCTAGTGGAGTCACCACTGTGGCCACCCCTTTTTTTCCTTCCCAGGGAAGGAGGAAGAATGAAGGTCTCGTGACCTCTTCCTCTAGGAGAGCTTCGGTCGTCGTCGGTGTGGGGGTGATGTAAAGAGATGGAATCGCCAACCTATTTTGTACAAAATAGTCAAAAGAACATGGCGCCGCCTCGAGAGATTGCATCAAAAACTAACTAATGCTTACGAAACCAATAGATTAGAGGTTCGGGTGCTATGTTACGGAATGGGAAAGTATTAGGCACGCATTTCGCCCTTTCGATCTTCATGGGTTTGTGTTATTATTGTCCCTAATTTCTCCGTGAAATGTGTGTGCGTGTATATATAAGTGGAGATCGGAATGGCTCGTCTCGCATCATGGAAAAGATGGAGTGAGGTCATCCATATTAATGTTCCCAAAATAATAATTTAGAAAATATGATGTGTGTGCTTATCGGGATATTGATCGTTATAGTGAAACGATAATATATATTAGATAAGATGCGATGTATGAATGATAAGTATTATATATATAAATAATGTATGGACAATGATGAAAATATGATATTAGGACTCGAGTATCAGGTTCTACCCCGAGACGCTTATGTCGCCTATAAAGGCATCAAATTCAACGTAGTTCGCATGTGACATAAGGGTGGGGTTCATCCATTAGATTGTAATGGGAATTTATGATATGTGTGTGTGTCTTGGAAAGTTATTTTAGTTTTGCAAAAATGTGGTGAATAATCATGTTGGAATTTATAGGCGTAACCCTCTTTTTCTTTGTTTTTGTTTTTTTTTTATAGAAAATAAGGTATGTACAATATAAATAATAAAGGATGAGGTGTTAATGCGTATGAACTAAAGTAAAAACTAGATTAAGAATTTATGTAACTAATGCGAAAATAAAGAATTTAAAGAGAGAGAAGGATATTTGGACCTTTTTCGGAGAATTGAGGCTTGACCTTGATCCTTGATGAGCTTCCTTGAATGTTGGGATGAATGTTGGATGAGAGAGAAGGAGATTTTCCTAAATTGGGTATGAAAATGATGGGGATGAAATATGGAAAGTAATTTCACATAAGGAAACTTCGCTGGTTGCAAGAGAATGTTATTGAGATCACTGATATTGATGGATTTAAGGTGTGTCTTGAGAGTGAGCTCATGCCCTCCTTATATAGAACAGGGGGAATGATGATCGACATAGCCCTAGCCCTACCAATTGGCATGTGAACCAAGACACACTACCGATAGGCAAGGAAATGGACTTGCCAATTGGCAATCTCATACATATTTTTTTCAAAAAACATTCGTAAAATGCAATCCATCAATACAAATTGCACACGGGGAAAACCATTAGAAAGGTAATTTAGATATCTTTGAGAGTCCTTTGGGACGCTCACTGGTTTTGACTTTGGGTCAAGCGAGGCACGAAAGCGCTCGTCAGTCCATTGAACAAGAGATCTTCGGACGGTAATGGATCCTTCGTCCAAACTGAAAGTCAGAATCGCGCACGTAGTGGACCGTTAGAAAGGTTATGTGAGGTGATTCGTCGTTCCAAAAAGCTTTGCTCAATTCAGAGAGTTGACTTTGGTCAACCGGGGTCCGAAATCGCCCGTGACCTTTCAAAGTAAAATGGGTCGTTCGTCCGTACCATAAGGTTGATTTGCGCACGTGGAGGATCGTTAGAAAGGGTATTCAGTGACCTTCACAGATTTATTCAGTCTCGTTCAAGCTGAAGAGTTGACCTTGATCAAACAGAGCTCGGGAGCGCCCGGTGGCCTCTGGATCAGTTTGTGGGGGAAAACGGTTTATTCTCCAAAAAGTTATGCCATTTTGCAGACGAGGCAAAACTTTGGAAAGGGTTTCAGTGATCTTTGAATATTCATTGAGCTTTCACTCTGACGATGGAGTTGATTGGGGTCAAATCGGGGCTCGAGAGCGCCCGATGGCCTCTAGATTGGTTTTCGGTAGTAAAAAGGTTCGTTCGTTCGGACCATTATGACGATTTGTCCATGGAGCATACCATTGGAAAGGGAATTCAGATTCCCTTTATACGTTCATTGAGCTTTCGTTATGACGATAGAGTTGATCGGAGTCAAACGGGGCTCGGGAGAGCCCAATGGCCGCTAGATTGGTACTCGGGGTATGACCTAGGGCTTATAGTGAATGGAGGAGGTGCTAGGGACCTATGGGAGGACTTGGGGGGTCCTAGAATGTGGTGTCTACACTAGGGATTTTAACTAGGCGTAGTGTACAAATAGTTATTATAACTAGACTAACTTGGGTTATTTGGTTATAGCATTTTTCGTTGTGTGATACGCAAGTTCGTTATGCATTGATGTATTATAATAATAATGATATAATGAATTTTGAGGCAGAAATTAATGCTCTGGGGTGAAATAATATAATATTCCTTATATTTTGAGAAATTAATTAAAAATTATTTATTGGTTAAATAATATATATGTGGTTTGAATTCGAAAAAAATAAATTATATTAATGAACAATTGGTACTTGTTAATTATTTAGCTTATGGGTGAATGTTAGACTTATGTTTGAAATTTATGTTTGGTGTTGAGTCAAACTCAAGATGAGTTTAGAGTGCCCAGATAGTGTAGAAAATATATGAAATTGAGCATGGAAATAAGATGAGACATTGGGCTAAGTTTAGAGTAAATTAGACTATATTTTGGAACCTTTTAGGTGGTTTCAGAATGGGCCAAGGGAGACTTAACTTTTATAACCTGAATCAAACCTCATTATCGAACCCTAACATTGGGATATCGATTCATGGAAGATCTAGGATAAGAATATGCTTCAAGCTTTGGATCCTTGGGGATTTCTAGATTACGAAGATACCATTACATACCAATGATGCATGAAATTATGTATGCTTTTCTAAAAAATCTAGGGAACACTAATGCACATGTGTTCTGGGTTGCCTATATCTGAATCACCAGTTTTAATTAGTTTCAACATTATTGGTAAGGCACCCTACAAGGCTTTGTGCGACCAACCTTATTATTATCCGAGGTGTTGGTAAAAGAGGGGGGCAATATGTTGAACATGATGGATTATTCTTGGGACACTTCAAAGAAGGTGGCGCTCATCATAGATCATACAAGGACTTCCAAGAGTAAATAGAAGAGATATCTAGACATGACGAGGCACATAATGGAATTCCAGGTGGGGGACTAGATGCTTCTGATGGTCTCTTCGATGAAGGGAGTTAGAAGGTTAAGCTCCAATAGGAAGTTGGTTCCCCAATACATAGGTCCTTTCACGATCTTAGATAGGGTGGGGTCAATGGCATACTCTTTGTCCTTACCCGACCACCTTCAGCGTGTGAGCGATACTTTCTATGTGTCTATGTTGAGGAAGTTCTCGAGGGATTAGTTGGCATATCAACATGAATATCTTGATGGGTTTGAGATACAACTAGATGGGAGTTACATGAAAGACCATAATGTATCCTAAGTTGAAGAGATCATATCTTGAGCTCGAGGTCATTCCTTTGGTTCGTATCCAATGGGGATATTATAGCAAGGAAGAGTTTACTTTGGAACGTAAGGACGATGTGTGAGAAATATTTACAAAGATCTCCGATTCAGGTATATAAAAATTAAATTTTGAGGAGGAAATTTCTCGTTTAAGGGGGGGAATGTAGCACCCCGTATTTTATGGAATTTATTGCATCTTAGTTGATATTCATTTGCATGACATTTAGATATTACTTGGACATTCAGTATGTCATTTGGTAGATTTACAAGCTTTATATGTAGTATTACATAATTTAATTATGCATTGCTTGGTTATATTTCATTATGGCAACTGAATAATTCATATTAATTTATTAAGATAAATATTTAAGTGACTTAGTATTATGGGTGGTTATGGAACGGTCATGGAGCGAAGTGTCGGGGGTTTCTTTATTTCAACTATTTCCTCGGCATTGGATCTCACCGATTATGAAATAGGTTTCTATAATATCGAGTCATAATTAATTAATAATTTAGAAGAGATATGTATTGACATATTAATAAATCTAATTGAATAATTAACTCATGGAATATGTTAAGTTTTAATGTTTAGAAAGCCCAAATTTTGTTAAAAGCAGTGGGAAAATGGTGAGTTGGATTATTACATTTGTTGGGCAATAATTGGGACTATTTTGGGCTTCTTTTAGGCCTTTTATGTTTAGGAAAATATAGGGACTAGCCTAATTACGAATTTCACTCATGATACACGATAATTAAACAAACCTAAAACTCATAATACTCTTGTGATTTGGAGGTTTGTAGGGTGATTTCTACAATCAGCTTAAGGAAAGTTTATTATATGTAAAAATACCAATGGATTTCTATTATAGTAAAAATCATGTATTGAAATCTATAGGCAAGATCATATAATCTGATTTAACTAATAAGTAAACTTAATTTCGTAAATATTTTTTATTAAATTAAGAACCCTAGTTAATTAGTTGATGAACTCATGAAATTGGTTGATTGAATGGACTAATTGATGTATGAAACCTTGTAATATTTTATTGAAAACATTGGATCTAAATTATTCATGTTCTAATCATTAAAATCCCTAAGTCAATTTCATTAAAAAATTGAAATCGTAGGTTAATTGAACCCATTCATATGAAGAAGATAAGTTAGGGTTCGTTTAATAATTTTTAAAATCGAACCTTTAATTGTGTTAGAATACCTTAAAATCTCCTTGAAACTTGTCATAAACATCAATATGTATCATATATGGATGGACTAAGGGTTGTTGTTTATAATTAAAGGTTCCACGTTGGTTTGGAATGGGTTTCATAGGCCATGGATAAAGCTTGGATGAACTTGGAGTTACAACCCATTCGGATCGATCTGTCCAAGCTCGAATTTATCTCGTTTAGCAACCTCGTCCTAGTTTGTGTATTTTAGGTACTTTAAGTTAGGTCATGAATTATTCTGATCTCAAGGGCTTTAATATCGATTAATATTAATATATTAACGGTAGGTTTGGAGGATGATACCTATTTTAGAAACCTCGGGTTCGAGTTAAAGTTATAAAACTGGATAATGTTAAATAATAGCATAAATCATGAAGTAAACAAGATTATGTTTATAACTTTGGGTATGGTTTGTTAATGATTTATTTGGATTCTATGAACATACTTGGGAGATATGTGTTTTTGGTAGCTTACTAGTAGGGATTTAATGGGTCGCGTGTGATGTGACTGTGTGTGGTATCTTAGTGAGCACATGAGTTTTATCTAGGTCTTATTACCCTAATCATACGTTTTGACGAACCCATCTACCGAGTTTCGACAATGGGGATATATTCTCTCGTATAACCTTAGGGATGGGGACATATATTTTGTAATGACTCCACTTTTATATGCTCATATGTATATAGTTTGTTTTTACACTCTTGTGTTACTTATTATCTTATAAATGTTGTATTATTAGATATGTGGTATTATTGGTTATCAATATAACAAACCCCATTTTTAATTACGAAGAATCAACTGTAAATTGGATCAAATCGAAGTCTTAGGACATATCTTAAGGCAAATAATAAGTTTTGGGGTACAAAATATAATTTTATGAAACTTTAAGGACTAAAATAAAAATATAAAATGGGCAATTTTGTAAATAAAATATTTTCAAGGAACTCTAAGAAATATTCAAAATATATAGTGTGAAATTACAAAAATACCCTTCATGTGTTAAATGACCCTTATACCCCTATCACCTTTCCACCACGTGCTGGTCACCTCCACCATACACGTGTCGTCATTAGAGGAGAATCCAAAACACGTGTCGTCGTTAGAGGATAAGCTAAAACACGTGTCGCAGTCTAGTGAAATAAGACTGCAAGATACCTCCGTTACGCGACACGTCAACGCTGACTCCCATTGTAAAAGCTTGGTCATCATGGACACGTGTCAATGCCGTGATATCTTTGGAAAACTATAAATAGGGCCTTTGGGGATCATTTGAAACTCACACCAATTCCTTGAGAATTATAGAAAGAAATAGTGAGAGAAAGTGTGAGAAAGTTTTAGAAGAAGTTCTTAGGGATATTAATCTTAAGGTAATCTTAATGTTATAATGCATCTTTATAGTTTTAATTTATTGTTTTATAGCTTTACTTAGTAGTTATGTTGGTAAAATACAATAAAGAATTCACTAATCAAAACTTAAAATTTAGAACAAATCCAAGTTGATTTTATAAACTTGTTTGAAATTATACGCTTTTAAAAAAATGATTCTTTTTAAAGAAATTGCTCGTTATTATAGAATCCCATTTAAGTGATTCCAAAGTCAGGCCCGGTGAAATTCTGTCTAGACGAGATGGTATTTAAGTGGTGCCCCTGTGACCCTCCATCTCTACTGGGAATGAATCCGGAAATGTTCTGTCTAGAGGAGATGGTATTTAAGCGGTGCCCCTGTGACCCTCCATCTCTAATGGGAACCGACTGATTAGGAAAAACTATGATTTGAATCCTTTAATTACAATCAATACGTTTTAAAAGTTAAGAAAATCGTTTTTTAGTAATCCTTTGAAACAAGTTACTATTAAAATACAATATGTAGACTGGACCTTGTTTAGAACGTATACTTAAACCTTTATCGTATTTGTTAGATTAACGTGCGATCGAAGACTCATTATCTATAATTTCGACCTCTATTTTAGGTGAGTACTCTATGAAATTTCTTGCGCATTTTGATTATATTAAATTATACAAACTATGTATATTTTGTGAAATGCTTTTATTCTCAAAATGCATCTGATACCGATGATTCCATCGTTTGTTATATGTTTATATCTCTCCATATAAACGTCTGATTTGAATTCTGAAATTATTGATTTGGCCTATGGAAACTCTCTTACTATATTGGCCTTGACTACCGGATGAAAATATTTGGGTGGTACCTTCCCAGCTGGTTTATTGCTGGTGTGCCCTAAACAAGGCGTTGTTCCAGAAATCATGATTATTTGTCTGTGATGTTACTGGGTGGAAACATTTGGTAACACTATCTGTCTGGGTATTAGAGTGTACATGGCCACTAAAACTGAATAATTGACACATGCTCAATTTTTTTATCTGTTCTGTTCTGAACTGTTTATTCTGAATATATATATTGTCATTTACTTTATATATATTACTTGAAATTCTTATCTCTATGTATATACCTTCTGTTCTAAATTGAATAGGTATCTATTTTCTGAAAACCTTGGAATATTTGGAGATTGAATCTCATTCGGCTTTTAGCTGACATTGTATAAATAACCATTTTTCAGGAAATAATTAAGTTCTTGGATGGAACGAAAAAGGACTATGTTGAAGATTTAGCTTTTAAAGCTCTTTTTGTTACCTTAAGTAGAAGTTTGTTTAATTAGATAGAGCATGTTTAGCTCTTTGTGTCAAGTTGTAACTCGTTGATATTTTAATACAAATGAAGTTCCCTTTAGAAAGCTCTGATGATGTAATTCCTTCACTTTCAGTATTTTACGATTCACAACCATGTGATTATACTTCCACTACAGATATTTTAAAAACAAAAATTTTTAGGCCAGAATATTGGATGCCTTGGTGGCATGTCAAGACACCCGTTCCCTACTATTTTCGAGTCGGGGTCGTGACATATTTGGTGTGATGTCATAGTGATTTTCTTCTTGTTATTGTTATTTTGAGGCTATAGGGTTGGGACATCTTATATCTATAATTAGTAGTGGAAAGAGTTAACTCCGAAGGCATAGGGGTATGCCTTAGCACTTCGGATTTGTGCAACATATGGACCTAGATGATTGGATATGAGTTGGGAATACTCACATGGATTTTGGATCGTATGACTTTCCACAAGCTCACATCGTGTTAATTATACTAGATATGTATATATGGAATTATAACTCGAGATTGTTAAAGTAAAGAATACTTAATTAAAATATGATATTATTGAATATGGATACTGTGGGGGAAGAATTATGATACACGAGCCTCCAAGTTCTTGTGCTCCAAGTTAATGAAGAATCCAAGCCACAGAAGACTTCCACGTATCTATCACTTGGAAGTATTCAAACTGATAAGGGATAGGTCCAAACTTTCAGGGAACGCTATTAACAAAGCTTAGGACTCTCCTAAGATTCTCTATAAATGTAAACTCTCCCCTTATTGATTGGGGCATGTCATATTGTATTATTGAGTAGTACTACAACTTTGCCGACGACCTGAGTTAATAAAAGAACAAACCCCAAACCCCGTGGACATAGGTACGTTTCCAAACCATGTATATCTTGCGTTGTGTGTTTTTGATCTTTTTCTTTGAACATTTCTCTTAATTTATCTTGTCCTCGTTGAATACAAACATCGTGGGAAATTACCACCTACAATTAGCACCATCGGTAGGAAGTGATCTGAGTTCTTTGCAACTAAATGCATTATTGGGATGTATCATTCACCCAACTAATATCATATGAATGTAAATGACCAGGAGGATCATTAACAACTCAATTATGGAGACCTAGAGGGTTATCCCCTTGGCCATAGCAATCACAATGACTAGGTGGGTCACCAACTAACCCCTCCCTCTTAGAGGATTAGATCGGAGATTGATGAGTATTACCAACCCTCTAATGCTCGTTACCATCCTCAAGAGGATAGAATGATGAACACTGATAATATTAAACAATCTAACTATATCTCAAGGCTCATTGACAACTATAAGAAGTGCCTCCAAGATGAAAGGTCTATTAACAGGCTCCAACGGGAGCAGAAAGCTGACCTCTAGTGGGGCCTAGAGAAGCTAGAAAATGAAGCCCAGAGAGAAAAACACAAGTGTGGTTGTCTCTCACGAACTCGTAGCCCTCAGGTAAGAAAATCTCGCAGCCTAGGAAGGATTACTTAGGTACAAAAGAAATGTTCTTTCAGATAAAGATCTCCAAGAAAATACCATGCCCCAATTATAAATGAGGAGACCAAGATACTTGTGAATTTATCATAAGGGAGGTATATAGACACCCAACCTATCAAGGGGATCGTACTACCAAGAGCTCACCAGAAGAGTACTCATATACCATAATCACCTTTTATCTGATATATAAAATAGTTTAAGCCTCCTAAGAAGTTTATTCACACCAAGATTCAAGATCTATGACGGGAAGACTGATCCCATAGATCACTTCAAGCAATAATGTCAGGCGATGATGCTGTGGAATACTTATGAAGGATTAATGTGTTGAATATTCCCCTACTGTCTTGGAGACACTTCCCATACGTGGTTTAAAAATCTTCCCTATTGATCGATAGCCTCCTTCATGCAACTGACCGAGTCCTTCATGACCAAATTCATCACCAACAACACCCATCCTAAGAGAATGGATTTACTTTTGATAATGAAGAAAAATCCCTAAGAATCACTCCGCGAGTAATCTAAAAGGTATTGCGAGGTGTAAAATGAGATAGAGGATTATACCGAGCAAGTTTTGTTGGCATCCTTCAAAATTTGTCTGTCGAGTAGTTCCATGCTTTACCAGTCCCTCATAAAGTGGGAGGACATCACAATCTATGACCTTATGGCAAGGATTAAAAAATATGCTAAGGTTGAAGATACGGTGACCAAAGTTGGCCAGAACGGATAGCGAAAAAATTAGTCCAAAAATGGGGAAAAAGAGAGGGCAAACAACAAGGTCGGGAGAAAGAAAAATGGGAACCTAAAAGGGAAAAGAATAATTATCTCTAAAAATCATTCAAGGCAATTAACACAACATTCTCGGAACCGATCTACAAGATCATTTACAAGATCAAAGATAAAAAATATTTCAAATGGATCGAGAAGATGTTCTGCAATCTAAAGACGATGAAACATACACTGAAATGTGCATACCAAAAACTGCAAGGCATTCAAGTCCCACCTTGTAGAACTGGTTTAGTTTTGGCACCTAAATGACTTCTTAGAGAATAAGGCAGGCGTAACATAACCTGTGTGCGATTAGAGACCAGACAACATCCTGGATAATGACATGAGATAAGAATTTACTATAATCTATGGGGGCATAAGATTGAATAACGTCTTGGACGAATATTGGGGTCATGAATTCATGGAGATTCAGGGTGAATCAAACCCAAAAAAACAAGGGAAATACCTTCAGGATGGAAATAAAGAATCTCATAGCAGTCATAAAAGCCTTTCATATCGATTCGAACAAGCCCATTATGGGCAAGCACAGACGGCCAAAAGATATTAATTAAATAAAGCGCATTGTTTCATTGAAGATGATTTGGTCAGAGTAAGGACTCCCCATCATGGCGCTCTTATCATTACTCTCAGATTTTGCGTGTGGAAAAGATGTTGGTAGACCATGGTATCTCCTCGGAAGTCAAGTACCTCAAGATGTTAAATCAGTTGAATCTACGTATAGAAGACTTGTAGGAAGCCACTGTTCTTCTGGTTGAATTTACAGGAAGGATGGCCTTGCGCCTAGGAAAGGTAGTCCCCTTACCCATCCTGGAGGGATCTTGATAAAGCATTAGTATTGTTTGGACAAAAACTATAGCTTTGTTCTAACGAGGTGAAGTCTCATTCGAATGAGATGCCAATTTTGTTCAGTGAACCTTCCAACGATCTTCCAACGAGAGTTGCTCTGCAAAAATAAGATCATCTCGTTAGATGTTTCTTAGAATTTAGTTCAAATGAGTTAAGAATTTCATTCCAACGAGTTTGATCTCGTTCGAATGAGAAAAGAATCTCGTTCTAACGAGATTGGAATCTTGTTATAATGAACAAAAAAATTAAAATAATTATTTTCAAAAATCATTTTTAAAAAATGTCTCATGTAAAAAACAAACACCCTAGAAAAATTTAACCAAGTTAAATCAAAACCACAAGTTCTTATACCTCCATAAAGTGTTCGTGATGATTCCAACGGCTTCAATCTCGGAGATGATGCTCGATCATTAATAGGTCCTCAAATGATCATGCTTGCAAATGTGGATGTTGAGTTTGGTTTGTAACTCGGGTTTGTAATGGGATATTCCAAAATAATTAAGATATGAGAGATTATAGAATCTTGCTCTTACAAATATCCCCTTTTGGCTATTCTAGTACAAAACAAAAATCCAAAATCAAATTACAATAAAACCCCTAATGTCCTCCCCAATGCAATATAAAATGACATTCGAGAACATTATTGTGACACCCCACCTAATTAAATACCGGGTGATCAGTCCTTTATTAAATTAAAATCGAGGTGAACGGTTGGCTCATTCTTAGCATCACTGTCGCAAAATAACTAGTTCCAATTTAAACACCCTAAATAATTAAGCTAAGTGTCAAAACAATTTAAAGTCTTCATTTAATTAATTCTTTTATAAAGCCTTTTTAAACATGATCAATTTTGAATAATACATATGAAAAAGATACCAATCATCCAACGAACCATGCCAACTAGATTACTCAAATCCAAATAAATAATCAAAACCACTGACAATGTAATACATCAAAGAATCCCAACGAAAACCAAATACTGAAATGATAGAAGTATATGCAATTCCTATCATGTTTAAACAAGAGTATGGAAATGGGTGACACATGACATAACTAAAAGAACTAAACAGAAGCCTGAGCGACCAATGGAGGAAGCATCTACTGCAATGACCTGCAACTCCCACACAAGCTGCAGCACGTCCAGTCAAATGATTCTACACCTGACGTCCCTGTAGCTGAGCACCTGTAATATATACATATATATATATATAAGAGAGAGAGAGAAAATGACAGAAAACGGGTCAGAGCCTGAGTGTAAAAAAAATTTAAGAATAGATTAGCAAGTATTTAAAATGCTTACCGGCTAATACAACCACCATGTTAGTACACAACACTCTCTTGAGAATTCTAACCTCTCATCTAGTGTGCACGCCTATCGTACTACTAAACTCATAAGTCTATCTAAGTTATCCTCCATAAAGTTTTATCTCGAGAAGTAATAAGGCTATGCTATTTAGTTTAGAGAATCAATAGCTTCATGATTACTTACGTTTCTTAGAATATCTCAGTACCGTTACAAAGTTCCCGAACACTTATTGTAAAGTTTGGAGCATTTATTCAATACTTAACTACTTATACACACAGTAGAAAGTTTTCATATATAAGTATATATATTAGTCACTCATATAATATATATACTATCGGCACCCGACATAAAATCTATGGTGCTGGCATACTTTGCTATCAAGTCCCCGTATCTCTCATACAAAGGGAAATACTAGTTCGGAATCACTCTCGAACTGTATTAACACAATACACACAAAGTGGAGGCGAAGCATAGTTCCAAGTCTCTAATAGGTCAGTACATACCCCTCACGTCTCTTAGGACTGTCTGACTATCATTCTCAGATAGCCTGTACCAAGGAATCCTATGTTCTAGGGCACAAGTCAATATCCCCCATAAAGGTCCCATCGAGATAAGAATGTCCTGGCGCGGTAACCTCCGTGATAGCAAGTAGCGCGGGTATGATTATTCACAAATATAATATTTAGTATATGCACACAGTCACACGTCCATATATATAAATATTCAAATTTTCCAATTAGGTTCGCCCACGACCCAACAATAATAATTATTAACCGCACTTAGTACAATTTTTCCCAATTACCTCGCATAAAGGATTCATCTCTTTTATTCTTAATTATAATCCTTTCATACTTACTTCTCGTCTCTCTAAGTATTCTCTCTCACTAAAGATAATTTCAGTAGGTTCACCCGCTCTAACCTCCTGGTCTAAGTCTTTCACGAGTCTCTTAATTCTTTAGTGAATGTATGTACAATTTCTGATGTATGACGAGGCCCCCGGTTAACCCACAATTTCATCCCATATAAAATTTCACTCAACAAAGTTTACTTAGACCCTACTGGTCCTCTTTACGACCCATTATACTCTTTAAATGATATTCAAGGGTTCCTACGTATTTTAACCGGATTAAACAAAAAGGGGAAAAATATGCAATTTTCCAGGAGGGGTCGATCGATCATTCGATCGATCGACACTCTTAGGTCGATCGATCGATCAAGAAGGTATTCTGAATTCTGCCATTGTTAACTACAGGTTTTCTTCCCCATCCTTAACTAAAACTCCATTAACGATCCCCAAACTCCCAAACAAATTTACTACTGGTCTCATATACCTATATACATGATTTCCTACGTGAAGCATGTACAAATTCATCAAAAGTATTGAATTAAAGGGGTAATTCATCATAATTATCAAGAACCCTAGTTTTTACATTAATTTCAAATCTTCTAATTCTTTTTCCATATTTCTCACTTCTAAATCAATACAATTTCATGGGTAATCCTCTATATATGTTGAGATTTCCATAATACACTTATTTCCTCTAAAGCTTGTTATTAAAATTCCCCAAATCATCAATTTCTTCCATAAAACACATACTCATGTAACAACCCGCCTAATAAGATACCGGGCGATCACTCCAATATTAAATTAAAACAGGAGTCACAAATGGATCATCCTTAACATCACTGTCGAAAATCCATTTAATTACTAATATCCTATTAGGTGGCCGTTAAAAACTTTTATCTAACTACTCTTTTTAGCGCACAAATTAAAACATTCACAATTAAATGCGTAATGAACTGAAATGGAAATGAAAGGAACTAAAATAACCGAACACTCGGTCCAAATATACAACCATATCGAATGCTCTAAAAGAATAAATAAATGCAGTTGGACCATTGGCCCGAATGTGTATACAGTACCTCCTATCTAGAGTACAAGAAGGGAAGCGTCTACTGAAAGTCCTGCAAGCATCCACAGCTGCTGCAGCAGACGTCTGACTCGAAGGAAGTTCCATCCAGGCGTCCCTGTGTCTGGACACCTATATATATATAGTATAGAGAAGGAAAGGAGAGTAGACAAACGGGTCAGAGCCCGAATGTTTTGAAAATATTTTGCAAGTGCATAAATGCTTTATTTTTAGAGAAATAGTTTTATCTCATATTTAAATTGGTATCGCACTCCCATGAGATACCCCTCACCTCTCCTCTAACAGTGCACACCTAGCGCATCCCGAAAAACATCCTAGTCAAGCTACCCTGCTAAACTAGTCTAATACCCAACCACTATCTAACCTAGATAGTCAAATAGATGTACTAAGGGCTAACTTCACTTTAATCTCGACGCTATGCCATGTTCGTGCGTGGGGTGTCTCGCGAAGCGAAATCCAAACAAGGAACCCCACCGATACACTACTATGCAGCAAGGTCGATCTTTGAGATCCGCCAGTCCCTCAGTACAGAAAGATATATAATATATATGTACCATAAACATTTAATGATATAAGAGCACTAAGGATTAAACTTCTCCCCAGTCTCAACACAGTGCCATATTCGTGCGTGGGGTGTCTCGCGAAGCGAAATCCAAACAAGGAACCCCCCCCCCCCCCCCGATACGCTACTATGCGGCACGGTCGATCGTCGGGATTCATTAGACCCTCGGCACCCAATTTATACATATACATACATCTACAATATACTTCCGGATAATATAAATATCTCCCGGACTGAGGATTACTTGATATATAAAGTATTTATAAATACTTATCCTTTTCATTTCAAAAACTTCCATTTCCCTTCTCATATCCAGGAAATGTATTTATAAAAGCCAATTCATTATCATGAATTGCTTTAACAAACCATATACTTTTTGAAAGCCAACTTTATTAACATAAAAATGCTTTTCCTTTTCAAAATATCCCATTTCCCTTTTTATATTAAGGAAATGTATTCAAAGCCATTTTCATTATCATAAAAATGCTTTGATCATAACATATGCTTCCACATCCCTTCTTCCATCCGGGAAGTGTTACCGAAGCCAATTTATATATAACCCATTTCCCTTCCTATATCCAGGAAATGTAATTAAAGCAAATCAATTATTATGAACTGCTTTAATAAACGCGTTCTAAGACCGCCCGTCCGGATTTCTCCACTGTGCGCGCCCCTAAATGGCTATCATCTTCCAGGGCCTCCAAGACAACCTGGGATCCTATATCGAAAGACGTCGGGAAGCGACCATGTGCCTGCGGGATAGTCAAGACCACACCCGGAATCTCCTAACCAGCGCAGAAAATATAACAACAAACGCTCACATGGCCTATAGGACTATATCCACCCTGCATCATTAGCCAGGGGGCTTCACCATACGAACGCAACTTCCCTTATGATAGCGATTTAGAGAGGTGTGTATCCTCATTTTTATTATTTATGAAAATCATTTGTCTTTCCATTTTGAAAACATTTATATAATATTTCCAAAATCATTTTCATCATATCATATATACTTTAATCACATAGTATATACATATACCCTATATTCATCCTTGAATATACATAAATGGCCATATTTGCCAACTATATAAAGCGATAACCATTAATCCCAAAGATTCCCTCGAGGAATCATAATCATGCTTTCATATAAGCATGATACTAAACCCAAAGTATTTCTTTACTTTGTTCAATACTAATTACCTCAATCATCTCTTAAAGATTTATTTATCCTCAAAACCCTTATTTAGGAATCCCCATAAAAATCCCAAATGGTAATTCAACTCCCCATACTCTTAAAGGGAGAAAACTAGAAATTTTGGCCTAAGCGAATCGATTCGCCCCTTTAGCGAATCGATTCGGATGGGCGAATCGATTCGGTTCCCAATCCGAATCGATTCGGAAAGTATTCTGCAAACAGGTCTGTAAATGGCGAATCGATTCGGTCTGTACCCGAATCGATTCTGCCCATTGCAGAAACCCAATTCCCCCTAGGCGAATCGATTCGGCCTGTACCCGAATCGATTCGGCTTGTTCGAGGGTCACAGTTTGGGCGATTTCTCAAACTCCAAAATACCCAAAAAACAATCCAAATTCATTTCCGGGGTTTCTAAACTACCCCAAAAATTATCCCGAACATCTACGACACTAATTCTAGCCGTAATTTTTCCAATTCCCGATTTGATTTCCGAGTTGGTACTTTCAACCCGGAGCTGTCATCTTGTAAAAATCATATCAAATCGTAGAAAATTCAGAAAAATACGCGGTCGGCGCCCACGCGACCGTATCGAAAAGATCTACAACTTTTATGTTTTGGCCGAAAGCTAAATCACTTCTTTTCCTGGCCAAAAATGCCCCCAAAGGTGACGGGTTACTATTCATCATCACCTCCGAGGAGATTTCCGCCATTAAAGCTTCTCCCAAGCTTTTGTCGCCTCACCCAACGTCCTACAACCTCAACCAACTACAACTACACATATATTAAGGGTTCTAAACATCCTAGAACCCCAAATTACCAATTAATTTGGATTAAAACCTAAGTTCCACAAATTGAAATATTATTTGGGGTTTAATTGTTTTAACTCCCAAAAACTCGTTTTATCCACGATAACCCACCCCAAAACCATTAGGGTTTGTTTATACCAAACTACGGTATGAGATATTTATGCAAAAAGATAAATAAAGCAAGTAAACACTTGCCTCGTGGATAAAATCCGACGACCTCGAGTCGAATCCGGCGGAGTTTGGCCCGAACCTCCATCTCTCCCCTCTTTTCTCCTTCCTCTCTCTCTTCTCTCTCTTTTCTTTCTTTCTTTCTTCTTTTCTTTCCCTCTCTCCCTCTTTATATAAGAGAAAAGGGTTTTAAACCCTTAAAACCCAAAAACGACTCATTTACCCAATTACGAGTTACTTTTACCTCTAAAATTACCCGAAACTCATTTTCGTCCATCGGACACTCTTTTCCGACTATCTCGAACATTCTGAGAATTATGGCGCAGTCGAAATTCCCATCCGAGGTACTTGACCGCAAATCACTATTCCAACCCAAAATAAATAAATGCGGGTTTTCTACTCAAAATCTTACCTCTTTTGTCGCAATACTCCACGGCGACATATAATTAAATTATTTCGACCTATATAGTCCCAAAATAATTTATAACATCCTTCGAAAATTATTAAATCCTCGAAAATCCCAAAAATCACTATTCCGAGAAATTCTCCAAATCGCCAATTTATTCAATTAGGGAATTTAATTGTCTCCAAAAAGAACGGGTTGTTACACTCTCCCCCTTACAACGGAATTTCGTCCTCGAAATTCAGATGTAGCCTACACCCTCTAACTAGGATTACCACAAATCCTAAAACCTCAAGGAAAAAGATACTAACCTAATGGTTCCGAACCATACACTATGCGGCTACCGCAATCATAAAGTAACGCTAATACGTCACTCAATACCCATCCTCTAAAATGCCTCTTGGCATGGATTTCAATCTTGTGTACTACTCCTATCTTAGCTAGGCGGTACATCAAACTACCTTACCAAGGTGCCCATACACCTTTCTAACTTGTGCATATCAGCACAAACATTACGAACGTCTGACACGCATCACTCTCTCCCAGTAAGGGTCTCCTTTCCTCGGTGTAATACTCATCTATGGGTCCTCCGAACCCGCGCATTTCAATACTCCTAACCTCGGCGCTGCTAATACTAGCGAACCTATATCCTAGAAATCTACAATCTAAGCGTTACTCTACCTACACGAACTAATATAATCCTAAGTATGTCCCTAGTGCCCAAGGCCTCTCCCAACTCCCGACAAGTGCTTGGTTTCATGCGTGGGACGTCTCGCCAAGGCGAAATCCAAACAAGGAACCCTCCCATTACACTACTCCCTCGCGTAGTCGGTCATCGAGATATAACGACCCAAGGCACAGGAGCGGGACGTCCTAAATCCTACTAGGCTAGCCTATGAACGCATTCCTACTATCTTATCCTTCCGCCCATACAGAAGGAAACCTAACTAATCAAGTGCCCACTTTCTGTAGAAAGTGTCACGAACATAATACCCAAAATGTCGCTCCTCAAAACTTGCCTTTTCATTAAGGCCTGACTATTGTCCTCAAATAAATTTCTCTAAGTCCAACCTCACCCACCCATTTGTGGCGAAGGGACCACTTTAGTGCTTTTCCATAGCACAATATTGCCATAAGCATATTAACATTATGTGGCTCATAGCCTATAGTGGTTCATCCACACTATAAGACCTTTCCACAAAATCAACATCCTTGCATCCCATAACAGCTCCCCACTCCCGACGCCGTTAAGAGTCATGTGTGGAGTGTCTCGCAAAGCGAAATCCAAACAAGGAACCCCTCCACACATTAACCCTTGACTTCGTTGGTTGTGGAGTTCAGTCATTTCAACATGCAACCGGGATAACCCTATCCCCTAATCCAACAAAAGGTGATCTGAACTCCTATCTCTAACTAAGAGTCATACTACCCTGCGCTCCCACTCATTTCTAAGTCCTTGCGCAAACCAATACTGAGCTAAATCTTACCGCTCAACAACAATTCTGTGGGCCTTAAATTATATCTATAAGGTTGCCACATATACCATCCAAAATAAGGAAGCCTCTGCTCATCGAGGTTCCATAAATCCATAATAGCAAAGGTGTACTCAACTTGTATCAAGGTGAGACACCAGAATAACAACCTGTTCCCTCCAGGAACTGCGGACACGATAGACTTGCCATTATTAGCCTTCTATCGCTCCGTTACACCATATACCGTATACGTATATATACAAAATATAAGCACCCGCCTCTATGGCGAATGAAGGGAAATAAAATTCCGTTATTGCGGAAAACACATAGTTATACATTAAAACGTTATCGAGACCGCCACAACTCAAAATACACACACGAGTCTAGGGCTAACTAATACCGCGACTATATCTAGTCACGCCAAATATTAACACCATATACCTCTGCTGAACCTTAGGCGAATAATTCCCAAAGCTGCATTCTTCTCATCCTGCTGATTCATGGGGACTCACGGTTAGAACTATCCGTAAGATCCCTTTCTAATCCTTATCTCCACGGGGAAATCCAACTTTAGTACCACACCCTACTACGGCTGCACTATGGTACTCGAACTACTATGCTTTAGTAGTCATTGAGATAATCCTCAACAATTACCATAGAGAGAATGACCTCTACTAAGGTACTCATCCCAACCTTCTACCAGCTGCACCAGCTAAGCCTCACCTCCTGCTGCCATCCAAGCTCCGCACACGATTCTCAAACGAGCGCGCAAAAGATTTCTATAATCCCATAATATGGCAGGAGAACGAAATCTCACAAGAGATATCAACAATCCTAATCCTGAGGCTCTATAACAAATGAGAGCAACGCTGAAAGCGTAGTACGTCCGCACAGATTCCTAAGGACACTAGAACCTGATGCTCTGATACCATCTGTAACAACCCGCCTAATAAGATACCGGGCGATCACTCCAATATTAAATTAAAACAGGAGTCACAAATGGATCATCCTTAACATCACTGTCGAAAATCCATTTAATTACTAATATCCTATTAGGTGGCCGTTAAAAACTTTTATCTAACTACTCTTTTTAGCGCACAAATTAAAACATTCACAATTAAATGCGTAATGAACTGAAATGGAAATGAAAGGAACTAAAATAACCGAACACTCGGTCCAAATATACAACCATATCGAATGCTCTAAAAGAATAAATAAATGCAGTTGGACCATTGGCCCGAATGTGTATACAGTACCTCCTATCTAGAGTACAAGAAGGGAAGCGTCTACTGAAAGTCCTGCAAGCATCCACAGCTGCTGCAGCAGACGTCTGACTCGAAGGAAGTTCCATCCAGGCGTCCCTGTGTCTGGACACCTATATATATATAGTATAGAGAAGGAAAGGAGAGTAGACAAACGGGTCAGAGCCCGAATGTTTTGAAAATATTTTGCAAGTGCATAAATGCTTTATTTTTAGAGAAATAGTTTTATCTCATATTTAAATTGGTATCGCACTCCCATGAGATACCCCTCACCTCTCCTCTAACAGTGCACACCTAGCGCATCCCGAAAAACATCCTAGTCAAGCTACCCTGCTAAACTAGTCTAATACCCAACCACTATCTAACCTAGATAGTCAAATAGATGTACTAAGGGCTAACTTCACTTTAATCTCGACGCTATGCCATGTTCGTGCGTGGGGTGTCTCGCGAAGCGAAATCCAAACAAGGAACCCCCCCGATACACTACTATGCAGCAAGGTCGATCTTTGAGATCCGCCAGTCCCTCAGTACAGAAAGATATATAATATATATGTACCATAAACATTTAATGATATAAGAGCACTAAGGATTAAACTTCTCCCCAGTCTCAACACAGTGCCATATTCGTGCGTGGGGTGTCTCGCGAAGCGAAATCCAAACAAGGAACCCCCCCGATACACTACTATGCGGCACGGTCGATCGTCGGGATTCATTAGACCCTCGGCACCCAATTTATACATATACATACATCTACAATATACTTCCGGATAATATAAATATCTCCCGGACTGAGGATTACTTGATATATAAAGTATTTATAAATACTTATCCTTTTCATTTCAAAAACTTCCATTTCCCTTCTCATATCCAGGAAATGTATTTATAAAAGCCAATTCATTATCATGAATTGCTTTAACAAACCATATACTTTTTGAAAGCCAACTTTATTAACATAAAAATGCTTTTCCTTTTCAAAATATCCCATTTCCCTTTTTATATTAAGGAAATGTATTCAAAGCCATTTTCATTATCATAAAAATGCTTTGATCATAACATATGCTTCCACATCCCTTCTTCCATCCGGGAAGTGTTACCGAAGCCAATTTATATATAACCCATTTCCCTTCCTATATCCAGGAAATGTAATTAAAGCAAATCCATTATTATGAACTGCTTTAATAAACGCGTTCTAAGACCGCCCGTCCGGATTTCTCCACTGTGCGCGCCCCTAAATGGCTATCATCTTCCAGGGCCTCCAAGACAACCTGGGATCCTATATCGAAAGACGTCGGGAAGCGACCATGTGCCTGCGGGATAGTCAAGACCACACCCGGAATCTCCTAACCAGCGCAGAAAATATAACAACAAACGCTCACATGGCCTATAGGACTATATCCACCCTGCATCATTAGCCAGGGGGCTTCACCATACGAACGCAACTTCCCTTATGATAGCGATTTAGAGAGGTGTGTATCCTCATTTTTATTATTTATGAAAATCATTTGTCTTTCCATTTTGAAAACATTTATATAATATTTCCAAAATCATTTTCATCATATCATATATACTTTAATCACATAGTATATACATATACCCTATATTCATCCTTGAATATACATAAATGGCCATATTTGCCAACTATATAAAGCGATAACCATTAATCCCAAAGATTCCCTCGAGGAATCATAATCATGCTTTCATATAAGCATGATACTAAACCCAAAGTATTTCTTTACTTTGTTCAATACTAATTACCTCAATCATCTCTTAAAGGTTTATTTATCCTCAAAACCCTTATTTAGGAATCCCCATAAAAATCCCAAATGGTAATTCAACTCCCCATACTCTTAAAGGGAGAAAACTAGAAATTTTGGCCTAAGCGAATCGATTCGCCCCTTTAGCGAATCGATTCGGATGGGCGAATCGATTCGGTTCCCAATCCGAATCGATTCGGAAAGTATTCTGCAAACAGGTCTGTAAATGGCGAATCGATTCGGTCTGTACCCGAATCGATTCGGCCCATTGCAGAAACCCAATTCCCCCTAGGCGAATCGATTCGGCCTGTACCCGAATCGATTCGGCCTGTTCGAGGGTCACAGTTTGGGCGATTTCTCAAACTCCAAAATACCCAAAAACCAATCCAAATTCATTTCCGGGGTTTCTAAACTACCCCAAAAATTATCCCGAACATCTACGACACTAATTCTAGCCGTAATCTTTCCAATTCCCGATTTGAGTTCCGAGTTGGTACTTTCAACCCGGAGCTGTCATCTTGTAAAAATCATATCAAATCGTAGAAAATTCAGAAAAATACGCGGTCAGCGCCCACGCGACCGTATCGAAAAGATCTACAACTTTCGTGTTTTGGCCGAAAGCTAAATCACTTCTTTTCCTGGCCAAAAATGCCCCCAAAGGTGACGGGTTACTATTCATCGTCACCTCCGAGGAGATTTCCGCCATTAAAGCTTCTCCCAAGCTTTTGTCGCCTCACCCAACGTCCTACAACCTCAACCAACTACAACTACACATATATTAAGGATTCTAAACATCCTAGAACCCCAAACCACCAATTAATTTGGATTAAAACCTAAGTTCCACAAATTGAAATATTATTTGGGGTTTAATTGTTTTAACTCCCAAAAACCCGTTTTATCCACGATAACCCACCCCAAAACCATTAGGGTTTGTTTATACCAAACTACGGTATGAGATATTTATGCAAAAAGATAAATAAAGCAAGTAAACACTTGCCTCGTGGATAAAATCCGACGACCTCGAGTCGAATCCGGCGGAGTTTGGCCTGAACCTCCATCTCTCCCCTCTTTTCTCCTTCCTCTCTCTCTTCTCTCTCTTTTCTTTCTTTCTTTCTTCTTTTTTTTCCCTCTCTCCCTCTTTATATAAGAGAAAAGGGTTTTAAACCCTTAAAACCCAAAAACGACTCATTTACCCAATTACGAGTTACTTTTACCTCTAAAATTACCCGAAACTCATTTTCGTCCATCGGACACTCTTTTCCGACTATCTCGGACATTCTGAGAATTATGGCGCAGTCGAAATTCCCATCCGAGGTACTTGACCGCAAATCACTATTCCAACCCAAAATAAATAAATGCGGGTTTTCTACTCAAAATCTTACCTCTTTTGTCGCAATACTCCACGGCGACATATAATTAAATTATTTCGACCTATATAGTCCCAAAATAATTTATAACATCCTTCGAAAATTATTAAATCCTCGAAAATCCCAAAAATCACTATTCCGAGAAATTCTCCAAATCGCCAATTTATTCAATTAGGGAATTTAATTGTCTCCAAAAAGAACGGGTTGTTACAACTCATCAACCCTATTCTAACATGGGAGAAATATTAACTAGAAAAATAGCAAGATAGATACTTGCCTGGGATTTGAAGGTCTGATTTGTTGGTGATAAGGATATGGATGCGTTCCTCGTCTTACGATCTATGCCCCGGTGGTGTTAATCTTAAAAGAGGTGCTACGATTTGTGATCCATTCTTGAAAAGCTCTCTACCTTTCTTCTCTAATGGCCGTTCCAAGTTTCTGTGATTGTTAACCCTAAAAGCTAACCTCTAATAGTTGATATAACTTAGGAAAATTTGTGGGTTTAATTACCAAAAATACATAATGACTATAATACCCTCTCGGGATGCCAGTTAGGCTTAAAAATATCCCGAGACCCAAACTAAACCCCCGGATGCACTTTTCTGACTATCTCGACCCTTCTGGACACGTTGGCACACTCGAAATGACCATATGATCGACTTATAATTTATTCACTTTTTGTAATACTAATATAGTCCCGACACGATACAGGCGCGTGCCGACATAATTTCCATAATTATCATATTATTCACTCGTGACAATATTAATAAAATCAATCTCATATATTACTTTACTCATATAGTAATATTCAACAAATTCGCAATAATTTCTAACTCTCATCACGCTAGTAAATATTTAAAATAAAATTCCGGATTAATATTAAATTGATAACTCAATTAAATTTAATAAATCCCTAATTTTAAAAGTCATAAAAATACGGGGTATTACAATTATCTTCAACTGAAATTCTTCATTTTGTGTAGTTTAATATATTATCATCAAGGCGGAAGATACCTACACACATGAAACAAAGAATACTATGATGCGTACGAGTTTTAAAGAAAGAAATATAACTCCCCCTCAATTTGTTCTCCCCTTTTTTTGTCCGTAATAGACAAAGGGTAAGAAACTAAGCATGAATATTAAGGATCACATGAATCCAAAAGAAATAACATCATAAAGATAATCAATTAAATACATGCGATAAGATTTCTAAGAGGCAAACCAACTATTTTTGAAAATTTTCAAAATTTTCAAGTATAAAACTACAAAAGGTACATATAAGTACAAAAGACATAACATCATGGAATAACACTAAAATAATAGAATCATGAAAGCAAAATGTAATTTTGTGAACATGTTTTATAGTTAAATCAACAAAGGCATTCATAACATAGGTGCACGAAGTCAATGAGATACTTCTAAAGAAAGAACTCAATTTCAACCTTAGGTGTAAAAATATTGAACTTAGATGAAATTAACTCGACTTATACAACATGACATGAATTTTAAGTGATTCTCAAATTAATAGTACCAAACTATTTAATTCTTTTCAAGAGAGTCCGTTGTACAAACCGATTGATCTTCTACTTTATGACACCCTCAAAATCTCTCATATATATGAATCCACTCTCAAATTTTGAAGATATCATATTGCTCATATCTACAAAGCATCAATGAAATAAAAAAAAAAATTCCATTAATACTTTAGGTTCTTTTTGCAAATGGTATCTTTTAACGCAAAGAAAATTTTCCTCTTTCTAGCCCTTTCCATTGCTTAACATATAACATTTTTTTCGAAAAAACAAAATTTGGGCAATATTTCTTACAAGAACAACTTATCTCTATTTACATTTCGTTCGTTATTAAGAACGATTGAGATGAGAACACCGTATTCGACATATGACAAGTATGTAAAATGTTCATAAAGTCCGTGCATGTGTGCAATAAAGGTAATAAAGAGTTTAGCGCCAAAAAAAAACAATCATCAATGATCAACGAAATGTTATCCAGACATTATTAAGCACACTAAATAAATGAAGCCATATCTCAAAACACCATGAAAAAGTCACACGAATGGATGGAATGTAGGGGTGATCCGAATATATTAAATGAACACCCATATATGGAGAAAAATAAAAATACAAAAATCTTTTTGTTTTTTTTAAATTTATATAAAAAAAATATTTTTTGGAAGTTGTAGTCATTTTCTTAAAGTTGATATTCTTTTTGGATTTTTCACAATATATCAAAAAGGAAAAGCGTGTATAAACATAAGAATACATAGAAATACAATCTACAAAATAGGGACAAAAGATATGAACATGATAATCACCCTATACTAGAAAAATACCCGGACTCAATCAATGGAACAAATATCCAAAGACTTCCTAAGATTCTCGAATCTAAGTGCATCTAAAGGTTTCGTGAAAATATCGGCTAATTGACATTCGGTGCTCACAAAGCTTAGGGATACGACCTTATCCTCAATGAGATCACAAATAAAATGTTCACATATCCTAATGTGCTATGTGTGACAATTGCATTCATATTATCACACAAAATAGTCATTGTGCCTTGGGAAATCCCATAATCTTACAACATTTGTTTCATCCATAAGAGTTGTGTGCAACAAGTCTCGACGGATATATACTCAACCTTCGTCATGGAAAAAGAAATGGAGTTTTGCTTCTTGCTCAACCAAAATACAAGAGCAATCCCAAAGTAAAAACACCCACCCAAGGTGTTCCTACAACCATCAATATCCCTGGACCAATCGACATCCGAATAGGTGGAAAAACAGTCATCGGTATCAAAGGAATACCAAATACCGTAGTGAAGAGTACCACTCACATACTTGATGATGCATTTAAGTGCGAGTAAGTGAGACTCTTTTGGAGATGCTTGGTAAGGCGCACAAACTCCAACACTAATGGCTATGTCGGGACGACTAGCGATCAAGTAGAGAAGACTACCTATCATGCTCCTAAAAGGGTTTTATCTATGTCCTTTCCTAATGAGTCTTTTCTAAGCTTAGTCGATGTACTCATACGGGTATGTGAGTTATTGGTGGATTCTAAACCTAACTTTTTCACTAGTTCCCTAGAATATTTGGATTGAGATATGAATATTCCATCCTTAAGTTGACGAACCTAGAGACCTAAGAAGAATGTAAGAAAACTAACCATGCTCATCTCAAACTCGCTCTTCATCTCCTCCTTAAACTTGTGAGCATGTCGAGAGCACGTGGATCCAAATACTATATCAATCACATAGACTTGGGCAACCAGTATAGTACCACTCTCTCTCCTCATAAACAATTTCATATCCACTCCCCCTCTCTTAAATCCATGAGCTAAGAGATAAGAAGAGATCCTCTCGCACCAAGTATGGGGTGCTTATTTTAAACCATATAAGGCCTTCTTAAGATAATAGACGTGTCCCAAGGGATTTGGGTATTCGAACCCCTTTGGTTATTCCCCATAAACTTCCTCCTGTAAAATAACATTAAAGAATGCACTCTTGACATCCATTTGTCAACTTGAAGAGAAGATGACATGCTATGGTGAGTATTTAGCAGACGAACTCAAGCCTAAAAATAGGAGTGAATGTCTCATCAAAGTCTATAACCTCAATCTATGTGTAGCCTTCAGTGACCAGCCTAGCCTTATTGCGAACTATGCTACCATTCTCATCCATCTTACTCTTGTAGATCCACTTGGTACCAATCACATTAGTCTCACTAAGTCGGGGGACTAATTACCAGACATTATTTTTACAAAACTGAAGCAACTCTTCTTGCATAACGGATATCCAATGCTCATCCTTGAGAGCTTCTTTCATATTCTTGGGATCGACTAAGGAGCTGTAGAAAAGGTAGCTAACCCCATTCTCAAGTTGAGCGCGAGTTTTAACACCTAATGTGGTATCACTAAATATAACAAAAGGGTCATGACTCTTTTGAATCCAAGAGGGTGGATCCTATAAATAAAGCGTATGTTCCATCAGGGTAGTATAAGGAGCGATGGGATCATCATCGTAGGGTGCATCATCCTCACACTTGGGCGTAGGGTCAGTAGACGTCGGTAGCTCATCGTCTCTAATCGTGACGTTTATTGACTCCATATTTAATGATGAATAACCTAATTATATCCCCTCATCGCTTCGGGGGTCAAACTTTCATAATTGTTAAGTATCTCTCAAAATGTAGCAAGGACTCCCAAAGACACAAAAATACGATAGGTTGGATTTCTTTCCTATAAATAACTTATATGATGCGTAATGTGTGCGAACAAAGATATACTTGATTCACCATATGTCATGATGTATTAATCTCCGCTGCCCAAAAACGTCTAGGCATGTTTCTCCTAATAAGCATGGATCTAGCCATCTCTTGAATCGTCCAATTCTTCCTCTCAACAATAATATTTTCTTGTGGAGTACAAATGGTCAAAAACTCACCCTTAATGCTCACTCCATCACAATAGCTATCCACTCTGACTTCTTTAAATTCAGTGCCATTATCACTACACATCCGATTAATAGTAACACTGTGTTGGTTTTGTAGGATACGATACTTAATTGTTAGAAACTCAACTGCATCAAAGTTTTCTCTAAGAAACCCTACAATAGAGTATCTTGAAAAATCATTGACCATCACGAGAATGTATATCTTACCACCTATGCTCTCTGTATAAGTAGGACCCATAAGATCCATATGTATCAACTTCAACACTTGTGAGGTGATAATGGTATCCAACTTGTGATGGGGACTTCAAATTTATTTTTCTTATTCTCAAGGACCGCAAATCGAGGAAGTTGGTTTCCTAAGTGATGGTAAGGCATGAACTAGGTTCTTCTTCACTAATTTATCAAGATCTCTAAAGTACACGACCTAGTCATTGATGCCAAAGTTCCATAAATAATATCGTGATATTATTTCACATAAAGGATGACTTGGGAATGATCCCATAACAATTATCTTTGGTCCTCACTCCTTGTAGTAATAGTTCACCAGATTGATCATATACGTTACACTCGGACCGATAAAACTTTACCGCAAAGTTTACACCGCACAATTGGATTATGCTAATCAAGTTTGCTTTTAATTCTTCAACGTAGAAAATATTATCTGGCTTAGGAAATCCTGGTATCTTAACACAACCACACTCTAAAATGCTAGACCTACTACCATCCCCAAAGGTGACTTTGCCTTCCTTAAGATCCACAATATTGGTAAAAAAAGATTTGTCACTAGTCATGTGCTTAGATCACCTACTATCGGAATACCATTAGGTGTTATCTTGAACCTTAAAAGTAACGTGAACAACAAGGGCTTTGTCTTCTTGATTCGGTACCCAAGTGAGGGTAACCTATTATTTTACCCTATCATTATTGCCTCTAGTCGTATCATTAAAAGCGTTCTCAAAAGTCATAGACATCCTTTGAAATTATTCCATTAAGCTTTGAGATGTCGCGACTAGGAACTCAGCTTGCTCTTTAAGACTAGCAAAGTTGCTATAGCATCTTGCGAGAGTATGTGTACGTTGAGTTCTTCCTAACTTGTAGAAAAAATTCCTAAGGTGATATCTCCTTTTGTAATAGGTGCAAACATAGACATGTTTGGGTCTACCTTGGTTAGCTCGTTTAGGTTGAACTCTCTTAGGTGGATTAGGTCGAGGACAATATGGATCCACCACAAACGTAGGAATCGGTTTCGGTGCGATATGGGAAGTGGATACACCATCGTAACCTATTCCTTGGCTCTCCCTAAAACCTAAAGTGGGATTAAGGAGAATCTTTCCTACCTTCTTTGGTTATCCTCTATAGTAACCCTGACCTCCCGGGCACGTTTGTGATCTTTCTCAAGTTTGGATATAAAGGATTCAAGTTTCTTACGAGTCTCCAATGAAGCTCGAATATCTCTCGTAAGACTAGCCACTTTGTTGGTCAAGTCACCATTTTCACTTGATAGAGTGGAGTGTTGCGATACCATTTTTATTAGCGCGTAAGAACACGCTCGAAAAAGATGGTTACAAATAAAAATTATATTTTTGTGTTTTTCCAATTTAAGTCCCAATCACACAAATTAAATTACAAACAAATTTTAAAATTTGATTAAATTAGGTGTAAAGAAAATATGTGTTCTAGATATAATGATTCAAACTATGCATGCAAAAAACACAAATATTAAGGAAAAATCGCTTTTTAGGGCAAAACCTTTTAATCAACACTTTAGAGAGTTTTACAAGACTATCGACTTACAATATACTTGATACAACCACAATTATAATGCACAGCTTCTTCAAAACCTCTAAAGAATAAGGGTTAGTCCAGAGTCATCCACAGGTGGCGGTCCACCCTCCATATCCACCGATCAGTCTTCAGCCTTCTTCTGTCGTTATTCCTTGGGTTAAAAAAACCCAACCATAGAGATCTCTCTCCACAAATGTGTATATGAAATACAAAACTTTATAGGGTTTCAAAAAAACTCACAAAACTATATGGGAATGTAAAATGTGAATCAAAAAGTGTTTTGGTAACAGAAAAGTTGAAATTGTTTGCAACAGATATACAGGAAACGTTTCGGCAAAAGTCTTATGAAAATTGGAATCAAAACAGGTATTTTAGACGTTGTAAAAAATTCAAGGTGGCGACTCATTTGAACGAAAATCCAAGTCGTTCGAACGAGATTGGCATCTCGTTAGAGTGAAAACTCAGGTCACTCGAATGAGATAGCCATCTCATTTGAACCAGTATCTAACGAGCTTTTAACGATTTGTAACAGTGCACCGTCGTTGGAAGTTTGTTTGATGTTGGATCTAACGAGGCATAGAATGAAAAAGACAAGTTGTTCAAATGAGATGCTGATCTCGTTTGAACGAGGTTTAAATAATCTTTTTTATTTAAATTTTTTTTAAAAAAAATCCAGCCTCGATTTTTCATAGAAAATACATCCCAAATAAAATTATGAATAATTTTAAAATCCTAAAAGCTTTATACCTTTTTGAGATGTAGGGAAGTGTTCATTCTTGGAGATGATAGAGTTTGGTTCGACGTGTTGGCACGTGTCAGGTTGTAACAGGATACACCAAATATGCCAAAGTGCAAATAAAATAAATAAACAGCCTATGCTAAAATATTTTTCCTTGCAAATCTCCCCCTTTGGCTATTCCGGTACAAATAACCTAAACACAAATTAGAAAAAAATTTCACAAATTCTAATACCCTTCCTAAACCCTAGAAATAGAATGGCATAGATAAACTTTGTCTTTTTCTCCACTTGTTCTTCGCTTGGGTACTTTGTCTTCATTCGGTGTAATATGATTTCCCGTAAGTACCTACACACATGAAGTAAAGAAAAATACCCTGTGATGCATCAAGTTTGATGTAGAAAATAAAAACAAAGCTCATAATCGATCTCCTGCTTAAAACAACCTCATCATCAAATCAAATCTCCCCCTTAATTTGTTCTCCCCCGTTTTGTTCGAAATAAACAAATGAGTAGAAGATAAACATGAAGAAATAAAGAATCACATAGAAGAAGTAAGATATCATTACAAATATATGTAAATAACGCATATGTAATGATAATCTCAAAGCCCATCAATACCAACTATTTTTTAAAATTTTCATTTTCTTTTAAAAGGTGTAAATTTTACAAATACAACACGATACCATATATAATATATGAAAAATATACCAAAACAAATTTGGCCCACTTATATAGGTATAAATGACCACAAAAATTGACAACAAACACATAAGCTTTACACACTAGCATAATATCGATGTGTCTAAACATGTGGGATAGAATGAATGGGCGTGAACTGGATACGAATGAATTATGATCCAAACACTCAAATATATTCAAGAAGTTCTAATTGACCGCAAAACTTTATCAAACTAAGCTTTAGCCTCAAGTTAAAAAAACAAAGTGAACTTAAATGAACAAACAAGCACAATGCACACAAGCCTAGAATATTAATGATTCTACAAATCAATAGTGTCATGACAAAATAATCATAACTAGGATTCATTGTGCAAACCGTTGATCTTCAACTAAACACCCTCAAAAGATAAACAAATATCATATTTGATTTTATTTTCTTTGCTCGATTCTTTTGAAGTTATTTCTTTCGAATGATTAATCATTAAACTATGTTATCCAATTTTGGCAATTTTTTTTGTTTTTATTGCCTTTAATCTTTTTATTTGGCTTTTGCTAACGGTGGCTTTCCCGCAAAGGAGATTTGCTCCCTTCGAAGCCCTTTCCCCCGCACACTCATTATTTTTTTAATACTAAACAAAATCTCTCACGGACAATGGTTCTTACACGTACAAATACCCCATAGTCACAAAACATGTAGATGACATAATTGATAGGAGAACATATCACCAAGCTCAACTGTACATGTGAAGTTAAAGTTCAAAAGGCTCGTGCATGTGTGTGCGGAGGCATATACAAAGTCAAATCCATTAAGCAAATAAAGTTTGAAACAACTACATGAAACTGTGATTAAGAACAATCTAAGTACCTATAATCATAACCAAATGTCCTAGCCACGTGAAAAGTACAGAGTGAATTGGATTCAAACACGCTAATATGCCACATCAAATTTGTAAAACTAAAATACTCAAAAACCCAAAAATCTTTTTTGATTTTTCAAAAAAAATGATGAAAATAAAAACTTTTTGTATTTTTCCAATATGAATCAATAAAAGAAAAAATATAATACAAAAGATACACATGTCTTAACACTGGCAAACATATATCATGAAGCTCAACTAGAGTATGGCAATTAAAATCATGCAAGAAATAACTCATAAGATATTGTGTATGAAGCATCATGTGCAAGCATGCGAGAATCAATCAACGTAGCATTTAGCATCTCCAAAATGAATTTTCTAACTCAAATAGATGTATACCTAATGCTTCGGGTTTTAAGAAGAAAGGGGACACCAGACTTTAACTTCCTAGGACCTCTTACAAGATCATAACAAAATGCCCTAAGGTGACCTTTCATACTACAATGCGGACATGCGTAAACTCGAGGAACGTTATCCAAGGTTTGATCTTTTCTAACGTCCTTGGATGTGGTTGACCCTCTAAAACACACAATGGTCTTGAATTTGGCGACTGGAGCTTTAGAATTATGGGAGCCAGTACCATCACTACCAACACTACTAGATTCTTTTAAATTATCTTTCAACACTACTAGATCCTTTAAGTTTTCAATCATTCCTAGAAGGTTATCTCGCTTCCTCTCAATGCAAGCAAACTTATCCATAAGAGTCTTCTCGCTTGCTCTCAAATCATTTATTAATACATCATTATCCTCATTGACGCTTAAACTAACCATAGAAATTTTAGATTCTTCTAATTCTTTTTCTAAAAATTCAGACTCTATCATCATTCTCTTTCTTAGACAATTCTAAAATTTTAAAATCACGGTCCATGTCCACAAACTTCACACGAAAGAAATCTCTTAGAGTTTGAATAATTTGTAAAAGTTCCATATCACCTTTAAACAAGAATTTTATTTTTCAATAATTTCAATTGTTTTAGAAAACTTCACATTCAAATGAGATAGATTTTCACTATGGATATCCATCGAGAGAAAAACACACTTAAAAACCAACACAAGAGAGATGAATAAACAACCACACTAAGCATCACTAAACAGGGATCTACACTGGCAAACATATATCATGAAGCTCAACTAGAGTATGGCAATTAAAATCATGCAAGAAATAACTCATAAGATATTGTGTATGAAGCATCATGTGCAAGCATGCGAGAATCAATCAACGTAGCATTTAGAATCTCCAAAATGAATTTTCTAACTCAAATAGATGTATACCTAATGCTTCGGGTTTTAAGAAGAAAGGGGACACCAGACTTCAACTTCCTAGGACCTCTTACAAGATCATAACAAAATGCCCTAAGGTGACCTTTCATACTACAATGCGGACATGCATAAACTCGAGGAACGTTACCCAAGGTTTGATCTTTTCTAACGTCCTTGGATGTGGTTGACCCTCTAAAACACACAATGGTCTTGAATTTGGCGACTGGAGCATTAGAATTATGGGAGCCAGTACCATCACTACCAACACTACTAGATTCTTTTAAATTATCTTTCAACACTACTAGATCCTTTAAGTTTTCAATCATTCCTAGAAGATTATCTCGCTTCCTCTCAATGCAAGCAAACTTATCCATAAGAGTCTTCTCGCTTGCTCTCAAATCATTTATTAATACATCATTATCCTCATTGACGCTTAAACTAACCATAGAAATTTTAGATTCTTCTAATTCTTTTTCTAAAAATTCAGACTCTATCATCATTCTCTTTCTTAGACAATTCTAAAATTTTAAAATCACGGTCCATGTCCACAAACTTCACACGAAAGAAATCTCTTAGAGTTTGAATAATTTGTAAAAGTTCCATATCACCTTTAAACAAGAATTTTATTTTTCAATAATTTTAGAAAACTTCACATTCAAATGAGATAGATTTTCACTATGGATATCCATCGAGAGAAAAACACACTTAAAAACCAACACAAGAGAGATGAATAAACAACCACACTAAGCATCACTAAACAGGGATCTACATAAAAAATTAGTGCAACCCTCTCTGATACCACTTGATAGAATAGAATGCTCCTATACCACTTTGTTAGCGCATAACAACACGCTCGACAATGATGGTTACAAAAAAAAATTCTATTTTTGTAGTTTTCCAATTTAAGTCCCAATCACACAAATCCAATTACAAATATATTTTAAACTTTGATTAAATTAGGTGTGAAGGAAAATATATGTTCTAAATATAATGATTCAAACTACACATGCAAAGAACATAAATATTGAGGAAAAATTTCTTTTCAAGGAAAAACCTTTTAATCAGCACTTTAGAGAGTTTTACAAGACTATCGACTTACAGGATACTTGATATACCCACAAGTATAACACACAGTGTCTTCAAAACCTCTAAAGAAAATGACATAGTCCAGAGTCATCCACAGGTGGCTATCCACTCTCGGTATCCACCGATCAGCCTTCAGCCTTCTTCTACCATGATCCTCTTGGGTTCACAAATTCAGTCGTTGAAATCTCTCTTCACAAATGTGCATACAAGATCCAAAAATTTTTAGGGTTTCAAAAAGATTAGCAAAACTATTTGGGAATGTAAAGTGTGAATCAAAAAGTGTCTTGATAACACAAAACTTGAAAAAGTTTCCAACAGATATGCAAAAAAAATTTTGGCAAAAATCTTACGAAAATTAGAGTCAAAACAGCTATTTATAAACGTTGCAAAAATTTTGAGACGGTAACTCGTTCGAATGAAAATATAAGTCGTTCAAACGAGATTGGAATCTCGTCAAAATGAAAACTCAGGTCATTCTAATGAGATAGCCATCTCGTTTGAACTAGTATCTAATGAGATTCTAACGAATTATAATAGTGCACCTTCGTTGGAAGTTCATTTGATGTTGGATCTAACGAGGCATCAAACGACAAATCCAAGTTGTTCGAAGGAGATGCTGATCTCGTTTTAACGAGGTTAAAATAATTTTTTTATTTTAAAACTTAAAAAAAACAGCCTCGAGTTTTCATAAAAAATACATCCCAAATAAAATTATGAATAATTTAGAAATCTTAAAAGCTTTATACCTTTTTTAGATATAGGGAAGTCTTCATTCTTAGAGATGATGGAGTTCGGTTCTACATGTTACCACGTGTCGATTTGTAACGGGATATGCCAGATATGCCAAACTGAAAATAAAACAAATAAACAGCCTAAGCGAAAATATTTTCCCTTACATCCCTTTTCACTAAAACGACTCTGTTTCCCAAAACACTTTCACTAAGGACTCTCTCTCTCTCTCTCTCTCTTCCCTCTCTTAAATCCTTTTCTAAAGTTAATACCCTAAGCGCCAAAATTTTATTTTCCCTTTACGTTTTAAATGACTCGATGTAAAGCTCGGGGTAAGCACATTGAAGGTCACTCTCTCCCTCGCACAAAATGTGGTATCCCTCAATCTCCACGGAATGGATAGACTCACTGTCGAGGTCATCATGTCTAATAACTTCCTCATTGGCATAAGGTGTGCTCAAGTTACTAACATGACTGGCCATGAACGCGGTGAAGTTATGTCCATGTGGTTCTTCGTCCCCAGAATCCACCAAATCTACATCACTATCACTAAGCGTGGCATTGAAGACAACTTTGCATTTTCCTTGTCTCTTTAACCTCATAGAACAATTGTGATCTTTGTGACCCTTATCCTCTCACTTGTAGCATCTCTCCTTATCTTTCTTAGGGTACTCTTCTCTTACTTTTTTAAAATTTTTCTTGCTCGACTTAAACTTTTTATCTTTCTCAAAACTTTTGTTTTATTTGGAAGTATTTTCTTTTCTTAGCTTGAGAATTTTTTTCATTTTTTTTGCAAAAAGGGTAAGATCATCTAAGTCAAAATCATGTTCGGAGTCAGAAGAGATGTCCTCTCTCTTTTTAGAATGTACTTTTAAAGCGATTCCTTTTTCTTTTTGCTTAATAGTTTTGGGGAACATGTCGTGTAAGGATAAATTTTCGATTGAGTCAATTTGTACATGTTGGCTTAGTTCTAAAAAAACTATTTGAGTCATAGGATAGAAGTTTGTGACCCTTCAAGCCTATGACATTTGAGTTGAAGATATAGCGGCCAAGTCTAACGCGATCACATTATATGCCACATTTTGTGCCTTGTGTCGTCATTAACTTTCCAAGGATCTCACATGTATGAATCCATATGTTATATTGAGCCTTGGATATATGTATTGGGTGTCTTTTATCTTGTAAACATATATAAAATGTTTTTTTTATTTTTCTAAGAAGAATTTATTTCTGAGAAGTCGTTCAATAGGTCGTTCATATGTCATTCGAACGACCTGGAAATCTCATTCGAATGAGATATAATTGTCGTTCGAACGAGCTATCTAATGAGATATGTTTTTGGTTCTCTGAATTCTCATTCGAAATTTTGTTCGAACGATCGTGTCAGTTTTTTCGAAAATGGGCAGTTTTTAAGCATTTTTTGTCCGTTACTCCCACTACTTTTTCCTAACCTTTTTAGTATTGCGGGAGTTGATTTTTTGCAGAGACTTTTCCAGTACTTTGAGAGCAAAAATACTTTTCTAAAACTCCTTTATTTTATTTTTATCCTTAATGAATTAATTTCCAAAACAAAAACATGTTTACACCCAATTGTTTGTATGATCCAAGTTTCAACATGATATTAGCGTGAGATCATTTTTGGCATCAGTTTTTATTTTCTACACCATAGAGACTATTTCCTTCAGAGGATTTCGTGTTCGTGGATATTTATACAGTGGAATACATGTGGGTAATGGAAGCTTTGCCCCATCGGTGGATTCCGAGATGTAGGTGGACTCTTGCATTGTCACTAGGCGGAGTAGAAGCAACGCAGACCATCAAGGCTTGCGAGGGCATCAATTCGTTGTGTAAATATTCTATTGTGTTTTTTGGAATTCCATACTTAGTGGACTTGTGGCTGGGCCATCAAAGTTTTTTCTCGTTGTGGGTTTTCCTCGTACATCGCGGTGCTGTGGTTGTGTTTATTTTATCTTGCAAATTCATCTAGATGCATGCTTAGGTTTAACAAGATAAAATATGGTTTAACCACAAAAAGTTGATTAATTGGTTCTTAATTAAATTGGGGAATTTTATTTTACTTTAATTCAAGTTGGAATTATTAATTTGGCAAAATTCATGTTAATCTTGAATTAAGCATGTTTTAATTTGGTTTGTGTACATTTGAACTTGAACTAAAGTTGTGCTTTAGAAGAAGATATTTTAATTTTTAAAAGAAATTAAAAATTAGAAATATTTGGTGAACCATCCTATTAGAAATTAAAAATTTGTTATTTTCGGGATCCAACATCCTTATCAAGTGGTATCAAATCATATTCATAGAATTTGGGTTTTATAAGTGGTATCAGAGCGAGGACACTAATTTACTGTGTTAGGTCCTTTGGGTTTGAATATGAAAAATTTGTAATTTGTGAGGTTTCCTATTTTTTATGGTTCTAACTATGCGTATTGAAAAGTCCATATGAGGTCGGCATTTAAATCGTTAGACGAGTTTTTTAATCGATTGTTAGAGGGTGGTCCCCACTAACGTGCCTAGTAGGATAAGTTCATGTTCCTAATTTCATTGAAAAAGGGCGTAAGGATGAGCTTAAGTTAACACGCTTCAATTCTCTAGGTTTAAATGCTCTTTTTAGTGCGGTCACACTGGAGGAGTTCTGTCGTATTATGACGTGTGAAATGTCTAAGGAGGCTTGGGACACACTCCAACTCACCCATGAAGGTACTACTGCTGTTAAGGCTTCTAAACTCCAAAACCCCGCCACTCAATTTGAAACCATTAAGATGTTAGAAAATGAGTCTTTTGATGAGTTCTATGATAGATTGTCTGATATTGTGAATTCTCCTTTTAATTTGGAAGAAAGGATACCCGTTAACCGTGTTATAAAGAAAATTTTGAGGTCATTACCCGATAGGTTTAATCCTAAAGTGACTGTTTTAAATTCTTTAGGCACTTTAAACTCTATTAAACTTGAAGAGCTTATAGGTGACGTACAAACCTATGAACTTGACATGTTTACCTCCAAGGATGTGAAGAATTTGATAAAGGCATAGCTTTGAAAGCTCGAAAGGAGGAAACATCGATTTCGAATGATGAGTTTGACATCGAATTGGATGATATGACTATGTTTGCTAAGAAGTTTAGAAAATTTCTCAAGTTTTATTAAGAGAATCTTAAAAATGATTATAAGGAGTTTGAGAGGTCTAAGTACAATAAAGTCGAGAAATCCCCTAAAAATCGTAATGATTATCTTAAGAGGGACGAGTTAAATAGTTATTTTGGCTGTGAGGGTTATGGCCATAGGGTAGACGAGTGTCCCACTAAACTAAGGAACAAAGGAAAGAAACTAATTTCATATAATGCCACCCTTAGTGATAGTGAACTGGAAGAGGGACCCGATTTCCCTATTGAGTAACTTCACCGCGTCCATGGCTAGTAATGTGAGCATTGATAATGAATATTCCCATAAGGACACTTTCTAGGACATTATTTGTGAATCCCAAGTGTTTGACTGTAGTGAGAGTGGAGAAGAGAGTGGTAATTAAGAGGATAAAGAGGAGAGTTAACTCTAAGTTGCCTCTCGTGAGTCGTATGCGGAATCCTTGAAATTGAAAAAGGCAAACTTGAAGTTAGAAGCTAGAATGAGAGAACGTGCCATAGGTAATGATGAAAGTGTTTTAATTGAAGATCTTAGTTCACGTGAGAGAACTCTTCGAGAGAAGATAGAGTATGTTGAAGGTGAGAGAGATAGTCTTTGAGGTTTAATGGAGGCAATGAAGAAAGCGATTCTTGAGTTTGAAGATACTAGGAGTTTACTAGAGTTTAGGATAGTGGAGCTTGAGGATAAGTTGAGAGACTCGAGTCTGTGAAGTTTGATTTCGATTCTGGGTTTGAAAAATTGGATAAAATGTTAGGCATAGTCCAAATAAAAAATAATAAGTGTGGTATTGGCTTTGATACTAAAAATACTTCCTCTAATAAAGTCAAAACTATGATTTTTAGAAAATCAACTAGGATGCTAGAAAAGATCAACCCTTAGGTAATACTTCTCACGGTGTTTTTACTTTCACGTATCGTAATAGGAAGGGTCACCTTAGGAGGTTATGTTTCGATCTTAGAAATGGTCCTAGGAAGTCCACGGTTAGGGACACTAAGGTCACTAAACCCGAGAGCGTCGCATTACACCTATGTGGGTTAGGAGATCAAATTTAGAGGCTTTACATGATAGGCTTTATGATTCTCATTTTCTTTCACATGATACTTCCGATGTTAAATCTAAAGGTTGATTGTGTTAGCTTTGTTTACATACACTAGTGCAACACCCCGCACTTTTGGGGATAATTAAAATTCGTAAGTAAGTGTAATTTGGAAAATTAAGAAATTATCGTGAAAAGTAATTTTTGAGGATTTCAGGGATTAAATGGTTTTTGATGTGTTATATTTACTTTTGGAATTAAGTAAATAATTTGGAGTATTTTAATTATATGTCGCGATTGGGTAAAGCATAAAAGGATAATATTGTAATTAGAAAACCCACATTTAGATGTATTGGGTTTAATTAATGATTTATGGTCAAGTACCTCGGATGGAGAATTTGATTGCGCGGTTGTTCTCGAAATGGCTGAGATAGTCTGAAAAGAGTATCCGGGGGTAGTATTTGAGTTTCGAGAATTTTTGGAGTAAACGAGTCATTTTTGGGTTAATAAAGTACAAACCCTTATTTCTCCCTTATAAAGACACGGGAGAGGGAGAAAGAAATAAAATAGAGAAAGAAGAGAAAGAGAAGAGGAGGAAGGAAAAAGGGAGATTCCGGCCAAAACTCTGCCAGATTCGACTCGAGGTCGTCGGATTTCATCCTCCAGGCAAGTGTGTACTTGATTTATTTCATTTTGTGCATATATCTCATATTTTAGTTGGTAAACTATATGATTTTGGGTTAGAACCCTTAAAATAAATTTAGGTAATTTGAGTATGAGTCTACATATTGGTGTAATGTAAACTCTTAATGATTTCTAGTGTTAAAACCATGTTAATGGAGTGTAAAATTGAATTGAAATGGAAGAAATGTCAAAACTAGGGTTTTATGGTTTTAAGGTCCAAACCTAAGAGAAATGGTTTAATACCACAAATTTATGGAAGTATTAGTTGTAAATCAGTGTTAGGATGTTAATAGGGTTGTTGGTTGAGATTAGAAACCATTAAAATGGAGTTTGGGTTGATATTTTGGTATTTTTGAGATTGGAAAATCGCCCAAACAGTGCCCCTCGAACAGGCTGAATCGATTCGGATTTAGACCAAATCGATTCTCCTTCGAGGACCTGTTTGCAGAACACTTTTCGAATCGATTCGCCATAACGGCGAATCGATTCGCCTTGGCCAGAATTGTTAGTTTTCTTCCCTTAAGAGTATGGGGAGTTAAATTACAATTTAGGGTTTTATATGAGGGACCCTAGTTATGATATCGGGACTCCTAAATATTGGTTTTGAGGGTGAGCAAACCCTTAGATGAAGAAGAAACCCTTGGATTGGTGTAGGGCATAATCCGAGGAACGGACCTAGTAAATGTTCGGGACGGACAACATTTGAGAGAGAGAGTTCTTCTGCTGTTGGGAATAGGTATGTACGTTATTCGAATGTGTGTGAGCTGAATACATCCGAGTAAATCCTAGGACGCGATTACTAGGAGTTAGTATTTTCAGGATCAGATGTGGGTAAATCCTTAAAAGTGATTAAAGTGCGAGTTATACGATAAGTGAGAAAATTTTTATGAGTTTAAGTACTCTAGGTGTGTGAATACTTAAATATTGTTAAGAGTGATAACATTTTGGGGATATTGGCCATCGTTATGTGTGGTTGGCAATTATAGCCAGGTATACATTTGAGGAGTGATACTTGTATATATATACGATGTGATTATAGTATATACTATATGATACGAATACATATATATTTGTGTGTGATTGGTGTATGTGTATCTTAGAGGCTGATTTATACGGGCTTTCCTTTGGTATAGGGTTGGGACAGCCAAATTATATATTTTCTCTAGTGCAATCCAGGGAAGTTGCGTGATGTGGGTGAATCCCCTGGCTTGAGGAGTAGGGAGAGTATAGTCCCCAGGTCATATCGTCCCGCGTTCGAGTGCGATGTGTGTAACTCTACTTGCAGAGGGAACATGACCACCTCCATCGTTGTGTTTTTACCATGACCATTGAGTGAGTCTGGCTTGGTACCATGGTACAGTGAGTAAACCCGGAGTTGGATCGGCACTATGAGACTGCATCCTCGAGTTATAGCTCGATGGGATGGTTATTATACTTGTGTGTATAGTATATCACTTATGTGTGAGAAAAAGATATTATATATCTCTAATAAGTGTAAAGAGATAAATGAAAAAGGACTTATTCTCATTTCGGGAGACTTTATCCAGACTTAAATTATGATATGAAAAATAAAATGAGTATTTTATGTATATGTATTTATATGGGTATATATATACGTTATGTACTAAGGGCCTAATGGATCTCAACGATCGACATTGCCAAGTTGTAGTGTATCGGGGGGGTTCTTTGTTTGGATTTCGCTTCGCGAGACACTCCACACACGAACGTGGCACAATGTTGAGACTGGGGAGAAGTTTAGCCCTTAGTACTTGGGTTAAATATGATTTGTAGAATTTTGGTGAAATCGATTAATTAGGAAGGGTAGCTTAACTAGGTTATGTAGGAGATATGTGTTAGGTGTGTACTATTAGAAGAGAGGTGAGGGGTATCTCATGGGAGTGCGATACCAATTCAAATATGAGAATAAAATATATTTTTCATAAATAAAGTATTTATGCACTTGCTAAATATTTTCACAAATCGGGCTCTGACCCGTATATCTATTTTTCATCTCTTTTGCTATATATATTTATAGGTGTCCGAACACAGGGACACCTGGATGACGATTCCTTCGATTCAGATGTCTGCTGCAGCAGCTGTGGATGCATGGAGGTTTACTTTAGACGCTTCTATCCTTGGAGGTACTGTATAAACATTTGGGCCTAAAGACCAATTGCATTTATTTATTCTTTTCTGCTTTTTATGCGGATTCGATTTGGTTGCATATTGTTAAATCGAGTGTTCGGTTATTTTTAGTTCATCTCAGTTTCATTTATACATAAACTGTGTGAATGTTTTAATTGATTAATTTGTTAAAAGATTTGTTAAATAAAATTTTGACGCGAGCCTAATAGGTTATTAGTAATTAATTTGGTTTTAGACAGTGATGCTAAGAATGAACCATATGCGACTCCTGTTTTAATTTGGTACATGAGTGATCGCTCGGTATTTTATTAGGAAGGGTGTCACAACTAGATGTGCTTCATGATACATTCTTGCTATCTGTATGTTTGTTAGTCATATTCTAGTTTATGCTTCAACACATATTTTTTGCTAGGATAAGGATAAGGGTGTCTTTTGTATTTTTTTTATTAGGTCTTATTGAAAAATACAAAAAGATTTTGTTTGTCCTTTGAGTTGACTTTGTTTGTTAAAAATTGAAAAACTCAAAAAGATATTTTTTTGTGTATACACATTTTGTGTGGCATATCCTTGTGTTTGAATCTAATATCATTCCCCCGCTTCCATGTGGCTAGAACTTTTGGTTATGAATTTTAATTCTTAAAGAGTTCTTTATCATTCTTTTATGGAGTAGTTTGACTTTTATTTACTTAATGGATTCTCTTTTTATATGCCTCCTCAAACACATGCACGAGATCTTTTGAACGTTAACTTCGCATGTATATTTGAGCTTTGTGAGATGTTCTCCCATCAATTTTGTAATTTATATGTCTTGTGACTATGGAGGATTCGTGCATGTAAGAACCATTGCCCATGAGATTTATTTAAATTTTATTAAAAATAGAGGAGGGTGCATGGGAAAGGTGACGAAAGGAGAAAATCTCCTTTTCGTGAAAGCCACCGTTGGCAAGATCCTTAAAAAAGTGTGGCATTATAAAAAGTAGCTAAGGCCAAGATAGTTTAGTTTAATATGATGTTTAAAAAAAAGAAAAGAATAATTATTTACGAGGGATTTTGGATGGCAATATAAATGGGTTTTCACTGTGACAATGAATCCTATTTATGCTTATTTTGCCATGACGCCAATGATTTGTAGAATCATTAAAATTCTAGGCTTGTATGCATTGTGCTTGTTTATTATTTGAGTTCACTTTATCGTGTCACATGAGGCTAAATCTTAGTTGATAAAGTTTTGCAATCAAATAGAACTCCGTGAACATTTTTTTAAGTGATTGGATCATAATTCTTTTGTATCTAGTTCACACCCCTTCATTAGGTTTACCACATATTTATTTAGACACATTTATGCCATATGAGTGTGGAAAGCTTATTGTGTTTAGTGTCTTATGTGATATTTATACCTATATATATGTGATTGTGCTTCACTGATATCTTTATGTATATTTATATAAATATGGTATCGTTTGTTTTGAGTCTTTTCTTTGTCATCTAGTCCTTGTATGCTATTGGTTCAAATAGGTATCTATATTTTTGCGACTTTTCATTGATATCCCATACTTATCTTAGTACATTTTAGCTGGTATCCTTTTTCTATCGCATCTTAGTTGGTATCTATTGCTCTTTATGTGGATTAGTTTCTTTTTTGTTGTCACTTGATCACTATACACCATTGCATGATATACTTGTTTTTCCATTATGCTTATCCCTTGTTTCATTTAAGGGGAGAATTGAATTCATCGGGGAGAAATGGGTTATTTTATGCATCTTAATGTTTATCTAATTCTGAACAGAAAGGGGGGAGAAATGTTATCTAACTATTTTTAATTTGGGAAGATCTATCTTAGGGGGATACATCTTTCTTATGTAGATACTGCTAAGCAAAAGGGGATGATTTAATTTTGTTATATTCCCTATGTGGTTGATTGTGTGTTTAAATGTGCAGGTTTTCGTGCATGCGATAAAGTTTTTTTTCAAGAAAGAAAACTTACTCAACATATTTTTCGGTCAAGCGTTTGTATTTTTTTATTTTGGGTTAGGATTGTATCTTTTAGATGAGCTTGACGGCCCATAGTGTTTTTATTTTTATTTTGTCCTAAAATAGCCAAATGAGGAGATTTCTAAGGACAAATTTCAAATTTAGTCAATTTGTAAGTGTTGGCTTAATTCTAAACAAAAATATTAGAGTCATAGGATATAAGTTTGTAACCTGTCAAGACTATGAGATTTGAGTTGAAGACGTAGCGGCCAAGTCTAACGAGATCACATTATATGTCGCGTTCCGTGTGTTGTGTCGTCATCAACTTTCCAAGCATCTCTCAGGTATGAATGCATATGTTTTATTGAGCCTTGGATATATGTATTGGGTGACTTTTATCTTGTAAACATATTTAAAATGTTTTTTCTATTTTTCTAAGAAGAATTTATTTCTGAAAAGTTGTTAGATAGGTCGTTCGAACGAGATACCATTGTCGTTCGAACAAGCTATCTAACGAGATACTTTTTTGGTTCTCGAAATTCTCATTCGATATGTCATTCGAACGACCGTGTTAGTTTTTTTTTAAATGGGCAGTTTTTAAGTAGTTTTTGTCCATTATTCCCACTACTCTTTCCCAAGCTTTTTAATAGTGCGGGAGTTGAGTTTTTGCAGAGACTTTTCCCATACTTTGAGAGAAAAAATACTTTTCCAAAAGTCCTTTAGTTTTTTTATCCTTAATGAATTAATTTCCAAAAAAAATCATGTTTACACCAATTCTTTGTATGATCCAAGTTTTAACATGATATTTGTTTGAGATCATTTTGGGCACCGAGTTTTATTCTCTACACCATAGAGACTGTTTCTTGCGGAGGATTCCATGTTCGTGGATATTCATAGGGTGGACTCCGTGTTCGTAACATAATCTTTATCCCATCGGTGGACTCCGAGATGTATGTAGACTCCTACAGTGTCACTGCGCGGAGGTTGGAGGAACGAAGAGCGTCAAGGCTTGCGAGGGCGTCGAGTCGTTGTGCAAGTATTCTATCGTGTCATTTGTAATTCCATACTTAGTTGACTTGTGGCTGGGTCGTGCAAGATTTTTCTCGTTGCGGGTTTTCCTCGTACATCGCGGCATTATGGCGGTGTTTATTTTATCTTGCAAATTCATCTAAATCCATGCTCAGGTTTAACAAGATAAAATTTGGCTTAACCAAAAAAAATTGATTAATTGGTGCTTAATTAAATTGGGTAATTTTAGTTTACTAATTCAAGTCGGAATTATTAATTTGGCAAAATTCATATTGATCTTGAATTAAACACGTTTTAATTTGGTCTGTGTATATTTGAACTTGAATTATATTTGTTCTTTAGAAGAAGATAATTTAATTTTTGAAAAAAATAAAAAAATTAGAAATATTCGGTTAACCATCATTTTATAAATTAATTTGTTTGTATTTTTTAGGGTCCTGCGTCCCTATCAAGTGGTATCATAGCATATTCATAGAATTTAGGCTTTACATGTTGATCTCATAAGTTTGAAGACCTCTTACGAGTTCTTCTAACGTAAACGTATCTAAAATTACTAACGAATTAAGAAAAATAACCTTAGTGATATATCGGGATGGAAGTGATCTCAAATTCTTTTTCAGAAAACGCGTCTTAGGAACTCTCTCACCCAAATTAATACTAGAGTTACCAATATCAGACAATCGTGCATAAAATTCCTCAAATAACTCAGTATATAATATACTAATGGTCTCAAACTGTGTGGTGAGATGTTGAAGCTTAGAAGCTTTCACTGTGTTGGTACCCTCGTGAGTGAAATGGAGGGTATCCCACGCTTCCTTAGACGGCGTGCACGTCATTATGAGGGATGACGACTTTAAAAATGGCACTTAAATAGCGTGAGATAACATTACTCCATTTTAGTTCATCCACCATCCAAGTGATGATGGGTTTAGGACTTATGACATCACCATTAGTCACAGTGGTTGGTGTCCACCATCTTTCATAAACATGCTAGATATGCTCGTTAATCACTTTCAAAGCAGACCTCATTCGAGCTTTCCAATAAACATAATTAGACCCATAAAGAAGGTAGCCTATTATACAAATTATCCATTCTAACCCAATTTGAGGATCACACAGTAAAATAATGTAACCCACTCTGATACCAATTTGATAAATGAATTTGGGCTAATTGGAATATTTGTTTCTTAGGATACACACATAAAGATTTAATTTTTAACCAAATTTTATCTTGATTAATAATTAGGTGTGCATGAAAAATCAATTCCAAAGTAAAATGATATCCAACATACACAATAGAACAAAGAACATGAAGAAGTAAGAAAAAATCCTTTTGGGGCGAAACCCATATTTCAGCATAGTAAAGATCTTGACAGACTCCACGACTTACAGACTACTTAGATCTCCACTAAGTGTAATGTGCGGATCTTAAAATTTAAAATAGATATGGCACAGTCCAGTACCGTCCATAGGAATAAGCTCTTCCCACGGTATCCACCCATCAGCCTCAAGATTACGAAATCCTTTCTTATTCAGAAGTAGAGCCTCGACTCCACAAATCAGCAGTAGAGTGAACTCTATAAGGGTTTGATATAACTTGTGGAAACTAGGGTTTGAAACTCAACAAATCATTCTAAGAGATGAGTAATTTGAAAACGTAAAACTTGTTTTAAAGAAACAAATATATGAACACTTTTGGAACATGTATGGGAATTTCGCTTTTGCTAAAAGTCTTTAAAAAAACTGATCAAAATAGGTTTTTATAGAAAAACAAAAATTTTAAGGCGGCACTCCCATTGAAATGAAATTAGAGTCTTATTCGAATGAAAATAGTGACTGCGTTATAATGAGGTGAAGTCTTGTTCGAAGGAGATGCCTATTTCGTTGGATCGGCCTTCCAACGAGCTTCTAACGAGAGTTGCTCTGCCAAATAGAGATCATCTTGTTAGATGTTTGTTAACGAGTTAAGCTTTTTGTTCTAATGAAATTTGATTTTGATTGAATCAGAAAATGATCTCGTTCCAATGAATAGAAAAAAAAATTAAAAATCGTTCTGTCAAAAACTTCCTTGAATAAAAAGAAACATCCCAAAATAATTTGATCGAGTAAAATCAAAACCACAATTTTGTATACCTCCATAAAGTGTTCGTGATGATTCCAACAACTTGAATCTCGGACATGATGTTCGGTCACTAACACGTCTTCATATGATCGTGGAGGCAAATGCGGATGTTGAGTTTGGTTTGTAACTCTGGTTTGTAATGGGATACGCCAAAATAACAAAGCTATGAACAATTATAAAATTTGATCTTAAATATCTCTTATCTTATTGAGTTCCTCGTGGTGGATATAAACTCCTCATATAATGTTATCTTCGATAGAGGGTGGTTGCATGCCATGATGGTTGTACCATCTACCTACTACCAGAAGATAAAATACATCACTAATAAGGGAGTTATCGAGATACGGGGGAACTAAGCCTTGGACAGAAAATGTATCATAACTGCTATCCGACCTAAGCAGGAGAAGAAGAAGAAGGAAAAATCCAAAAAGCCATATGAAATCTCCATTCCCTCCAAATGAAAAACTTCACTATGTTATTTTAACAAAATGTAAAAAGGTTGTGAGTTTTGAAAATACTTTTTGAAGAAACTACTACAAAAATCTTTATAAGAACACAAGATGTGTTAAACAGTTTAAGGAACGATTTATTTATTTCTTTTGGAAATAGATTTAGAATAAACCAAAGGTTTGATTTGCAGAATATAGCAATGAATAACTAAAAAGCACACACAAGAAAGAATGAATTTAATGTGATAAAACTTCAGCCAATTGGAGAAACATCCACGGTGATCTCTACCTCACAAAAAAAATCCACTATAAACGGTTTTAGGTTACAAGCATATAATAAATCATATAATCTATTCTTATTCTAAGTCCAGAATTATACCAAACCGAGATTCCATTCCTTCTGGGTATCCTTTCCAACTTCTTTATATAATTTCATTGTCCTTTCTTTGTTCCTTGCTCTGCTCTCTTTTATCTTGAAAATCCCCTCATTTGAATGTATTTTACAATAAAATCAATTTCCTTGTGAAATATTTATGGAAGCATAAATATGATAGTTCAAACAAAATAACATTTAAACCAAGTGAAATAAAATTGAAACACACACACTATTAGATTTCACTTAAACACAATTAATTAACCCAAGTCCTAGAAATTTGCCTAAGTCATATTTTCCAATTTTATCAAGTTAGGCCAAACCAATTTTAGCAATTAAATTAAATGACTTGAATTAATTGACTAAACATTACCCAAACTTAATTTGCACCAAATTAAACATGTAGTGATTAATTTAAACCAATTTTATCTTTTTACCTAAGCATGCATTCTAGGTGATTTTGCAAAAGATAAAATACACAATTAATCCACTACGCCGCAATGTACGAGAAAAACCCCACAACGGGAAATAACCTCGGGCGGCCCTAGCCTCAAATCCACTAAGTACGGAATTTACATTTACAAGACAGATGACTTACTTCCTCAACTCGAGTCCTCTCAAGCCTTGACGCGTCTTCTTATAACCACCTCTGCCTAGCAGATAACCACGAAGCTCCACCGCGATCTCGGAACCACCGATCGAAAAATAGGTACACCGTCAACCACACATGGTGTCTTTCATCATGTGAGAAAGCCGCAGCTAAACAATTCTTCTTCTTTGAGGGATTTAGAAGAAAACCCAAATTCTCTTCAAAATGGTAGAGATGAAAAACCGGTGCCAAACACTCCAAGCAATGATATATATATTGGAACTTGGAATAAACTAAACTTTGGGTGAAAACTAGAGTGTTAAATGATTTTTCCTTTGAAAGATGAACACTCAAAACATGAACTTTTTCTTGGAAGAATTTTTTCTCAAAAATCTCTCTAGGAGATAGAGGATAATGAAAAAGTTACTTTAGAAAATGTTGTTCCCGCACATTATAAGATTTGAGAAAAGTTAGTGGAGAAACAAGTGGGGAAAGTGGAAAAAACTGCTCAAAAACTGCCAAATAACTGTTCCCGCTGTAAACTCGTTCGAACGAAGTTTTGTTCGAACGATAATATAACGACCTTCGAATGAAGCTCCAGTGTACTGAAAATTGAACTCGTTAGAAATCTCGTTCGAACGACATTTCGAACGAAGTTACAGTACTCAATCTGGGAACTCGTTGGCAAATTCGTTCGAACGACTTGTGGTTCGAATGACATATCGAACGAACTTCCAGAAAGTTCAGAAATTCTCTTTTTTAGCCAAGAAAACATTATAAACTTTATTTAAAGTTAATTAATTCTTTCTAAAAACAAAACACAGTTTTAATTAAACCTAACACCCAATAAACTTGTTCCAAGCTCCTATATATATATATATATATTTATATATAATGCATTCATACCTTGGGAGTATGTAACCACTGTTGATGACGTTGAAACGAGGTACATAAACTCGGCATTTGATGAAGTTTTATACACTTTGCCGCTACATCTTCAACTAAACACATCATAGTCTTGAATAGTTACGCTTGAACACTATCCTATGACATAAACGTTTTTGTCCGGAATTGAGCCAAAACTATATTAAGACTCAATTAGAGAATTGTGTCCTTACAAATATCCCCCTTTGGCTATTCCGGGACAAAAACCAAACAAAAATCGTAAAGGGCCGTCAAGCTCACTAGACTAAAAAACATCCCACCCAAAATAAAGAGTACAATGCTTGACTCGAATACCACTTTAGAATTAAACGCTTTGCCACTTGAAGGTTGCCATTTTAGAAGAATTCCTGCACACTTAAGCAAACTATCAAACGCATAGGGAATATCAAAGTATTTAATGAAATGAAAATAAATACTCCCCCTAAATTAATTCTCCCCCTTTATCAAAACAAATCTACCTAAGAAGGTCATGACTCCCCCTAAGATAAATTTCCCAAACTTATATATGATTACAATAGGATTAGATACCATTTCCCCCCTATCATTCTCCCCCTTTTTGTTCAGGAATAGACAAAGGATAAAACTAATTAACCACGTTGAAGCTTAGAGTGAAAAGACATTAAAGCATATGAGCAACGAAAGCATAACTAATCCAAGATAGATACCAATTAATGAAGTAGAAGTATAGATGGACTAGAAAGGAAGGCAAACACAAAACAATATCATATATATATACTCTAAAATTATCAATAACACACATGCATATATATATATATATAGATATAAACACACAAATGACACAAAAATACAATAAGTTTAGCACACTCGTATGGTAAAAAATGTGTCACATGGAAACGGTAGTATAGGAGTGTGAACAAGTGACAATTAAATTTAGACCCAATAACTTAAAACATGTTCACGGAGTTCTTAATTGATTGCAAACTTCATCACATTTGTATATAATCTCATGTGACAATATAGATTGAACTCAATGAATAAACATACACAATGCATACAAGCCTAGCATGTTGATGATTCTACAAACCAATAGAGTCATGACATTGAAAGCTCAACTAGGATAAACGGACATTGTGCAAACCGTTGATATACCACCCAATATCCCTCAATAAGCATATATATTTATTTTGAATGAATATATCAATCAAACATAGGCCTTGGCAATTATTTTTCTTTTTAATGCCATATTTTCTATTTTTAGGCCTTTGGACCACGTATTTCTTTTAGGTCCATTCAAATGGTGGCTTACAATCGCAAATGATAATAAATCCTTTCGGAGCCCTTCCTCGTGAACATTTATATATAATATTTTTATTTCTCAAAAATCTCACGTGCAACGGATTTTGACATGCACTAGTCCTCCTAGGTCACAATTATGTAGATTACTAGATTGGTAGGAGAACACCTCACAAAGCTCAAATATACATATGAAGTTGAATTTCAAAAGAGCTCGTGCCTGTGTGAATAGAGGCATATTAAAATAGAATCTATTTAAACAACGGAAAATCTAACTACTCCATGTAAATATGGTAAAGAACATAATAAGGATTGACAATCTAAACCAAAAGTTCTAGCCACATGGGAGCGTAAAAGATGGGATTCAAACACAAGTATATGCCACATAAAGTGTGTTAAACTAAAATACACACAAAAAAATCTTTTTGAGTTTTTGACATTTTCAACCAAAAATAGAAATATATACTCAAAAGACAAACAAAAATCATTTGAATTTTTCATTAAACTTAAATTATCAAGAAATTAAAATCCAAATGATAAACAAAAATATTTTTGTATTTTTCATTTAATGCAAACAAAATGAAGAGATAAAATACAAAAGATAAACAAGTCATGATTTTTAGCATAAGATATGGAATAAAGCAATGACTAGAAAATGACTAAACATGCATACACCTAGCAATGATATATAATATGAAGCACAACAAGCTAGAGTATGAAAATAACTAACACATTCAACCTTTAAATTTAGCAAGGTAGGTTTCATGTGAAAGCAAATGAGAATCAACAAGTTTAATATCTAGCGCGTCTAAAACTAATTTCTGAATCCACATAGATGTATATTTAAAATGATGGGATTTGGAAACTAATGAATTGCTAGACATAGAATTTCTAGGACTTTTTTTAAGATCAAAACAAAATGACCTAAGGTGACCTTTCCTATCACAATGCAAGCATGTGAAAACACGAGAAATGTTACCGAAGGTGTGACCTTTTCTAAAGTCTTTAGATAAAGTAGACCCTCTAAAACAAACAATGGTTTTATCTTTAGCAACGGAAGCATTTGAACAAGATGTGCTAGAACCATTATCACAACTACTCGAGTCTTGTAAATCATTTTCCATTTTTAAAATTTTTGACTCAAGTAATAAATTAGACTCCTCAAATTTATGGGACTCCTTTTTTAAATTTTCAATTACACCTTTAAGGTTATCACGCTCCCCCTCAATGTGAGCAAACATGTCCCAAAGAGTCTTTTCTCGACTATCACTCTCTTTCTTGGACATTTCTAAAATATTATAATTGTAATTTATGTCCATGATCTTTTCACGAAAAATACCTTTTTGAGATAGTGAGGTTTGCAAAAATTCAAATTTAGCTTTAAAACAAGAATTTTCATCTTCAAGAAATTTAATTCTTTTTGCAAATCTCAAATTTAATTCTCTTAATTTCTCATTACACGTATTAATCTCATTAAATTCCTCCCGAATAGCAAAAACTTCATTATCATTAGAAATGGACAAATTTTCATTAAGACGTCCCATCGAGAGATACAAAAAAATGAGAGTGAGCAAAAATATGAATCACATAAAAATACAAGGAGCACAAAAATTATAAAAGCCAAAAAATGGATCTTTGACGTGATAAATTAGCGGTCCGACTCTGATACTAATTTGAAAACCCCCTTATTTGAATGTATTTTACAATAAAATCAATTTCCTTGTGAAATATATGCGGAAGCGTAAAGGTGATGGTTCAAACAAAATAACATTTAAACCAAGTGAAATAAAATTGAAACACACACACTATTAGATTTCACTTAAACACAATTAATTAACCCAAGTCCTAGAAATTTGCCTAAGTCATATTTTTCAATTTTATCAAGTTAGGTCAAACCAATTTTAACAATTAAATTAAATGACTTGAATTAATTAACTAAACATTACCAAAACTTAATTTGCACCAAATTAAACATGTAGTGATTAATTTAAACCAATTTTATCTTTTTACCTAAGCATGCATTCTAGGTGATTTTACAAAAGATAAAATACACAATTAATCCACTACGCCGCAATGTATGAGGAAAAACCCACAACGGGAAACAACCTCGGACGACCCTAGCCTCAAATCCACTAAGTACGGAATTTACATTTACAAGACAGATGACTTACTTCCTCAACTAGAACCCTCTCAAGCCTTGACGTGTCTTCTTGTAACCACCTCTGCGTAGCGGATAACCACGGAGCTCCACCGCGATCTCGAAACCACCGATCGGACAATAGGTACACCGTCAACCACACATGGTGCCTTTCACCATATGAGAAAGTCATAGCTAAACAATTCTTCTTCTTTGAGGGATTTAGAAGAAAACCCAAAAGTCTCTTCAAAACGGTAGAGATGAAAAATCGGTGCCAAACACTCCAAGCAATGATATATATATTGGAACTTGGAATAAACTAAACTTTGGGTGAAAACTATAGTGTTAAATGATTTTTCCTTTGAAAGATGAACACTCAAAACATGAACTTTTTCTTGGAAGAATTTTTTCTTAAAACTCTCTCTAGGAGATAGAGGATAATGAAAAATTTACTTTAGAAAATGTTGTTCCCGCACATTATAAGATCTGAGAAAAGTTAGTGGAGAAACAAGTGGGAAAAGTGGGAAAAACTGCTCAAAAACTGCCAAATAACTATTCCTGCTGGAAACTCGTTCGAACGAGATTTTCATTCGAATGAAGTTTCATTCGAATGATAATCTAAAGACCTTCGAATGAAGTTCTAGTGTACTAAAAACAGAACTCGTTAGAAATCTCGTCCGAACGACATTTCGAACGAAGTTACAGTATTCAATCTGGGAACTCGTTGGCAAACTCGTTCGAACGACTTGTGGTTCGAACAACAATCTCGTTCGAACGACATATCGAAAAAACTTTCAGAAAGTTTAGAAATTCTCATTTTTAGCCCAGAAAACTTTATAAACTTTATTTAAAGTTAATTAATTCTTTCTGAAAACAAAACACAGTTTTAATTAAACCTAACACCCAATAAACTTGTTCCAAGATCCTATATATATATATAATGCATTCATATCTTGGGATTATGGAACCACTGTTGATGACGTTGAAACAAGGCACATAAACTCGGTATTTGATGAAGCTTTATACTCTTTGCCGCTACATCTTCAATTAAACACATCATAGGCTTTAATAGGTACGCTTGAACACTATCCTATGACATAAACGTTTTTATCCGAAATTGAGCCAAAACTATATTAAAACTCAATTGGAGAATTGTGTCCTTACATATCTTTTACACAATTCAGCTCAGTAGTAAAAAACACTCAACCAATAATACACTTTAGTGTTATTGGGTGATTGTGTAGTGAGTGATATGCCTAAATGTCATGCATGTACTCACACACACACACTTAATTATAGACGAATCCTATGAATTACAACAGATCTAAATATGAAATTCACTTTTACACTTCTGAAATTTAGACTAGTTCTTTCTGTAAAAATATTTGAAGATCTAATTGCCTTTTAGATGTCTAAAACTTAGATCCTTAGAACTTATTTATCAACACAATTTTTCGAAATGAAAAAATTCTCTAATCTAGAACATGCAAGTAATGATTTCAGTTTGTAAAAATAAGAGATGTTGGATCAAAAGGTTTTTAAAACTTTACACAAACATAATCTAACAGGAGATTATGATTTCTCAAAACAAGAATCAAAATAGCCTAGAAATCTAAATGTGACTGTATCACAGTTTTAGATCTTCTAGTTTCTAAAAAGAAATGAGATCATAAACATGTGAGGCTATTGAGATAGAGATTGAAACTACGAGGAAAGTGAAACCCTAACTCTCAAATGATTTTCTAGAAAAAAATTGACAGAGTTTCTATACGAAATTCTTTTTCTCTCTTTATTTTCTCTCTTTTTCTCTCAACTCTCAGAGATCTCAAAAAAAATTCGAAATATAGAGATAAAGATTCATTTTATAGGGTGAGAGAAGGATCTCTAAGGTTGGGTTGAAATCTAGGGCTCAGATTAATTAGAATATAAAACGTTGAGATCTAATGGCTCATAAATGACCGCAAAATAACTCTCTCTGATTGGTTAAAAGCAGGCGCACAAGGATTAATCAAGAACACATGCAGATCATTGATTACACATGATCTAACGGCGATAAAGTATGCGCTAAAATGTGAGAGTAAAGAAACAAAGTTGTAACCAATCACAAGTATGCACGTGTTGCTCTCTAATTTCCTAAAAAAACACGTGTTTTGAGTTTATTAGAAATTCAATATTGAACCATAAATCTATGTGCCGGTTTTGGATTCTACCTAATCCATTTTTTAGGAACTTTTAAAATACAAAATTTAACCCAAAAATAATTTAAAACCTATTTTAATTATTTTAAAGATAGATTTTAATTATTTTAAAATTTTTAAATATTATGGAAAATTCATTTTAATTTCAATTAACACACACTACTTAAATATGAGATGAAATGCAATCCTATGTGTTGTGAGTGTGTTGGTTTTCTACCTTGTTGAGGTAGCATATGAAGAGGCTATGATGCACTTGAAGGAGAGACTCCATTTTGTCTATATTTCCAAACTAGTTGAGGCTCCTATATAGTGCAGACTCAAATGAGTCACCTATATAGTGTGCTTCAATCTCCCCCTTTGGAAATGAAAGACAAAATCTCCTTTGAGTCATCTAGGACTCGTAGGGATAAATAAAAAAAACTTATTCCTATTCAAATATTCTAACTACCCCATTTCCTAGAAACCAAAAAAATACATAACTCAACAATGAATAGACTAATATCGTAAGCAGATCTGATGGTGTTGATTTTTAAAAATAATACAACAACTAACGGCAAAGATCAATAATTTGTCAAATTTTTCCAATAACTGTCGTGATAGACTCAAATATCTCCCCCCCCCCCCCCCCCCCCCCCCATTTTGTCTCAATTGGACCAAGGATGAAAAACATAAAATATAACAAGCAACCTAAATCATACAACGGGTCACTTCAAGGGTCTCCTATATAAAATAGAGATAGGAGGCATCTTTTGTCATTTATGAAGCGACCGTGCCTTATATTCTCAAAAACTAATTATAAGCATGATAGTAACTAGAAGATATGATAAGTGATAGATATCTAATCAAGCATAATCATACCGATGCATTTCCTTAAAGATTCAAAACGTAAATCCTCCAAAGGTTTGATGAACAAGTCAACTTCTTGATGTTCAGTGGGTAAATGGTTAATCTCTAATTTTTAGAATCAACAAGTTCACGTATGTAATGTTGTCTAATTTTAATATGTTTAGTACACGAATGTTGAACAAGGTTTTTAGAGATATCGATCGCACTTTTTGTTATCGCAATATAAATTCAGCTTTTATTTATTAATGCCGTAGTCGCTAAGCATTTTCTTTATCCATAATAACTTAGCGTAACAACTTCCTACCGCTATATATTCTCATTCGGCTATTGAAAACGATATGCGATTTTTTTTACTTCTTCACCCTACTAAGTTGTTACCTATGTAATAACAAGTACCGAAAGTGCTTTTGGTGTCATCTGAGCAGCCGGCCCAGTCAGCATTGGTGTATCCTTCAATTGTGCTTATGGTGTCTTTTGTGTACCATATACATAGGTTTATCGTTCCCATAAAATATTCGATTATTCAATTAACACAGATAAGGTGACTTTCCTTAGGTGCACTTTGGTAACGATCGCAAACACAAACAGCATACATAATATTGGGTCGAGAAGTTGTTAGATACAGTAAACTGCCTATCATACTTTTATATATCATATGATCAATAAGTTTCCCATTCTCATCTTTAGATAGTTTCGTAGAGGTTCTCGTGGGAGTCCTAAAAACTTTAGCATTATCTCAACCGAATTTTTTAACTAATTCAATTGTATATTTAGACTGCTATATAAATAACCCATCATCTTTTTGCCTAACTTGAAGACCTGAAAAATATTGAAGCTCCCCCATAAGTGACATTTGAAATTCCCCGTGAATAATTTTTGAAATTTTTTAACTTCAGACGGATAAGTAAATCAAAATATAATGTCATCAACATATACTTGAGCAATTAAGACCTATTTGTTAAAATGTTTGGCGAATAATATCTGGTCATTTTTGCCACGTCGCAAACTTTTATTGATTAAAAAAGTGGAGAGGCGTTCGTACCTGGCCCGAAGGGCTTTCTTTAAACCGTATAATGCCTTTTTCAACCTAAATACATGGTTTGGATAATGAGGATCGATAAATCTGTTCGGTTGTTCAACGTAGATCTCCTCCCTCAAAATATCATTTAAAAAATCGGATTTAACATCCATTTGATAAAGGCCAAATTATAAGCGAGAGGCTACGGCCAAGAGTAAGTGAACAGACTTGAGGTGAGTGACCGGGTCAAAGGTCTCCTAAAAATTTATTCCTTCAACTTGAGAGTAGCCCTGGGCAACTAACCTGGATTTATTTCTAACAATCATCCCAGATTCATTGGTTTTATTTTTAAAGATCCAGCGAGTGCCAATAACCCTTTTATTTTCTGGACTAGGTACAAGATTGCACACATCATGACTCTTAAATTGGATGAGCTCTTACTGCATAGCACCTAGCCAAAAAGAGTCACTAAGTTCCCCATTTGCATTCTTTAGTTCTACTAGAGAAACAAAGCACGCAAAATGGGCTACGTTACATAATTGGGATCTTGTACACACTGGATCATCAGGGTTACCAACAACACTATCAATGGGATGATCTTTAGAAACCTAATTAGTTACTTCAGGGGTCTCAGCCGGTAAAGGATCAACTATCTCTGGAGAGTCATAAGTAAAACTATTTTTAGACTTCTCCACGATAATTGATCCTTGATCTTTACTCTCGACATTAGTGTCAACCACTATCACATTTATCGATTCCATGAATACATTGGTACGCAAATTATAAATGTGATAGCCCCTACTATTTAGGGAGTAACACAAAAATATGGCTTTATCGCCACGGGTTTCAAATTTAGACAGGTGTTCTCTGTCTTTGCAAACATAGCAAGTACTCCCAAAAGTTCAAAAATATTTTAGATTGATCTTTTCACCATACCAAAGTTCATACGAGGTTTGTTTGGTATTTTTTTGAAAATAGACCCGGTTGATGATATGACACGCTGTTTGAACTGCCTCAACCCAAAAGTATTTTGGCAAGCTCTTAGCATGTATTATTACCCTAGTTATTTCCTGGATTGTCCGATTCTTACGCTAGACAACACCATTATGTTCAGATGTTTTAGGAGCACTGAACTCATACTGATAACCATTACCACTATAGTATTATGTTACACCTGAGTCCTTAAATTCACCTCCTCTATCATTGCGTATTCGATTAACTTGGGTATCTTTTTCATTCTCGATTTTTAAAAGGATTTTAAAAAATTCTCAGAATGTTACAAATTTTTATTTCAAAAACCCTACCCAAGTGAACCAAGTAAAGTCATCCACAATGACTAAAATGTAACTCCTACCACAAAGTCTCACAGTTTGTGAAGGACCCATACGATCTATGTGGATTAGCTCTAGAGGTTTAGATGTTAAAATGTCTTTAACTTTCTTGTGAGTAGATTTACTTATTTTTTCTTCCTGACACGGCCCACAAAAAACATTTGAAATCGGTTTTATATTCGATAAATTTCTAACTATATCCTGTGAGCTTAAATTTCCAAGATTACCGTAATTAATGTGACCCAACTAGTTGTGCCAGATTTCATTATCATCAGGTTTGGCTATTCTACAGGTCTCATTTCTCGAATTTATTGTGTAATAGTTATCTGGGGTCCTATGGCCTGTAATGATACAATCACCATTCTTATTTAAAATTTTGCATTTAGTATTTGAGAATGTGATAGTATGGTTTGAGTCACAAAATTGAGATATTCTCAACAAATTAGCCTTAAAACCTTTTACAAATAGGACATCTTTGAGAATGGGGAGTCCTTTTTCTTGGAGTGTTCCTTTGCCTATGATCTGAGCTAATACTCCGACTCCAAATAAAACACTCCCTCCTAAGAAGTTAGTCTTGTCGAATAATTTAAGATTATCTCCGGTCATATGGTTGGAGCATCTAGAGTCTAAGTACAAACCAGATGCAGTGCTCTCAGTTTTTCAAGCACTAACAACAATGTTGCACTTCAGCTGGGGTATTAGATCATCCTTTCTAACCCAAATATCTCTAGTTTTAAAATGTTTTTAAGCTTTTGGTTTAGAAAGAGATATAGAACTCTTTCTCTTAGATTTTTTCTTAGCAGGATATGTTTTCTTCCTACCTCTATAGTTAGAGTTTTTATTGGGTTGTTTAGGAAGTACATAATTATTCCTGCTCCACATAGAATAGTTAAAGTTTTTGTAAACATGTGAATTATAGAAAGGTTTATACAGTCATTTTTGTAAACAATCAGCAAGACAGTGTCCATAAACATCGCAATAATAATAGTATTGGTGGCTCGATGATTTTTTCACATTTTGAAAGCCTTTAAAAAGAGGTTTATCCATTTTATGGACATTGACGTTAGGTCTAACTACAGTGGAATCACCTTGCCTAACAGGGAGCAAACATACTTATCCTTAGGTTCAATAGTTGGCTTAGGCTGATTTTCCATCTGATTGTCTGGACCTTCATTCTTATATTCAAAAAAATTTCTTTAAGGAATGAAAATCAGGACATAGGTCATCTGATCTTTTTCCAGAAGAAACAAATTGCGCATGTTGAAAAGTTTTAGTTTGTGTCTTAGTTTTCTGATCAAAACCTAAACCAGTTTTATCTTCAAAATTGGTTTTGCTTGATGAAACAGTCTTCAAAACAATTAGGATTATTTTCAAACTTAGAAACTTTCTTGAAGACAGTTGAAACTTTTTGTTTAGATTCCTCCAATTATATCAAAGTTGCCTTATATTTCTTTTCCAAAGCCTCATTTGATTCAGAAAGTTCTTTAATTTTTTTAATAAAAGATTTAGTTTTCATTTCTTAGGCTAGACACTAATCTGTATAGTCCTCTAACCAATAGGATTAAAGATTCTACCTTTTTAGTTAAGTCCTTAACTGCCTTTTCTAGTTTAGTGCTCTTCCTAAGAGTCTTAGTATAAAGTATGTGAATGTCAGGGAGATCATCATTATCGGACTCATTATGTGTAGTGTGTGAGTTGTCCTCGAGCATTTCATTTGTCGAACTCATATACCCATTCAATTCATCATTAATACGAAAACTTTGACTCACACACAACGTCTAAGAACTAATATTAGCAATATCTACAATGTGTGAATTGTTTAAGAAAAGAGTAGATAAACTAGAAATAGACAAAACATCATCAGACATTACAGTATTAGGCATGATAGCATCAGGTTCAGCATTGTTCACAGGCATATCATCAGAATAGATAATTTTTGCAAAGAAAGACATGTAAGGATCAAAAGAGCTGGAAGACTCGGGCTCATCTTCTTCAGAGTCACTTGAGTCATCCCAAGTCTTAATGATATTGGCTTTAGCCATGTTATTTAGTTTAGCCCAACAATTAATAGCTATGTGACCCTTTTTATCATATATATAGCATTGAGTATTTCTAAGGTCTCTTTCAGGTCTGTTATTGTTCTCAGTGTTTTGTTTGTTATGATTTCTCTCATGAGGCATGTTATTAAAGTTGTTTTGATATCCAGCTTTCCCTTGTTTAGAATTAACAGTGTTTCTAAACTTCAGAATTTTCTTGAACAGTTTTAACATAAGGGCTATTTGGTTATCCAAATTCTCTACATCACAATCTTCATCAGATTCCAAGTCAATATTGGGCATGACTCATTGAGGTGAGGTCATTTTAGACATAAAAACTACATTGGAACTGGACTATCTTTTTTTATTATTGGAAAGCAGTTTCTTAAACACAAGTTGCATTTCTACCATCCTAAGTTTGCTACTAAGGAGTTCAGGGGTCAAGTATGGATCATCAATTTCCTCAATCGCATACCTTTTGTTATCAAACTTAGGCGGAAGGGACCAAATAATTTTTTACACTATTTCGTTCCTATCATAAATGATTCCATTTGTATGCAGTTTCGTAATTATGCCAGTCAACCTAATATAGAATTGGTCAAATGTATCTCTCATTCATAAGTACGGTGTTATATTGTTGTATCAACATCTGAGTTTTGGATGCCTTAGCATGGTCATCACCTTCGTGAGAACTAACTAATGTGTTCCAGGCTTCCTTAGATGTAGTGCAAATAGATATACGTTTGAATTCCTGATTATTAACAAACATGAATATAACATTTTTCCCTTTATTATTACTTAAGGAGGAAAGTTTTTCTTTCTTAGTAAACTCATTACAAAGTTTTTTAATTCCTACCGTACTACCCTCTGCAGCAGGCTTAGTTGGATGTGAATATCCATTTTCAATTTCTTCCAGGACATGATCTTCCAACGTCCCTTGGATGAAAGCAATCATCCTTCCTTTCCAGTAAGGAAAATTGATTCCATCAAAGAGGAGAGATCTGGACAAATTTTTAAGACGCTCAAACTTTTCATCCATAAGAGATTTTTTGAACAATTTCAAAGTACATGATCTTAAAAAATTCTGAAAGTACAAAGCTCTGATACCAATTGAAAAACCTCACTATGTTATTTTAACAAAAGTTAAAAAGGTTTAGCGATTTCCAAAAATACTTTTTAAGAAACTATTACAAAAATTTTTATAAGAACATAAGATGTGTAAAACAGTTTAATGAACGATTTATTTAAGCCTCTTGGAAATAGGTTTTAGAATAAAGCTAAGTCTGATTTGCAGAATATAGTAATGAATAACTAAAAAGCACACACAAGAGATAAGGAATTTAATATGGTAAACCCCCACACAATTGGGGAAACAGCTACGGTGACCTCTACGCCACAAAAAAAATCCACTATAAACCGTTTTAGGTTATAAGAATACAAAAAATCATAAAATCAATTCCTATTCTAAGTCCAAAAATATACATAACCGATATTCCACTCCTTCTGTGCATTCTTTCTGACTACTTTACAAAATTGGATTGTCATGTCTTTGTTCCTTGCACTGCTCCCGTTTTCCTTTTACATGATGTCGACTCAATAGTCAAAATCTCTCAACCAACAACACACTTTAGTGTTAGTGGGTGATTGTGTAGTGAGTGATGTGCTTAAATATCATTTATGTACTCACACACACTCAGTTACAGATGGATCCTATTACTTACAACAGATCTAAATATGAAATTCATTTTTACACTTCTGAAATTTAAACAATTTCTTTTTGTGAAAATATTTCAAGATCTGATTGCCTTTTGGATCTTTAAAACTCGGATCCTTAGAATTTATTTATCAATAAAAAAAATCAAAATGAAAATTTTCTCAAATTTAGAACATGCAGGTAATGATTTCAGTTGGTAAAATAAGAGATGTTGGATCATAAGGTATTTATAACTTTACACAAACAGAATCTAACAAGAGATTATGATTTCTTAAAACAAGAAATCAAAACAGCCTAGAAATATAAATGTGACTATATCACAGTTTCTTTAAGTTTCTAAAAAGAAATGAGATCATAAACATGTGAGGCTGTTGAGAGAGAGATTGAAACTACAAGGAAAGTGAAACTCTAACTCTCAAATTATTTTCTGGAAAAATTTTGACATCTTCTATATGAAATTCCTTTTCTCTCTCTTATTTTCTCTCTTCTTTATTTTTTATCTCTGTTTATCTCAACTCTCAGAGATCTCAAAAAACTTCGAAATGTAGAGACAAAGCTTCCTTTTATAGGCTGAGAGAAGTATCTCGAAGGTTGGTTTGAAATCAAGCGCTTAGATTAATTAGAATATAAAATGTTGAGATCTAATGGCTCATAAACGAATTCACAATAACTCTCTATGATTGGTTCAAAGCAGGCGCACAAGGATTAATCAAGAACACATGCGGATAATTGATTACACATCATCTAACTGCTATAAAGGATGCGCTAAAATGTGAGAGTAAAGAAACAGAGTTATAAACAATCACAAGTATGCACGTGTTTCTCTCTAAGTGCTTGAAAAATGCGTGTTTTGAATTTATTATAAATTCATTTTTGAACCAAAAATCTTTGTGCCGGTTTTGGATTCTACCCAAGCCACTTGTAGGAACTTTTAAAATACAGAATTTAACCCCAAAAAAATTTAAACCATATTTTAATTATTTTAAAAATAGATTTTAATTGTTTTAAAATGCCTAAAAATTATAGGAAATTCATTTTAATTCCAATCAACACACATTACTCAAATATGAGACGAAATGCAATCCTATGTGTTGTGAGTGTGTTGGTTCCCTACCTGTATAATTGATCTTTGTTATTGTTGAGGTAGCATATGAAGAGGCTATGATGAACTTGAAAGAGGGACTCAATGTTGTCTATATTTCCAAACTAGTTAAGGCTCCTATATAGTGCAGACTCAAGTGATTCATCTATATAATGTGCTTCACCAAATATCAGAAAAATTATGGGTGGCCTGGTATTGAGAAAACCATAGTTTTCCCCACCGATCATGTTATGGAACACCTTCAAGAGATACCGTTTGATGACAATCATCCTGAAAAGAAGTTCTTGATTGGTTGTTCACTCATGGACAAAGAGAAGAAATATTTGGTTATTTTACTCAATAGAAACCAATAAGAATTTTCCTAGAGACCATATGACATGCCATGATTAGTTCCAAAAATGATGTGTCACAAGCTCCACGTGGATACATTACTTTCACCAGCGAGTCAAAAGACGCGGCGAACCGCACCCGAGGAGAAAGTGGGGAAATTTTTGGAGGCACAATCCATAATGGAAGTTAAATTTACCAAGTGGTTTTCAAACCCTGTGATCGTTAAGAAAAGCAACGGGAAGTGGAGGGTTTGTATATATTTCATTTACCTGAACCGTGCATACCTAAATGATAGTTTTACTTTGCCCCAGATATATCAGTTGGTTGACACCATCACTAACCTTGAATGCATGAGCTTTCTTGACGCCTACTCAGGGTAGAATCAAATCCCGTTATTTGCCCCCGACCAGGAAAATACTTCCTTTATCGCGACGTTGGGGTTGTATTGCTACAGGGTGATGTTGTTCGGATTAAAGAACTCTGGGGTGACCTATCAGAGGCTTGTGACAAATATGTTTAAGGAGAAATTGGGAGTCACAATGGAGGTGTATATATATTATAGGCTTGTGAAAAGAAGAAGGAAAAAGGATCACCTTGCAGACCTAAAGAATACTTTTGAAGTCCTTCGTTATTACAGAATGAAACTAAATGCGACGAAGTTCTCATTTGGGGTACAATCGGTAAAGTTACTTGGATACCTTGTCAGTAAAGGAGGTACTGAGGTAATCCCCGACCACATTTAAGCCATCACGAAGGTTCACCCCCAAGACTATGCACAAGGTACACAAATTGACTGAAATGCTAGCCGCCCTCAATCGCTTTATATCCAGATCCTCAAAAAAGTGTCGAACTTTCTTTCAAGCACTTAGTAAAGAAATGAGGGAAGTATGAAATGATGAATGCACCAGGTCACTTTAAGAAATAAAGAAATATTTGATCAAACCACAATTGTTTATCATTCCAAACGATGGAGGCCATTTGTACTTGTATTTGGCAGTGTCCAATGGTGTTGTAAGTTCAACCTTGGATTGTGAGAAGAATGGGAGTTAGGATTCAATTTATTATACAAGCGAAACATTTATCTATGTTGAGAAAAGACACATGTTGTTAGAAAAGCTTGCATAGGCACTGGTGATAACCTCCAGGAAGTTGAAACATTATTTTGAGGCGCGCATTATTATTGTTCTAACCTCATTCCTTCTGAAATCAATTCTTATGAAGGCCAACATATCTGGACGGATGTCAAAGTGGTCGGTAGAACTCAAAACAATTTATATTCAGTTTCATCCAAAAACCTCGGTCAAAGGGCAAGTCATAGATGACTTCGTTGGTAAATTTTCCAGTGACCCCGAACTTATAGAGACTGGCAATAAACGTAAAGAATCTATCCTACAACCGATCAAACAAGGTGAGAGATAGGTACGGTATGTTGATGGACCCTCAAATTCCAAGGGAGTAGGAGAGAGGATAATACTTGTATCCTTGGATAAAATATTCCTTAAATAGACAATTCGCATGGGATTTGGAGCCTCCAATAACGAAGCTACGTACGAAGCCTTGCATGGAAGATTACAAAAAACACTCTCCAGGGAGCTCATCATCTTGATGTTTTCTGCGACTCAAGGCTGGTATCAAATCAGATATCAAGAGACTACAACACTAGGGACAAGCGCATGAATGCATACCTTGAAGAATCCCATCACTTGGTCGCCGAATTCCAATACGTACAAGTGAAACAATTCCCAAGAGTAGTTAAGAAGATGCACTGTCCACACTCACTTCAACTGTCAAGGGGCTTATGAAATGAAGAATTGAAGTGGAATACCTCAACTGGTCCAGTATCAGTAAAGAAAAATTTTTCGAAGAATTTATTATCATCACTAGGACTCCAAGTTGGATGGATTCGATCGTGCACTACCTAAAGGAAGATGCCCTGCCAAGTGATAAAAAGGAAGCACACAAAATACGTGTAAAATATGCTCGTTTCCACATAGCGATGGATCGAAATCTTTATTGGTGCTCTTTTTCAGGACCTTACCTCCAATGCGTGCACCGAGACGATGGTGAGCATACCCTCTACGATTTTCATGAGGGGATATGTGGGAGACACACGTGGTAGGTCATTAGAATTTAGGGAAATAAAAGAGGGATATTGGTGACCATATATGCAAAAGGATGTTATTGCTTATGTTTGAAAATACAAAACTGTCAGCTCTTCTCACCATTACTACACCAACCGTCCAAAAACCTCAAGTGCCTCATAAGTCCATGGCTTTTCCCCCAGTGGGGGCTTGACATCGTCGGCCTGTTGCCCCTCATGTCTGGTACTAGGAAATATCTATTGGTCGACACAACCTACTTTTCTAAATGGGTTGAAAAGGAACCCTTGGAGAACATCGAGATGTCAATATGACCAAGTTCATATGAAAGAACACCATAACATGGTTTGGCATCCCTCTAATTATCATCACAAATAACGAGACTCAATTTAAGAGCATCATCTTTCAAAGTTTTCGTGACAAGCACTACATCATTCACTGCTATAGTTCATTGACCTACCACCAAAGCCATGGGAAGGTAGAAGTTTCCAATAAGAAAGTCCTTGATGGCATAAAAATAAATTGGAAAAATCAAATGGCACTTGGGTCGACCAACTCCCCCATGTTCTCTGGGCATTCCAAACAGCACCCAGGAGATCAACGGGGAAAATACCCTTTGCTTTGGCTGATAGAATGGAGTCAATCATCTCATCGGAAGTAGGTATGTCAACCACAAAGTCCACATCAATCGATCAAGATATCAATAACAAAGCAATCAAATCATATCTTGACTTATCCAATGAAAAAAGATAATTATCTCTTGTAAAACTTGCCTTATACCAGTAGCAGTTGGCCAAGCAATATAACAAGGGGTTTTAAAATGAGAGGCTTCAAGGTCGGGGACTATGTACTTAAAAAGACCACGAGCAGCGCTAAAAAAGACCTCAAATGGAAACCTTGGGCCCAACTAGGAAAGACCATTCAAAGACATTTGAGACGACTTAATGGGAGCCTACTACCTAGAAACGATAGATGGAAAAGAGGTTCCCCGAGCTTTGCATGCATCCAATTTAAAGAATTTTTACTTTAAAATTTTTTAGTTTAAAAATAAACTTATTTCGTTTGTTTCAATTTTAAGTTTCTTTAAGAAGTTCTTTCAAACTTTTCACACTGGTCTCTATTCTTTGTTCGAAGGGTAGGAAGATGAGAGTTCAATAAAGAAAATCAATTAGTTCAATGAAATCTTTATAACATACTACTTATCACCGTGATGATTATATTCTCTTAAATGTCTTCTTTTAAGATTGACTAGTTGATAGACCACAAACCAACTCTGAATAAAGGTCGACATACAAAACTAAGCGGTCGATCGACAAACATAAAGAGTTTTGACAAATAACAAAACATGAAAGGCACCTATGACCATCCGGGTCACAAAAATTCTTGTTGGGGAATGACCTCACAAACAGGTATATTTTTACTTTTTTGGTTCTAGGACTAAGGTTTGATATGACGACATCACCTAAAAGGTAAGACCACAAGACCACACATCATATAGGGAAGAAAAATAAAAATAAAAATCATTAACTCTTGAAGTTATTACTGGGGAATTGAAAAAAAGAAAACAATTTACAACAAAGCACTAAATATTTATAGATTAATTTTGCTACCGGGATAGCTCATTCATTGAACTCCCAACACCAGCGGGTGGAACATTCAATGAGTAAGGAGTAACGAACGCAGACATATCTTTGATCCTTGACGGGTGCCCCAAGACTCATCCTGCCGACCAAGTGTTGAGGTGGGTAGATTTCATGATCTCCATTAAGGTTATAGTCATAGAAGTACTTCCTTATCAGGCTATCTGGAATGTCATCCGTTGGGATCCACAAAACATCAAGCTTATAAGGAAGGTCTTACGGATCAAGGCAACTTGGGTCATACTAATACCATAACTCAAAATGTTGTGGGACCTTTGCCACTGTGAGTGCATTAATAAAATCATGTTTGTAGCTAACATTTCAATAATCATTCAGGGAAGAATCCATATTGAGAAGGGCCTCGTCATAACCACCCATCCATACCTGGTGAGGTTGTTTATGAAACTAGAATATGAGACGGCCAATCTTCTCGAATAGACTTTTGAGGGTTGATACTTTATTTAGCAAAGTCTCCGCGATCTTCCCTATATCTTCTCCTAGACGAACTTCCTTTTGCCTTTGGGAGGAGGATTGACCCTTGGCAGTCGCAACTTTGTAATTCAAATACTTTTGAGATTTTTCTAGTTTCTATATCACTTGGGTAGTCTCTTGTTTTAAAAAGGAATTGCTCTCTTCATCCTATTCACTTGATCTGAATTTATTAAGTCTGATAAGTTCAACCCCCACATCGTTGTTCTCCTTCTCAAGAATAGTGGTGACCTCCCTAGCACCAACCAGATCGACATGAAGAATAAAATTCTTTCTGCAATAAGAAGACTCAATGGTAGCCAGCCTCTCATTAAGTCCACTATCTATGTTCAAGTCAACCAACTGCTATTCAAATTTAGCCTTCAGATTGGCTAACGACTCTTTATGATTGCTTTGAGAAGTAAAAATCATCTCATAGAGAGCGACATTGTTAGTAACCTCTTGATAGAATAGGCGATGAAGATCTCAATATGCCTCTTTTCTTGAACAGACACATCAAGACCTAAGTATCGATCAAAATCATTATCCTCATCATCTTCATCATGACCAACCAAGAGCGATCTTCCATGTCCTTCCTGAAAATCATTTTGTGCGATGACCAACGGTATAAGTCTTGTGTTAAACTGTATAAATAAGCGATTGGATATATAAGCTTGTAAAAAAATGCAAAAAATTAGACAAAACAGAAACGGTTGAATCTAACCATGGATTTCATTAAAGAGGAGAACAAATAGGGAATTCCCCTACATTATTCGGGAATCAAAAGAAACGCAATATTCCCTAATCAAAGCCCTAAGTTACCGTCATGCTGACCTTATCCTTCTTATCATCTTGCTTAGCAGCTATGGCCTCACTTTATTTCGCACCGATTTATACCAGATCAGTAACCTTATCCTCATCGAGAATCTTTCCCTCCTCTCCAATCGTTGCGTCATTGTGATGCTCAACCTCTTCCTCAAACTGATGAGGGGAGCCTGAATGGTGATCACAAAAGATGTATGATCCCTCACTTGCGCCAACCTTAATAAGAGCCTCATCCCAAGCTCTCTTAAAGAATACCTTTTAAGTGTATGCAACCTGCATCTCTGCATTGGCGAAGGCTTTGTCTCAGTCATGAGTAAAGACATGATCCTTGATCTACCCCACACTAGCTAAGGCCTCCTCAGTATTGGCCTTAGTTTTAATTTCTTGTCTCTCGACGAGGCCTACCTTATCCCTAGCATCCTATTTTTCCTATTCAGCAGCAGCTAGCAGTGCAACAAAATCATTGATCTTCTTATAAATATTTACTTTCTCGTCCTCAAGACTCATAACATTCTCACAAGGATTGTGCTTCTCGGTTGCATGGATATCATTCAATGACATTTACCCAACTCTTCAAAGGCAACCTCCATATCAATAGCGGATGCCTTTATTCGATCGTTCATCTCCAACAATTGATCATAATTAATCAAGAACTTTAAAACAAAGGGAAGACAAATGTAAAAAAAATACAATTAAGAGACAAACACAATAGAATGATAAAAAGACGATCAACTTATAAGGAAGAGGCTGTGATTAGTATGCTCTAATAACTCACAGTGTCCGATTCGGGAGGAGGAAGATAATCCTTCTTTTTCTTATTTGAAAGAGGCTTATTTTCCTTTGAGGGGGAATCCTCGATGACCATGGGTTTAGTGGAACTCCCAACTTCACTTTTATTACTCACTGGCCGAGCAAGATCATTCTCTTTTCCCGATGAACAAGCAAGGGGAGGGGACTTAGTATCGACATTCGCGATAATCGAATTCATAACCTTCCATTTGTCCATAGCTCTAGGAGAAATATTACAAAGAACCATTGCAATGTCAAGAGGTTCAAAGGAAGATGACGTTATTTCTTTGCTTAATGCGTCCCTTTGTGAGTCCTAGAAAGTGGAAGCCTCTCGATCGTCCAAAGTAATAATGATGACCGGTATTCTTTCTATTGGCCTTGTAATAAAATAAGTGGTTGAACTATTATATCCAAGCATAAATGCCACTGACCTTGAATGATCAATAGTTCCAGTTCTCTGCTTAATGGAACCCAATCATTTGAAGATCAATAAAATTAACGTTACTTTCACGAGGAATCTTCTTCTTGCTCCTAGCTGCAGAGAAAATTGAAGGAAGAATAAAACATTGGCCTCAACCAAGATAATACCACAAAGCTAACCAAATTGATTTCTAACCTATTCATTGCCCTCCCTTAGGGAATAGCGACCCTTCATACGCCACACCTTCAGGAAGGGGAGAATGTTTTCAATTCTTCACAATCATCCCATAATTATAATAATATTTATTAGAATCGGGAAGGTTCATGACCAGGTCTCGGTTAGCCACCCTTGTCTTCATGTAATTAATGTTCTCAATGGTTATCATCCAATTGATTATAACACATAATCTTAGTAATGTCAAGATGGGTCCCATAAAGCTCGTTAGTACAATTTACCACATTAACGATCCTCCATGTATTTGGTAAAATTTGGGCTGGGGCCACATCAAAGTGTTGACAGATTTCCAAAAATTAGAGATTTAGGGGGAAAGTGACCCCACACTCAGCAATAAATATTGAAGGAAACCAACAACCCTCAGAAAGGGTGCAAAGGACACAAGGACTTTCAACTAATTTACAGATATCCACAGGGTTTTTTTGTGGTTAAGTTTGAATTATTCCATAGTATTTTTGTTAATAACGTACACCATAGTTAAAAATGACAAATCAATTAGAGATTAAAAAAAGAGAAAGTGAAGAAGTGCAGGAAAACGATTGAAGTGAAGAGAGAGTTTTGAAAGTTCTCACAGGTGGAATGACAACAATGAAAAGATCTCCTTTGAAAGATTGAAAGTTTTTTTAAATGAACTAAAACGTAAGAAATATAGTGGGAAGATTTGTCTTGTTGTTAGAAATTCCCTCATGGTTCCCCAAAAATCATAACGATTACACGCGTGTGTGATGTCCATCGAAGCAACGGTTCATTGTTAAGCATGAGGTAGAGCATGGAATATACATAAGTGGCGTGTGATATAGGAGATAAGAAATGAGAGTAAAGCTATCAAGTATGTACATAAATCATGGAGCGTATATAAAGCATGATGGTATATACAAAGTGTGAGACATGTGAATATACATAAGTGGGAGAAAGGTATGTGCAAAGCAATAGTGACATGGAAATATGTGTAAGTGAAGAAATTATGTAGATATATACAAGTGAGATTAAACAGAAGGTTACCACATCTTGGGTGTCTAAACACAACGCAAAAGCCCTTGTTATTCATGTTTCTCTTAAAGCACGTAATTCTCTACAGTGGTACTTAGATAGTGGGCGCTCCAATCACATGACTGGTGACGTCTCTCTGTTTACCTCCCTAGAGGATCGTAAGGAAGGTAAAGTCACTTTTGGATACGGGAGAAAATCTACCATAGTAGGACGAGGTGAAGCAGAGTTACTAGGATTTCCTGATCTAGATAATGTGTTGTACGTCACGTGATCGAAAGAAAATTTACTCAGCATTAGCCACCTGTGCGACGCTGACTTTGCAATAAAGTTTGATCGAAATAAATGCCACATATATAATCAAGCCTGTAAACTTCTATTTCAAGGGGTGAGGACTGAAGACAATTATCATGGGATCATGCCTGATTCCTCATTTATCTGCAACAGCGCTAAGTTCACTACTATGGATCTGTGGCATCAACATCTAGGTCATGTGAACTTTCGAGATTTGGAAAAGTTATTTTAAAAGGACCTAGTATGTGGCTTACCATCGCTTGAAAAGCCAACTTTCGCAGTTTGTGGACCCTTCCGGTTGGAAAAGAAAATTCGTAGCCCCCATCGGAAGTTGAATTCCATTACCACCTCACGTATACTTGAGTTGATACATATGGATCTTATGGTTCCTACTCGTACTAAGAGTTTAGGTGGTAAGAGGTGCATTCTTGTGATGGTAGATGATTTCTCACGCTACTCGATCGTAGGTTTTCTGCGAGAGAAATCCGATGTTGTGGAGTTTCTTACCATCAAGTGTCGTGTCCTGCCAAATCAACATGGTGTCACTATCAATAAAATACGTAGTGACAACGACACTAAGTTTAAAGAAGCAAAAGTAGATCTTTTCTGTGATAGCCTCGGAATCAAACATAAATTTTCGTCTGTTAGGACTCCTCAGCAAAATGGGATTATTGAGAGGAAGAATCGAACGATTCAGGAGATGGCTAGATATATGCCTTTGGGTTGTAAAGTTGTAAAAAAAAATTTAGCAGAGGTGGTGTCTACCGCATGCCATATGGTGAATATGGTATATCTTCGTCCACACACACTTATGACACCCTATGAACTGTGGACTAGAAAGAAGTCCAACCTTTTATATTTCCGTGTCTTTGGGAGCAAATGCTACATCCTACGGGATAGAGAGCAATTAAGAAAGTCGAATCCCGAAGCGACGAGGGGATATTTTTAGGTTATTCATCATCCAGTAGAGCTTATCGGGTGTATAACCTAAATAGCTCTAAGGGTATGGAGTCAATAAACGTCACCGTGCAAGATGATGAACCACCAGTGTTTATTAATTCTAACCTTTTGGGTGAGGGTGATGCACTTTCTACTGATGATCCCATTGTGCCTCCCATACCCAGAGTGGGTCCCATTCCTGACTTAGGGGACACTCCTGCTTGGGTTCGCAAGAGTCATTATCCTTCTAATATTCTAGGATCCTAGGGTTCAAGACTCGTGCTCAGCTAGAGAACGTTGTTAGCCATATTTACTACACGTCCAAAGTCGAGCCCAAGAACTATAAGGAATAACTTAAGGAGGAACACTGGATATGTGTTATGCAGGATGAGTAGCTTCACTTTAGAAAGAATGATGCCTGGGAACTGGTCCCTCGACCTAGTGAGACAAATATGATAGGTACCAAGTGGATCTTCAAGAATAAGATGGATGAGACTGCTACTATTGTCCGAAATAAGGCTAGGTTGGTCGCTCAAGGCTACACACATATTGAGGGTGTAGATTTTGACGAGACATTCGCTCCTGTTGCGAGGCTTGAGTCCATTCGCTTACTACTCGCCATCGCATGTCATCTGTGCTTCAAGTTATATCATATGGATGTCAAGAGTTCTTTTCTAAATGGCATTCTACAGGAAGAGGTTTACGTGGAACAACCAAAAGGGTTTGAAGACCCTAAGCACCCTGATCACGTCTATTATCTGAGGAAAGCCTTGTATGGTTTGAAGCAAGCACCCCATGCTTGGTACAAGAGGCTTACTTCCTATCTCTTATCTCGTGGTTTCAAGAGAGGGGGAGTTGATATGAAGTTGTTCATCTGGAGAGATGACGATGCTATTTTGGTGGCCTATGTCTATGAGGATGACATAGTGTTTGGATCCACGTGCTCCCAGCATGCTCAGCACTTTGAGGAGGAGATAAAGAGCGAGTTTGATATGAGCAGAATTAGTGAGCTTACTTTTTTCCTTGGTCTCCAGGTTCGTCAGCTAGAGGATGAGATGTTCATCTCCCAATCCAAGTATGCTAGAGACCTTATGAAGAAATTTGGTCTAGAGTCCGCTAAGAACGCACGTACACCGATGGGTACCTCAACTAAGCTTAGCAAGGACACTTCAGGCAAGGACGTAGAGTAAACCTTGTATCGAAGTATGATAGTTAGTATTCTCTACTTGACTACTAGTCATCCAGACATAGCCTTTAGTGTTGAAGTCTGTGCGTGATATCAAGCATCCCCGAAAGAGTCATACTTACTCGCTCTTGAATGTAGTATCAAATACGTGAGTGGGACTCTCTCACTTGGCATTTGGTATTCCTTTGATACCAGTGACTGTTTATCTGCTTATTCGGATGTCGATTGGGTCGGGGATGCAGACGGATGTAGGAGCACTTCTATTGGGTGTTTCTTCTTTGGTTCTTCTCTTGTATCTTGATTGAGAAAGAAGCAAAACTTCATTTCTTTGTTCACTGCGGAGGCTGAGTACATAGCCGCTGGGAGTTGTTGCACGCAACTTTTGTGGATGAAGTAGATGTTGGAGAATTATGGGATATCACAAGACACCATGACTATTTCCTGTGATAACACAAGCGCGATACACATATCCTGTAATTCAGTCCATCATTCTTGCAGAAAACGTATTAGGATGCGCGAGCACTTTATCCGTGAGCTTGTAGAGTAAAAGATTGTATCCTTGAGTTTTGGAACTATCGACCTCCAGTTAACCGATATCTTCACGAAGCCTTTAGATGCCGGAGAGTCTTAAGAAGTCTTTAGGAATTTGCACAGTTGGCTGAGGGGTGGTCACCATGTCTAAAGGAGGGTTCATTTTTCATATTCATATCATTTGATTCCTATCTCTAGATTGTATCAATTGTATATTTATTTATTTGATTTTTGTTTATTGAAAAATCCAAAAAGATTTTAATTTTATTTTAGAAAAAACCAAAAATATTTTCTGTTTATAAATATTTTTGAAAAAATACAAAAAGAGTTTTGTCTTTTATTTACATCTTTTATGGATAAACATTTAAGATAACCATAGTCACAACTTCATTCCATATTTCACGTGTCTCTTTGATAGTGATTTGAGATGCTACATCATTCCATCTATGTGCTTTACATTGTTTGGAGTTTTTGAGATGTGATTTGTGATATATTCTACATGTTTGGCTCTTTATGTCCTTTATTATACACATGCAGTATTATTTGAGTACTATACTTATCTATCACATATTGGCTTAAGTGTTTCCATCTCAATTTTGTTTATACAACGACCAAAATTCGATAAAACTTGACAAGATAGTAGTGCATGTAAAAACCGTTTACCGTGAGGAATTTATTGCAATAAAATATGATGAGTGAATCACGGGAAAGGTCTACGAGAGTTTAAAATTAACTCGTCGAGAAAGTCGCCGTTTAAAAAAGAGCCTGGAAAAATGAAATGGCAATAAAATGAAAAACATGCCAAATCTAATGGGCATCGCCTCAAAAGAAAAATATAATGTCTTATTATTTATGAGGGAGTTTAGATGGAAAGATATGAAAAAGGGGTTTGTACATCCTTAGAAGTCATGAAAAAGCGTTTCAAATGTTTTGATTATTATTGGTGTGGAAATCACTTTGGGCTTTGATTTGCTGATTTGATTGAGTCAAATTCTTTAAATTCCACAATTTTTACACCTAAGGAAGATGTTGAGTTCATTCGTTAGGAATATTAAACATTCATCGTGCACATATGTTATGGCTGTATGTATTGATTTTCCTGTTAAATTTGTTCACATCCCTACAATTCCGCTATCACTGACTTGGTTGTTTTGGTGTTCTTTCATGGTGTGATTGTTTTTGCTTTAAAATTTTTTTAAAAATTCAAAAAAAGAAAGTTTCTCCATTTTCATTGTTTATGTTCTTTATATCTGTCTATTTGGGGACATCATAAATAGGGGGAGAATGAATAATGGGGAGAATTGCTTGTTTGATTTTTTTTGTTTTAATAATTGATACGTGTTTATGCTTATCATTATATTTCAAACTGTTGTGTGTCACGAGTATTTGCTTCTTGTTTCATGTGTGTAGGTATTAAAATGGAGAATCATTTTTGCATACCCTGATGATGACAAAGAAAGTTTAAAGAGCTGAATATTTGAAGATGATCGAATTTGTGAAGACACACATTTAGTATTTCCAGTTTTCGGATTTAATGGGGATATTAAATTGTATATCAGTTTGTTTATTTTGAGCAGCATAATTTGGATATTTATATGTATGTATTGGCATAAACGTAAGGGGAGATTTGTAAGGGCATGTTTTATAAATATCCGGGGTTGAATCTAGGAATTTTCCAAGTGTCCTAGATCACAATTAAGTATGTCTGATACCGCTACATTTGGCATGTCTCCATGATCATCCATGACGGCCTTGATCTGAATTCATGCATCCATCATCTTCGTACGTGCATCATGAATCAAGCAACATACACTTCAACCGTTCCCTCTACTCCACGTACTTATGGTAAAATAATTTTAATGAGTTTTTATTTATTTACATAAATAGTTGGGAATATTTTTTAAATAAATTTTGAAGTCTGGAAGATGATAAACACGCAAGATCTATTTAAGGAGGGTTTTTTAGGCACGTTGAACGACACCGTATGTCGCTCGAACGACCACCACCTCAACCTGCTTAATTAAACAGGGTTTATGCTTCACGTTTTCCCTAAGTCTGCATACCTCCGTTTCTGCAAAATAGTACCTCTTTCTTGACTTCATATTTTAAGGTTTTAATACTTTTTTGATTCACAAATAATTTTTAATCCTTTATGTGAATCCTCTAAACCCCAATGAAAATTATACTACTCATCTGGAGTACACTTGTGGAGAAGATGAACCTTTTCCATTGGTGACCTTCTGGAGATCTTACGGTAACTCTAGCCAATGACATCGAAATCGACGCCTGCACGTATTTCGTATGTCACTGCTTATATTTTTATTGTAATCCGTGTAAACTGAACTTTATAAATTATAGTCAACATAAGATGGTTTTGTCCCTGTGGGGGATTTTTTTCCTCAACTGTGATTGTTATGCATGCTTAGACTATTTCTTTATTCAATCACTTTTGTTTGCAAGAGTTAAGACTTGTTGGGACTATAATTGGAATTTAATTAAATAAGTTTGACATTGATTGCTAACACACTCTCAAATTGGTGTCAGGGCCATTTACATAATTTTACCGTGTAATTTTTTCGCAAATTTTTTCTGGATATCAATTTTGTTCTAAAAATTGATCTTTGAAAAAGCGCAATTTCAATGAAAAATTCATATAATAAAGTCCCAATTTTTTACGGGTCAAGTTACGCATATTGGAAAGCCCATATGAAATCTCACTTAAAGGCCATGGACGAACGTGTTTGGGTTGTGTGTGAAATAGGGTGGGCGCCTCCCACTGTCACTGTAGATAACGTAACTACTTTAAAATCTGGGACTGCAGAGACTAAGGACGAATTTAAATGGAGCACATATAACTCAAGTGGGCTTAGTGCCATTTATGGAGCCGTCACACCTGATGAGTTCTGACACGTCATGACGTGTACCACATCTAAAGAGGCATGGGATGTTCTGCAACTTATCCATGAAGGCAAAAATGCAGTGAAATAATCTAAATTGCAAAACTTAACTACACAGTTTGAAACTATCTCCATGCATGAAAATGAGTAATTCGATGAATTTTATGCACGCTTATCTGATATTGTAAACACTAGTTTCAACTTAGGTGAACACATTCCTAATGCTAGAGTAGTTAAGAAAATTTTGAGACCACTGCTGAAGAGATTTATCCCCAAAGTCACTGTGTTATATTCATTAGGTAATTTGAGTAGGCTGAAATTAGAGGAGTTAGTTGGAGACCTACAGACCTATGAAATTGACATGTTCCTAAACATGATGAAATCAAAAGGCAAAGGGGTAGCACTTAAAGCGCAGGCCAGAAAGAGTGAGGGGTCAAAGAGATGTAAGTCGTCTAAGAAAAGAGAGGAAGAGATGTCTGATTCTGATTCTAATTTTGAATTAGATAATTTGGTCCTATTTGCTAAAAATTTCAAAAAAAATCTCAAATTAAAGAAAAATGGGAATTTTAAAGATAAAAAGAATTTTGAGAAAAATAAATCTGAAAAGAAATTTGAGAAAGATAAAAAGGACACCCAAGAAATAAAGTGAGAGATGTTTTGAGTGCGGAGGTAGAGGTCATAGGGGGTTTGAGTGTGCAACTAGGTTGAAACATCAAGAACAATACAAATCTGCGTTAAACACCACCCTTAGTGACGATAGCGAGGTCGAGTCGGTGGACTCTGGAGGCGAGTCACCGCATGGATGTAACTTCATTGCATTCATGGCTAGTCATGTGAGTACTAACAGTGATCCTCACGATGATGAGGATGCAAACTCACATTGACACCTTGACAGTGATTGCAGTGTGAGCAAGGGGGAGGAAGAAGAAAGTGAGAGCGAGAGTGATCACGAAGCACTGAATCATAATTCATCATAAGGAATAGAATACGCATTTCTAACAGGGACGCTAAAAATATAATAAAGAGAAAAGGTTATGCTATGTGCAATAAACTAGATCATAATCCACTATAAGGAAATAAATATGCATGTCTGGCGGGATTACGAAAACAAAAAGGAATAAAATGTATGAAAATATAATGCAATGTGAACAACACGGGACCATAATTCACTATGAGGAAGTGAATATGAATATATATATATATATATATATATATATATATATATATATATATATATATATATATATAATACTAATAAATATGAGAATGAATATAATGAAGAAATAAGAAAGTGGACCCGAATCCCGAGGAAGACTCGAGACGCCTACATAGCCAAAAATGGCATCAAAGCTCACGTAGTTCGATAACACATAAAGGTGGGATTTAAACCATGAACCTAAAACTATAATTTCCTTTGATTTGTTAGAAAGTGTGCACAAATGGAGAAAGTGTAGAAAATAAAGGGATGAAAATTCCAATTTGGGATTTAAGGGTTAAACCCTCTTTTTGGCCTTTTGGATTTATGAAACTATATTTTGTGTGTATAAATAATAAAAAGGGGATTACTTTGGGTTAGAAAGTGAAAATAAGGAAAAATAAATGCTAAAAGTAAAGAAAGTGTGATGAATGATACCAATTAAACAAGATACAAAAGGATATAAGTAGACCATCAATGAAATTTTGCTACTGATTTTTAAGGTGAAAAGGGATGTCTTTTTATGGTGAATGAATGGTGGTGAAGTAGTTGTGAAATGAGTGGCAACGGTGGGGTTAAAGTGATGTAAGGAAAGTTGGAGATAACGTTTGAAAAATGATATTTTTGGAAAATAGTGCACTGATTTTGAGGCAGGGGCGCTTTAGATCTCTAAAAGGGGTCCTTGGGAATGAGCTCATGGTCTCCTTAAATGGTAAAATTTAAGGGTTAGGGGGTCTGTCGATCGGCATAGGCTCAAGCCTGCCTATGGGCATACCCCCTGGATTGCTGTCTAAGTAAAGAACCCCTATGTCGATAGGCAAAGGGTCAGGGGTGCCTATAGGCAATCCAAAAGGGGTTTTTTGGGGGCAAAAAGGGAATAAAATGAAAAGTATAAGTTTGAATCCCGGACGAATGGGACCATTGAAAAAGGGTGTTCATATCCCTATGTAAGTGAATTGGGTAACTCACATATCCAATAGTTAACCAAGGTCAAACGGAGCTTGGAAGCGTTCGGTGGCCTCAAGGGAGGGGTTTTGGACTAAAAAGGCAAGTACGCGCAAATTGTAAGGCCGATTCAAACATGACATGGACCGTTAGAAAGGTTATCCAGATCGCTATGAAAGTGAATAAAGATACTCTCGATTTTCAAAGTTGACCAAAGTTAAATGGAGCTCAGGAGCTCCTGGCGGCCTATAAGCCAGGGTTCAGAGTAGGAATTGGGGTCTGAGGGTGAAAGGAATGGTGTTAGGGACCTAAGAAGGTGTTTGAATGGTACTAGAATAGGGTGTATAAAATATCTATAGATACATTTGGTGAAGTTCATACATAGGCGAATAAGATGGTTAATTTTATCAAGAGCCTCACTTGGAGAGTTCGATATCTGTATTGGGTAGCTCTGCCTTCGCCACTTATACGTAGTTGGTGGAAGATGCTCTCCTAGACTGCCATGACCATCATTAATTCCCTCTAGGACAAAGTTCCAAAGAAGGATAAATTTGTGTCCAAAAAGGGGCCAAAGTGGAGATGGTGGAGAGTCATCCTGAGCTCATGGAAGCCCTCACCAACATAGGGTAATGGTATAGGGGGAGAAAACCCCTAAGAGTTTTTATCGATTAGATGACTAGAGACATAAGTAGCAAGGATATGTGGGTCACCATGACCAAGGGAACTAAGGCCATAACCAATGTGGACATGGCCAGAGTCACCAGGACTGACCACAGGGGCAAGGTTAGCATGGTCGTCAATTTATTGCCCCCTTTAAGGGAAATTATAGCACTTTGACGAGCAGGGATACTCATTGAGGAGATACCCTAAGAGAAATCGGGTCGATCAGTGCCAGAATCAATAGGGTCAATGCACGATGTTGCCAGCCCCACCTTAGTATTAGGTTTTTCCAATGCCATCGCGATACTCAGCACTTCCACCACCACTTAGAGACCCGAATTAGGTTCGCCCTTAGCTTCACTATGGACGTGTGTATAACTTCCATCAGCGGGATCACCAGGCTAGCCGCAGACCATTGATGGTATGCTTTACGTTTATAGTTCATATGCACATGTTTTATTTGACACCTTGCAATCTCATTATTTTGTTATTTGTACTTTTTCCATCAATTTGGGACTTATAGATATTGTTACCGAGGTTTCTATACAAATTGATACCAGGTGGGTAGTAGTGCTACTTTACGTTATGCTTATAGAGATGTAACAGTTGAGATTGGTCGACTTTGTTTTTCAGCCAATTTTTTTATATTTGATATGAGGTCATATGATATTATTTTTATCATGGATTGGTTAGCTTTGTATCACACACAGATCGACTGCAGAAGGCTATTAAATTTTTCCCTACTGCTAGGTTAAAGTTGGTTCATTTACTCTTCGCTATAACATGTGCCTTAGATTTCAAGGTCCATAAAATGGATGTGAATAAAGACTTTCTTAATGAAAATATTAAAGAGGAAGTTTATGTGTCATAACCTAAGGGCTTTGAGGATCCCAAATTACCAACACATCTTTACCGCCTAAAAAAGCTTTATATGGCCTTAGACAAGCACCTGGAGCTTAATATGAACGACTTACCTCATATCTTTAGGGGAAAGGTTTCAAAAGATGAAATGTGGACAAGACCTTGTTTTTAAGATCTTGTGGAAAATATATTGTGGTTGCCCAAGTATATGTTGATGGTACCATTTTTGGCTCCACAATTGAACAACATGCTCAAGACTTGGCCTTAATTATGCAAAAACAATTTGAGATGAGCAAAGTTTGGGAACTCATTTTCTTTCTTGGTATCCAAGTGTGACAAATGGATGGTGGAATTTTTATTTCACAATCTAAATATGAAAAGGACCTGGTAAAGAAATTTGGCCTTGACTCTTCTAAGCCTAAATGTAACCCCATGGGTATCTCTGTTAAGCTTAAAAAGGATGTCAATGGAAAGGATGTAGAAGATATATTTTCTCGTAGCATGATAATAAGTTTGTTGTATCTCATGACTAGTCTTCCAGATATCTCTTTTAATGTAGGAGTTTGTGCTCACTACCTATCTTGTCCTAAGGAGTCCCACTTGAAAGATGTTAAGCGTATTATCAAGTATGTTTATGTAACTATAGGCTTTGGTGTTTGGTATACAATGAATACCAATACATACTTATAGGCCTATTTTGATGTCGACTGGGCGGGTGATGTTTATGGGAAGAGGAGTACATAGGGAGGGTACTTCCATCTTGAAAGTTCTTTAGTCTCTCGGCACACCAAGAAACAAAATTTTGTCCCACTTTCCATGACCGAAGTGGAGTATATTGCAGCGAGAATTTGTTATTCTCAGCTCTTATGGATGAAGAAAATGTTGGAGGATTATAATATTGGTTAAGAATTCAAGACTATATATTGTAACAATACTATTGCTATTCTAGGACTAAGCATATAGACATACGGAATCACTTTCTTAGAAATCTTGCTAAAGAAAAAGTACTAGCGTTAAGTTATGTTTTCGATATTCAATTAGCGGATATTTTAACTAAACCTATTGATTAGACTAGATTTGAGTATCGTTGATTGAATGATTTGATAACATGTCTAGGATTTGTGCCTCTTTTATTTGTTGCATTTTTTCCCTATGTCATATTGTTCCTTTTTATAAGGGTTGGTTGTATTCTTTACCATAAAAATATTTGCTAAATAAATAATATATATTATGTTTATATGATATACTCCTTAACATATTTATGTATATCAAATGGTCATTTTTCATTACTTTTTTCTTCTGTTTTGATAAAAGTGATTTTGTGCATCACAAGACAAGTTTCTATTTTCTTTTAAAGTCTTATAAAGTTTAAGAAACTTCTTATTGGGAACACATATCTTATTTCACTTTACGCCACATTACATACTGTATAGATGTCACTTTATAAGGAATGACAAAGTTTTACAATCTTTTACAAATGGTTCAAAACGTCAAATATTTATGAGAGAAAGTCCATTATCCTCAAATATATATGTGTGAGAATTATTCGTGATTTGAAGGAGTTGAAAATCTAGATGCTATATCAAAAATCATTAGAGATGATGTGATTAAGGCTACAACTTTTAGTGGATGATGCCTACCTTTAAAAATTGAAAATAGTATCCCATCTTAGTAATGAATGAGTGAAAGCCACCAAATGCAAAAACGCTTTTGAACAAAGTGATGCTTCAAATATATGTATCCATCCAAAATTGAGTAACATCAAGGATGTGAAACTAAAGGTTTTAACCAAATCTCTCATAAATTAAGAGAAAAGTGTTTCTTAAATGGTGTTGGAAATTTTCACTACTATTGAAGCTTTGAGTTATTTATTCTTGAATTGTTGTTAACTCAAGCTTGGTTTTATTCTTTCAAGTATGAGGTTATTAGGGATGAGGTCAAGAAGCTGGAAGATGAAGAGTTTATCAGGGAGGTCATCTATCCCGAATGGCTGTCCAATGCAGTCATTATCCCAAAAGCCAACGGGAAGTGGAGGATGTGTGTAGACTTCACAAACCTCAACAAGCATTGTCCCAAAGACAGCTTCCCTCTCCCCCGCATTGATCAGATGGTAGACACTACCGCGGGCCATGAGCTCATGAGATTTATGGATGCCTATTCAGGGTACAACCAGATCTTTATAGACCCTGAAGACTCGGAGAAGACAGCCTTCATTACCGACAAGGGGACATACTTTTATAGGGTCATACCGTTTGGCCTAAAAAATGCGGGAGCAACATATCAGCGCCTAGTAAATAAAATGTTTTGGGACCAAATTGGGAAGTCTATGGAGGTCTATATAGATGACATGCTGACTAAGAGCTTGAAGGAAGAGGATCATGTGGCTGACCTGGAAAGGACCTTTAATACGATGGACAAGTACTAGATGAAGCTCAACCCAGCCAAGTGTGTCTTCGGGATCACAGCAGGGAAATTCTTGGGTTCATTGTCAACCAAAGAGGCATCGAGGCCAACCCTGAAAAGATAAAGTCCCTTATAGAAATGAAGACCCCTAAGACCATTAAAGACGTTCAGAGGCTCATGGGGCGAGTCACTGCTTTGAATAGGTTTATTTCCAGAGCCACTGACAGGTGCTTACCATTCTTCAAAATTCTTACAAAGGCCTTCGAATGGAGTGAGGAGTACGATGAGGCTTTCAGGGAGCTAAAGTCATAACTAGGGTCTCCCTTGTTGTTGTCACGACCAGTGCAGGGTGAACGACTCTATGTGTATCTAGTTGTCTCAGAGTCAGCCATTAGCGCAGCAATCGTCATAGACGAAGACGGGGTACAGAGGCCAGTGTATTTCAACAGTAAGGCACTCCAGGGAGTAGAGAAAAGATACCCAAGGATGGAGAAGTTAGCATATGCCTTGATCCATGCATCAAGAAAGATGAATCCATACTTCCAGTCCCATACAATGGTCATCCTCACTGACTCTCCTCTTAGGCAGGTCTTACACAAGCCAGAAAAATCAGGCAGGTTAATGGGCTGGGCTATAGAGCTGGGAGAGTTTGACATTGTGTATTGACGCGACTAATAATGTGTCTCAGAAGTGCGTTCACTCTAGGCTCAAGTGTAAGCCTGTCGCTCAAGTAATAATCCTAGTAAGTCGGGTATCGATCCTCAGGGAAGAAGGACAACAGAGTTGTGACGACGGGAACAGACGGAGGAATCCTAACCTTGACTCTAAAAAGAAAAGGAAAAATGATTTGGTTTTTGAGATTGGTTACAGCTAAATGAGATTATGAAATTATGAAGAAATGCAACTACACTAATCTACCTAAATTATGAATAAAAAATAGTCTGAAACTTTTTATTTAAATGAAGAGAAAAATAGGTCGGGAATACAATCCCCCAACCGTAGTGTAGTGTAGTCATAATATTAACCTTAAATTTATCTGATTGATTTGACCCGGAATTTAGTACTCCCAAGCATTATGTATATGAGGTTCAAGCCCGCGTCATACCTAATCTGAGGATGAGTAAATCAGTATTGCGATAGTAGCACTCAAATTGCACTCTAAATCATCACGAGTACCCAGAGGCAAACGAGATATAAAGATCTACAACTGTTGTGTAACTACGCAATATGGTCCTAATCAATCACTAAATTCAGCGAATTAATTTTATACACACGCACTAACACATCAGGCTGGGTTCATGTACCCCGGCCTTAGAAAATCTAGCCTATCATAATTAAAGTGATGGAAATAATGATTAATGTGCAGGTGTTCATGATTACTCTAAATAAAATAGTAATTAGATGCAGAAAAGAATTAGAATTAAGAATTACTCACTAAAATTACACAAGCAATAAGTGAAACAAATAATGAAACTGATACTCACAAAAAATCACTGAATAAATCTTCAATCTTTGAGTTAAAACTGCAATTGTTGGCTAAACTAGGGTTTTTGGAAAAAGAGAGGAAAATCCTACTAATTCTCCATTCCTATAACAATAATAAATTGGGACTTTTATGCCCTACAACAATTTCGGAGTTCAGCTGCACTGGGACTCTTTTTAGGAAGAGAGAAGATTTTCAAATCTCGAATCCCGAACCGGTCCGGTCCTTAGGCTGACCGGTCTGCCCCCACGACGGATCGGTTATTTTTATTTTGGGTAGGACCGGTTCATTTTATTTTTGCCTTCTTCGGTTTGCTTGTGGTCCGGGGTCTTCTGGAGTTTGGCAAAGCGGACCGGTCCGGGGTAGGGATGGACCGGTCCGGCTATTTGACTTTTTGGCTCCTCTTTGACTGCTCATAACTTTTGTTCAGGGATTTCGATTGAGGTGACGTTTCTTCTTATGTGCTCGTGAATGAGATGTCTTCAACTTCTCTTGAGGTACCTCATCCGAATTCCGGGTTAAAGTTGCCCTTTTGCCCTTGAGACTTTTCCTTCTTTCTTTCTTGATTCTTCCGGTTTCCTTCTTTCATTTCTTGACATCAAATACCTGTAAAATCACTACGAAATACCAAAAACTCGGTGTACTCATTAGGATCAGTCAGTAGCACAATTATGAGATAAATCCAACTCAATTACGTTGTTCGAGATACTATAAGTAACTAAATCAAGGGATAAATTCGGAAGAATTTATGCCTAATCAAACCCCCCTAACTTAGAACTTTGTGCGTCCCGAGCAATGTAAAAGAATCCTAGCAAGGCTCAACTCTTGAAAATCATTTTATTGGGATAAAATACCTTTTTCGGGGGCAAGCGATTGCATTTAGCGTATGCAACAAGCCTTTAAACCCCTAAGCCACCCTATTTGGACGAGTTGTGTCTCGTGAGGGTTTGCAGTGAATATACCCACAAAATTCGTTATTGACACAAAGAAAATTCAAAATATGCAAAAATTGTGCAATTCAAACTTTTCCAAAAAATAGTCATCATCAAGTCAGATTTACAGGTCTCAAATCATAGTGGGTGTGTGCGAAGCCAGAAATATAACCGTCAATTTCCACCGATTGATCATTACGTTACTTATTCAAAAATTCATTTTGATTTCAATTTCTCACAGAATGCTCTCACAAACGAATCTCTCGGATTGTGGCTATTCTCTCAGTATGCGCGATATACAAAGTAAATGCAATGGAAGCAAAAGCACGCATGCATACAAGTAGAAAGACGGAAATTTCTTGGTGAAAGGATCTCATCAACGGATTACGATTTTAAAAATGGGAACATTGCCTCTTTTTTCGCGCACTTAATCTCCCTTATTATCTTTTATTTTATTATCTCTCCACGCGATAACCAATTTCGCAATTTAGACTCGGTTAGGACTTTTTCGGGTTTCAAGGTATGTGGGTAAAATGACAATGGTAGGGAGGTTGGAACTGGAAACGTCATTAATGATGTTCATTTATGCTTTTTCCGGGCTAGTGCTCATTTTTTTCTTCTTTTTTTTTATTTTTTTTTTTTTTCTGTTTTTTACTTCTTTTCTTGTTATTTTGTTGAGCATACTATTTTTTTCTTGCCCCTTTATATGCACTTTTTGGACTAGATTCTGAATTTTTCCATTTTTCGCAATTCCGAGCTATTTGGGTTATTCGGGTTAACAAACGAAAGGAAAAAATCATTCGGCTCAATTTGGGTTGCAAAAAGGGTGATTTTTCACGATTTTTTTTTATGGCCAATATTTTTGGGTGACAAACGAGGGCCTACTTCATCGTCCAAAATACCAATTGCGTTACCATATGCGTTTCGAGATGAATTTAAGTTTAGAGACTACCTTGGCACGTTTTTCAAAGCAATATTACACACATTTTCCAAAACCGATCAAAATGAAATACTTGAGATCCTTGACAACTTTTTAGGCGCTGAAAACAACATTGAGTTAACAATTAACTCGGATTGATTTAAAAACTCGCAAAACGTGATAGGCTCGAATCTCACCGGGTTCGTTAATCTCCACACTTATTCGTTAAGTCATCAATTTTCGCTCAATTTCCATCTTTGATCAATTTCGGTTTTGTGTTTGTTGAATGTTTACAACTTGAGACTTCAATTTGACTTTTAATGATATTTTTGAAAATTTTGAATTCCAATTTTTATTTATTTTGAACAAAAATATTTTTGGATTTTTTTCAGAATTTTATGATTTTTTTTGAAAATTTCTGAGCATTTTGAAAATTTGTGAAGTTTTAGAGATACGCACTTGTGACCCCCCCAACTTAGACTTTTGCATTGTCCTCAAGCAAAAAGGACTAAAATCTAAATAAGGCAAAATAATGAGTGCGATAAATAAAACAAATAAATAGAGAAAATGCAGTTTTTATTACAACAGGACTGTGTTACATGTGCAGGAAAAAGCATACAACTGTGAATCATGAAGAAAAATAAAAAAAACTGCTAGCACCATAAAAATAGCTTCACCGGGGTGGGGGTGGGAGGAACCGGGCACGGTGGGGTCATAAGGGTTATGGTAGTAGGAAGGTAGTGGCTCATTCGGATCCCCGAGGCGGCGATAGATGTCCGCTTGGAAGCGGAGGACTACGCCCATGTCGCGCTCGTAGTTGGTCTGACATACGAGCGGAGAGGTCCGTGCCCTCCCACTCAAAATTTGGGTCGTCCTCCTCATCCGCGTCGAGGTCGCCCATCTCGACATCTTCACCGGCTGGCCCTGCTTCTTCCTCACTCTCGCTCGAGGCAACCACTTCTTCAACATCATCACCCCGCCTAGCCCGGAGGACAGCTAGTTGTTTGGCGCTTTTGGTGCGGGTCCCTTGTCCAAAAGGACCGGGGAGGCGCGTATGTCGCTCGGCGCCGCTATGCCAGTATCCTAAAGGATGGAAGTGATTAATCGGGCATAAGGAAGTGGGACGATGCCCTTCTCATCCAAGCACGCGTTAATGATGTTCGCGTATAAAGTGCGGCCCAAATAGATGGAAGTTTGGGGGTCGATGAGATGATATGTCAGAGTATCTTGCCGAGGCCGCATGGAGGAATCGTTGGACGTTTGCAATAAGTTAGCGCACACAATCTGAAATGTGAGGCGCGCCTTTTAGTTGAGGCGTCCAACGGCGACGATTTGCCCTGCCCAAGGCATATTCGGTGCAATTCGGGCCATGATAATGTCCTTGTCGACCGGGGGGACGTTTTGGGGATATGTAAATTCTTGAACGTCCGGGACGTCAAACTCAGCCAACTTGGCCGTGAGATGGGCCAAGGAAAAGGGAATGGGAGTCCCATCCACGAAAGCTTTGGCCTCTAATTAGCTCATCTGGACGAGTGTACCATAGAATGAGCGGACTTCGGTTGCCCAAACCGCTTTATGAGGTTGGTTGAGGAATCGGCACCATCCCCGAGCCATGAAAAGGGCGATGACGGAGTTGGGTAGGGCTTCCCATTGGACAACGCGCTCCATATGGAGTTTTCGACCCAAACCGAAGTATTGAGTGCACCACCGCTCCTCTTGGCGGGAGAGGAATTCACCGTGATCTGAGGGTTGGATCACGGTGGAGTCGTATTTGGTGGGGGCAACACGGGGGGCCAGGGAAACAGTAGGGAATTATGGCTTGAAAAACTAGAGAGGAAGAAGAGAGTATTTGGGTTGAAGGTGTGAGGAGAAGGGGAGGGTTGGAGGTGTATTTATAGTGGAAAGGGGAGGGGAGGGGTTGGTTTTGGAAGGAATGGGTTTGGAGGGAAAAGGGGATGGATTTGGGAGGGAAAGGTTGGGTTTGGGAAGAGGAAAATGGATTGGAGGGAATGAATGGGATTGGGGGGAAAGGGGGGTGAATCTTGGGAAGGGGAGAAGGGCGATCTGCAGAAGGCGGACCGGTCCGGGGTAGGGGAGGACCGGTCCGGCACTTTGACTTTTCAAATCCTCGACAGGCGGATCGGTTCCTTTAAAAATAAAAAGAACCAGTCCGGGGTCGGACCGGTCCACCTTAAAAAGGAACCGGTCCGCCCCAGGGCTTTTGGGCTGGAATTCTCCTAACTTCGTTTCGAGCTCTCTTCTTCAAAAGATTTCACTTTCCCGATATACTCTCTATCCAATTGGACTAAAAACCCTCTCGATTTCATTGGTCAACGCCCTTTTTACTCAAAATTCCCGAAACACACGAATGTTTCTCCCGAACGAAACCTAATCCTGACGACTCTCAAACACACACGACTCTCACCCCATACGCATCGGGAGTGCGACGACCTCACTTCAACAGCTCATTCAACCCCATAAACGGGGTCCGATAACCAGACGGTGTCGACTTGTTCTGCACATGCCTCTAGATATGGCTTTAGGCGTTGTCCATTCACTTTGAATGTATTTTCCCCTTTTAAATCGTCTAGTTCAACAACTCCATGGGGGAAAATATTCTTCACGACGAATGGGCCAGACCATCGTGACCGCAATTTGCCCGGAAAGAGGTGAAGCCAAGAGTTGTAGAGAAAAACATTTTTCCCGGGGAGAAACTCCTTTCGTCGAATGATGCTATCATGAGCGAGTTTCATCCTCTCTTTCGAAATCTTGGCATTCTCATACGCATCATTGCGTAGTTCTTCTAACTCATTCAATTGAAGCTTGCGGGCTTCACCGGCCTTGTCCATGGCATAATTTAATTGCTTAATCGCCCAATACGCCTTGTGTTCGAGCTCCACGGGAAGATGGCAAGGTTTTCCATACACAAAGAGGAAAGGGGACATGCCAAGTTAGTTCTTATATGCGGTACGATAGGCCCATAGCGAATCGTTCAATCTAAGGGACCAATCTTTTCGGGTAGGATTGACGGTCTTTTCGAGAATGTTCTTGATCTCCCGATTCGCTTGCTCGGCCTGCCCATTCGTTTGTAGGTGATACGTCGTTCCAACCCTGTGAATGACATCATACTTTCTCATAAGCTTCACGAATGGCTTATTGCAAAAGTGGGTGCCATTATCGTTAATTATTACTTTCGGTGCACCGAAGCGGGAAAGTATGTGTTCCTGCAGGAACTTTATCACCACTTTGTTGTCATTAGTCTTGGTAGCTATAGCTTCCACCCATTTGGAAACGTAGTCTACCGCGACAAGGATGTATAGGAATCCAAAGGACAGGGGGAAGGGTCCCATGAAGTCAATACCCCAACAGTCGAATATCTCAATGATGAGTATAGGGGTAAGAGGCATCATGTCTCGTCGAGTAATGGCTCCCATTCGTTGGCACCTATTGCATGATTTGCAAGCATCGTTCACATACCGGAAGATTGTGGGCCAATAGAGACCGCATTGCAGAATTTTAGCGTCCGTCTTTTTCATCGAAAAGTGGCCTCCACAAGCTTCCGAATGACAAAACTGGATAACTTTCGGGATCTCGTCATCCGGTACACAACGTCGGATGATTTGGTCTGCGCAGTATTTAAAAAGGAATGGATCATCATAAAAGAACATGCGCGACCAAGTAAGAAACCTCTTCTTATCATGCGGTGTCCAGTCGGGAGGGACGGCTCCCGTGACAAGATAGTTCACTATGTCTGCAAACCAGGGATACGAAGAGGTAGAGAAAAGTTTCTCATCCGAAAAGTAGTCACCTATGGGTATGGGATCACTAGGTACGTCGGACGAAAGCCGAGATAAATGGTCGGCAACGACGTTTTCTACTCCTTTCTTATCTTTGATGGAGAGATTGAACTCTTGTAGGAGTAGGATCCACCTTATGAGGCACGGCTTGACATCTTTCTTTGCAAGTAGGTATTTCAAGGCCGCGTGGTCGGTGAAGACAGTAATAGGAGAACCAATGAGATATGACCGGAATTTATCAAGGGCAAAGACTACCGCTAGCAACTCCTTCTCCGTGGTAGAGTAATTGAGTTGAGGTCCGGTAAGGGTCCGGCTAGCGTAGTAGATGACATGAGCTTGCTTATCTTTTCGTTGGCCCAAAACAGCCCCGATCGCGTGATCGCTTGCATCACACATAAGTTTGAATGGTAAGGACAAATTCGGAACTTGCATGATGGGAGAGGACACAATCATATTTTTCAATTTGTCAAAAGAACTTTGGCATGCTTCCGTCCACTCAATTGGGGTGTCCTTCATGAGTAAGTTGCTTAAGGGCCTAGCGATGGCGCTAAAGTCCTTAATGAACCTTCGATAAAACCCCGCGTGGCCCAAGAATGAGCGCACGTCCTTCAGCGATTTTGGTGGGGGAAGATCAGCTATGACATCTATTTTTGCCCAATCAACCTCTATTCCTTTGGATGATACTATGTGGCCAAGAACTATTCCCTCGATGACCATGAAATGGCACTTTTTCCAATTCAGCACTAAGTTCTTTTCCACACATCGGGTAAGTACTTTTTTCAGCTTTTCTAAACAATGATCGAAAGAAGTACCAAAAACGCCGAAGTCATCCATAAACACTTCGAGTCCTCTCTCGACCATGTGGCTAAATAAGCTCAACATACACCTTTGAAAGGTCGCGGGTGCATTACACAAGATCAATGGCATACGTTTGTAGGCAAACGTACCAAAAGGGCAAGTGAAGGTTGTCTTCTCCTGGTCAAGTATATCTACCTCAATTTGGTTATATCCGAAATAACCATCAAGGAAGCAATAATAAGGGTGTCCCGCTACTCTCTCAAGCATTTGATCAATAAATGGCAAGGGGAAATGGTCTTTCCTAGTTCCCGCATTGAGTTTCCGATAGTCAATGCAAACGCGCCACCCGGTGGTGGTACGTTGGGGAACTAGCTCTCCCTTAGCATTCTCAATCACAGTCATACCCGACTTCTTCGGGACGACTTGAATAGGGCTCACCCATTTGCTATTCGAGATTGGGTAGATAATCCCGCCATCCAATAATTTGATGATCTTGGTTCTCACAACTTCTTTCATGTTGGTATTTAGTCTTCTTTGCATTTCTCTAGAGGGCTTGACATCCTCTTCGAGATGGATCTTATGAGTGCAAATCAAAGGACTTATCCACTTCAAATCAGTTATCCACCAACCAAAAGCACCTTGGTGCTTCCTCAGAATTTTTAATAATTTACCCTCCTGCCCTTTATCTAGGCTAGAGGAGATAACAAGAGGAAATGTCTCATCCTTTCCTAGGTATGCATATTTAATATGGGAGGGAAGTTTCTTTAATTCGAGGGTTAGAAATTTTTCACTGGAGGGAACCATGTGTGTATCCCTCGGCGGTAATTCCTCGAATCTAGAAACTCAATTAACCTCTCTCACGTCCTCGTCCGACGCACTCTCATCGAGTATCTCTCTCAACTCTCCAAACTCCCTCTCGAAGTCGGTGTACGTCCCCTCACTCTCGTGTCTCGCCGCTAAACAGGACTCTAAAGCGTCGCCACAGTAATTCTCCTCAAAGTACTCCTCTACTATCTCATCTATGAGGCTCACTGAGTGAAGATCATCTTCCTCCCCTGCATTCTGGGCTATGTGGAAGATGTTGGCTTCCAAGGTCATGTTTCCAAATGTGAGTTGCATTCGCCCATTCCTAGTATTGATGATTGCGTTAGCCGTAGCTAGGAAAGGATGCCCAAGGATGATGGGAACATGATTACTCGAGTGGAAGGAGGGCTCCGTGTCCCAAATGACAAAATCTACCGAAAAGTAGAAGGTGTCAACTTGGACGATCACGTCCTCGACTATGCCTCGTGGGATCTTCACTGTTCGATCCACTAATTGGAGAGTGACCTTTGTGGGCTTGAGGTCGCCCAAGTCAAGTTGCCTATAGATGGAGTAAGGGAGGATATTAACGCTTGCTCCCAAGTCAAGTAAGGCTTTTTCGATTTTATTCTCTCCAATGATGCAGGATATAGTGGGTGCACCGGGATCTTTGAATTTAGACGGGAGATCATTTAGTAGAATGGAGCTCACATTCTGGGCTAGAAAGACGTTCTTCTTTACCTTCATCTTCCTTTTTACCATCAACAAATATTTGATGACTTTGCCATAAGCTGGAATTTGTTTAATGGCATCGAGGAAAGGTAAATTCAGCTTTACTTGCTTAAGCACTTCTAGCACGTCTTCACGTGGGTTTCCTCTATGGGAGGGAATCAACCTTTGAGTAAACGGTGCCGTGGAGGGCGGTTTCACTACTACCTCTGGCCCACTAGCATCTTCTTGGTCACTCTCATTCAAGGGGACATCTTCGGCCTCTTTCGTGCTGGGCGAAATCTCCTTGTCTTTCGTTGTGTCGTGTGGGGGAGGTGATAAATCAACGACTCTCCCACTACGAAGAGTGGTCACATCTTGACATTGCTCCTGATGTTCAGTAGAGGTGGATCTAACACTAGTTTGACCTTGGGGAGGTCTTTGGCCTTGGGCAGGAAACTTTCCCTTCTCTTGAACACTCAATGAGGATTGTATTTTTGACAGGTTCGCATTTATGTCGCCAATGAGACGATCATATTTGGCATTGGTCGCTGTCTGGCTTGCGATGAATTGATTCATTGTATCCTCGAGAGTTTTTCGCTGTGGTGGGATATAATTTCCTTGAGGTGGTGGTGCTTGCACATGTCCTTGCATGTGCGGGGCTTGTTGAAAATGTTGTGGTGGAGGAGGGGTAGCATGCGAAGGAGGGTTCATTGCGGCATGTTGTTGCCCATAGTTAAAACTGGGATGATTTTTCCATTAAGGGTTGTAGGAATTCCCGTGCGGGGCATCGAAATTACCCTTAAAGCCTCCTATACCACTAACTTACTCCTGAAGAATTGCTTTGTAGGCGGGTATTGTCGGGCATTCCTCAGTTGAATAGCCCGCCTCACAAATAGCACACACCTTCACGACGGGGTTTGGAATGGGTCCAGCTGGTCCTTTTCCATATATCTCGCATAGATCTCGAAATCCTTTCTCAAGAGTCTCCAATCGTTTGTCCGTCATAGAATTCATATCTACATGGAATAGGCCGGACGCCGACGGAGTGGTGGTCGCTTATCTATTTCGATTTTGAGCGTTGGGATCAGAAGTGTCCCAGGATTGGGTAGTCTCGGCGACATACCTTAGGTGAAGCTCAGCATCATGGGCATCTAAGTCGATAAACGGATCACTTCCCATTGTTTCAACAAGTTGTTTAGAGTTAAGATTCAACCCATTATAGATAAAAGAGATGACTTGCGCTGAATCAAATCCATGATAGGGGCATGAAGAAACTAACTCGTTGAAACGTTCATAACATCGATGGAATGGCTCATTTTCAGCTTGTCTGAATGCTTGAATTTGAGCCTTTATGGAGATTGTTCGATGTGGTGGGAAGAATTTCTTGAGAAATCTCGACTGTAACTCATTCAATGATGGAATCGAGCTCGGAGGTAAAGACCATAGCCAGGTTTTAGCTTTATCTTTGAGCGAGAAAGGGAAGAGTTTGAGGTGGATTACCTCTTGTGTGCAGGTTTGATCATTGAGAGTATCACACACGTCCTCAAATTCCCTAATATGGAGGTATGGCTTTTCGAAATCCAAACCATGATAATGCGATAGCATCTGGATCATCCCATTTTTGAAACGGAATTGTCCTGCATTATACGGGAGTATAATGCATCCCGGAGTGACAGTACGCTCGGGATATAAGAATTCTCTAATCAGACGGTATGGGGGCTCTTCCTCACCGGCGGGTTCACTGTCGTGTTACGACATCTCTTCCTCACTTATTGACTCGGTGCTCTCACTAAGCGTGCTCGGAGTGTGTCCTAAGAAGGAAAAAGGAGTGTTATTGGAGACTGAGTGCGAGGGTGTGGAAGGTGGGATCCAGAATTGTGGGGCGTTTGGAGTGTGGGGACTATCAGGATTATACTCAACAATTGGATTTTCGTGAATGTTGGTTGGAGCATTATGGGGTGTGGGAGTGGTTTCAGAATTTTGCATTAAGCTTAAGAGAGATGATGGTTATGAATCTTTTTATGCCTTTTAAGATTTTTTTTTTTTCAAAGCTTTGGATTGACTCGATCTAATCCTAAGTCTACCTAATTCCCCGGCAACGGCGCCAAAAACTTGACGCGACTGATAATGTGTCTCAGAAGTGCGTTCACTCTAGGATCAAGTGTAAACCTGTCGCTCAAGTAATAATCCCAGTAAGTCGGGTATCGATCCTCAGGGAAGAAGGACAACAGAGTTGTGACGAAGGGAACAGACGGAGGAATCCTAACCTTGACTCTAAAAAGAAAAGGAAAAATGATTTGGTTTTTGAGATTGGTTACAGCTAAATGCGATTATGAAATTATGAAGAAATGCAACTACACTAATCTACCTAAATTATGAATGAAAAATAGTCTGAAACTTTTTGTTTAAATGATGAGAAAAATAGGAATACAATCCCCTAACCCTAGTGTAGTGCAGTCATAATATTAACCTTAAATTTATCTGATTGATTTGACCCGGAATTTAGTACTCCCAAGCATTATGTATACGAGGTTCAAGCCCGCGTCATACCTAATCTGAGGATGAGTAAATCAGTATTGCGATAGTAGCACTCAAATTTCACTCTAAATCATCACGAGTACCCAGAGGCAAACGAGATATAAAGATCTATAACTGTTGTGTAACTACGCAATACGGTCCTAATCAATCACTAAATTCAGCGGATTAATTTTATAAACACGCACTAACACATCAGGCTGGGTTCATGTACCCTGGCCTTAGAAAATCTAGCCTATCATAATTAAAGTGATGGAAATAATGATTACTGTGCAGGTGTTCATGATTACTCTAAATAAAATAGTAATTAGATACAGAAAAGAATTAGAATTAAGAATTACTCACTAAAATTACCCAAGCAATAAGTGAAACAAAGAATGAAACCGATACTCACAAAAAATCACTGAATAAACCTTCAATCTTTGAGTTAAAACTACAATTGTTGGCTAAACTATGGTTTTTGGGAAAAGAGAGTAAAATCCTACTAATTCTCCGTTCCTATAACAATAATAAATTGGGTCTTTTATACCCTACAACAATTTCGGAGTTCAGCTGCACTGGGAGTCTTTTTAGGAAGAGAGAAGATTTTCAAATCTCGAAGCCCGGACCGGTCCGGTCCTTAGGCTGACCGGTCTGCCCCCAAAGCGGATCGGTTCTTTTTATTTTGGGGTGGACCGGTCCGGGGGTGGACCGGTTCCTTTTATTTTTTCCTTCTTCGATTTGCTTGTGGTCCGGGCTCTTCTGGAGTTTGGCAAGGCGGACCGGTCCGGGGTAGGGACGGACCGATCCGGCTATTTGACTTTTTAGCTCCTCTTTGACTGCTCATAACTTTTGTTCCGGGATTTCGATTGAGGTGTCGTTTCTTCCTATGTGCTCGTGAATGAGATGTCTTCAACTTCTCTTTAGGTACCTCATCCGAATTCCGGGTGGAAATTATGCTTTTTCCCTTGAGACTTTTCCTTCTTTCTTTCTTGATTCTTCCGGTTTCCTTCTTTCATTTCTTGACATCAAATACCTGTAAAATCACTACGAAATACCAGAAACTCGGTGTACTAATTAGGATCAGTCAGTAACACAATTATGAGATAAATCCAACTCAATTACGTTGTTCGAGATGCTATAAGTAACTAAATCAAGGGATAAATTAGGAAGAATTTATGCCTAATCATGTATCAACCTAGGACGGCCATTAAGGGGCAAGCATTGGAAGATTTCGTGGCCGAGTTTACTTAGGAAGATGATGAAGCCGAGGATGAGAGCCTCCGGAAGACAGATACCCAACAAGACAGGCTCACCGACACACCTGCAGATAAGGCTGAGGCAAGAACCACTAGAAGGAAAGTGGCCGAAAACGAAGAGGGGAGATACCTCTTTAGACAGGGATCCTTCACCGAGGGAAATTTCTCAGAGGAAAAGACTATGTGGAGCCTCTTCGTTGACGGGTCCTCCTGCGACAGCGAAAGTTGAGTTGGACTGAAAGTATCAGCACCCGATGGCACAGACATTGAGTACGCCCTGAGGTTCAACTTCAAAGCCTCCAACAACGAGTCCGAATATGAGGCCTTGATAGCAGGCCTCTCCTTGGCCAAGTCTCTTAGTGTCGGCCAGATTTTGGTCCATATTGATTCGAGGCCAAGGATGAGAGGATGGCCAAGTACCTTGAGAAAGTAAGGTCATTACTGAAGAGCTTCAGAAAAGTTAAATTGAAGAGGATACCTAGGCATGACAATGGCCGAGAAGATGCACTTGCCAGGCTGGCCTCAACAACTAGGACAGGTATCAGGAGGACGGTCCCAGTGGAAATTTTGCTTCGACCAACTATTGAGGATGCTGAGGGAACACTTGGCACTTGCTTAAAAATTTCTAAGGAAGCTTCATGGATGGACCCTCTGATCAGATACATTAAAGAGGGTGAGATGCCAGAAGCAAGGCAAGAAAGGAAAAAGTTAAGATACAGATCTGCGAAATTCACTGTCATCGGAGACACCTTGTACAAAAAGGGATTCTTGCTCCCATTACTTAGGGTCAGGTCTTTGGCGAAGAGGGTGGTCACCCAGGGGTACTGGTGGCCGACCTTGGGGAAATATGCCACGGCATATGTAAAAAAGTGTGATAAATGTCAAAGATTTTCCACCATCCCTCACCAACCCCATCAGCCTCTTACCTCCATTACATCCCCATGGCCGTTTGCAGTGTGGGGGATCGACCTAGTAGGCCCCTTGCCTAGGGCCATCAATAACTATTGGTTCCTCATCATGGCAAATGACTATTTTTTAAAATGGGTGGAGACAGAGCCGATGGTCACGATTACCGAACAGAAGACCTTCCAGTTCATCTGAAAAAATATTATATGTAGATATGGTCTCCCCAACACCCTCATCTCGAATAACGGGACTCAATTCAAGAATACATCTCTAGAGAAGTACTGTGAAAGGATGAGTATCAAATAATTCTTCTCTACCCCAGGTCGACCTCAGGCCAACGGGAAAACGGAAGTTACAAATAGGAAAATCCTAGATGGGATCAAGAAGAGACTTGAGGAGGCAAAAGGAAGATGGGTTGAGGAGTTATATGATGTACTGTGGGCCTACAGGACAATGGCGAAGACCTCTACTGGAGAGACCCCGTTCATGATGGCTTATGGATCAGAAGCTATCATCCCCACCGAGATTGGGTTTCCTACTCAACGTGTCCAAATGTATGACCCCCAGAGAAATATGGAAGAGAGGAGCTTGACTTAGACCTGATTGAGGAAAGGAGGGAAGACGCCGAGATAAGGCAAGCTACCTACCTGCAGAGGACTACAAGGTTTTACAACCAGAGGGTGAAGCATAGGCCAATTGCAGTGGGGGACTTAGTCCTCAAAAAGACTTGGCAGAAGCCCAACAAGCTCCACCCAAATTGGCATGGCCCATATAGGGTCATCGACGAATTGGTTCCAGGAACCTACAGACTAGAAAACCTAGAAGGAGAACCCTTTTCCAACCCCTGGAACCCAGATCATTTGAAGAAATACTATCGGTAGTGTTGTAATGTCCTATTGGACCACAATTGTAATGAGTGTTTCTCCTACAGAACGCTTGGAATGTTAATGAGAAGTATCAGTGTTTTCCCTCATCTTGCGTTTGTCAGTTCTAGTATGACTGGGCTCATCTTCGAGAAACCCCCCTCAGTTATAATGAGGGTCAATGGTGGGGACGACCCCTCCTTTGCCCTCAAGAAAGACGAGGGGGGACTTTGTTGAAAAATCATTAAATTGGTAAAAACCACCCTCGGATATAATGAGGGTCAATGGTGGGGATGACCCCTCCTTTGCCCACAAGAAAGACGAGGGGGGACTTGGTTGAAAAACCATTAAGTTGGTGAAAACCACCCTCGGCTATAATGAGGGTCAATGGTGGGACGACCCCTCATTTTCCCTCAAGAAAGACGAGGGGGGACTTGATTAAAAACCATTAGGTCGGTGAAAACCACCCTCGGCTATAATGAGGGTCAATGGTGGGGACGGCCCCTCCTTTTCCCTCAAGAAAGACGAGGGGGGACTTGATTAAAAACCATTAGGTTGGTGAAAACCACCCTTAGCTATAATGAGGGTCAATGGTGGGGACGACCCTTCTTTTTCCCTCAAGAAAGACGAGGGGGAACTTCATTAAAAACCATTAAGTTGGTGAAAACCACCCTCGGCTATAATGAGGGTCAATGGTGGGACGACCCCTCCTTTTCCCTCAAGAAAGGCGAGGGGGACTTTATTAAAAACCATTAGGTTGGTGAAAACCACCCTCGGCTATAATGAGGGTCAATGGTGGGGACGACCCCTCCTTTGCCCTCAAGAAAGACGAGGGGGGACTTGATTAAAAAAACCATTAAATTGGTAAAAAAAACACCCTCGGCTATAATGAGGGTCAATGGTGGGGACGACCCCTCATTTTCCCTCAAGAAAGAAGAGGGGGGACTTGATTAAAACCAATAGGTTGGTGAAAACCACCCTCGGCTATAATGAGGGTCAATGGTGGGGACGACCCTTACTTTGCCCTCAAGAAAGACGAGGGGGAACTTCATTAAAAACCATTAGGTTGGTTAAACCCACCCTCGTCTATAATGAGGGTCAATGGTGAGGACGACCCTTCCTTTACCCTCAAGAAAGACGAGGGGGAACTTCATTAAAAACCATTAGGTTGGTGAAAACCACCGTCGGCTATAATAAAGGTCGGGAATGACCCCTCCTTTGACCTCAAGAAAGATGAGGGGGGACTTGGTTGAAAAACCATTACGTTGGTGAAAACCACCCTCGACTATGATGAGGTAAATGCTGGGGACGACCCCTCATTTACCCTCAAGAAAGACGAGGGAGGAGTTGGTGAGATTATTAAGTTAAAACATCACAATGCAAATCATACAAAAGACAAGTATGGAAGATAGAAAGAGGTATTATATTACAAAATCATGTTTGTTCTACAAAAATAAGGTACAAAAATGGGGTACATAAAGAGGGTATTGGCTACAAATAGCCACCCTATTGAGCAGCATCAGAGGGCAGGGCCTCAACATCGATAAGAGGAGTCTCCTCAACGACCAAGACAGGCTGATCCTCAGACGTGCCGATACCCTCGACGTGCACTTGGGACTCCACGTTGGCTAAGGCCTCAGCAATCAATGGGTCGTCCAATTCAACTACCTCAAGAGAGGGACGGACTGAAGAGACGGCATCACCAAACTTGAGGATGACCCACCGACAGGCCGTCCTGATCCCCCTCTCCAAGTATTCAAGACCGAAGCCTTGAAACTCTTCTGAGAGTTTATAGGCCTCCACAGCATCGGCCTCTGCCTTCTTCACGACCTCAGATAGCTCAGTCTTGAATTGAGCCCCCAGGTTGATCAAGGCCTCATCTTTCTCTTTAATAAGCAAGTCCTTGGCCTTCAGGTCTGTATAATGCTGCTTCGTCAGCTCGTCCAGGACCCTTGCATGTTCAGTCCTCGCACTCTCCAACTCGGCCTTGGTAGTCTCAAGTTCGGTCTGCAGGTCAGCCTCGTGCTGAATGGCCCTCTCGACTTCATGGAACTTCTGTTGGTTCTCAGCCATCCACTTGGTAGAAGACGTAAAGGCACAATTAGACTGCATAGAAAAAGAAACTCATTAATAGGCCGAGGAAATAGTTAGTGAAAAATTAACACTCAGTGAAATGAAGTAAGAACAAGGACCTGAGCCAGAGTGTGCAAACCATAGTCATACACCTTCGTCGGGGGCATCTTGGACAAGAATTCATAGTCGGCAGCCGAGGGGGCAGAAAACATAGACGCCTTGGCCGCCCTCAGGTTGGAAATCAGAGAAGACGACTCGACATTAAAAAATGCTAAGTTTTGGGACCAGAAGGCCCCCATACTGGAATAGGAAGCGGTCCCCTCAGACGCCTCCACCCTTGCCCTCGTCCTAGATCTGGCCGAGGGTTAACAGGGACTTCTGGCTCTTTCCTCTTTTGCCTATCAGTGGTCGGCTCAACATGCGTCGGCCCCACGGCCTTTGACTTCCTCGGAGCCTGATGAGGCTCCTTGCCTTTCTTCTTTCCCAGACCAGACAGTAAGCTCGGGGCAGTCATTTCCCAAAGATGGTCAGAGATACCTGCAGTACAACCTGAAAAGGAGACGACACATCAGAAAAACACAGAGCAAAGATGAAACACTTGGAAAAAGCAAAGGTTGAGCAAAAAATAATAATAACTCACATAGCTCTGTCAAGGGGCCGACCCTCAGACCAGCTTCTTTGAGGAACCGAGGGGTCATCAGATCTTTAAACTTTGCAAGTCCACCCTTTTTCCATCGTTCTCTCAGATACTCGACTATGTCCTTTTCATCCAGACTAAGTCCAGGATCTGACCTAGCCTTCATAGAGGGGTTAGACCATCTCCTTGGAACTCTCGGACCATCGTCCAAAGGCTAAGCCTCGGCAGAAAATTCCCATTCCCCAAATATGAAGAAAAATCTCTTCTTCCAGTCGTGGTTAGAAGTTTGTGCCACATGGAGAAGTTTCTTATCCGACCTCCTCGCCCCCAGATGATAGTACCCAGGCTGTTTGGACGAGGAAGTGATATTATAACAAGCCAAAAACACATTGGCTATAGGCTCGTCAGTGAAGGTATTCTTCCACAAAGAGACGTAGCCGAGGATCGTCCTCCAGGAGTTGGGAGGAAGCTGAGAGGAGGCAACGCCGAGGGCTGACAATATATTGACTATGACAAGGTGCATAGGGAACCTAACACCGACCTTAAACATCTGTTCGTATACTGCGATCTCTCCCTCGTCACCCTCAAAGACTTTCTCAGACTCAGAGGGGACCCTTATACTTATGTTGGGGCGCACACCAAATGTATGCCTCCAAAGTAGGAGGTCACGATCCCTGATAAAGGAAACATAAGCCGAGGCATGGGAGGTGTCAACTTGTTCAATGTCTGAATCCTCACCATCATCCTCACCCCCCTCTCCCTCGGCCTCGTCACATGTCAGAGGTCCATGAGGAAAAGCCATCTGGAAGGCATGAGGGGATAAAGTGGTCACAGGAACAGCCTTGAAAGGGACCTCTCCCTCGGCCTCTCAGCCTGGGCTAAGATCAGACGTCTCTCTCCTCCCAGAAGGCCCAGCACCCGTTGGTGACGACGCTCTCTCATCCATCTCTTCTGAATGACTATCGGCTGGACGACAAGACGACCCACAGGACTCAGATGATTTTATTGTGGCTAGAGGAATAGGAAAAATGGTTCGTACCCAATTAGGGTCGGCCCCTCGTCTTCTCTCCTCCTCTTCCTCTACTCGTCTGATCTCAACAAATAATTTCTCTCTCAGGGAAGGGAATTCCTCAGCTAAATTGTAAAGCCTCCTAAGCATTAAGAGGGAGACCCTACACTTAGAAGAATTTGGCTAACCTAACTACAAACAAGTTGGAAATTGACTAAGCTGGACTTTTGGATTGAAACTAAGGAAAGTAAAGGTTTTAACCAAGAACACTCAAGAACAAGTCACCGGAGAAGAACACCGAAAAGTTATGAAATAGCCAAAGAAAAATCTAGCCCTGCAAACCTAAAGCAATCTAAGTGTTAAAAAGTAATGAAATGTAAAGAGGGCACTAGCTCAGAAGGATTACCTGAGAAGGGGCAGCAAGGCTTGATGCAGAAGTCGCAGAAATGGCTATGGCTATGGAGCTATGGAAAATCTAGAGAGAGAGAGAGAGAGATCTTGGGTGCAAAGAAGAAGAGAAGAAATGATTTAAAAATTTGCTTAAATACATTACTAATGAGTGGGCCCATTAACCAAGGCAGAACACAGACCACGAGGAGGGCATCATTAGGGCACAAAATCCCAAGCAAAGTGTGCAGCCGTTATGCCTGGGAAAATAAAATGATAGTGGGTATCTGCCTAGGTGTCACATCAGCTTGACATGTGTCATTCATCTAACTGACCATACACTCCTCCCAATGGAAACACTATCCCTCAGCCATCTCAACAACATCTATGGCTAAGGGTTGGGGGTGATTGATATACCCATATATACCATCGACCAGGCCGAGGGCGCCCTCCACCAAGACGGGCCTCTGAGGATGATCTTGTGACCCTTCAAGATGGTCCAAACGACCCTTCAAGGGGCTGACCCCTCATCATGGTCTAGACGACCCTTTAAGGGGCCGACCCTTCATCAGGCCCAGACAACCCTTCAAGGGACCGACCCCTCATCATGGTCCAAGGGGCCGACCCTTCATCAGGCACAGACGACCCTTCAAGGGGCCGACCCCTTATCATGGTCCAGATGACCCTTCAAGGGGCCGACCCTTCATCAGGCACAAATGACCCTTCAAGGGGTCGACCCCTCATCATGGTCCAGATGACCCTGTAAGGGGCCGATCCTTCATCAGGCACAGACGACCCTTTAAGGGGCCGACCCCTCATCAGGCTCAGACGACCCTCCGAGGGTACGACAGTACGAGGCCTAAATTAGTCCAGACTCATTATCAGAAGGAACTTTGCCCTCTGCCTCATATAATAGATCGAGGGTGACATCATCACAGCACGTGGTTTGGGAGACACATGGAATAGTGCGCGTGAGGCTCACATGGCACGTGGAAGACCGTTATAACAATATCACCCCCTCACGTGAGGGAATATTATGTCATCATTTGGCATCTACAGGTGTCAACAGAAGATTGGCTAGATCATTATTCACATGCACCATGCATACTTGGGGGGTACACTACACCCCCCAAGACCTATATATACTTATCACCTACAACCCTATAGGAGATGGATCGATAATTATAACCCTAGCTAAAACTCTATTTGTACACACAATAGAGAGAGAAAGGGAGCTTATGTGCATTGTATCCAAGGCCATTAGTACCCATACTTAGTGGATCACACACTCAAAGTGGATGTAGGCCTAATTGGTTGAACCACTATACATCATTATCTTGTTCCTCTTATACTCATTTCCGTCTACACACTTACACACTTATACATATACATCTCTATGGCTGCCATGGTTACTATTGTTTGAGCTCATCATCACTTATCTGGTGGTGTTAGATTTCAGCATCATCAGATACCTCACTGTGGGGAATTTTAGTCATCTGCGTTAAAAAGAAGGTTGGTTCATTATGACTATGTGTTAACTACTGGGAGTTGAAAAAGGTTACGATATAGAACAAGTATCCATTTTTGTTTATCGAGACATGTTTGATCAGTTGAAGGGAACATCTTCCTTCTCGAAAATTAACTTACATTCAGGCTATCACCAATTGCAGATTCGGGAGGAGGATATTCCGAAGAAAACTATTCTGATAAGATATGGATCATATGAGTTTAGGATCATGCCATTTGGGTTGTCAATGCTTCATCCATGTTTATGGATATGATGAATAGAGTATTCCGACCGTACTTACACCAGTTTGTTATTATTTTATCGATAATATATTGGTCTATTCATGGTCCGAGGATGAGTATGCACAACAACTGAGGACAATACTACAAACACTTTGGAAACTCAAGTTGTACGCTAAATTTTCTAAGTGTGGACTCTGGTTACTAGAGGTGCAGTTTTTTTAGCACGTTGTATTAGAAGCTGTGATTTCCTTAGATCCTAGCAAGGTGTCAGTAGTGATTGAGTGGGGATAGTCCACGACACCTACTGAGGTCAAGAGCTTCTTGGGTTGAGCAAGGTAGAGGAGGGTAATTCAAGGGTTTTCCAACAATGAAGGCCACTGACCCACCTCACCCAGAAGGGGATACCATTTGTTTGGGATAAGTATTGCCAGCGATATTTGAGGAGTTAAAATATAGGCTCACGATCGCACCTGTAGTTGTATTGCCTCATGGAGGGGTGGAGTACATGGTATATAGAGACGCACCACTACAGGGACTAGGAGGGAACCTTATGAAGGAGGAGGAGGATATGACCATATCATATGCTTCGTGTAAGGTTAAGCATCAAGAGGGAAACTTCCCCACCCACGACTTGGAGTCGGCGACAATCGTCTTTGCGCTTCGTATCCGGAGACATTACTTGTTGGGCGAGAGGTTCACGTTATTTTCGAACCACCATAGCCTTCAGTATTTATTCACTCAATGGGAGGTGGGTCAGAAATGCAAACTTCACTATATCCTTCAGTATTTATTCACCATGCATCCTGAAAGTGACAAGATGTACCATGACACATGGAGACAATATTGGTTGACAGGTATAAAGAGGGATATAACAAAGTTTGTGTCTAGGTGTGACACCTTCCAGTTAGTGAAGGTAGAACACCAAAGGCCATCTGAAGAGTTCCAGCCACTTTAGATCCTTGTGTGGAAGTAGTAGAGTATATCTACAGATTTCATTGTGGGGTTACTAAGGTCCTAAAGGGGACATGATGCCATTTAGGTCATCGTAGACATACTGACTAAAGTGGCTCACTTTTTTCCAGTACGCACATATTTTATAGCAGAGAAGTACGCTCAATTCTTTGCCTCAGATATTATGCATCTACATGGGGTACCGCTCAATATTATATCTGACAAGGACCACACCTTTGTCTCCTGATTTTAGGGGATTTTTCAAAAGGCTATTGGGGTGTAGTTGCATATGAGTACGGCGTTACACCCTCAAATCGACAATCAAACTGAGCGAGTGAACCTGATTTAGGGGGATATACTGACAACATGTATACTAGACTTCAAGGGAAGTTGCGATTAACACTTTCCACTCTCAGAGTTTGCTTATAACAATAGTCATCAGCAGAATATTGGTATGGCACCCTATGAGGATTTGTACGATCGACCTCACCGTTCTCCGAGCTATTTGATGGAGACAAGGGACAACAAGTTAATCGGGCCGAATTGTGTTCAAGAAGACTTAGAGGAGACAACACTCATAAAAAGGATTATGAGGACTGCTCATCATAGGCATAAGAGTTACGATGATGTGAGGAGACACAGATTGGAGTTTCAGGTGGGGACTAGGTGCTACTGAATGTCTTCCCAACGAAGGGGTTTATGAGGTTCGGCTCCAAGGGGAAGTTGGGGCCCCAACACATAGTCCATTTCATGATCTTGGATGGTGTGCGACCGGTGGCATGCCGTTTGGACTTATCCGATCACCTTCACCGCGTGGACAACATTTTATGGCATTTATTATATTTTTAATTGATCATTAGTTGCATGATATTTAAATATTGCTTGTAGAATTAGGTATATCATTTGATAGATTTGCATGCTTCATATGTAGTCTTACGTAATATAATTGTGCGTTGCTTGGTTTTATTCCATTATAGTAATTGGCCAATTCATATTAGTTTACTAAGATAAATATTTAAGTGACCTAATATTATTGGCGGCGATGGAAAGGGCACGAGACTAAGTGTCGGGAGTTTTCTTACTTGGATTATTCCCTCGATATTGGGTCACACCAATCGTGAAGTAGGTTCCTATAATATCAAGTTATCACTAATTAATTAATAATTAAGTTTTAATTAAAAGCAACACGTATTGGATAATTAATAAATTTAATTAAATAATTAACTCACGAAATATGTTAACTTTTGGGTAGGTCCGTAAAATATTTAGAAAGTCCGAATTTTGCTAAAAATAGTGGGAAAATGGCCACTTAGGTTAGTATATGTGCCAAATTTGAGACGAATCATGGCTTGTTTTGTGCCTTTTATGTTTATGCCAATATATGGCCTAACCTAATTACGAATTTCACTCATTATATAATCTAATTAAGCATACCTAAAACTCACAATACACTTTGGAGAAACCCTAACTGCTAAGGAGGAAGAAGAGGAAACCCCGACTCTTGTGATTTGAAGGCTTGGAGAGTTTATTTCTACAATTACCTTAAGAAAAGTTTACTTTATGTAAAAATATCATTGGATTTGTGTTATAGTAATAATCATATATTGAAATCTATAGGCAAGATTATATAATGTGATTTAGTTGATAATTAAACTTAATTTCATAATTATTTTTAATTAAATACAGATGAACTCATGAAATTGGTTGATTGAATGGACTAATTGATATATGAAACCTTGTAATCTAATATTGAAAACATTCGATCTGAATTATACATGTTTTAATCTTCAAAATACTTAAGTTAATTGCATAAAAAAAAGGTGAAATCGTAGGTTAATTGAAACCATTCATATGAAAAAGATGAAGTAAGGTTTAGTTTGATAATTTCTGTAATTGAACCTTTAATTGTGTTATAATCCGTTGAAATCTTATAGCAACTTGTTAGCATCAATATATATCATATAGATTTGTAGAATGGGCTATTGTTATTGATTAGAGGTTTTAGGATGATTTGGAATGGGTTTCAACCACCATGGATAAAGTGTGGACAAACTTGGAGTTACCGACCCGTCGAATTGATCCAACCCAAGCTCGAATTAATCTCGACGGATCGATCTGGTTTAGCATCCTTGACCTAGTTTGGGTAAATCATGATAGCGTAAATCATGATATACACGATATTATCTTTATAACCCATTGAGTAGGATTTGTTGTTGATTTATTTTGATTATGTGATACATGGGGCATGTGTGTTCTCATGGGTAACCTACTAGTAGAGATTTAATGAGGTGCGTACGACGTGACCGTGCGTGGTATCATGGTGAGCACACGGGTTTTGCCTCGGTCTTATTACCCCGATATTATGTGCTAGTTGGGACAACGATGCAAGATCCTCTCGTATAGCCTTGGGTATGGGGTTATACGTTTGGTTTGATGGCATAGTGATTTCCCTTGTTGTTTTGAGACTATAGGACTGGGACGTCCTATATCTATAAATAGTAGTTGCACGATTAATCCCCGAAGACATATTTGAAAGCTTTCACACTTGGGGTTCGGGCAACGTATGACCCTGTATTATTGAATGTGAGTTGGGCATACTCACGTGAATTCCGAATTGTGTGATTTTCTATTAGCTTACACATCATGTTCATTATAGTAGAGATTTATATATGGAATTATAACTCGGGATTGTAAAAGTAAATAATACTTAATTAAAAGATAAAATTAGAGAATAAGGTACTTTCAGGGATTGGGATTAACAGAGCACGTTTATAAATTGTTTGGGTTGGGATAATTTAAATTAACTTATTATAGGAGCGACATATGTTTTTATTATTCTGGCCCATACATAATGATGAGCCGCAACCGCCGTCACAGACTTGAACTATCATCGTTGGAGAACTTTCTCCATCATCAATTTCATTTCATCTTTCCTAAGATGTAGGAGTTGAGCGTGTAGCTCATTTACATTTCAATAATCTTTATATTCAATCATTCGGACAATATGTTATTTATTTATTCAGTTTTCCTGGTCAGAGATGTGTATGAAATTTATTTATTTGAGTTGGATTATTATTCATAGCTAGATATTGGTTTATTATGGATTATTACATTCGAATGTTTGGATTCTATTCTATCATTGTTATATGGTATCAGAATTGGCTTATTCATTTAACCATGTGTATTTAAAGTTGTCTTTATTTATATCGTTATTATTTATTTCAGTCATGCTTATAATGTTATTAATTGTTTGACTATCGTAAAATTTAAATTTATAACTAATCAACCTGATTATGGATTTTACGAGGTGTTATTGAAGGTTTACGTTCTTTGTGTATGAATACTTCTTGTCTGGATGAAGCTACCGTACTTTTCTAAAATCCATCAAAAAAGTTACCATTTCATATAGATCGCCTTGGCATGATCTTTCTCAATAGATTCCTAAACTCAAATACAACTTGTTCACACTAAAAAACTATGGTAGTTGAGACAACTAAGGGTGGACAAAAGTTGTGGCCCGCCCAACAAAAACATAGGGACTAAGATAGCTAAATAGACCCGCAAAGCGGGTTGACAAAAATTTTAACCCTGATTGTTTTCATGGACAAGATTAAATAACAATTTTCAAGCCCGCATAGGCTAGAACTGGCCCAAGGCACGATAATTATTGCATATGCGTATATATATATATATATATATATATATATATAATGTGCTATTATGCTTTATATACTTTTGTAATTAAAATTTTAAGATTGAGATGATCATAAACTAAACTATTGGGTAAGTTTTCAATTTAAATTAATATGATGTTTTATTTTATAATTTACACTCTTAATAAATAATAAAGTTGACTATATAAAAAAAATAGCCCATTTGCGGTCTTGGGGGATGGACTTGAGTAATAAAGTTTTAAAACTGGGTGAACTTGAGATTGTATAATCAGACCCGATTCGAACTTGAGCAGGCCTGGGCAATCGTCGTTGTCCTTATGATATAAAGTAAATCTGAGTCGAGCCCACCCAAGAATGGTCTGTGTCCACCCCTAGCGACAACCACAAGCTATTAGTTAATGCATAATCTTTAGTATAAATATTTCTAGTTATTTAAATGCATCAATCTATAGATTGGGCATGAGGTTGCCATGAGTCCATGACTCTACTTTTTACAACTTAAGTAAATAAATTTGGAATTTGTGAACCTTATCTTCTGTTATGGATCCCCTCATGCATTTATTCTTGATAAATAGTGCACACAATTGCATCAATAGTAGGGGTGTTCGTGGTACGGTAAAAATCCGTACCGTACCATTTCGTACCGGAAAAAAGTGGTAATGGCTTACATTTTTTACTTACCGAAAATCGAAATTACTGATTTTTTGTGGTTGGTTTTGGTTTAACCATTTTAAAAACCGATTTACCGAAATTACTGCTTTTAAAATTTCAAAACATGAAATATAAAAAATACCATGATAATATACCAAAATTATAAACTAGACATACCAAATAGATCCATTTTAATTGATCTCAACCATCCATTAAATGATATGGGTATTATTGTTTGAACTCACTAAATTAATTTATACACCCAATTTTAAAAAAAAACATTAATAAACTAACATACCAAATATATTATATATATACTAATAGAGAGAATAAACTGAATATAGCAAAAAAAAAAAAAAAAAAACATCCCACATCAGTTGAAAGGAAATCACTTACCCAATTAACTTACTATTAAACTTTCCTTACCTAACTTATTTTCATGTTGTCCCACATCGAACTTGAATGGGAAACTAATGCAACTTTCTTCCCATAAAAGGAGTTCCACCTTTCTACCTAGACCAGTTAAGGCAATGAAGGGTGAGTCCAAGCCAAGGTACTTACCTTGGATTATTCCATCTTATCAAATGGGTCTTAATAAAAAAGAGTTTAAAAGATTTCATTCAATTTGGTTTATATTGTTTATTTTGTCAAAGAAAATTTGACTAAATATAAAATAATTTTGAACCAAGTTTTTTTAATTTGTTTTATTTTTAATGAAACTTTTCACGAAATTTGTTTTTGTTATTACAACAATTTTGGAAATACCGAAAATACCTGTTTTATCGTGGTTTTGAGTGGTTCGTTTTTGGTTTATAAACCATTGTACCGACCGGTATAATTGGTAATTTCAGTTTTTATAAATATATTTCGGTTTGATTTTGGTAAACTCGTTTTACTGACCAAATCGACCGATAATCATCCCTAATCAATAGTCTTCTTCCTAGTTTAACTTGGAAACGTTGGGAGCAACCAATTCATGAATTGCCATTTAAAAATAAAGAAATAAAAGTCAAAAGTGAAAAAATCTCTTAATTATCCATGTTTATAGCAAGCCCTTAAATCTTTGCCATTTGGGACTTTTAACTATACATATTGTCAGGTTTGCAACAAATGCATAATTAGCGATATTTTTTTAAGTATTAAAACTAGTTTAGAAGAGTTTCTCACAAAACATGCAACGTTCAAAAAAATTTATGCACTCGTATTGAAAGGAAAAGAATAAACTACCCCATATGTCCCTTACCTTTTCACTTATTTCAACTTCGTCCCTATCCTTTTTTTATTTAAATTTCATCCTCAACCTTTCATTTTGTCTCAATTTCGTCTCTGCCCCTTTTGTTTCAATTCGTCTTCAACTTTTTATTTCATCTTAAATTAGTCCTTCTGCTAACTATTTTAAATACAATTGATTATTTTACCCCTCTTTATTGAAAAATAATAAAATTGATGTTATAAAATTTGAAAAATAAACTATTTTTTATTATTTGTGGATAAAAATAGTTTTTTATCAGAGAATAATAATAAAAAAAACAATCTTTATTTTCCCAGTTGTTTTTATTTTTTTTTTTAAACTGGAATAATAATTTTAATAGTCAACAAAGTTTTTTTTATTTATAAAAAACTCTTTTTTTAATTTTAATTAAAAATATTTAATTTGATGTCTTAGATTCACGATTGATTAGTGTCGCTGTCCCACATCATTTAATGAATGTGGATCCGATCCATCAAACCAACCAATCGCGAATCTAAAATATCAATTTTTCCCCCATCTATGTAATATAATTGATAAATAATTTTTTTTGTGATGTGGGTCCGCACCAGCACCAATTAATCGTGAATCTAAGACATTATATTAAATATTTTTAATTAAATTAAAAAACGAGTTCTTTTATAAATAAAAAAAATATGTTGACTATTAAAATTATTATTTGATTTTTTTTAAATTAAAAACAATTGGGATAAAATAAAAATAAAAACTATTTTTTATTATTATTTTAAATAAACAACTATTTTTTATCCCAAAATAATAATAAAATAGTTTATTTTTCAAATTTTATAACATCCATTTTATTATTTTTCAATAAAGAGAGGTAAAATAGTCAATTGCATCCAAAAGAGTTAACAAATGAATTAAATTGAGACAAAATGAAAGGTTGAGGGCGAAATTGAAAAAAAAAAGATAGGGGCGAAATTGAAACAAAATAAAAATTGAGTATGAAATTAAAATAAAAAAAATAGAAATGAAATTAAAATAAATGAAAAAGTAACATAGTTTACTCAAAAAGGAAAATATCTATACTAGGGGCACATGGCCCGACCAAACCAAAAAATCCCAGTCTAATGTACTATAGGATTTGGTAAAACTAAGTTTCAGATCGAGCGTTTGGACACACCGTTTTATGGCTAATTAGGCTCTGACTTGCATGAATAAATTTATATATTTCTTAGACTGTTTCTACTGTGATATAATTTTTGACATAATTTTTTGAAATAAATTGACGTGTTAGTTTGTTATTGGTTGATTTTTAGGTTCTATTGTCGTAAACCCCAAAAAACAACCAATAACAAACTACCATGTCAGTTTATTCCAAAAAATTATGTCGAAAATTAAGTCACAATAGTATTTCTGTATTTCTTAAGACATATCTACATGTAATCAATAAGAGTAGTTATATTACTTAAGTCACAACAGTATTTCTGTATTTCTCAAGACATATCTACATGTAATCAATAAGAGTAGTTATATTACTCAATTTTTGACATAATTTTTTGGAACGAATTGACGTTGTCTTTTATTCGTTGGTTTTTAAATTCCACTGACGTGAAACCCAAAAACCAATCAATAACAAACTGCCACATCAGTTCCAAAAAATTATGTCAAAAATTAAGTCACAATAGGATTTTTGAATCAATAACTAACTCGAATCTTTTACTCATTTATATATACATATTTTTTTGGTTGAATTTTAATTTAATAAATTACTAATTTTCAATTGTAGACTTATATATAATTTTATTTAAAAATTAGACTTTAATACAAGGAGCATATACTAAATAGTCCCTCAAATATTTTTTAATACACATTTAGTTCAAACCTTTTTATTTTGTTGCAAAAAGTTCCTCACCACATAAAAACACTCAATGTATGCTGTTAGCGCGAACCTTTAAAAATAAGAGTATTGGTTAAATGGGTGTTGGAGAGACTTTTTGAAACAAAATTTAAAAACTTTGACTAAATTTGTATTAAAAAATGATTGAGTAACTTTTTGGTAATTGATCCTTAATACAAATCGTCAAAAAATCCGTTAACCTTAACTGATATGTGGTTTTTTAATTAAAATAATTCAAAGCCCCAAAAAATATCTCATAAAAAAATAAAATGAATTACTAAATAAAAACTCTAATTTTACTTCTAATAATTGATTACAATAAGAAAAAAAAAACTACATCTATCTTCCCCCGTCAACACCATCACCTCCACCTCCACTCTACCACCACCACCCGCCCCACCGCCACACACAAGCATCACCCCCACTGTAGTCTACAACCCTCGCAACACCGCACACACCATAACCCTCCACCCAACTCTCTCTCCACCCACCGGAAATGAGAAAATTTGCGATTCAATTTGTCATTTCTGGGTTTAGTTGATTGGTGGTGGTGTATGTGCGGGTGAGGTAGAGAAGAGGGGGGGGGGGGGGGGGGGGGGGGTCTTTTGGCAGTTGGACTCAGGGGGTGGCAGTGGTAGTTGCAGGGTGGGATGGCAAGGGTTTGTGGGGGTGGTAGTGGATGGCCGAAAAGTTTTGGGTTGGTAGTGGATGGCCAGGAGAGAGGGCGGGGGAGGGGGGGGGGGGGGGGGGGGGGGGGGGGAGGGGGGGGGAAGGCTGTGGGCGTGTTGATTTATGTAAACATTGTTTTCTACTTTTTCATTTAGATTTTGGGTTTTAACTTTTATTTTTTATTTTTAAGGGATTTTTTTGTGAGTTTGAATTATTTTAATTAAAAAAAAAAAGCCACTTGTCAGTTGAGATTAACCGATTTTTTGACGTTTTATATTAAAGTCTAATTTTTAAACAAAATTGTATTTAAGTTTAAAATCTAGGATTAGTAACGTATTAAAATCAAATTCACTCTTTTTCTCGCATAGTTATCTAAATTATATTTTTTAAACCATTTTGTATACATATATGCAAGGTTTTTATGAAGCAAGAATTATAAAAATTTAGATTATAAATATGGGCGGGCTAGTGAGCAATGTTTTAAATCGCGGTCGCGCAGGGTGTCACGGTTTGGTTTAGAAATTGCGTCGCGTATTGCGCAAGGAATTTATGCATTCCAGATTTTTAATTTGAAAAACATCTAACAAATACAAATAAATAAATAAGCTCAAATAATCACTCCAAATCATTTCAAATATAGTCATAAAGTCATAAAGTGCTACAACATTCCGAATAAAACACAACAATATGATCCTATTGTTCCAAACATAGGAACATATTGTTCCAAAATTCTCAAAAGGCATGAAGTTTCAAAAATAAATTAACACCAAATGAGGTTTTTCAAAAATTGTCAAACATAAAAAATAAAAAAAAAGAATTGTGTAAATTCTTACCAAAGTTGGATCGGGACTGCCAAACTGTGAAAGGAAGAGTCAGAAGCACTATTAATGAGTTTTTTTTTTGTTTTCAAGATCGGGGTTATTAAAAGTGATTGAGGAAGGGTTTTGTTAAGTTGGGGCTGTCAAAACTATAATAAGGAAGGTTTTTTTTTTAGATCGCCGCTATCAAAAGTGAATAAGGAAGTATCTGCATTTTTTTAACCTTTGTACTTACCAAAACAATGTCGTTTTCGTAAGTCAGAGGGTTTAAAAAATTTATGCATTGTGCGGCTATTGCGCACGTTTACGCACTCACTAATAGCACACATTGTGCGGCTTTTGTGCTAAATCGCGCCAAATTGCGCCCAATAGCACACGCAACAGCAGCATCCCAGTTAGCAGACCCATTTGCGTTGCCTTTTTCCCATTGCAAAAGGCAATAGCGGAATATTGTGTTCGCGATAGCGAACTATTTAAAACACTGCTACTGAGGGTGTGTTTCCAGGATACGGATTTGGGCAAATACATTCAGTCCCGATGCAAGCTAGGTTGATCTAAAAATTACCCTACCCATTTAGCACAAGCCAAGCCTGAGTTCACCCAGTGACTTCTAAATGTCAAATCAAAATTTGAGCACTTCAGTGCGAAAAGTTTTCATACAATGAGCTAGAAAAAAAAGAATACACAAAAGTTAACAAGTCATTGATCCAACCTTGTAAACTGATCAGATGAAACGGGATCAATTCTAGTTGATCAAATTGCATATATTGCTCTCCAAACCGAATGAAATCTCTTTATAAAGTTCAAATCTGAAGGTGCTATCTGAAACACCAGGCCTATTAGATATTTTTTGAAATGTATTATGAATATATAATTATATTTATTACATCATATATTATTAGACCCGGCAAATGGGAGAGGATGCGGGCGGATTTGGACGGGTTGAAAATGGTTTGGATTAAAAATGGACGGGTCAGAAACAGTTCGGGGCGAGTTGTGGGTCGGGTTCGGGTGGTTGTGGGATGGGTCGGATTTGGTTTACCCTTTTTTAATTCTCTTGTTGGAGAACCAAATTCCAGGCCATAAAAAATAAGAAAGAGAGATGATATAGGCGATGAAGAACAGAGAACTGCTGATGCAGTTTAAAAGTGAAATGAGAAGGTTTTTGACCGCAATTGACCCGTTGTTGACCCGCGCATAAACCGATCTATTAGGGCATTTAACCCATTTCAATCCGCACAATATATCAAGTGAAACCGGACAGCTCGTTTTCCGGGTGGTTTCTGGGCTGATTTGTCCTCTTAGACCCATATTGCCTGGCCTATATATTACATTAATCCGACCAAATTATTTGTCAACAAGTTATTGAACTTGTAACTTTATTATCCCCATTATATTTGGATTCAATTTCAATCCATTAATATCAAAAGGTTTAAAAATGAGTAATCATTTGAGGTCAATCACACATAATACTAATTTTCTTAAATATTTAGGTATTGTGAAGCCCTTGGGATGTGAGACTTCCACATTTATGTGAACAAAATCCTGAAAACAGATCAATGCACAAAAATTTCTCCGATGTAAACATTCAATAATTCAGATCTATACTGTCACAATATCTTTAACTTTTCCCCTATCTAATAATACTCATACCGAGGTAGGCCATAAAGAGTCACCACCTGATCTAGATGCCCAAATTTAATGATACTCTCAACTTCCCCCCAACCTGTTTGTCCTATATATACCCCCCAACCCTCATTTCCGTCACCAACAGCAACACCACTACTCAAAAGTTTCATTCTTCTTTCTACACAGATATCCAACTTCTAAACAATGTCCACCGCAGTAGAGGAAGTCATTGCAAAGGCCGAGATGGTTGAAATCGAACCAAAGACCGGTGTTGCAATAAAGTCAGACACACTAAAAGAGGAGAAAGTGAATGGCACCGAACCAAAGATCACCAATGGTGAGACTCAGAAGGCAAAAGTTAACGCTGAGAATGAAATGAAAGTTACGGAAGATGAGCCAATGAACAAGAAAGCTCAAGAAGAGAAGGCAACAAACGGGAAAGAACCCACTGGTGAGGCCAAGAAAGAGGAGGTGCCAATTCATGTTGAACCCAAGACGGGGGTGTCATTTCCAGTTAAGTTGGATGATGGTATGGAGTTGAAAGCTGTCGGATTGCGTAAGAAAAGCATGCTCGGCATCGGCATCAAAATCTATGGCTTCGGTATTTTCCCATCAAAATCTCATTTATTCACTCATACATGATTGACCCATGTTTTTTAAAACGTAGAATTCATGCCATTTTTTAATTTCACCCCCCCACTCGTTTCAGCTTTTGTGTTTTGATTACCACACTTCTCTAAAAAGCTTGAGATACACCTCTAAAAGGGTCACTAAAACTCAAAGTTACTTTTGAAAGTGATTTCATACACTTTATGAACTTTAGCGACGTTTCTGAGGGGGCATCTCACGTTTTCAAAAGTACTGGGGTGAAGGAACATCTAAAGACTATGTAATTAACTTAGCTAATGAGTGTTCTCCATATCAAACAAGCCTGTTTATATACAGATGCTACTATGCTACATATAAAATCTAACATGTTTGAATAAACTACAAACTTTGATAATTAAAACAAGATTCATAAAAATAATAGAACAATTAATTTCACGGAGAAAAGAAGAAAGGAACTGTTCCTGAAGCTGACTTTGGTAGAGTGCTAAATTTTATTGGAGCTGTGTGAAGTAATTTTTCATAACATTTGTCAATTGCAGGGATATACGCAGATAACGAAAAACTGAAAGATCTTTTGAGATCAAAAATTGGGAAAGCCCCAGCAAAACCTACCAAGGAAATGTATCAGATGATAATCGACAATGATTTGGGGATGATGGTTAAGCTGGTGATTGTATTTTCTAACCTTACCATGAGCATGGTAAGAAAGAACTTTGACGAAGGCCTGGGGGGAGCCATCAAAAAACTCACCGGTGCAAAGAATGATGAGCTCACAAAGAAGTATTTATCTACTTTCCTTTTTAATCGCTCTAAACACATTTCTAGTTAGGGTAGGGGAAAGTGCAAAAAGACTTCTGAATTATTCCATTTTGCGCCCCCACACCAATTCTATTTTCTATGTGAAAAAAAGATGAACTATGCATTTCGTTGTAAATACCTTCTTCCTGGTATTTTTTAGCGTCGTCTTTTGGAAATACATAGCGTTCATTGCAACAAAATACATATTTAAGGGAGTTGCTGGCACATTAAAAATAGTTCATGGAGCTTATTGCAAAAACTGCACAGTTTCAGGGTCTTATTTTTGTACTTTACCCTTCTAGTTACCTACTAGTTAAATTATTCCTTTTAAGTTAAATTCTGTGTGCCTTGGTGAAGGATCATGGGTGCAGCAACAGATGACATAAAGCTGACACCTGGATCTGTAATTGAGATTTCCCGCCTTCCAGGGTACATTCTCCAAACAAACGGTAAGGTTACAAAGGTGGAATGACGTGTATTTTATATTCACTTGCAAGATAAGTATTTAATCAAACATTGGTGCTTTGATGGATGCAGTGAAGGGTGAGGAGGTCAGCAAGGTTGAAAGTGAATTGCTCTGCAGGGCCTTTCTCTACTTGTATTTGGGAGATGACCCCTTTGACAAGGAAGCCAAGGAAAGTTTTGGGATGTCCCTGCTTTCTCTCTTCTAATAGGTAGTAGTTATCAGTTTCTAGGTTTATAAGAAATAAGGCCAAAGTCTACTATGTAATGGCGGAGCAATTCTCAATAAAACGGATGATGAGAAAGTTTTTTGTTTCCACTTCAACCCAATGTGTCAATCCTATCCAACATGTTTTGTGGAACTTGTGCGTGCAAATTGTCTGCAGATATAATGGAGTAAGATGCTAAAAAGAGAACGAAAAAGAAAAAAACTAAACTAAACTTTTGCTCCGATTGCAAATACCACCCAAGGTGTCGCTAAAAACCTCTTCTTGCGACATATAGGGAAGAAATTGTAAAAGAATTGAATAGATATATAAATTTTTTTGTAAAATTAATAATTAAGAGGTATTTTGCAGCTAGTGTGAGAGTTTAGGAAGTTTCTTGTGATTTATTATAATGTGTTGTGTATGTATGTATTATAAACAAATGAATGGTTATTCAATAAGATTATGTCAGATGTATCACAGACATGGCACCCTTCACAGTCACAAAGGCAAGAAGATTATTTTCTCATTGATAACCCCACGAGTCTAGAACGAAATGGTTATATATAACACGGAAGTTGTTATTCTCATGTAACCTCTTCAGTTTAGGAATCCTAAACACCAAAGCAACGGTTATACGTAGACAAGCAAGTGCATCTATATATTGTACATTCGAATGAGAAAAAACTTGTATGAGTTACTGGAGAACCTCAATTTACTCCATGAACTAGATCAGCCAAGGCCGTAAAGAACCTTCCGGGGGTCCAACTGCCCACTGCAGTAGCTCGAGGACACAGTAGAGAGCTCTTGACGACCCTTCCATTCTTCAAAGGGTTTCAAGTTAATTGGATTTTCAATAGCAGCAGAATCCACGCATAACATAGTCTTATAGTCATCATCTCCCAAATCTGGGAGAGCCTTGGCCTTTTTGTCCCAAGGATTCCACACAACTTGAAAGCAAACAACATTATATTATTAGTACAAGGGACGTGCAAAAAAAAAAATCAAGATCATGGCAACAGAATGAAGTTCAAAACAAGAAAAACAATGATTAAAACCTGCATCTGGCATGCCTTCTTTACGTAGTACAAAGGTTCTCTTCTTTTCGTGGTCTATTGTGGCAATCTTTGTAGGTGTGCTCAAATACACTCGGTCAATCTAGAAGCAAAGACAGGAAAAAAGGAATTAAAAAAGAAAAGGAGAGAAAGGTTTAGTTTACTTCACAAAAGTCATTGTCTCAAGCAAAATAAACGAAAGGAAAAATTGCCCCCCCCAAAAAAAAAAAAAACTATGCAGTTTATAGCAAAGGCGACCTATACATCACTAAAATGTTCGAGGGGCTTCCCATCATTTTTTCTTTTCACTTTGCTTTCTAATTCAGTTGCCTCATATGAAGAGTCCCCAAACTTTTGCAGAAAGGTAAAGGACAAAATAGTACCTCGCCATCAAAGGTAATGGCATCTGCCTGCTCTGTGCACCTTTTTCTCTCTGACAAATTATCGAAGTAGTCAAGTGTCTCCAAGCCCTCAACACGTACTTCACTGCAAATTAAAGAGCATCATGCAATCTATGTGAAAAAGATGACAGTAAAATAGTACCAGTACAAGAGAAATAGTGCAAAATTTTCATTGAAGGCTGCAATATGTGTAGAACTTGTAAAAGCCAAATTGAGGACAACTCGACAAGGTATATTCCACCCGCTTTCATCTAAATAAGAACGTAATGAGTTGGATACAAGGCAAACCTGACATCTGATACCGATAAATAATTCCTCAAAGCAAACATAAACGAGAACGCCTTGTTATCTAAATTTCTCACTCGAGGAATTAAAGTGAGTTTGTTAGCACTGACAGAGACACGAAGCCGCAACTCAAATCTGCAGAAAACCACCAGACAATTTTAAGTATAAACAAGAATTATTACGATCCCACTTATTATCTACGAAAATAACAACACCCCATAATTTACCCGAAAAACGTAACATTACATACAACCATACCTATGAGGCCAATTCTTTAGATCCTCTTCTGTAGATTTTAATACAAGATCGACAGTTGATTGATTGTTAGCTGGTGGTAAAGGTGAAGGATCATTATCCAATGACCACAATCTGATCCTTGCAAATCCGTGTTGCTCCAGAAAACCAAAATTTGCGAACTACAATATGCACATGACACTTCAAAGTGACAGACACAGACAAGGAAGAAGCAAAGATATTTTTGCAATTAACAGCCAACCTGTGGGAAGCAAATGGGTATACCACCCCTGATGGCTTTGGGTGGCTTACAGACAGCCTGTGGAACAGAGCAAACCCCATATTTATTATACGGAATGGAAAAGGTTTCAGAAATGTTGCTACCTAAACATCAATAACTCAAACAAAGACAACTGTTTTCTGGCCAATTTGTTGTGTTTCTTCAAACAGGTACATTCATGAACTACACAATACACTGGGGTATAATGCATCAAGTATATTTAAGTGGAAATTAGAAGAAAAGGCATAAAACTGGAAAAGAAAAAAAACTATAAAGACTGACACAGCTTGAACATCTAAAAATGATTTCTTCTTTGGAAAGGTTACCACATTACATTCTTAAGAATATATGTAATGTGATATGGGACCCCAAGGATTGGCCGAATTCAAGAGGAGGAAAAATCATGTTCACGTTCTATTTATTTATTTATTTATTTTAAGTGCTGATTTTCAGGTCTGGAATATACGTAATATTTATTTTTTATTTCCTAGAATTATTAGAGTTGCCTTTTAAGTGGATGAATGATATTCAGAGTTGATTCCTGTTGTGGATTTTATTCCGCTTCATATTTCATATTTACATCAATTATACTATAATCTTAAGTCAACTACATCAATAAAAAGAACATCGGTTCACTATGGACGAAACATTTATTTTCCAACTTCTACAATTTATCTTTTACCCAACCTATTGAAATACTTCTAAACTGAAGGAAATTAGGGGGAGGGAGGCGCTAGCACTTTTTGTAGAAGTAACAAGGGATGTGTTAGAGAACCAACCAAAATATCCCAATTATAATGGTGATATTATTTTGCCAAACAGAAAGGTCAGAAATGGGTACATTTTAAATTCCTAGCCTATGAAAACTAATAGCCAAATACTCCCTCCATCCCAAGTTAAATTAAGAGTCCCTATCCATTTTTCGTATAGATTATAGTATATGCCAAATCATTGGCCATTATCAACACCAAAAAAGGAAAGTTAACTACAGATTTGGGACAGCCAAAAAATGGATAGTCGGCTCTTCATTCGGCACGAAGGGAGTATCAGTTTTGTATCACGTAATTGATCATTGGAGTGTTGATTATCAGAATAATGTTCAAACATAACTGAATTTGATCCATTCCAAAAATACATAGAGCACGAATGTTTATACCTTGTTGCTCATAAAGAGAAGTTCTTCTCTTCGCTCATTCTTCCAAGAAACAACTTGCCCACCATATAGGAGCACCTAGACCAAATTTATCATAAAGATGGTGTTAATGTTAACAAATTTATCTAACAAAATGAACCCATGAAAAATGATTAATAAAGGTGATGATAATTAATGTGGATCTCTAAACTGTACGTTGTGTCAAAGTAATTTATCTAATGACTCCACTATTTCTTGTCAAAATATTCACCTCAAAATCACAAATCCAATTCCCCCTACTCCTATACAACCTAATTCTTAGATTATCTAAACATCCTATAGATTAAACCTAACGCTATTCATTTATTGATCAATAAGACGAACCTCAGCGGTTGATCCGGTAGGCTCACACAATATAATTCGGTGCGATCCATCGGCGTTGTTATTCATAATTAACGGAATGCTACAACAAGAAATTAACAAAAAAAAGGGAAATAAATAATTGTAATATCAACAATAAGAGCTGTGGAAACCCTAACAAGGTCGGAAGTATTTAGAATTAGATGATGAAATGAAAGATATAAATAGAGAACGATTGAAGAAAAAAAGAAGTGAGAGAGAGTAATCTTACGGTTAGTGGATTAATTAATTGTTATTGTGTTGTTATCGGTTTCGAGTACGAATAAGAGGACACCAACTCCGAGTTCATGTAACATCAACGTGACCAAAAAATAATAATATATATAGTAATTGGAGAGGCAGAGAGAGATAATAATAATAAAAGGTTAATGAAATAGAACCAAGTATTGTCATCGGATGCTCTGTTTTGGTTTGTGACCTTTTCAGTTGTGTAGTGGACGGACGGAACTGAGCCTACTTTTTCTTTGGCTCTCTCTTCCAAGTGTTCCTGCCATGTCACCTATTTGAAACATGTCGGTAATCATTTTAAAATCTTTTTTTTTTTACTTTAACCCCATTTATAAAGATGTAGTTAATCCATAATTTCTAAATTTATTTTCAAATCTATATTTATATAACTATATAAAAATTATAGATCAAAATCATGTGAGGTTAACACGTGACAAGTAATAAATGTTGACTATTATAGGCGGGCTATTATAACTTCCGCCTAATACTAAAACGTTTCAACAGTTTCCAAAAAAATGAGAAATTCAAGAGATGCATCCCCCTTTGAAAGTTGTCTGATAAATGCTGGATATTATAACTTAGTTGTTCACCTTCTTTCCTCCGTTTCTTTCCTCTATCTGTTTACCTTCTTGCCTCGGTAAATTCATTTCTCTCATCCATCCTGTTGATGTAAAAAATTAGATTATATCTAATTATTTAATCATAGATAAAATAAAATGAGACAAAGAAATTTTAAAGTGGTTCAGCCTTATAAGAATGGTCTACGTCCACTGTTTCTGTTATTGCTGACTGTTTGGGAATTCTTGATTACAACTTTTATCAAGAAATTATCGGTCCCCTTCCAATGAGGATGATACAATGTATTTATAGCCCTCAGGCTGTACATGTGAAAGGGTAATACATAGCTGTCTATTAGGCGTATACATATGTATGATAATAATAAGCATTTAATGCGCAGTTAATCTGTTGGTTATCCTGCTATTAATGCTCTGTTCGAGGTGCAGCTCGGACCGCCTAAGCTGCTCGGATCGCCTAAGTAGCTCGGTACTCATAAGTTGTTCGGTGTATTAAAGTTCCTCGGAGAACTCTTGTTGGTCGGAGCGTTTGGGTTGATCGGGGAAGTAGAGTTCCTCGTTGCAGTATGGTTCCTCGGAGAGCATCTATTGCTCGGAGTATCTGATTGGGTTAAGGTGTTGCTCGGAAGTGTTTGTTATTGCCACGCAGATTGCCACATGTCTTCACTCAATTGAGTCATGTCAGCAGACTAAATTTGGTATCAACAGAAGCCCCCAATGTTTCATAGTTCGAAATTTGAGGAGTGTGGAACATTCTTTCTTGAAATATGGCGATTTTAAATGATCATCCTGAAATTTAGGAGTATTTTTCTTTGTATTTATTTCTCCTTCCAAGTTCGTAGAATCAGACTTTTTGAATTTTTATGACCGCTTCGATTCCCGCGCCCTTTTTTGCCTTTTTAGCCGCCGGTAACGTAACCGTCTCTTTTTGCAATCATTATCTTTACCCATTCCCAAGGCAAAGTATTTAAACGTTGCAGAAAATCCCATTGTCTTCTACTTTTTCATTCTTATCTCTTTGAGTTTTCCATTGTTTTTCTCTCCCGTGCGTTCATCTTTTTCATCATTTGTTGTCAACAGACTCATCCCTTTCCTGTAAGATTTTCTTCTTCATGCTCTGTTTGTACTCTTATTGATTCTTGCTTTTTCTTTCTTTACTAGTTTCTGGCCAGGATGGACTTATTATCTTCTCATGATACAAAACTGTTAAGGCAATGCAATGAGTATTTCAAAGCTGGTCATTCAGACATGAGTGCAGCTCAAATCATTGACATCCTCGGTCAAGGTGCTTCAGAGCAAGCAATTGAAGCCTATCAGTATTTGAAGTGCCTGCTCGACTGTGCAGTGGCTAACAACGTAGCATACTATGATATGATTGAAGATCTCCAGGGCACTCTTGAAGAACTTCAGCAACAATATAAGGAATCTACAGCTCTTTTGCACGAAGGATACGAGAAGAAGTATCAGCAACTCATTGTTGATAAGGGATACGATAAACTGTTTGATGCTTATGATGTGAGGGAGAGAACTTTGAAGGCTGAGGTCGAAGAGCACAGACAGATAGCTGAGTTGTTAGAGCAGGAAAATAATAACCTGCAAAGAGAGGTGTCTCAGTTGAAGTCTGCAGCTTCCACCTCAAACGCTTTGGTCCCTGTGAACGACGAGGGATTCTCTTTCTTGGAGGTCGAAAACGTCAACCTGAGGGATGAATTAGAAACCTTGAAGAGAGCTGGCCCTTCTACATCTACTCGGGGACGAGCAAGAGCTCCTTGGAGACGAGCAAGAGCTGCTCGGATTACTGTCGAGGAATGGAGAACTTAATCTGCTCTGGAGAACCAGGCCTTCCAACTGATGGCAAAGAACCGGGCATTGACTGAAATGTCTAAGAAGATCAGGAATCTGGACGAGCAACTTTCTGCGCAGAAGTCTGCCTTGGAGAATAAAGAACTCTTTATAAAAAATCTCCACGAGCAACTGGAAAGATTGACATATCAATTCCACAAGCAGCCCAGAGAATTCTGGATGGCTGGCTACAATGAGGCTCTCTACCATTTGGATGATCGTATTCAAAATGCAAATAATGAGGGTTACAAACAGGGATGGTTGAATGCCTTAGGTGTACTGCAACTGGAACAGGGTCATTACCTGTGGGATTATCATAATCCTGGGCTGCTCGACCTACCAGTGCCACCATTCAAGCTTGACATGAGTTGGATCCCTGCTCGGGCCATCCCTCGGTGTTTGATTTCCAAATACCTTGGTGATTACAATCTCCATTCCAATGTTGAGATATCTCGTCCCGAGCACCTACTCGATCGACCATCTGTGATGAACATCAGGATGCTTAAAGATCTTAACTTCATAAATTCCCCTTATGCTTTGAATGATCCACCTGCTGGCGAGGAACCTGTTTCAAAAGCAGAGTGGAAGAAACCAATAGAATAGGAATCTTGATGTAATAAATTTGTATTTCATTCTTGATGTATTTTATTCTACATTTAATGAAATAATTTTATTTGCAAATCTTGACTGCCATTGTCTTGTAACCATAAAATATTTTACATCTGTGCATGTATATCTGTTAAAAAGATAACAACATTGTGTTATTTGTCGATCAACTGGAGTTTGTTAAAACTTATTGTCGACTATCTTGAATTTGTGGTAATCATTTGACGACTAACCAAAATTGATGATACTTTGTTTCTCGACCAACTTATTGATCATTTTCACATACGCATATTTTAAAATGCTTCTGACCAACTATAGTTAACCTTTAGTTGGCATTTTTGGGAATAGATTTACTTCCTAACCAACCTTAGTTGGCATTTTTAGGAATAGATTTACTTCCTAACTAACATTAGTTAGCATTTTTAGGAATATATTTACTTCCCGACCAACCTTAGTTGGCATTTTCGAGGATATATTTACTTCCCGACCAACCTTAGTTGGCGTTTTCGGGAATATATTTACTTCCCGACCAACCTTAGTTGGCGTTTTCGGGAATAGATTTACTTCCTAACCAACCTTAGTTGACATTTTTAGGAATAGATTTACTTCCTAACCAATCTTAGTTGGCATTTTTAGGAATAGATTTACTTCCTAACCAACCTTAGTTGGCATTTTTAGGAATAGATTTACTTCCCGACCAACCTTAGTTGGCATTTTCGGGAATAGATTTCTGAGTAGTCTGAGTAGTACTTTTGCTGAATGCGTAGCACGAGTATTCCGTGAAAAATTTCCAACAAAATGAGAGAACTGGGCAGAATATTGTCACTTTATTCATACTAACGAAAATGTTTGAGAGTTTACATCACTGATAATACTTGCGCAAGTGTTCTGCATTCCATGCATTCTTAAACTCCTGCCCTTCTAAAGTTGTTATTCTGTAGGTTCCTGGTCGAACAACTTCTGTAACTCGGTAAGGTCCATGCCAGTTTGCTTCCAATTTGTTGTGCTTTTGAATCACTTTCTTTAGCACATAGTCTCCTTCTTTCAAGTCGCACTTCTTTACCCTCTTGTTGTAGAACAAAGTTGTTCGTTGTTGGTAATCAGCATTCCTGATGACTGCTTCTTCTCTAACTTCCTCGAGCATGTCTAAATCCAATCTTCTCATTAAGTCGCTGACAGGGGAATTGAAATTCAATACTCTGTGTGTCGAAAGACCCAACTCGGCAGGTATAACGGCTTCGCTTCCAAATTCCAGCATATATGGAGATTCCCCTGTTGCTGCTCGGGGAGTAGTTCGGTAAGCCCATAGTACTGATTGTAGCTCGTTGATCCAATTTTCTTTCACGTCATTCAGTCTTTTCTTCAAGCCATTTAGTAGCGTTCTGTTTGTTACTTCAGTTTGTCCATTGCTTTGGGGATGGCCTGGTGCCGAGTGGATCTTCAAGATATTTGACTGATGACAATAGGCAGCGAACTCCTCGTTGTCAAATTGTGTTTTATGGTCTGTAATGAATGCATGGGGAAGAACATATCTACAGATGACATTTTTCCAAATAAATTGATACACCTTCTCGTACGTCATGTCGACAAGAGGCTCAGCTTCTACCCACTTAGTAAAATAATCCACTGCGACGACGAGATATTTAAATCTTCCTCTGGTTGTTGGAAGTGGTCCGACCAAGTCAATTCCCCACATGGCAAATGGCCAAGGGGAAGTAATGGGTGCCAACAACGCTTAGGGAGTTCTTCGGATGGAGGAGAAACGCTGACACTTACCACATTTCTTGGTGTAGGCTATACAATCAGCCCTCATCATTGGCCAGTAGTATCCTTGCGTCATAACCCTTTGCAAAATCGTCCGACCTGCTACATGGGCTCCACATGACCCTTCATGGATCTCTTCAATCAAGTCTTTTACCTCAGTGGGATGCACACATCTTTGCAAACCTGCTATAATTCCTCGTCTATACAGAATACCATTGTTCAGTACATAACGTGCATCTTTAAACTTCAGTTTTTTGGCTGCAAGTTTGTCAGTTGGTAATTCCTCCTCCTCAATATATATGCCCTGATGGAATCCATCCAAGATGGTCCTAAATTAAGGGTAATAAAATTCATCGTCAAATCTTCATCTATACTCCGACCAGCTAAAACTTCAATTGGGATTACTCTTCGTAGCTCGGTACGAGTAGCTGATGCTAATCGAGCTAAGGCATCGGCCCTCGCATTCTCCATTCTTGGTATTCTGACCAGCTGAATAGTAGCAAATTCTTATACCAATTCCCTTGCCTTTGCATGATACCTGATCATTAATTCTCCTTTGGCTGCATATACTCCCATCATTTGATTTATGATCAATTGCGAGTCACTGAAGACAATAACCTGCTCTGCCCCCATGGTTTTTGCCAAACTAAGACCTGCAATCATGGCTTCATATTCAGCTTCATTATTCGTAGCTTTGAATTGGAAGCGTAGGGCATATTCCATGTCGACCTCGTCTGGACTATTAAGAACAATCCCTGCGCCACAGCCTGTTGTGCAAGATGAGCCATCCACATATAAACTCCATATAGGTAACTCGTCTTCAAATTTCTGATCTGACAGAGTTCCTCGGTGGAAAATTTGTTGCTTCCTTTCACCCTCTACTAATATTTCTTGTTGTTCGTCGATCATCACTTCTTGCCCTTTTACCAACCTAAGTTGGTCTGGGCTTGAGTTTGATGATTCTGTAACATCCACAGGTTGATCGGCGAGCAGCTTTTGCTCCTCGGTGGTATCAGGATAGGTGAACTCTGCTATAAAATCTGCTACTGCTTGCCCTTTAAGCGATGATCTGGGCTCATAAATTATGTCATATTCACCGAGCTCTAATGCCCAATACATCAATCCTCCTGATTTTTTTGGTTTATGAAGAGCTTGCCTCAATGGCATATCGGTATATACGACTATAGTATGAGCCTGGAAGTATGGCTTCATTATTCTACTTGCCTCTATCAATGCTAGTGCTAATTTTTCCAGTTTTGGATATCTGATTTCTGCTCCTCGGAAGGCTTTGCTAGTGTAATAAATCGGTTTTTGCACTCCATTCTCCACTCTTATTAATGCCGAGCTAACTGCATTCTCTGACACGGCCAGATACAAGTATAATTTTTCTCTCATCACTGGCCTGGACAATAGTGGAGGTGCTCCCAGATATTTCTTCAAGTCTTGAAAAGCCTTCTCACATTCATCATTCCACTCAAAAGTCTTTCGAAGTGTTTTGAAGAATGGGAGACATCTATCAGTTGCTCGCGATACAAATCTGTTGAGTGCTGCTACTCGTCCTGTAAGACTTTGCACTTCTTTCTTCGTCGTTGGGGATCGCAGCCCTAACAGAGCTTTGATCTTTTTAGGGTTAGCTTCAATGCCTCGCTGATTGACAATGTACCCGAGAAACATGCCTTCTCGTACTCCAAATATGCACTTCATCGGGTTCAGCTTCATTTGATATTTATCTAGTTGATCAAAGGTCTGGCCTAAATCAATTAGATGATCAGCAGCTTTCTTGCTCTTTGTCAGCATATCGTCAACATAGACTTCCATATTGCAACTGATTTGTTTTGAAAACACTTTGTTCATCAGCCGCTGATATGTTGCACCTGTATTTTTCAAACCAAAAGGCATAACATTATAACAATAAGTTCCCCTAGGGGTAATAAAAGAAGTACTCTCCATGTCTTCAGGTTTCATTTTAATCTGATTGTAACCAGAATAAGCATCCATGAAGCTCAGCAGCTCGTGTCCCGAGGTAGCATCCACTAGTTGATCAATTTGGGGCAGCGGAAAGTGATCCTTTAGGCATGCTTTGTTGAGGTCAGTGAAGTCTACACACATCCTCCATTTGTTGTTCTTCTTTTTCATCATTACCACATTTGTTAACCAGTCTGGATATTTAACATTTTCAATAAAGCAAGCTTTCTGGAACTTCTCGACTTCCTCCTGTATAGCTTTATTCTTCTCGGGACTGAATACTCTTCTTCTCTGCTTCACAGGCTTGATCTCTTTATTCACATTGAGCTCGTGACATAAGAAATTTGGGTCTATCCCGGGCATATCCTCATGTTTCCACGCAAAACTTTGCTTTCTGCTTCTTAGAAAAGTTATCAATTTCTATTTTAGTGAGGCTTCCAACGACGAACCTACTTGAGTAGTTCGTTCAGGGTGCTCGTCGTCCAGAATGATGTTTTCAGTAGCTTCCACCACTTGACCCTTCACAAGTTGCGACTCATCTCTAGGATCCAATGTTTCAATTTCTGCACCTTCATCCACTTGATAGGTAGTAGTCTTTTTCCTTGATTCCTCCAGTTCCTCTTGCTCGGCGAATGAATAATAGCATTCCCGAGCTACTTTATGATCACCTTTCACAACTCCTACTCCAAAATTTGTTAAAAATTTTAGGCATTGATGTACCGTAGATGGTACAGCCTCGAAATTCTTCAATCCTACTCTTCCCATGATGATATTGTATGCTGGTTGAACATTCTTATCCATTACGAAGAAGCGTATTATTTCTGTTCGACAAGCAGGCCATGTACCAATGAATATATCCAACTTGATCGTCCCAAGTGGAAAAACTTTCTCACCAGAAAAACCTACGAGGGGTCTGTGATAAGGCTCTAGTTGAGATAGTTTTAGATTTAAACTGTCGAAGCACGAGTAAAACATGATGTCTGCCGAGCTACCATTATCTACCATTACTCTTGAAATCATCACTTCCTTCATCCTCATTTTGATCACTAATGGGTCATCATAAGGATATAGAACACTTGCGAGGTCGTTCTTTGAGAAACCAATGACCAATTTCTCTTTGTTTACCTTTCTAGGGCGATCCTCCTCAGCTAGATTTATTCGTTGAATGTATGAGCAAGCTTGAGCCTCACAGAGATAAGCTTTTCTCTCTGCAGTAAGTTATCCTCCTCCTACATCTCCACCTGTAATAACATTACAATCAAATGACCCAAAGCGTATCGAAAATACCTCACGTTCTGGCTGCCTTGGTCTCTTGGAAAGATCGGGGTCGTCTTCTAGATCAACTTTATGGTCTCTTTTCTTGTTCCCCTCTGATCGACGAGGAGATCTAGACCTCTCTCTTGTTCGGTCGCTTTTTTTTCTTTCATTTCTATGATCAACATACTTTGCCAGTTTTCCTCGTCTGATGAGTGTTTCAATCTCATTCTGAAGAGCTATGTAATTTTTGGTCATATGGCCATGATCTTTGTGAAACTCGTAATATTTTGCCTTATTCCTCCTGTCAGGGTCTGCCTTCATTTTCTCTGGCCAGTTTAATTCCTCGTTGTTCTTGATTTCTTCTAGAACATGGTTGATGTCTTTCTTCAAAGGAGTATAATTATCAAATTTCTTCAATACTTCCCATGACGACCTTGTTTTTTAGTGTTTGTCACTACCATTGTTCTTATGCTCTTTCTTCTTAGCTTTATCACTTTCCACCTTAGTTTCTTTGGCATCCATATTCTTCTTCGCAGCCATAGCCTCCTCGGCATTCATAATCTTGGCTGCTTTTCCCATCAGTTCTGACATGGTTCTAGGTGGATCTTTGGCCAAAGTGTAGTACAACTTGTTGGGCAGTATTCCACTCATCAAGGCGGTAATCGCTGTCTTTTCCTCTTAATCAATGACTTCGAGCTTCTCGTTATTAAAACGAGTTATATAATCTCTGGTACTCTCACCAGCTTTTTGTCTAACACTTAACAAATGCGCTACTCGTTTAACTGACTTTGCCCCAAAACAGAAATTCTCAATGAATAACTCGGCCAGTTGAAAGAAAGTTGAGATCTTTCCCCGAGGAAGATTATTATACCATATTTGAGTAGATCCGGTAAGAGTTCCCGAGAATGCTCTACATCTCATCTTATCTGGAACAACATAGATTTCGACTGCAGCTTGGTATTGTTCTATATGAAGGACAAGGTTGGTCTTTCCATAATATTTAGGGGTCACAACAGGTACTTTGAACTTTGATGGTGTGGGAAAATCTATAATGGCCTGGACAAAAGGTGTTCCTTGAACAAAAGTTCGTTGTAGAGGGTTCTTGGCTTTAGCCATTTCCCCTAATCTATCCTCCAGCCTCTGAATAGAGCCTTCCACGCATCGTTTCCTTCCTCGGGCCTATTGGTGCGAGCAACTGATCGCGTTGATGTGGCTTCCTGGGATCTATCTTGACGAGCAGCTGGTTGCGATTGGGCAGATCCTTCCCTTAAGTCTGATGGTCGTCGAAAGCTCCTCGACGCAGCCTTAGGAGGACTTTTATTCCTCCTAGGACCTAATCGATCAAAAGGAGATACCCTGCTTAACCTTTCTAGCGCACTAGTCCTTTCTGGAGATAGAGTGATACGTTGTTCAGTATCTGTGGCTCGTACTGATGAAGTTCGTCCAGGTTGATAAGAAAAATCTTTAGACTCCTCAGTACGATATGAATCGGTACGCCTAGTACGCGAAGAAAGTAAACGGGTATTTCTTTGAACACTTCGATGTCCTGAATGGGTCGATACTCCGCCATGAAATGTTTGTATGAGTTGTCGCATAGTTTCTTACATGGTTGTCTGACCCTAGGCCAAATTTGTCATTATTCCAGCCAGATCTGGAACGTTTGGCGGAGCAGATGGATTTGGAGGGCTTCCAGCGTTTCGATTGCTGGGTTCTGGATTATCAGCCATTTGTAATGAATTGTTTTTTTGATGAAAAATGATATTACCAGTCGTTTCCCACAGACGGCGCCAATCTGTTGTTGTAAAAAATTAGATTATATCTAATTATTTAATCACAAATAAAATAAAATGAGACAAAGAAATTTTAAAGTGGTTCAGCCTTATAAGAATGGCCTACGTCCACCGTTTCTGTTATTGCTGACTGTTTGGAAATTCTTGATTACAAGTTTTATCAAGAAATTCTTAGTCCCCTTCCAATGAGGATGATACAATGTATTTATAACCCTCAGGCTGTACATGTGAAAGAGTAATACATAGCTGTCTATTAGGCGTATACATTTGTATGATAATAATAAGCATTTAATGCGCAGTTAATCTGTTGGTTATCCTACTATTAATGCTCTATTCGAGGTGCAGCTCGGACCGCCTAAGCTGCTCGGACCGCCTAAGTAGCTCGGTACTCATAAGTTGCTCGGTGTATTAAAGTTCCTCGGAGAACTCTTGTTGGTCGGAGCGTTTGGGTTGATCGGGGAAGCAGAGTTCCTCGTTGCAGTATGGTTCCTCGGAGAGCATCTATTGCTCGGAGTATCTGATTGGGTTAAGGTGTTGCTCGGAAGTGTTTATTATTGTCACGCAGATTGCCACCTGTCTTCATTCAATTGAGCCATGTCAGCAGACTAAATTTGGTATCAACACATCCAGTGAACTCTTTTTTTTTAACCCATCCATCTATTTTAATAAATATCTCTTCTTTGTTAAAAGGAGTTTATCCCATTCCCAAGAAACAAAATCCTCTTCATGTCTCTATATTTATTGTGTATATTCAATGTCACCCTTTTATATTCTGAAAAATGATTCTTATCGAACTTTTCTCACCTGCTTCTTTTCCTCCCATTATGTCAAATATATATGATCCTCATTGAAATCTATTTACCTTATCCATTATTGAAACCATCTATAAAATTTTGGCTCTAAGATCACAAACCCATTTTCTCCCTCCTCTCAAAAGCACCACATTACACACATGACAACATCGACCTTTATTTTCCTTACTGCAACTGCTTTTCTCAAATGGCTGCTGGTGGGAGTTTGAAGATGTGAATAGTGTGGTATAGTTAGATGGATGAAGTTACTCTATTTTTTATCTACTTAATTTTTTTAATAAAACTATTTCAGTTGTATATTCCACACTCTTATAAGTGTGTAATCAAATCCCTCTCTTGCTCTTGATGTCTTTCATTTCATTCCTTTATTTTATGTCCATTTTCTTTTCATTCATTTCACATAACAGTGTAATATATGTTTATTTCATCTTTTGACTACAGTTCAGTGTAAACATTGGTGGTATATGATTTGGGTTTACCAAAAAATGATGAGATGAAGCGACTGAAAGTGGAATGCTTAGAAAAGGTACCGAGAATTTGAGTTTGAAAATTTTGTCGGGTAATTTTAGACTTTGATGTGTAATAGGAATTGAATTATCATTTTTTGTAACTAAACACATTCATTCCAAATCAAAGGTTCATTGCATCATATCTCAAGGAGGCTACCAAAACAAGAGGATTTTTCAAGATGTCCAAAACACTATTTATGTCTTTACTGATATTTGGAATTTTTTATTTTAGTTCTCAATATTTCAAAATTGGAAAATAGTGTATGACACAACAAATGAACTATACATGTCCTGGTTGATTTATTGGTATTCGGCCACGCATCGCGTGGCTTACATGCTAGTGACATATATATAATATGCACGGTTAAAAGGCAGGATAGTCCGCACAAGAGTATAATTATACACATATATATTTAACTTATATAATATGTAAATTATGCATATATGTCTATGTATATGTCTTGTATTTATTTATATATAAATATATAATATGTATATATATTTACATTAAGGGCCCGTTTGGTACTCTATTTAGAAAATTCGATTTAAACGTTGTTTTTAAATACAGTTTTTAAATTGAGTTTTTTGTGTTTACAATTATTGGTGTGCGTTTCGTAAACTTGTTTTTAAATACATTTTTTTGAAAATATGCCAAAATTAGCAAACATGTATATTTATATGTGTGTGTGTGTGTGTGTGTGTGTGTGTGTGTGTACATATATAAAACTTTCATACATACATGATACATGAATGTTTACATACATACATCATAAATTATATACATGTACATTTAATATCATATATTTTTAGATATATTTAATGAGATATGTTGGGGAGTTTATATATATAATGATATTGTATGTATAATTCACTATAAAATTATATACAAACATAAATTGATAATATTTTTAATACATATGTACTATATGTATATTTTATATTATTCCATACATTAATAATACATGTATAAAATTATATATAAGTATCATGTATCTATTGATAATATTATTTAACTTTATATTATTCCATACGTAATTTTGAGTACATATACATATATATTTTTTATTTATAAGAATTACACACATATTAATGCATTATGTATGTATATTATATATTAAGGTATAACTGCCTTAAAATATTAAAAATGAATAATTCTGACTAGAAAAATAAAAAACAGAAGTTATAAAATACCCTAAACCTGTTTTCTGAAAAACTTGATTATAACACATAAATATTATAATTCTGTATTTAAAAATAGGTTGTAAAACGAAGATTTTTATCATAATTGTATTTAAATACAGAAAACAGAATTATAGTTGCAAACCAAACAGACCCTAAATGTCTAAACTCAGACCCGATTCGTTAAGTTGTAGGATTTAGCGGGTCCATTCGTTAAGTACTTGTAAACGTTAAGACTTTACCTCCACCCATGAATATGAGATAATTTTATCTTATTTGGATATATGATATAGATAAAAGAATATGTGAATTATATAAATATGTACATATATTGTTATAAACTTGCATGTATAATACACAATAACACACACACACACACACACACATATATATATATATATATATATATATATGGATCATGACTTTTCGGATCAACCAAAAATACGGACTATAAATTCGGATAATTGGATTTCAAAAATACACAGATTTGCAATTTTAGATACGTTCAAGTGCTTTCTCTCTCCTATGTGTTTTCGCAATTAATGTAAGTATAATTAATTCGACACTTTCTCTTTCCAATATCCCAAACGTCTCTGCCCATCTATAGACCCATTCATCACGTAACTTGCATTGCTTTTATTTTTTCCTTTTATGTTTTCATTTCTTGGTCATTTCTTCTCTGCATGTCTTTTCAACTATTTCAAGTGTAAGATTCCAAAGTATATATATATTACACCACCATTTGCCCCATTCCAAGTAGCTTGTGTGATAAAAGGATCCCAATCCATTTTTGGGCGGTAACTAATTGGCAACTGCATTGGTAAGTTTATATATATATATATAGGAGAATTCTCACTTACATCATGCTATATGCATAATTCATACATCACAACTAGTTATAGGTTCTAAAAATTATATCAATTTTTTTATTTTTCTCTTAAAATTAACCTTTCAATAAACCCATGTTCAAAAAATTAGGTCAAAATAAATTTTGTAGCCATTTTTAAAAAATCCATGAAAAACTGCTCAAAATACCTTATAAGGGTCTGCGTCATCAGGTTTTTGTGATTTTCTTAAAAATAGCTACAAAATATATTTTGACCTAATTTTTTTAATATGGGATGATCGGAAGGTTAATTTCAAGAGAAAAATAAAAATTTTAGAAAAAAGATTTCTTAGGGCCAAGAATTAGGTGTGATGTATGGTTAAATCTATACATCATAATGTAGGTGAGCCTTCCTCTCTCTCTCTCTCTCTCTCTCTCTCTCTATATATATATATATATATATATATATATATATATATATATATATATATATATATATTGAGAGGCTCATGTACATACTAACGATGCATATCAATTTTTTAAAATAGTAAAATTATTTTTTCACTGAATTTTTTTTATGATGTTTAAACATTTCAATAGGCCCACATAAAAAAAATTAACTCGAAATAACCTTTTTTACTATTTTAAAAAAATCAGTCAAACTTTTGCGCTTTTAAAGCACTTTAAAAGCTGCAAAAGTTTGACCAATTTTTTTAAAATAATAAAAAATGTTATTTTGAGTTGATTTTTTATATGGGTCTATTAAAATGTTTAAACATTATATAAAAAAAAACTCAACTCAAAATCATTTATAAAATGGGTTCGCGTCAGCATTATACACCCTTGGTATGTACAAAAGCCTCTCTCTCTCTCTCTCTCTATATATATATATATATTACTTTTTTCCGCTACTGATTTTTTTAATAATTATGTAAACTTACTTATTCATATAATATTTTATTTGAGTTTTTATGTTATATAATATCAATGAACATGGATTTTATTGAAGAAGAATTAAATCTGGAAGAGAAATTTGATTTGTTACATATTCCTCAATTAGGGGACGATTGTAAACCAAAAATAGGCCAACGGTTTGGGACCTTAGATGGTGCTTATGAATTTTATAATAAATATGCGATAGAGGTTGAATTTAGAATACAAAGTAATTCAACAAATAAAAGGAAAGACACTAATGAAATCATTAGGAAGGAGTATTGTTGTTACAAAGAAGGTAAATCTAATCAAAAAAATGAGGAGGAAAAGAATAAGGCAACGTGGGATAATTCAAGAGTGTTATAAAGCAAAGTTGTCAGTTGTGATGAATAAATTGGGTCAAAATTACACTGTGAGCCAGTTTATTGGAGGTCATAATCACTCTCTATCTCAACCCCTCGTAAATTACATTTTTTGAGATCACATCGCTGCATTTCTTAAATAAAAAAATCATTAACTCAACAACTTGCGTTGACAAATATACCTCTAAATCAACAAATAAGTCTTTTGCATTGCAAGCTAGTGGAATAGAAAACACTGGGTGTATAGAGAAAGATAAAAGGAATTTTATATATATATATATATATATATATATCATGTAGGTATTTACAATGTTATTTAGTATATGCACAACTATTTATACATGTATTAATATTACATGTATTATATATATTAATATATAATATTTTATACGTATTAAAATTTATATGGTCTATATGTAAAATGAAATATAAGTGAATGAAAATAATATGGATAATTGACGTTTTTTACTTCAAGAAAAAAAAGTTTTTGAGAACAACATTTTGCTATTTTCAAAAAACACTAACAGAAGATTTTTTAAACTTAGTTTTTCAAGACGATTCTGCCAAAATGCAAACTGTAACCAGAACGGGGTTTAAACACAAAACATTTTTTAAACACATAATCAAACAGACCCTAAGTATTTCACATCCCTTCTTATTTCCATGCGTACAAATTATTATAAGTTATACTCAACTCAACTCAACTCAACTCAATAAGCATGGGCGTGGAACTGATGAGGAGCGCTCGTTCATCATGTGCTCTATTAACCAAGTATGTTGAGAAATCGGGGATTGCATAGCCAATAAGTGTCATATAATTACCCCATTTTTTACTGCATCCATCAAGTAAGGGGTTACAGGGTTTCCACCTAAGCGAAACACATGCCACATGTCCGACCACGAACTATGTTCATACGAATAATAGTTGGAAGATAGTTTATGTGCTTGTAAGGACATTATATGAGACCAATAAATTTAGTGAGATATACATGAAAGTAAATAATTATTGAGAGTATCGAAGGAGAGTTGTTGTCCTTCTTTCTCCCTTAAGAGTTAATATACTTCATCATTACATTTTCCTTTACTATGTAGGTTTATCTTAGGTCAAACCACATACATATATGCATTGTGTGATTGTTATCTTTTCATAATCATTTGTTTAAAAGTTTAAGGTGTTGGATTTCACTCCATAAATAATTGCAAAATGAATTTGTAGAACATATAATGCTCTCTCCAAATCCTTACTTGTAACCTATTGATATTAAGCAAAGTGTTTTCTTTTTGCCTTCACTGGATGCAAAACTATTTGGATAGTCAACAAGGCAATAGTTCATATTGTATGGGCTCCTATTCACAACATAGTAAGACTATGGACTCATATCATGCACATACTTGTCGGGTTAGTCTAAGACAATCAAATCGTAATGAAAACTGCCCAAACCGAAAAGACGTGCCATATCCAGAGGTCGTGGTCAATTACTGCCTCTAATATAATTATAGACACCTCATTCTAGTACCCTTCAAATACCTTATTAGGTCCCTAAAACCATTCCTTTCACCCTCGGACCCCAGTATTTGATGATACCATAATTAGTACCACCAGATCAAAGTGATGAATAAACTCACACCAATTCAATAATGGCAGAAATATAGCAATATAACGATAGAGAGAGATGAGGCAAAGAGGAAGTAAACACTAGAATTAAGTGGTTCAGCCTATTGAAGGCCTACATCCACTATGCAATGTGTGAAGTCCACTAATACAGGATCTAATGGCCTTAAGATACATGTACTCAAGCTTTCTCTTTCTAATAATAAATTTGACAAAGTTTCAACAGGGTTTTCAATATGTGATCCATTTACAATATAAAAGATGAAGTGTATTTATAGTCCTTGAGGGGTGTAATGCACCCCCAAGAATGTAATCAGTATGTTCATGAGGGGGCTCCTAATAATGAGTTGACACTTGTCCCTCACACATGCAGCTAATCATGATGTAATATTCCCTCACGTGAGGGGGTAATCTTATTGTAACAGACTTGTCCATGCTGGATTTTCCATCTTGGAACTTTGTACTGCTCGTACTATAGATGTCGTCTGGAGGGGTCTTAGCATGGACAAGTACAAACCCCCAATGTATCCTTGTTCGATATTTTAGTGGAATTGTAGTTTTTACAGAATACATTAGGCTAAGACGTGCCTTATGTGATATTACCAGTGTAATACCCCATATTTTTATGGCTTTTAAATTTGAGGATTTATTAAATTTAATTGAGATATTAATTTAATATTAATTTGGAATTTCATTTTTTTTAATATTTACTAGCGTGACGAGAGTAAAGTAATATATCAGATTGATTTTTATTAATATTGTCACGAGTGAATAATATGGAAATTATGGAAATTTAAGTCGGGACATGCCTATGTCGTGTCGGAACTAAATTATTATTATAAAAGTGAATAAATTATAAGTCGCCCGTATGGTCATTTCGAGTGCGCCACCCAGGGGTTTAGTTTAGGTCTCGGGGCGTTTTTAGGCCTAATTGACATCCTAGGAGGGTATTAGAGACATTTTGTATTTTTGGGTAATTAAACCCACGAATTTTCTCAGTATATATTAGCCATTAGGAGTTGTCTTCTAGGGTTATCAAACATCGAACATGAGAATAACCATTAGAGAAGAATGTGAAGAGATTAGAGAAGAAGGTGAAGAGTTTTGCAAGAAATCCAAGGCTAAGAACTCACTCGATTGCACCGCCACCACCACCAAAACGTAGATCGCACGACGAGGAATGCAACCATATATTTTTCATCAACAAATCAGGCCCTTGAATCCCAGACAAGTATCTAGCCTGCTGATTTCTAGTTGATATTCCTTCCATGTTTGTCAAGTAATAAAAACCATATGTTTTAATTGAAGAATTATATGTTTTGGAAGAGAATTTAAATGTGTTGTAGGGAGAATCCATATAGTCTGAAATCGTGATCATATGTAGAGGATTACCCACGAATTTATTATGATATTTGGGAAGAAAATCTAGATTTAAATAGAGGTTTGTGAGTATTCATGCAAAATTTGGTTTTATAAATAAATCTGAGATTAAAACCCTTTTTGATTAATTCATTGAGGATTTATTGATGTTGTTATGTTAGAACTTGTTTATATATATTGCTTATATGTTTGGATAATTTTGATGGGAGTTTAGGATGAAATTATAGAGGTTTGGAGGGGTTAGAATGAGTGAACTCGTAGGTTGAAATTTGCAGCAAACTGGGCAAGAACTGCTTGATCGATTGATAGACCAAGAGCATCGATCGATGGATCGACCCCATTCCTCGATCGATCGATCCCTCCTGGAAAAGTGCATATTTTTCTCCTTTTTGTTTAACCCAGTTAAGATATGTAGGAACCCTTTATTATTATTTATAGAGTATAATGGGTTATGAAGAGGACCAATAGGGTCTTAGTAGACTCCATTGAGTGAAATTTAATAGGTATGAAATTGTGGGTTAACGGGGAGTTATTCATACATTAGAAATTGTGCGCACGTTCACTAAAGATTGAGACTCGTGAAAGATTTATACCAAAAGGTAAGAGAGGGTATACCTACTGAAATTTTATTAGGGAGAGTTTACTTTGAGAGATGAGAAGTAAGTATGAAATAAATTATAAATGAGAATAAAAGAGACAAATCCGTTATGCGAGAGAATTGAGTAAAATTTGTGATAAGAGCGGATGATAATAATTATGGATCATGGGCACCTAATTTGGAAAATGTGAATACTTATATATATGACTGTGTGACTGTGCATATATTATGTATCTGTGTAAAAATCATACCCGAGCTACTTGCTATCATGGAGGTTTCCGCACTGGGATAGTCTTATCTCGATTGGACCTTTATGAGGAATATTGACTCGTACCCTAGAAGATAGTATTCCAGATACAGGCTATCTGAAAATGATAATCAGATGTTCTAAAAGACGTGAGGGTATGTGCTGACCTCTTAGGATTCAGAACTATGCTTCGCCTCAATTTGTATGTGTATTGTGTTAATACAGTTCGAGAGTGATTCCGAACTAGTATTTCCCGTAGTATGAGTGAAACGAGGACTTGATAGCAGAGTATGCCAGCACTATAGATTTATGTGGGGTGCCGATTGTATATATATATATATATATATTATATGAGTGATTGATATATATACATATATGCTTATATATGGAAACTTTCTACTGTGTATATAAGTAGATAAGTAATGAATAAATTCTTCAGCTTTATAACATGTGTTCGTGAATTTTGTAACGGTACTAAGTGGTTCTAAGTAACGTAAGAATACAAAAGAGAATGATTTTCTAAAACTAAATATTATGGCCTTAGTACTTCTCGGGATAGAACTTTATGGAAAAATAAGTTAGATAGACTTATGTGATCAGTAGTACGGTAGGCGTTCACACTAGATGAGAGGTGAGAATTCTCAAGAGAGTGTCGCACACTAACGTAGTGGTTATATTAGCCGGTAAACATTTTAAATACTTGCTTAACTATTTTTAAAACTATTTTACACTCGGGCTCTGACCCGTTTTTTGTCATTTCTTTCTCTCTTGTATATATATGTATGTATTACAAGTGCCCAGCACATGGGCGTCTTGCATAGGTTCTTTGAACTGGACGTGCTGCTGCTTATGTGGAAGTTGCAGGCCTTTGCTTTAGACGACCTCGTCATTGATTCTGTTACTACTTTAGTTCTGCTTAGTTAGGGCATGTGTCGCCCGAATTCCTATTCCATTTGGATTGGTCAGAGATTTATGTTCATTTATATTTCCAGTATTCAGTACTCCTTGGGAGTTAACTATTGTCAGGATGATTTCATTTATAATTCTTAAACTTGGTTTGTTTTATCTAGATGGTTTAATACTTGTGTGTTAATTACCATCCTTAGTATTTTTGTGATTCTTAAACTGTTGGTTATTAATAGTGGTTTTCTTATTGGAATTAAATAAAATGAAAATAAGACTTTAAATTGTTTTGACACTTAGCTTAATTATTTAGGGTGTTCAAATTGGAAATATTATTTTGCGACAGTGATGCTGAGAATGAACCAACCGTTCACCTTGATCTTAATTTAATAAAGGATTGATCACCCGGTATTTAATTAGGCGGGGTGTTACAGATGGTATGAGAGCATCAACTTCTAGTGTCCTTTAGGATCTGTGCGGCTTATTATGCTTCCAGCGTAGCTTTCTTTGATATAAAGCCCTATGTTTAGGATTGCTGATTTCTTTGTGAGATTTCGTTCTCCTGCTATCATGTATATATCAATGAATCTTATTTACGTTCGGGCGTGTTTGAATAATGTAGTATGGAAAATGAGGACCGTTGGGCGAGTAGCGGGAGGCAGGGCTTAGTGAGGTCGTGAAGTATATTCAAGGATGATGACTGTAGTTGAGGTCACCCCTATTTTGGCACGAGAGGCCAAGACTGTAAGGACGGCTAGGGCATAACCTAGATTTCCAAGTGTTGCTATAGTCAAAAGTTATGTCAAAATTAGACTCACCCAACGTAGTACACTCGGGAGAGGGTCAAATGGAAAATTGAGGAGAGGCATCAGTAGAAGTTCTAAAAATGCGAGAATTGTGTGTGTTACCCAACAAAGGTAATATATTCAAAGGCTTGGGCATATGGCGGAGTGTGATTAACTAGAAGTGAAAATATAAAATTGTTCTTGACTCATCGGAGCAAAGTTATAACAGTGGGAGTTAACCGCCACCATTAGTAGTGATATGTTGCGTCAATAAAAAGACTTTAGGTCCAGTTTAACCGCACGTTCCTTCATCAGTCGTTCAGAATAAGATGTGAATATTGTTATGAACCCATCACGGAAGGGACAGACAGGGGTCCATTTGTAAATGAATTTAAACTTTTAGCAAATCTTGTATCAGCGGAAGTGGATTCCAATGGTAGAGAAGATTTCAAGTGGGAGATCAACTCGTGAGGAAAGTTGACAACACTTAAAGAGAATTCTATTGGACAATCGATCCATATGGTGATAATGTCACGCATTGTCCGTAGAGATGTTAACGCTCTTATGTGAAGGGAGCTAAAATAATTGAAAGATTTATTGGAGAGTGAGACTAGATGAAACGCAATTAGCAACGCACCGCAAGGGGGAGACCCGTCAGGGGGGGCTCATTTAAATGATTCGAATAGCTAAATTCTTACCAAGAGATGGTGAATTCAATAAGGGTTATTGAAGCCAGTAGAACGTTCCTTAGGTCCAATAAAGATAAAGGAGCGACGGGGGTAGCCATCAGGATCGAGACTATTTAAGTCCGAGAGAAGGACAACTCTAATAGGGTCAGTATAACAGGAGATAAGTGGGTTATGTGTTGAGGTATTTTGTGGAGAGTAAAACCACACGAGTTAAAAAAAATTCGAAGCGAGAAAAAGGACAAGGGTATGGTGCTTGCAAGGGAAATGGTTAATGTAATTTTTGATTTGGTTTAGAAAAACGCGTTATGTCTAGAAGACCATTAAGTAACCAAGGCGATTGACAAAGTAGAAGTATGAGTTTTATCCTCAGAGGATGAGGCGTGTTTTATGTGACGTGAGCGAGTCACTACATTTTTGTTTATTACTAGATTCGCATGTGAGAAGAATTTAGTGCGTATATCCATAGCATTATCATTATGTGTATGTTTTCCATGGTATTGTGGGATTGTCTTTAGTGTTCTCCGCAGAGGACAAATGGGTGCACTGTTAGTGATTTAAATAATTTATTGAGATTTCTTGTATTAGTGACGTAATATGCGAGTATGATATTATACTAATTATGGTTTTATAAAAATGGTTAAAATAATAGTGAGCTGTGATTGCGAGGCTATCGGGGTTGCTGCCTTAGTGCAATATGTTTTGTTCTGACAAAACCTCACCTGCGAGAGGGTCAGGATTGCGCTCATATTATATATTATAGAGACTTCTAAGGGTATAGTGGTACGAAATTTTTTAATCCCAGGTTGTTTAGGAATTTTGTTATTATGATTCAGTGTGTATTGGGTTTACCGTTAAGCGAAAAGATTTCACTCATTATTATATATAACACTCAGGACTTAGTGTAGGAGGAGCGCATTGTTATATTTATCCTTTTGGAATGTGAAAGTTAAGACTTATATTCATATGTTTGGGAATGGGATTTTGAGAGTCCCGATTGTATACGTACGAGTTTTATGGAATGTGATTACCACCAATACCAAGCAATAGTGCAATTAGTGAAAATTTATTTGTTTCAATAAAATTTCGGGAGGATATGTAGTTTTTCTGTTAAGAGATGGAATAGAAGAGTATAGGTTATGGACGGAAGACCCAACGGATTTCAATATCCGACTATGCTAGGTAGTAGTGTATCGAGGGGGTCCCTTGTTTGGATTTCTCTTTGCGAGACATCCCACTCATGAAACTTAGCCTAAGGTTGGAAGTAGAGAGATGTTTGGTCATTAGTCCATGAGTCCAGTACCTCGGTCGTCATAGGAGCCGATAATTATGACTGTAAGTTAAAGTTAAGTGACGATTTAAGGCCAGTGGAGCCAGTCGTGTGTTAAGGAAACATTAAAAGTTTTGTTTTATCACCACGAGTTGAAGGGTGGAATGATGCTAAGGAGGACTTAAAATTTTGATTTTTAGGGTGATTAAGAGTACTCAAGTGTTGTAAACACGTTGTGAGCACAAGGGAAATAAAGAATTGGGTGTTATGTGTGAAGCGTAGGTTATGCTTACACTAGTATGCACAGTTTATCGGGTGTCTGAGCATCATGGCTAGTTGTTGCTTGAATCATTCGAGTTGAAAAGATGTGGGAATAGACGCGTGGAATATATGTTGTGAGAATGACATAACAAAGTGGAACTTGTAGATTGAATTAAGCGTGGTGCGAAGGACGATAATCCATATATACATGCATGATCAGAATAGCAAACACGAATTTAGTTGGAAGGCTATGGGAAGTCATTTAGGGGTATTTCCTTGAGAGGGATAAAATTTAACTATTATGGAAAACACTTTGTGCGGAGTTTTACCTAGTCAAGTATGGAAAGCAACTTATGCATAGGTTGAATGATGATGTTAGTAAGGTATAAAGGTTCGGCAGTACACATCGTGGAGAAAAGTGCATGGGTCGGAATTTTCTGTATACGCTAAGGAACGAAGGGGAGTATTAAGTGTCATTTAATATGAGACATTACAAGTAGAAGTCGATGTTGAGCGGTACATAGCGAGTAGTATCATTGGGCACCACTCATAGATAGAAATCAGTTGGAACGAGAGGATCAACCAGATAATTTATTAGCAAACCTACGATTCCTAAAATAGAAGAGAGCAATTATGTGAAGTTTCTTGGATGAGGTGCGAACTTTAAGGTACGGTCATGAGTTCCTTAGAAGGTGTGGAACAAGTTGACCTAAAAGAAAATGATTATTATTCTTCTGGGTGGTATACACTATTAGACAATGTTCCCCAACCTTTATTTGAAAATAAGAATCGCGCCGGCAAGAGGTTCTTCCTGGTATTATTCTGAACTAGAATGGGATCATTGAACCCCACCTTTAAACCACAGTTTCGAGAAGCAATGGGGATAACGTTTCGTTTTGAGTAGATCGTATCACCCTTAGTCGGGGAGTAGGCGAGGTGATTAAAGATTAGTGGAACCATGTGAAAGTAATGTTGAATGCATGATGATCATTTCATTTCCACAACGGATGTATCTAGCAAGTGACGTTTAGTACAGTAGAGTTTAGTGGAAGCACTCGTACCTGTTTATTGTGGACAAACTGCTTATTGAAATTTTGTGCGTAAAAACCACAACTATTCTCCCTCTAGTTATTTCGAGGTGAGTGGATAATCAGAATTTTTGATCAGCCGAGTTAGAGTCTGATGATTGTGGTGGAATTACCACAGCTGTTTTAGGTGACTTTTGAATGTCGTAAGAGTTAAGTCGCTAAAAATTGAGATTCGAAGAACTAACAAGAGTGGTCAAATGTTCGCATGGTTTCTCTAAAAAAGGGAGTCTTGTGTTTAGATAAATATGAGTAATTATTACGTAGTGAGGTGCGGCCTCCCAATAATATTGAGACAATAGGGGCCAATGATGTGTAGGCTCGCCTTATGAGAATAGCAATGGATTGGAGCACAATTTGAAGAGCCGTTATTAAGGTGTGACTCTATAACTGATAGTATTGAGAGTGTTAAATAAGCTTATTATAAGGCGGGGGGGGGGGGGGGGGGGGGACTATAGAAATTCGCCTTACCCGAAAGTCCATTTTGAGTATTGATAAAGTATCCAAATCTATTTTTACCAGGCATACCTTATTTTATGAATTTTGGGACGAAATTCCGTTATTAGGGGGGAAGTATGTAATACCCCGTATTTTTATGGCTTTTAAATTTGGGTATTTATTAAATTTAATTGAGATATTAATTTAATATTAATTCGGAATTTCATTTTTTTAATATTTACTAGCGTGATGAGAGTTAGTAATTATTAGGATTTTGTTGAATATTACTGGATGAGTAAAGTAATATATGAGATTTATTTTTATTAATATTATCACATGTGAATAATATGACAATTATGAAAATTTAAGTCGGGACACGCGTGTGTTGTGTCGGAACTAAATTATTATTATAAAAGTGAATAAATTATAAGTTGCCCATATGGTCGTTTCAAGTACGTCAAAGTGTCCGAAAGGGTCGAGATTGTCAGAAAAGTGTACCCGGGAGTTTAATTTGGGTCTCGGGTCATTTTTAGGCCTAATTGACATCGTGGGAGGGTATTATAGACATTTTGTATTTTTGCATAATTAAACCTACGAATTTTCTTAGTATATATTAGCCATTAGGAGTTGTCTTCTAGGGTTATCAAACACAAAATGTGAGAACAAACACTGGAGAAGAAGGTGAAGAGATTAGAGAAGAAGGTGAAAGTTTTCCAAGCAATATAAGGCCAAGAACTCACTCGATTGCATCGCCACCTCCACCAAAACGTAGATCGCATGACGAGGAACGTAACCATATATTTCTCATCAACAAATCAGACCCTTGAATCCTAAGCAAGTATCTATCTTGCTGATTTCTAGTTGATATTCCTTCCATTTTAGTCTAGGAATGAAAACTATATGTTTTAAGTGAAGAATTATATGTTTTGGAAGAGAATTTATATGTGTTGTAGGGAGAATCCATATCGTCTAAAATCGTGATCATATGTAGAGTATTACCCATGAAGTTATTATGATATTTGGGAAGAAAATCTGGATTTAAATAGACGTTTGTGATTATTCATGCAAAATTTGGTTTTATGAATAAATCTGAGATTAAACCCCTGTTTGATTGATTCGTTGAGGATTTATTGATGTTGTTACGTTAGAACTTGTTTATATATATTGCTTATACATTTGGATAACTTTGATGGGAGTTTAGGATGAAATTATAGAGGTTTCGAGGGGTTAGAATGAGCAAACCCGTAGGTTGAAATTTGCAGCAAACTGGGCAAGAACTGCTTAATCGATCGATCGACCAAAAGCATCGATCGATCGATCCCTCCTGGAAAAGTGTATATTTTTCTCCTTTTTTTTAACCCGGTTAAGATATGTAGGAACCCTTGATTATTATTTATAAAGTATAATGGGTTATGAAGAGTACCAGTAAGGTCTAAGTAGACTTCGTTGAGTGAAATTTTATATATGGGATGAAATTGTGGGTTAACAGGGAGTTATTCATACATTAGAAATTATGCGCACGTTCACTAAAGATTGAGAATCGTGAAAGATTTATACCAAAAGGTAAGAGAGGGTATACCTACTGAAATTTTTGTAGCGAGAGAGTACTTCGAGAGATGAGAAGTAAGTATGAAATAAATTATAAATGAGAATAAAAGAGACAGATCCGTTATGCGAGAGAATTGAGTAAAATTTGTGATAAGAACGGATGATAATAATTATGGATCGTGGGAACCTAATTTGGAAAATGTGAATACCTATATATATGACTATGTGACTGTGCATATATTATGTATCTGTGTAAAAATATACCCGGGCTACTTGTTACCACGGAGGCTTTCGCGCTGGGAAAGTCTTATCTCTATTGGACCTTTATGGGGGATATTGACTCGTACCCTAGAAGATAGTATTCCAGATACAAGCTATCTGAAAATGATAGCCAGATATTCTAAGAGACATGAGGGTGTGTACTGACCTCTTAGGATTCAGAACTATGCTTCGCCTCAATTTGTATGTGTATTGTGTTAATACAGTTCGAGAGTGATTCCGAACTAGTATTTCCCGTAGTATGAGTGAAACGAGGACTTGATAGCAGAGTATGCCAGCACTATAGATTTATGTGGGGTGCCGATAGTATATATATATATATATATATATATATATATATGGAAACTTTCTACTCTGTATATAACTAGATAAGTAATGAATAAATGTTTCAGCTTTATAACATGTGTTCGTGAATTTTGTAACGGTACTAAGTGTTTCTAAGTAACGTAAGAATATGGAAGATAATGATTTTCTAAAACTAAATATTATGGCCATAGTACTTCTCGGGATAGAATTTTATGCAAAAATAAGTTAGATAGACTTATGTGATCAGTAGTACGGTAGGCGTGCACATTTGATGAGAGGTGAGAATTCTCAAAAGAGTGTCTCGCACTAACATGGTGGTTATATTAGCCGGTAAGCATTTTAAATACTTGCTTAAATATTTTTAAAATTGTTTTACACTCGGGCTCTGACCCGTTTTCTGTCATTTCTTTCTCTCTTGTATATATATGTATGTATTACAAGTGCCCAGCCACAGTGGCATCTTGCATAGGTTCTTTGGATTGGACGTGTTGCTGCTTATGTGGAAGTTGCAGGCCTTTTCTTTAGACGACCTCGTCATTGATTCTGTTACTACTTTAGTTCTGCATAGTTAGCGCATGTGTCGCCTGAATTCTTATTCCGTTTGAATTGGTCAGATATTTATGTTCATTTATATTTCTAATATTCAGTACTCCTTGGGAGTTAACTATTGTCAGGATGATTTCATTTATGGTTCTTAAACTTTGTTTAAATTCAATCAGTTTGTACATTTTAGTCGATGTCAACTATGTATCCAAATGTGTGGAACCCTTGCCTACTAGGAATAACACCATGAAAATGGTGTTGGAATTTTAAAAATATAACATCTTGGCTCATTTCGGCACACCAAAAGGAATCATTAGTACGACATTTATTTCTGCAATGATATATTCACCACCTTAATGTCATAATATGATGTCACACATAAGTTCTCCACCAAAAATCACCCATAAACTAACGGCCAAGTGGAATTGGCAAATAGGGAGATAAAACGGATTTTCGAAAAGACTCTAGACCCTTTGACAAAGGATTGGTCATATAGGCTAACCAACGCACTTTGGGCGCATCAGATGGCTTATAAGACGCACCTTAGGATGTCCCCTTATTGGGTGGTATATGAGAAAGCATATAATTTGTCGATAGAGCTTGAGCACCGGGTGTATTTGGTAGTCAAAAAGCTTAATTTGTATATTACCGAAGGCGAAGGCCTTCGTAAGTTCTAACTCAATGATCTAGAGGAGTGGAGGAACAATTTATATGAGAACTCTCATATATTTAAGGCCAAAACCAAGGTTTTTCATGATAAAAGGGTAGTGAAAACGAACTTTGAGGTGGGAAACAAAGTTTTACTTTATGATTCTCGCCTCCATCTTTTTCTCAAAAAATTACAATCTCGATGGAATGGGTCGTTCGTCGTACAAAAGGTCTACGATTATAGTACCATCGACATAGTGAATTCAAGGACTTAAACCTTGTCTAAGGTGAATGGGAAAAGTCATAAGCCTTACCTTGAAGGAGTCAACCTCGAGCTTTCTAAGATCCCTCTAGAGGACCCTCGCGTGGGCCCTTTATTAGGTATCGCATAGTAGGACTCAAATTATTCCATTTTTAGATTACTTCCTTCTTTTAAATTCTTGGCAATAGTTAATTCTCACACACGATATATGTTCATATATTATCTTCACACAGTTAGGTAGCCTATCCCTTCCCTCATCTTTGTTATCCTAGAAATGTCCTAGCATCCTAAGCAGCAAGGTTGACCAAAAGTAGAGTCGCGGTCGACCGGTCTCAGAACCGCAGTCGATCAGGGTATTTATTTATGCCTTCATACCTAGACATTATGCCTTCTTAGGTTCTCATGATTATCCAACCCAAACACGCGATCAATCGGTATTTCATCTCAATGCACACTATTGACTGTTCAAAGCTTAAATTGAAAGAACGGTCGATCAAGTCCTATACACTCGATCGACTGGTGTTTTGGTACATTGCACACTACTGAGGTACTAAGGCATAATTCCAAACTACGATCGATCGAGCCCAGACTCGTGATCGACTGAGTGCTTCAGTTATTTTAAGGCTACCCTTTTATTTTCCTTTCATCCATTTAAAACACCAAACCTCTTCTCTTCTTTCCCAACTTGAAAACCCCAAAGTTCCCAACCTAATTTCCATTACTCGATTTGATCCCCAATCCACTCCTTGAATCTATTCATCTAACCTCTTAAGTATGGTTCCTCAACTGATTTTTGGATTTTTGGGGAGTTTTTATTGGTTATTCATATGATAGGGGCGATACATTTATGGGATTAACTTGTATAATTGTGCTAACTCCTTTAATATTATTATTTCACATCTGTTTTCCACGCACACACATTCCTTATTACTAACTAACTTGTTATGTTATATGTGTGGTTGATGGGTTGTGCTAAAATTTTCAAATTTCTAAACATATAATTTCACTCTTGATTAGTGAATGGATATTGATGAGGAAAGTTCACCCGTTATAAGATCTATGGGGTGTTTGAGCCATTGTTGGATGTCTTGGACCTTCACATTTTCTAAAATTGCTCCAACATTGTATGCTCAATATAAATGCATTATACTTGTCGAATCCCCATTCATGAGCATATATTGCGATATATTCTTGAGATTTATTTCATGAATGGGTGTCTTTTTGTTGGTTCAAATGTCCCCCACGGCCTTTTTATCACTTTTGCTCACACCATGTCCAAATGCCTAACTTAGTTCCACTACTCACCTTGGACATATTCTTACATGAGTCTCACTCACTTTAATTCATCGGAAGCCATTTTTTTATCTACACTTAATCATTCTTTAAATTAGTCTTCAATTGAATTATTGTATTAGTTTCCATTTTATAGGTCTACATAGGTGATGTGGAGAAATATAACCAGTCTCGGTGTGACCCATTGAAGGGTTTTGGATGCAAGCGAGAAAAAAGGTGGTATAAAGCGTATTTTGCAACCCATAAGCACCCACATTTTATTAATTATTCTTGTGTGATCGAGGAAATCCCACCTAAGGCACTTTTCCTTCTGTGCTGGTATAATTGGGATGCCTTCCTTGCCCAATGATGAAAGATCAATGGAGACTTGGTGCGCTATGTAACACCCCCTAAATTCGAGGACTTTTAATTTAATTATTTTGGGGAGAAATAGAATTTATTTTATTTGGGAGAAATTAAATTTATAATTTCGAGAATTTATTTAAATTTGAGGATTTATTTTATTTGGCGAATTGAGATTTAATTATTCGAATTATTTTTGTGTCGCGTTTTTTTAAGTAAAAAATTGGAGAATGTTATGAAATAATTTGGATGACAATTCTGAGTGTACGATTGAGTCTAGATGGGTCGAAATAGTCGAAAAAGAGTACCCAGGGTAGTAAATGGGTTTCGGGGATTTTTTAGCCATAATCAAGCTCACACGGGAGTGTTTGGGCCATTTTAATAAAGCGATAAGACCAAAAACGGGATTGACTTAATAAACCCTAAAAGTGAGAGGGTGTGGCAGCCAAAAATCATTTAAGAAAACCTAAGTAAGTATAGAAGAAAAGAGCGAACAATTGGAGAAACCTTGGGAGCCAAAATAAAAAACAAATATGTGTGTTCTTCATAAAATCATCATCATCAATACCAAAGGATTCAGACTCTACGAACCTTTTAAGACAAGTGGTTAAACTTGCTCTTTAATGAATTGCATATTTCAATTCATATCATAGTAGCTGTGATCAGATTTTATATGATTTTTGGGTTGGTTTGATATCTGTATTGGGTTTTGATAGGTAGGGTTGAATTGTAGATCAACTTCTTGAATTTGAAGAAGTCTATGAAATTGGGTAAATTAAACTGTCATTTTAAAACTGTTTTACTACATTTTGGTTCCGAAAATGGCTATTCTATTCGCGCATCCTCATAGAAAATCCTGTTTTCTATATTTTGTTCTCTGATACGTTTTCTCCAAAAACGGCTCTGAAATGCGTAAAAACTGCATTTTAAAAATCTAGGCAGATTCGTGGGGCAAATTTTAAGAAATGTTATTTTTAGTTATTATTTCGTTAGAGGTTGCCTAGATTGATTAATTGTGATTGGTGTTCTATAATAATGACGTTAGGCCTAAAGTGGAGATTAGGTTTACATGAAGGGAGGCAAGTATTGGGATAATTGAGAAAATATTCGTAATTGATAAATGAATGAAATTCGAGAAGGGTGACATAGTGATGAGTGAACCTATGTTTATGACTAGTAGTGATGATGGGAATAACTACTGAAAAATAGTGAAGGGTTAACTAGGGCCCTTAGAGTAGTGCGAAAATTCATATAAATACGATAATGAGTAAAAACCATAAGTAATAAGTACGATGAGTATTCGGGAGAAACGTATTACGTACAAATGATAATTGGGAATTTGAGGAATAAGTTCTACAAGATGAAATTTCAAACTGAAGGAATGAGTATGAGTAATTTAGTTGGGTGACACAACTTGAATGATAAATAAATAAATATGAGAATTATTTAAATTACAAGTCGGTATATAGACTTGGAATTATTAGGCTAATGTTACGGTAAATTGTGCACGGAGCAGTCGGGATTAATGAAATATATATGCACGGTAAATGTGTAGTGTGTGTGTGTATATATATATATATATATATATATGTGTGTGTGTGTGTGTGTGTGTGTGTGTGTGTGTGTGTGCGCGCGCTATAAATATTGGTCTGAATAATATTTATAGGAATAAATACCTCTCTAGTGCTATCATAGGAGGTTGCGCGATGTGGGTGAATCACCTGGCTTGAGGAGCAGGGTGAGTATAGTCCCCAAGTCATAGCGTCCATAGTTAGGGGTGAGACATCTTGGGTATGATTCGGGCTCATTTCCGGAGGGAACTATGACCGCCCCCACTGCGTTTACTTTGTTTCACTGATTCAGGGAGCTAACTGTGTTAAGGTGTTCCGGTGGATGAGTATACCTGGATTGATAGCATTGTAAAGAACATCCGGTGAGTGTCTACTCGGGAGGATGGTTATATATTTATGGCATGCGTGTGAATGTTGTAATATGATAATACGTACATATGGTTCAGATAATTATATAAGGGTAAAATATATGAAGTGAACACTATTATTATATATAACTAGTGAGAATGTTGTATGGTTTTAAATGGAAAATGATAAGTTAATTTAATGTGAGAAATAACTTATAAATCATATATTAAACATACTCGGGCTTAAGTAGGGTGTCAGGAATGATTTATTACAAGGACTAGTTACGGGGTAGATGACTAGGTGGGTTATAAAGAAAAGCGTTAGGTGTGCACAATGATTGAGGGATGAGTAGGTCCTCAAGGGAAAGTGACACTAGCTTAAATATGAAGAACATTCATGCATTTTAATTGCTGCATTTTAATCACTTGCTAAATATTTTGGGTTCTAAAATATTTTCAAAACCTTTTAGGTGTCCAGCTATAGGGACGTTATAATTATTTTAATTCCCGGGTTACGCAGTTGCGGCATATATGGATGTTGCAGGATTTAGACTTAGCCGCTTCATTTATTTAATTCCTAGTGTTGGATGCAGTCAGTATTTCATTTAGGCATGTCTCCCTAGTTCTTTCATTTGTTTGAGTCAGATGATGAACTTAGTTTATTATTCTGGTAGTTTATATTTTTGATTTGGGTTTTGTAGCCAGTGGTTTATTCGAAAAAGATTGTATCTATTTATTTTTAGTATGGTTTGACTCAGTGATTGTGTGAATGGTTTAAATTATATTCATTCGCATGTTGTGTTGTTATTTGATAAAAAGAAAAAAAATTGGTACCGTTTATTTTTTAATACTAGGGGGTTAATATGTTTTAAAAAGTTTTCGATAGTGATGCTGAGAATGAACCAAATGAGATTCATATTTAATTTGATATAGGACTGATCACTCGGTATTTTATTAAGCGGGGTGTCACAGATGGTATCAGAGCATCAGGTTTTAGTGTCCTTAGGATCTGTGCGGCTTTTTACGTTTTAGCTTAGCATTCTTTGATATAGAGCCTTATTATAGGGTTATTGTATTCCCTTATGTTTCCGACTTATGTTCTTCTACTATAAAGTATAGTTTATGTGATTCATTTACGACTTCGACCGAGCATGGTAAATCGAGCATTATAGAATGACAAGTGTGGGACGTTAGATGGATTGTAGGAGGGAAGACTCAGCATAAGCCAAAGAGTATTTTGGAAACAGTGTCGCGGTAGGAGTCACCACGATTATTGTTCGAACAATTGACGTTGGAGTAATCGCTGGGTCGTAGTAGCTACCCAAAGAACCGTCGTGAAGGACGATGGTGCAAAGTTAGATCCACCAAGTGTAGACGATAAGAACGAGGGTCGAAGAAGAATTTTTGGTTTCAAAAGAAAAATCCGCTAGAATCCGAGGAAAGTGTGGAAGGGTAATGTACCAATGGAAATAGAGCATCCATTTAGGATCATATGTGGGGGAGTGTAGTGACACTCAAGTCAAAAATTTCGTGCTATGTTTGCTCATGGGAGCAACGTAGGGTGATGGGAGTCAGTCATCATATTTATGGGATAATACCATGTGTAATAAGGAATTTAGGGTGCGGATTATTACTACTCATCTCACCAGTTGTTTAAATAGAGAGGAAAAGGAGATTTCAATACTTTTTACAAAAGGGGTTGGACAGTGGTCAGATGTGAAGGACGTTAGTGAAATTCGTAAAACTTCATAGCCGATGAGAGGTATACGAAGAATCAAAAAGGGTTCGTAAGTTGATAATAGACCCGTGGGTAGAATATACAAGCGTGGGTAGGAGATCCTGCTAGGATGATTGGTGTCTTTGTCATCAAGGTTGTACATTTATAATTTGTATTAATTCTCTAGTGATAAGGGAGCTAAGGGAGTTAGAGAATCTATCAAAAGTGTAAGACTGGATTTTCAGTGCTAGTGAGGCACCAAGGGAAAGGATACCCAGTAGAGGACCCAAACTAATGATCGATATCAATATAATTTCTACCAAGTGACGGTGGGTTCTGTATAGGCCATTAAAGCCATCAGCAAGTCCCATGGGACTAGCGAAGCCAAAGGGACATTAGGGGTAGCAATCAGGATCAAAACTACCAGGTCCATGAGAAGGACAACCCCGACATGGTCGGTGGATCCAGAGAAAGGGGAAAGGTGAACAACACAGAGAGGTGTCTTATGTTTAAAAGAGTGGAAACACATGGGTGGATCTCTTCCGCAGCGAGTCAAGGGACATGAGCGGGATGCCTAGCAAGGGCAATAGTTAGAGAAGTTGTTGGTTTGGTTTGGACGATGGTGTTATGGCTGGGAACCATTTGAACTGCGAATGTTATTGGTAATTGAAATTATGAGTTTATCCCGATATGATTGGAGTTTGTTTTGTGTGACACGAGCGAGTCATAGTAATGTATTAGTATTAGATTCGCGTGAGAAACGGGTTTAGTAGACGTATCGTTAATATCACTAGTATGTGTATATTTACCATGGAATAGCAGGTCGCCCTTTAGTTCCACCTGTAAGGGAGCGGGTGGGTACACTGAGATGATATATAATTTATGAGGTTAGCTCATTGTAAGAGTCTATATTCAAGGTATGGTTTTATCCTGGGTACGGACGGGTTCGCGATGGTGGGCGGTTATAGCAAGGCTATCGTGTTCGTTGTTCCAGGGTGGGACGTATATTCTTTTTGTGATGTCTCACTTGAAAGAGTGATAAGCTCACGACGATATTTTGTAAAGTATACTTCAGAGTAAAGTTGTCTGTTATATTGGATCCCTGTACGTAGAGACTCTTACTGATGAGATTCAGGGTATGTCGAGTTACCGTGGAGAGGAGAGATTTAGCTCGTTATTAATTTAACGCTAAGGACTTAGTGATATTGTGAGCGCAGTAGTATATGACTCCTTTAGAGACATGGGAGTCAATTGATTAGATTTGTGAGTATAGTGACCGGGTTTGAGTGTCCCGGGTGTATGCTTTGGATTCTATGAAAATCAAGAACCGAAAATGCTGCATGGGGAAAAGTTCTTTTGTGCTTTTCCGTGAGAGGATTATACGCATAAGCCTTAATAAATTACGGGAATGGAGAAATGTCATTGGATGCTAGGACATTGGATTAAATGATGAATTATTAAACGTGTAGATGAAACACTTTAAGATGAGAACTATTACGATATATGGACAGGAGAGTTGGCAATGGTGCAGAGGAAGCATTGAGAGAACTTTTACACCACAAATTAATGGGTGGAGCAGTGTTAGGAAGAAATAAGTTACAAATTATAGGGTAATCGAGAATGCCTGTATGATTTAGCCATGCCGAGAGTGCAAAGCTGAGCTTGAGATAAGCATGTTACGTACGAGCCGTTAATGATATTTATGCCAGGATGTTTGGGCTATAGTATAGTGAGACTTTGTGTTCGCTGTTTCGAGATATGATTTCGTTGTATTAGTTATCACCTGAAAGAAGGTCTAGTGTGTATATATATATATATATATATATATGTGTGTGTGTGTGTGTGTGTGTGTGTGTGTGTGTGTGCTTATGATGTGTTGCATAATAGACTTATAAGAAATGTTTGTATTGTGATATTTTACCCCAGTGAGTAGGGATGTTACTAATGTGACTCATGGTGGATTGACTTATTATCGAGCGGGAGATGTAGCTCGAGATTTATTTTCGAGCAAGAAAACTAGTGATAGTAAGGGCGTGGTATTGTATGTTGTCTTTTGTTGCATAAGAGTGGGTATTTATACTTTTATATCAAGAGATGGGCATTTTGGGGCGCGTGCTTTAGGTTGAGGGCCTAACAGATCTCAACAACCGACAGTCTTAGATAGTAGTGTATTGAGGGGGGGTTCCTTATTTGGATTTTGCTTTGGGAGACGTCCCACGAATGAAACTTAGCACAACTTTGGAAGTAGGGAGATCTTTGGTCATTAGAACATAGGCTTGGTACCTTGGATAATATATACATATGTAGACTGTGAGATCAAAGTGATAGTATGATTTAAGGCTGGTAAAAGTCAGGTATTATTTGTGCGGTTAAGCACGGGTACAGGGTGTAATTAACAATATTCTCTTAAGAAATATATGTAATGATCCTAAGGGTAAGTGATTAGGGAGCTAGTCAAGGTTTGGCAATACTAGGCTTGTCTGAATTTCGAGGACGAAATTCCTTTATAAGAGGGGAAGTACATAACACCTCGTAAATTCGAGGACTTTTAATTTATTTATTTTTGAGTGAAATAGAATTTATTTTATTTGGGAGAAATTAAATTTATAATTTGGAGAATTTATTTAAATTAGAGGATTTATTTAATTTGGCGAATTGAGATTTA